>JARWLC010000010.1:60754580-61954580 GCA_033318265.1 Phyllotis vaccarum
TTGGTGCAGAAGGTATGACCTTGTTGGAGGAATTGTGTTACCTTTGAGGCAGGCTTTGTGTTCTCACAGACCATGCCCAGTGTTTTGAACCACTTTCTGTTGCTTGAAAGATAAGAATATAAGAAATATAAGATCCTCAGTTACTTCTCCACTAGACTCCTTACCAGACTGATAATGAACTAAATTTTTAAAACCATAAACCATTACCTGAATTAATTTTTTTTTTTTTGTAAAAGAGAAGATGAGGTCATGGTATATATTCACAACAATAGAAACACTAACTAAGGCAGAATCCCACCTTATGCCTTCATTTAGAGTTGGTATCAACATTGTCTCTAGAACCAAACCAAATTTTGGCTAGTAATTTTATATATAAATTAAAGAAAATCTAAAATATCACATAAGGTAAAGCTTAGTCCAAAACCCTCAAATGAGCATTTCATGCTCTCTCTCACATATGCTTAATTCACAATTTAAGTAGTGCATGATATTCAAGTAAAAGCTACAAGGAAATGTAACATTTTCAATACCCTTGAAGATGTTATTTTAAAAATTATTTTGACTAAAGATATGGAACAAAGAGAATATTATTTACTTTCAATAAAATTAAAGTTTTCTTTAATTATAGTCTTTGCATGACTGAGATTTTAATGGCACTAAAGATTTAGGAGATGTAAAGCAGAATGGATGCCCATTCACTTCTTTATTTAGTTTTCATTTTTTTATTTTTAATTTTTGGTCTGTTTATTTGTATTTTGATTTTTTTCTTTTCTCTTTTAATTTTACATCTCGACCGAAGTTTCCTCTCCTTCTCTCTTCCCAGTTTCTCCCTCTACCATCTCTTTACCTCCTTATCCAGTTCTCCACTGTTTCTTTTCAAATATGGACAGGCCTCTTATGGATATCACCCATCCAAGGTATATCAAGTTGCAGTGAGACTAGGCACCTCCTCTACTATTAAGCCTGAATGAGGCAATTCAGCAGGAGAAATGGATCCCCAAAGCAGGCATCAGAATCAGAGGCAGCCCTTTTAGATATCTCACAAGATGAATATATTAACATAACTAAAACATATATGCAGAGGGCCTGGTTAGTTCCATGGATATTCCCTGGTTGTCAGTTCACTCTCTGTGATCCTCTATGAGACAAGATTAGTTGATTCTGTGGGTTTTTCCATGGTTTTCTTGACTTGCCTGACTCTTAGTTCTTCTCCCTCCCCCTCTTTTATAGAATTATCAGAGCTCCATCTAATGTTTGATTGTGGGTCTCTGCATATGTTTCCATCAGTTGCTGGGTGAAGCCTTTCTGATGATAGTTGGGGTAGGAACCAACTACAAGTACAGCAGAATATCATTAGGCATCATTTAATTGAGACTTTCTCTATATCTTTTTTTTTTTTCCAGTCATGTTTGATTCTACTGTAGGTCTCTGGAGTATTTTGCTTCTGCATCTTGACTGAGGGAGAGCTCCCTCTCAAAGTACACAAGTTGCCAGATAGGGCAGACAAAGGCTTAGTGGCTGGGTAGGTGTGCCAGTCCCACCACCGAAAGCCTTTCTGGGTTACAGAAGTTGGATACTTAAGGCTTTATATGCTTTGTTGCTAAGACCCTTAGTTCAGGTTATCCTCACAGATTCCTGGGAAATTCCATTTTCCTAGATTTTTAACTCAGCTCAAAGATAACCCAGGTTCCAGATGTCTCTTTCATGTCTCTCTTTATCTCCCCCCACCTCTCTTTTCTCATCTGATTCTTTCCGACTCTATCTCCATTCCCTTCCCAGGTCTCTTCCCCATTCACTGAAAATGTTCTGTTTCTCCTTCACAGTGAGATGCATGATTCATGTATCCCCCATTGAACCCTCCTCATTGGTGAGCTTCTCTGAATCTGTGGATTTTAGCAATGATTCTCCTTCCTTTTAGGGATAATATCCACTTATGAGTGAATACATGCCAAGTTTGTTTTCTAGGTCTGGCTTTCCTCACTCAGGATGATTTTGTTTCTCCTTTCATCTATTTGCCAGCAATTTTCCTGATGTCATTTATTTTAAAGACCGAATAATACTCTATTGTGTAAATTTAGTACATTGCTATTATCCATTGTTCAGGTGAGGAATTTCTATGCTGTTTCCAGTTTCTCACTATTATGAACAAAATTGCCATGAACATATTTCTGCCATTATCCTTTTGGCATAACAGAGAATTCTGGGGAGTATAAACCCAAGAGCAGTATAGCTAGGTATTGAGGTAGATGGATTCCCAGTTTTCTGAGAAACTACCATATTGATTTCCAAAGTGACTGAAGAAGTTTTCACTCCCATCAGCAAGTGTTCCCTTCGTAACACACCATCTCTAGCATGAGCTATAACTGGTATCTTTTATTGTAGGCATTCTAACATGTATAAGACAGAGTTTTAGTGTCTTTTGATTTGCAATTCTGTGATGAACATTTCTTTTAGTGATTGTCAACCATTTTGAAATTCCTGTTGAGAATTTCTTTTTTGATCTGTACCTCATTTTTAATTGGGTTATATGCATTATGGATGTCTAGTTTGAGTTTTTAAAATACATTTTGGATATTATCCCTCTGTCAGATGTACAATTGGTGAAAATCTGTTTCCATTCTGTGGGCTGCTATTTTTTCCTTTTGACAGTGCCCTTTGCCTCACAGAGTACTGTCATTGGATATTCTTTGAAGGTCTGGTAGAATTATGTTCTGAAACCATCTGGCCCTGATCATTTTTAAGTTGGGCGACTGGAAGAGTTTTAGTGATTACTTCCATTTCCTTGGGGGTTATGGATCTAATTAAATTTTTTATCTGATCTTGACTTAGCTCTGGTAAATGGTGTGTGTGTGTGTGTGTGTGTGTGTGTGTGTGTGTGTGTGTGTGTGTGTGTGTGTGTATACTTACTTATCCATTGCTTTCAGAGTTTCCAAATTTGTTAGGGACAGGTTTTTGACTGAATAAATCTTCATATTTCCTTGGTTTTTGTTATATCTCAGTTTTAGTTTCTTATTGTGTTAATTTGGATATTCTCTATCTGCATTTTAGTGAGTTTAGTGACAGCCAGCTCTTTTTGTAGGTGAAGCAACAACAACTTATTTTATGATGAGACATAACAAGTAGTTTGAAACATAGAGGGGTACTGTCAATGTCTCAACAAAGAGAGAGTGTTTCCTGGAAATTAAATGAGGACAATTCAGAAAAAATTCCTCAGCACTGAGAACAGGTGCTCTGCAGGTGTTGAGAGCTGTGATCTGTGACTCTTACCACTAACAATGTCTGGACACATAAAATGTTCTATTGTCATTGGAAATAGGGTTGTTTTTATATGTGACAGAGAGGCAAAACTTCATAGAATTTCATCAAAATTGTGTCTTTATCTTAGCCAAATGTAGCATGACATAGCTCTTAATATGGAGGAAAATACATAACCTTTCACATATTTTAGAAGGCTAGATACAAAGCCACATCTATTGTGAGCCTTTGGCAAAGAATGAGATAGAACTTTAATTAATTTTGTTAATTCATTGACTTGTTATTTTATTCAATTACCTGTCTTTAAGAGTTTATATTCAGAATATTTTAAAAGATACTACATCAAGATTCTCTGGCCTCAGGAAAGTTAGAGAACACTTTCCTTTTGCAGTGAAATTTGATGGTCATTAAAGATTAGTAGATCAGAGATTTAGTAGTGTTTCACTACAGTTTTTCTGATTTTCTTGAAAAATGAATGGGATCTACATAAGTTAATATATTGAGAGGGATGTTGCTTGGAGCCATCCCCAGCAGTGGACAGGTCCCAGCAAACAATGTAAGCAGTTGGTGGGGGAAGGAGTGAGCTAGACCATGGCAATTGGGAGAATCTTGCAGCCTGACTAACTAGCAGTAGAATGCTTCATTATTTATACAGAATTTAGTAAGCAGGGATACATTCATGGTGTTTTAAAACAGGGCATATCATTTTTGGTTTTTTGAACATGTATTTCGCTTCCTTTTGCTCATCTTTGAGTCATCATTAGTAAACTAAGACAGAACAGAGTTATCATTTCCAATAATTTTCTCTCTAGTTTTATTATCATTGATCAATAGAGTTATTATTTTTACTTATTAAGCCATAACCTAATTTTTAAGAATTTAAAAGCATATGCATGGCAGGTCATTTTTAGGCTGGTAGTTTTGATTGCTTCAAGAATGCTAGACCAAAACAAAGTCTTCAAGCCAGCCCAGGCATGGTGCCAAGTCCCAAACAGTACATTAACTCTTCATGGTAAGAGTGCTCAAGAAAAATCTTCGGTCAATTTTATTCATTTAATATTCAAATTCTGGCATAATACAATGTTTATAATTTGTAGATTTTGTTTATATGTCTAATCCTGGTATTGTGTTAGTTTTTAGTCATATGACACAACAATGTTTCTCCATGTGATTAATTTTCTAAGAAAGGAAGTTCTTGACATCTCATACATTTATCAGCTTTTTACATAATTTTTTTTGCCCAACAATATAAGTCTCTGTGTAGGGCAGAGGTAACTTAGGCTAATTAGCTGTGTTACTTATATACCATGTCATTGTCTGAGTGTATAGTGGGAAGAGGCTTGCATTCTGACCTGTGGCCAACTTCTCTACCATACTGAATTTTTTTTAACCTTTTTGAGTTTACTTTGTTTTGATTATATTTTTTTTTCCTGATTAAATACAGAGATGATGTTTCAAAAATATCTCACAGTCCCATACAGAGACCTCTGGCTTCTTTATGTATCACAACCTCCAAGGCATCAGGAAGACCTCCAAGTAGATAAGAATATCTTCCTAAAAGCAGGAGGAATAGTATTTCTAATCTCTCAGGATTTTATCATGAAGGAGTGTTGGATTCTGTCAAAGACTTTTTCAGCATCTAAGGAGATGATCATGTGTGTGTGTGTGTGTGTGTGTGTGTGTGTGTGTGTGTGTGTGTGTGTTTGTGTGTTTTTTTTTTTCAAGTTATTTCAAGAAGGATGGCATTCATAGTTTTTCATATGTTGAACCATCCCTGCATCTCTGGGATGAAGCCTACTTGATCATGGTTAAATTCAGTTTGCTAGTATTTTATTGAATATTTTTACTTCAAAGTTCATGAGGGATATTGGACTATAAATCTTTTTCTTTGTTGCATCTTTGATTAACTTGGGTATCAGTGTGACTGTAGCCTCATAAAAAGATTTTGGAAGTGTTAATTCAGTTTCTGTTCAATGGAACAGTTTGAGAGATGTTTATATTAGTTATTCTTTGAGTGTTTGAGAACTCTGCATTAAAAGCATCTGGACCTGGCCTTTATTTTATTTTATTTATTTATTTATTTATTTATTTATTTATTTGTTTGTTTGTTTGTTTGTTTGTTTGTTTGCTTATTTATTTATTTATTTAATTCATTCATCTATTTTATTTATTTATCTATTTATTTATTTATTTTATTTATTTTAGAATTTTCCAGTTTGGTGAAGTTTAGGGTTTCAAAGTTCAAAGTATGAACTAAACATTCTCTGGATTTCCTGGATCTCTTGTTATGTCTCATTTTTTCATTTCTGATTCTGTTAATTTAGATTTTCCCCCTCCACTCTGTATTTTGGTTACTATGGATAAGTGTTTATCTATCTTTTTAACTTTCTCAAAAAACCATATCTTTGATTCATTGATTTTTTTATATTGTTCTTCTTTTTTTAATTTTATTGATTTCAGCCCTAGTTTGATTATTTTCTGCCTTCTTCTTCTAGGTGAGTTTGCTTCTAATTGTTCTAAAACTTTCAGGGGTGCTGTTAAGTTTCTTGTGTGAGATTTCTCTGTGTTTATATATATATATATATATAAATGTGTGTGTGTGTGTATATATACATATATATATTCTGGTTTACTTGAGTAAATATATCCTTCTGTGGTTTTTGATGTATTTGAAGTTTAGATAGTTATAGGCATAGTTTTTCTTAGTCATTTGAAAGGTATATTGCATATAAAACTTTAGATTCATAAAGATAAGATACATGATAGAGTATTTTCTTTAATTTTGCTAAATACAAATAGACTAGATATTGTAACTGTAATTCTTGCTTGATAGATATTTTGTTATATGTAATTTTGCTATGTTAAAATTAAAACCTTCCTTTTTGATTAGATAGAAAGGGGGAAGTGATGTCGGAATGCCTTTCTGTATGCTGTGAATCTCAATCTTTGAATAAAGGAGCTGTTTTGCGTCATGACAGGCCCCATAGAAGAAGTAGGAGGAGGAATCAGAATAGGTAGGAAAGGAAGGGCGGAGTCAGAGGCAGACCACGCTGAAGCCCAAGGAGAGACATATAAGGAGCACAGGTGAGCCACGGGCCACGTGGCAGACAGATTAATGGAAATGGGTTGATTTAAGATATAAGAGCAAGCTAGCAATGTGCCTGAGCCATAGGCCAAACAGCATCAAGTTAATATAAGTGTCTGAGTCATTTCTAGGGGCCTCAGTGGGTGGCTAGGCAGCTAAGAGGTCTGGCACGGCAAGGTCTGGGTCTCTGGCTGCCTGGGACCTAGAAACCCCACTACTACATATATATATATATATGTGTGTGTGTGTGTGTGTGTGTATGTATGTATGTATGTATGTATGGTGTCCCATAAGTTTGAGTATGTTGTGGATTCATTTTAATTTAATTCTAGGGAGCATTTTATTTCTTTCTTTTCTTCTTCCTTGACTCAGATGTGGTTTAATTGAGAGATGTTCAGTTTCCATGAATTTGTAGGTTTTCTGTGATTTTTATTTTTGTTGACCTTTAACTTTAGACCATAGTAGTCTGGTAGGATACAAGGAGTTAGTCTCATTTTATTGTGTCTACTGATATTTGCTTTATGACCTAACACATGGTAAATTCTAGAGAAATTTCTATGTAGTGCTGAGAAAATGTATATTCCTATGTGTTAGGGTGGAAAGTTCTGTAAATATTTATTAAGTCCATTTGAGTCATAACAATTGTTATATCCCTTATTTTTCTCTTGAGTTCCTTTCTATTCATTGATGAGATTGGGGTATTGAAGTCTTCTGCTATTAATGTGTTGGGTTTAATGTGAGATTTAAGCTTTAGTATTTTTTTTTTTTTCATATGTAGGTGCCTTTGTGTTGTGGGCATACATGTTCAGGATGGAGACTTCATCTTGGTGGATTTTTCCTGATATAAAAAAGCAATTGATTTTTAGTTTGAAGTCTATTTGGTTAGGTATTAGGATGGCTACACCAGCTTGTTTCTAGGTCCATTGGATAAGAAAGTCTTTTCCCAACTCTTTATTCTGAGCCAGTGTCTGTCTTTGAAGCTGAGGTGTGTTTCTTGTATGCCGCAGAAGGATAAATTCTGCTTTTTTGTGTTCATCTTTTAGGGTGTGTCTTTTTATATTTGAATTGTATTCATTGATATTAATAGATATTAATGACAAGTGATTATTATTTCCTGTTATTTTTAGGTGGCAGGGTGTCTACTTCCCTTCTTTGGGTTTTTCTTCTGTGGGATTATCTATTGTTTTTGGTAACAGGGGTATCGAGGTTTCTTAGTTGGAGTTTCCCCTCTACTGCTTTCTGTAGGGCTGGACTTGTGAATAGCTGTTGTTTAAGTGTTGTATTAGGTTTCTGGCTTGGACTTTCTGGGCTAGCCTTATGGCTAGACTTTCAGACCTATAGTCCATAGTCCCAATGAAACACACAGACACTCATATTAATTGTACACCAATTGACCTGAAGCCCAAGCATATAACTTTTTAGCTGTTGCTCTTAAACCAACCCATGATTCCTATCTTGTTCAGCATGTGGCTCGGTTCTTTTTTCAGAGCAGTATAGTTGTCATCTGCATCTTTTGGCTTGTCTAGTGTCTCTGTGGCATTTCTGCTCTGTTCTTCCTATTCCCAGAGTTTTCTTAGTCTGGTAGCCCTGCCCACACTTCCTGTCTGCCTTCAGCAAATTGGCATTTTCATTAAACCAGTAGGCAGGACAATTATTTACAATGTAACAACATAATTCCACTACATTTAAGTCTGGTTTTGTTGTAAAATATCTTGTTTACTCCATCTATGATGATTGATAGTTTTGCTGAATATAGTAGTCTAGGCTGGCAAACATGGTCTTTTAGTATCTGTATAACATCTGATCAGGACCTTTTGGCTTTCATTGTTGTCACTGAGTAACCTGGTGTTTTTCTGATGAGTCTCAATTTATAGGTAACGTGGCCTCTTTCTTTTGTAGCTATTGGGTTTTTTTTGTTGTTGTTTTATAGATTTTGTGGCTGGATTATAATGTGGTGAGCAGCCTTTATTTGTGTGTCTAGTTTATTTCGTCTTCTGTATACTTCTTGTATTTTATAAGCATTTTCGTTTTTAGGTTAGGAAAGTCTTCTTCTATGATTTTGTTGTATGTATTTTCTGTGCCTTTGAGCAGTTATTCTTTTCCTTCTTCAATTTCAATTATTCTTAAGTTTGGTCTTTTCATGGTGTCTTTTGTTTCCTGGACATTTTGTGCTATGACTTTTTTGACTTTAGTATTTTATTTTGACATATGTATCTATTTCCACTTTTGACTCTTCTACTCCACAAATTTTCTCTCTCATTTTTCCATTATGTTGGTTATGCTTGCATCTAGAGTTCCAGTTTGTTTCTTCAGATTGTATATTTCCATCATTGTCTCAGTATGTGCCTTTTTAATTGCTTCTGCCACAATTTTTAATCTTGACATGTTTCCTTCACCTCTTTGATTGCTTTCGCTTGATTGTCTTGGATATTTTTTCTTTCAGGAATTTGTTGATCTTTTTCATTTCTTTGTCTTTTCCTCTGTTTCCTTAAGGGATATTTTAAGATACTCTCTTAAAGATTCTATTATCTTCATAAAGGTGTTTTTAAGGTTCTTTTCTTCTGTTTCTTTTGCATTGCTATGTTCAGGTCTTATTATTGTAGAACCACCAGATTCTGGTGGTGCCATATTGTTTTTTTATGTTGTTATGTATTCATACACTGATGTCTGCCCATTGCCTCCTTGGATCACTGCAGGATTTGCCTGTATCTTAGGGAGCTGATTTTGGTGCAATCTGTTCTGGTCTGTCTGTGTCTCAGGAATCCTATCTTGGTCCAATCTGTGTTCTTGGTCCACTTAAAGATAGTATATTCGGTGTTACAGTGATCTCTCTTAATCCAGTTTTTGTTAAAACACTGTAGGTCTTAGGTGGCCACTTTTGAGGTAGTAAGTCCTGAGAAATTGAGTGTGTTGGGGTAGCTGTTCTTGATCCAATAGGAACTGAGGAACTCTCCTAGTTTCTTGGTCTTTTAGTCTGATGTGTGTAGAGTATCTCTTAGTCTGAAATGTGCAGATCTCTTAGTCTGATATGGCCCATGGGCCGGTGATCTGTGGATTTCTGGTTGCTGCTGAAGTGAAGGGGTGATGATGTAGTTTTGGAAATGGGGTAGGATTTTGTAGCTGGGTGTATCTAGAAAACTGGGTTTTACTGGGGCTTCTGGCATGCAGGATTTTTTTTTTCTGTCCTGGATTTAGCGCAGTGATAAGTGGGGGTAAGGTTTGAAGGGCTTTCTTCCAGGGTTGGGGTCCCAGTAACCAGGATCTCTGCCTGAGATTGGTGGGGAGTCCTCACCTCTTACTCTCCTGTGGGGTCTGTGTGTTTTCAGTTGCTGATGAGGTCGCCATTGATAGTGTAGACATTGACCTACTTTTAAAAGTCTTACTATTGCTGAATTTCTTTCAGTTCCTTAGGGTCCAGATTCAAGCTGTGGTCTAGACAGAAATGGTCATATTCTCTCCCATTTCTATCTTTTAGTTTCTCATATAAGGATTCCATCAGTGTTTCTTCTACTTACTTTCAACTTCACAAAATGGTCTTGAGAACATTTTTCCTTCATTTTTACTATTGTTAATAAAAATATCTTTTTTACCCATGCATTCCCCTGCTCTACCTCCCCTCCCTCTACCTTCCAATCCCTCCCAGTCAGCCTTCAGCCTCCCTCCTCCCAATCCTCCCATCTACTCCCCCAAAAGGGCAAGAACTCTCAAGGTGGGTCATTCAGTATGGCACATCCACTTCAGGCAAATATTATTTCCTCATCCCAAAGTCAATATTAGGTTAGGTGTTCCTCTGCAGGTAATGGGCTCCAACATGCCAGCCCATGCGCAGGAACACAGTCTGATCCCACTCCTCAAGGATCCACATACTGCACATGTTAATCTACAGTTGCCTACTCTTGGAGGGCCTAGCTTCTATTCCCAATAGATCTCTAGTGGCTATTCTCGATTCAGTGACCTCCCCAGAGCTCCAGATAGCCATCAAGGTGGGAATTTTCCTCATAATCCCCATCTCCTTGAGAACATGTTTAAAGATCCAACTGAATTCTAATATTTCCATATATGCTGACTTCTTGTTGAATTCAATGATCCTGTCTCTGAGAGTTCTCACTGAAGAGTAGGCTAAATAAGGTATCTAGGAAAGTGAATTAGATTTCTCCAAGTCCCTCTCCTGTACCTGGTGATCCACACAGATTTGCAATGCAAAACTTTTATAAGATTTTTAAAAGAATTAATTATGTCTGTACAGGCTCATGCATGTATGTATGTGAGGTATGTAGGTCCATGTCTGCATGAAGGGGTAATGGTGCACATGACTGAGGTTATCTATAAAGTCCAAACAAATGTATAGGCTTCTCTGGAGCTGAAAATAATAGGCACATTTGAGACTCCTTATGAAGGTACTGGGATTCAATCTCTATCCACTATATCAGCAAGTTCTCCCAACTTCTGAGCTATTTTACTTATTCAGCCTCAGTGAAACTTGTTTTATGTTTAAAACTTGCTCTCTAAAGCATACATCGCTTCTTGTCCTTCCATGTTTTATAATCAAGGTAGAACGTGACTAGTACTCTAATTGCTTCTACCATTCCTTGTTTCCTCAGTTACTCTCTTCACACTTTTATTCATAATTATTACAATAAAATACACCAATATCCAACAAGTCCTCATTACATAAGCATGACAAACCAACCGTCTGCTCTAGAACTTTCTTGGAAATGATGCCCAGATAACTATGTAAGATGCTTTATTTCACTCTGACCACAGCTATAACATCACTCATTCAAGTGATCTTGAATGTGTTCTCTCACGCAAGAGTTTTCAGGAACTGTCTTCCATCTACATCTGTGGTGCATTTCTTCTCCAAATGGTTACTACTGTCATGTCACCTCAAAAGACTATGTGAGCTCTGTCTCATCACACCTTCCACATTCACTCAGTGTTTTCTCTTTCTTTTGTTTTTTCCCAGAAATTTGCAACACGTCAGAGTCATGGAGATTATTTGTAACAGGATTTCCTTAATGGTTCAAGTAAAAAGAGAATCCTTTTCAAGAAATAAAAAAAAAAAATACAGGCAAACCATTGGAATACAAAGGTGACACTTGACATTGCTTTAAGTTTCCAACAGCTATTCTAAGTTTGGTGTGTTTCTTCTTGAGTTCAATATGCTGACATGAAGCTAAGCTTCTGAACGCAACCTACTGGCACAGGCCTATAATCCCACATACTCAGGAGTCTGCAGCAGGAAAATGAGAAGTTCAAGGCCTGCCTCAGCTACAGAGGAAAATGTAAAGATCAGCCTTGGTAAGTTAGTGAGATCAACAGCAGAATTTTAAAAAAATTAACAAGAGGAATAACAATATAGATCAGTGCTAGAATGCCCATCTAGAATTCTTTGAACTCCAGTGTTGAATAAGAAGGCAGAGAAATAGAGCTAAGCTTCTGAATTTATACCCCCATCTTACCCCCAACTGGATAGTTCTCTATCCATTGAGATGATCCTCACAGAAATGTATGCTACACTAATCACAGAAAAAGTAAAACATGAGCTCAAGTGCTATTCAAGTATCATGGGTGTTTAGGAAATACATTCATCTTATACAGTATTCAGACTGGCAAATCCTTACTGAGTAAAGTATTGAAAGCAAATTTACTGCATTGAAAAAAATGCCCAACATATTATTTATAAGAATAAAAAACCACCTTGCTTCCTCTAATAAAAACTCTTTTCTGGTCCTTCTAATCATGACAGTGACTTAATTCTCTCAGGTCTTCACAGTGCTCTGTTTGTGTGGCAGGTGTACATGAGTGTGGGCATGACACAGTTTTTCAATGCTGGAATGAGATCGCTTAATTTTGGAGTGTATTACACCATTCTTGTTTGTAGTACACTTGTAGTACACTTGTCTGTTCCAGGAAGGTGTGTTGTAATTTTGAAATTAGCCACACGTCTAATGTCCTTTCAATGGTTTGCTACATAATGCAACTGGGAAAAATAACATTGAATCTTACGTTGTTTTTGTAAATGGGCTCAGAATTTGCGACTTTTAAAAACTCATCATGAATCTAGCTACTTATGTTAACTGCACTCCTTTTTGCTTCATTAGTTGCATTTTGCTAATACTTAAATAAGATGACACTGTCCCACAGAATGGAGGATTCTAAAAAGTAAGTGAAGTCACAATACGCATTCTCTAGTATGGGCCCTAAAAATTTAATGAAGAATGGAATTTTTTTAGAAAGTAGTATGTTTCTTTTTTTTTTTTTTAATTTACACTCTTGCAAAGAAACATCAGTTTTCATTAATAATCTTTGGGCATATTTGGTAATAACTCTTCAAGATTAAAGAGCTTATTTAAAGTTTGCTATGTGTTCACTATTCAATATACTGCATTTCTTAATGTTCATAGCTCTAAGCAACAACTGAAATCATATTCAGAATTTATTCCATATTCTCTTTATGTTATTATTCCTAAAAATTAAAGAAAAGTGAACATCACATCAGTAAGTCACTTAAACTCTTTTATTTATATGTGTCTAATATTGTTAGATATTTCTAGAAATCCCATTTGTAATCCTTGTTTTATTCATCATTGTGTGAAATTATGTCAGTTTAGGCAATTTGCATGGTGGTAATGACTTTGTAACATTTATAGAGCTGGGAAGCAATTTAAAGGCATTTGGAAAGCACTGCGGGTAGAAATGACAAGGCTCAATATTCTTACATGCCATTGGAAAACTGCCAAAGCAGTGGGCAAGAGAACACAAATTTGTGCACTGAGTATCCTGAGTGACAGATCAAAGTGCATCTGAATGCATGAAAACAGGTGGTCCGTGATGCATGGTATCAGCAAAGCATCTGGGTCCTGAAGTGTGATTGCAATGTGTGTTCTACTCCCAGTGGAGGCCAGTGTTAATCGTGAACACAGAAGCTGGCATTGTTTAGAATCTTTTGTCTTGCAACCTTTTTTAGGTATCAAACTACAAGCAGAGCCATTCTGTTCAGATTTGAAAAGTGAGCCCCATTTGGACGATATCTAATTCTACAGGATATGTACATATAAATATAGCATGTTAATAGAGCTATTAGATTGGCTCTTATTTACTTTTGAGAATGGGCATATACTAAAAGATGGGATGTTTTTTGTTTTCATTATTTAGTTTGGTATATATGTGTGTATATATATTGTACATTTTTCTTAATTTCTCCATTTTTAATATTTCAGTTGAAGGTGGGCTTCCAATATTTTCTAAATACTATATATTAACTGAAATGCATCTTCTGAAGGCAGGAAAACACTCTTAGTATGTGCTAGGGGAATGTTAAATGTAATGCTAACTGAAATAAAATGAAAACTAATGATTCAGTAAGTATGAAAATGACATAAATTGAAAGCTACCGAAATAGGTGTCCTTACTTGTTCAGTGCGGAGTATGAATACTTTTCATCATATTTTATATTTTATAATTATTATCACTAGATAAAATTTGTAATCATGGTCAAAGGTTCATCTGAAAGTAATGATGTTTAGGAGTCATGTATCTGTGAATAAATTGGTTTAATAGTCTCAAACAAAAGTTACATCACTTGACAGATGCAGAGGCACAAACACTGAATCTTCTAACTTATATATTGAAGCTACTTTGCTCCCATTTGACAATAAAGAAGATGTTTTGCCTTTGGCAAGGCAGCTTAGAGGCAGGCAGAAAATTCGAGCAGAAATAAGGAATAAAGGTGGAGTCAAAGGCACTACAGTCTGCTGTCCAGAAAGCAAGAGGCAATTAAACACAGGTAAAGCTATGAAGCCTTATGGCAATATATAGATTAATAAAGATGAATTGAATTATAGTTATGTTATTAGAGCTAGATAGTAATGAGCCTGAGCCATCGGCCAACAGTTTGTGATTAATATCGGCCTCTGAGAAATTATTTTATACATGTCTGTGGGACCACAATTGAAAAATATTCCTCTAGACTGCTGGCAGGACAGGTCAGAAACTTTCTGCTACAGATATCCATTTAAAAGGAGGGGTTGGGAGGAGGGAAGGGAGGGGCAGCAGAGGCATACGTGGATAAAAAGGACATTTTTAAAATAGAAAAATAAAAATAAACAAAAAATAAAAAAGAGAAAACAAAGCAAAGACACGCTAAGTGTTTTAGGTGATAAAGATGCCTTTTATCCTGTTTTGATCATTTCACAGAACACACATATATAGCAGAGCCACATCATACATGAATGTGATTATTTGTCTATTTAAAGTGAGAGAATGGTCCAAGGTCATTGTAGTGATGTATTTATAATATTAAATTATGCCTTTCCACATTGCTTCTAATGTATGATCTTCTTCTTAAACTTTGGCAGTTTTTGACAATGTGTTTTATCTCTTTTCCTTTGTATGCTTAGCTAAGAAAGTAAGAGATGTCAATTTTTAAAAGAGCGCTAATTTTGAGGGGCATTATCATTGACTACCATATTTTGATGTCTAACTATTAAGAAGGATAAAGAAAAGCATTGATTTTAAATGTTTTTTTTTTACATTTTTTAAAATTAAAAGTTTGTGTTTTTACATACCGAGCACAGTTCACACTCACCCAATCTTGTCTCCCTATGTACTCCTCTTGATTTCATTGTTTTGTCATTTAAGTGTAACATTACTGTTTCTTTAAGAATAATTATATGTTAATTTGGAATTTGTCACTATACTGGGCAATTGCACAGTCCAAAGTTTCTTATAATTTCAGAAATAGTTATACAATTAGCCACAAGCCTCAGTGTCTATGGAGAGCTTTTAGTATGCATACAACTCCAGGGAGTGTTAGTGGTGATTCAAGGCTAGTATTAGTCTCTTGAAAGTTTACCTAATAAACATTTTCTTTGTAAACTTTATTAAATAAATCTGTCCATCTCTTCTCCCTTTTGCAGTCCTATTTTTTTAAGTTGCATATATAATCCGTAAATACAAAATTATGTGGAGACATGATTCAGTAGATGAAACTCTTTTGCACAAGCCACATAAATTTTTAGCATGTTAGTAGCCTACCCATCATCCCAGCCACAGGATGCTAAAGAAGGTTGCTGGAGCAAGTTGGCTAGCTAGATTGGCTAAATCAAGGTGCTTAATTTCAAATGAGACCCTGACTCAGCAAATAAATAAAGAATGATGGAGGAATATATCAGAAATCAATGTCTAGATTTTAAGTTCTACGACTACTGATATATGTTCACACATGTAAGCATGCTCTCTCTCTCTCTCCCCTCTCTCTCACACACATACAAGAATTAAAAAAAATACATGAAAATACATTGAAAACTTATCCTGTTTCATCTGTCCCCTGTACTTCCTAAGATCCTCCTGTAGGCACTCATGTAAGTCTGAACAGAAGATTCTCACTGAGTTCCTATCATCTAGAACTTATTCTAATAATTCATTATTATATAATGAACACTAAGACAATAACCAATTTTCTCATATTACCCCCTACAGATAATTTTTGCAGCACTATGTGCTTTGTTGCTGATCTACTAGAGCCCAACTAGGCCAAATCATTTGCAAATTGCTTGTGGCAAATAATTTATGAAAAATACATTCTTACTCATTAAGCTTTATTACTTAAGAAAAACATTTTTATCAGTCATACAGGGTATATTAATAAAACTGGCAGTGTCAGCCTTTTGCTTCTAAAATTATTTGATTCTCACCTAATAGGATGCTTTTTTCAGTTTTGTGAAAATCAAAATATGTGTTACTATTTTATCCAGAGATTCAAAGATCTCTAAAATGATTCATACTGCCACAGAATATCAAGGTCTCACATATAAATAAAGATATAGGATAAATTATGTAAAGTTATACTATATCATCTATTATCATTCCATAATCATATAGGAATTATTATAATGGACAATGCCTTTAGTACCCAGAACAGTGCTATATATATTAATAATTAGTTCAGAGTTGGTCCAGTAGTGTCAAACCTCCTTAGGAGGCAGAGGAAGGGAGATAGCAAGTCCAAGACCAGCCAGAGTAACTGAATTATGACCTGTCTAAAATAAAAATTGAAAAGGGGTTTAAGATATAGCTCACTTGTATAATACTAGTCTAGAATGTGCAATATAGTAGGTTGAATTATCTGCATATAAAGAAAATAGAAAATAAGTCAAGATGGCTTTATAAGTGGGTATTACAGTGTGTTTTCTCAGTCCCGGGCAGCCAGAGGCCCAGACACACAGACCTGCAGCCCCAGACCCCTTAGCCACCCACTGCTGCTCCTCAGGCCCCCAGAAATTATTCAGATGCTTATATTAACTTCATGCTGTTTGGCCTATGGCTCAGGCACATTGCTAGCTTGCTCTTACATCTTAAATCAACTCATTTCTATTAATCTTTCCTGTCACATGGCATGTGGCTTACATGTGTTCCTTGGCTTCTGGCTTAGTCTGTCTCTCCTTACATGTTGATCCTTTGGGCTTCTCACTCAGTCTGTCTCTGACTCCGCCCCTGCTCCTCCTACCTACTCTGATGCCTCCTCCTACTTTTCCTATGGTGCCTGTCATGGGACAAAACAGCTTCATTATTTAAAGATTGATATTCACAGCATACAGAAAGGCATTCCCACATCAATTGGGAATAAAGGGATAACTCAGTGGTTAATAGTACAAGCTTTAAGGGGAACCAGGTTCAATTTCCAGAAACCACATGGTAACTCACAACACTCTAAGGCTCCAAAACTAGGAAGTCTGGTACCCTTTTCTGGAATCTGTAGGCACCAGGAATGCATGCTTTGCAAAGGAACACATGTAGTCAAATTATACATAACAGACAAATTTTTACATTACTAAGTAAAATTAATTTATAAGACAAAAACATAATTATAATTCTCTTGGATTAAGTATGTCATTCAAAAGAATGAAGATTTGCTTTTATTATATATTTTGAAACAAGCTTTCACTATGTTTATCTTTCTAGACTGGAACTCCTTATATTGGAAAAGCTAGCTCGAATCCCACAGAGATCTGCTTCCTAAGTACTTGGACTAAATGACTGTACCACCACTCCCTGCTACAAATATATTTTGAAACAAAACTATTTTTTAAAATTTTCTTTGTACTTATTTTCAGATATTACATTAAATAATAATATGTAATAATAATGTTACTAATTTATGAAATTTTATATTCTAATGAAAATATTTAACATATTAATAATCAAATGTATAATTTCCCCATCAGAAAATTAAAAAATAAATACTTATTGTTATAGTGATGATAATGATAATTATGCTGATGATGATAGTGGCATATTTAAGAAAAATAAGTATGTATGATTGGCTTAAAATAATTAGTAAATCACTGTGTAAGTAAGTACTGTCCTTCTACCACATGCCAGGTATTGATCAGGGCACCAGGCACAAAGAAGTAATTATGAAAAGTTTGTGACCAATGTAAGTTAGCTTGTAATGAGATGCTGTAATATAAATACACAATCAAGTATTTAATTAGGGCAATGTAGAATGCTGACATGCTTTGAAGAAAGCACAACAGTTGCTGAGTCTGAAGGAGATCTGTGGTAAAGGGAACGTGGAGGTGCAATTTGAGGAACACTCATGAAGGCTCGTCCTCTGATGATTACATATTGGAGTTTAGTTCTGAAGAGGGATAAAATCAACAACATAAAAAGGTGGAGAGGATTCTGGATAGAAGATTCAGCAAATAGAAATGCTCTGCATTGTAAAAACATGGGCAATGAAGAGGAAGAGTACAGAATGGAAAACAAACTTTGCTAGCTATAAATCTTACACAATATTAATATCTAGAATATGCTAAGAACTAAAACAAATGTTTTTTGAGGATAAACAAGATATAAATTACTAAAAAAAACCCTCTTTTAAATGTGTTCAACATCATAAACTATCAGACTATCAATAATAAAAATTGCAAAGATTCCATCTTATTATTGCACAAACGAGTTAGTATACAATGAAAACCCCGAGCCAGGTATTGGGTAAAAGCTGGAATATTAGAGGCAAACCACAGCCAATTCTTACCCAGCCAACTCCTCAGGCCTGTCTCCAGGAATCCTCCAACTGAACGCCTCTGAGTCCTCAGCTGAAAAGGGAAAGAAAGTGTCTCCTAAAGCTGAAAAACTGTCTTCACCTGCTCCATCCAGCTCTCTTAAATTTTTCTTTTTTAAAGGTAGGATTAAAGGTGTGGCTAGCCCCTCCCTGACCTAACTTGTCTCTAATATTCCAAACTAATTTTATTAAATATATATCACCACTTCTTACCCTCTCAGAAAGATTAGGAACAAATCAATAAATAACACAAATACTGTCATGGTTGCAGAAAGAATAACAGTATTTGTAAGACTATAAACTTATGCATGAAGCTATTGTGGAAATCTTTGTAGAGATTCCTTTAAAGGTTAAAGATATATGAATTATATGATTTAACTATACCACCTGGGTATATAGAAAAGGACTGCATCATCATCCTGAGACACCTGTTCACCTAGGGCATCACTCCTCTGTATCAAATGATGGGTAGATGATGAAATTATGCTTCATATATGCAATTTAGCTTCATATAGTTGCAAAGATAAATAAAATTGTGAAATTTGTATGAGTAAATAAATGAAATAGTAGTGAGCATTTTTGACTTTGGATAATGATTGTAACTAGGAATATGGTATAATGAAAAGGAGACTAGTTATATCAGCAAGCAAACCGAACCGTTGCAACCACAAATAAGACTCTTTTAGTCTCAATGCTGTTTATTTATTGAAAATAACTGAAGATCTGTCTTTGAGACTGGTATTAGAGAATATGTTTTTATTTAATTTTAGTGCTTGTTATGACATTTCTTTTTATCAACTCCAAATATAAAAAGGCATTGAACAGCCTTGCCTCTGTTGCTTTGTATATAAAAAGGGAATATGATATTAGTTAAATATAATGATTAACTGAGAAAAACATATTGAAATCCCACCTGAATTAGAGGAGTCCACACTTGTTCACCTAACAATAAAGATATCTTGCATATAAAATGTGCTTTAAATTTATATACATGCTTTTCACTCTGCAAAGTGACTTGCATATGCATTAATAATTGATGATAAACATTAAAATGTATTCTGACTTTTTAATCAAACTACTTGTCAGAATATTTTAACATTTATAAAATCATTTCTAAGATGCAAGCTGTAGTAAAGCAAATAAGAAGAGAGTATCATAAAAAGTCATTTAGATATAAAAGAGATCCTTAAGATGTGTTAAATTGCAGCTTCTTAGTATAAAGCTTGCCAGTGTTTATTGTGTGAAGCTAAGAATTTAGACTTCACTAATGGTGCAATTTTCTTGCTAATTTATTCTTTTCTTAATAGCACATAATTGTTTGAATAAAATTTGATGTCTCCTAAAAAAAGAAAAGGCATTGTGAAGAGGAGTTTTTAATTCCAGCTAAAATTTTAGTTCAAGGCTTAAGAATTTGAGAAATAGCTACAGCACACTTTTGTCTCCACATTATGGAAAGTGCAATCTGAATGCACCAAGTTTTAATCTTATTAGCATTCAAAGTCATAAAGTGAATTACTATAAACCTATTTTCAACTATACTTTAACATAAAAAGTGAAAAGGGAATTATATATTTTAGTAAAAATAAACAAAATAAAAGGTGAATACTATTGCCTTGTTATTTGTTTATAAATATAGTCATTTGCAATATGACTATTATGACCTGTAAATTTCCAAATATCATCCTGTTCCTCCCATGAAGGCATTGCATTAGGGAATGTGAAAAGTTAGAAGAGAGAATATCTATTGTAAAAGTTACCATGTCAATCTAAAACTGAACATTGGTCAATGTTTCTGTGATTTGCTGCTTTTCCCTAATTTGCATACTTTTAAAAGTATGCATGTTTCTATAAATCACAGTGTACTTCAAAGGACAGAAAATGGAGATAAAACTGACATAGGATTATTTAATCAATATTTGATGTAGTTCTTTTTTAATATTTACATTAATATCTGAATGATAAACTAATTTTCTGAAAATAACATGTAATAAGAACATCCAATTCATATAGTAAATACACTAAAAACACAAACTTGATTTTCATACCTGAGTTCAGTATAGTCTTTTTTTATTCAAACTGAAGGAAAAATTATGAACTGTACTATCTAATATAAATTAAATGTGTAACTGGTAGAAGTAGGTGACTCAGTAGGTAGCAATCTTTCTTTTCATTCATGAATACCTGAATTTAATTCCTTGGTACTAGCACAGAGCCAGACATGATGATTTGATATCTGTAACACCAATGAAAGGTCACAGGCTAGTTAGTCTAAGAGGTACAAACAATAGGTCCTGGAAAAAGGGTTCAAGAAGTTAAAAGTACTGATTTCTCTCCCAGAAATCCCAGGTTTGATTCTCAACACCTGCATGGTAACTCACAAACGCCTTTATCTCCAGTGTTAGGGGATCAGATGCACTCTTCTGATATCTGCAGTTTTGCAGGCATGAGACACATACAATGGGCAGATGTGCATGCAGGAAAAACACCCACACAAATAAAGTACAAATGAAATAAAGGGATTAAACTCTAGAAAGCAAAGATTCACATGCAAAGTTTTCCATGTGTGTCATGGTGCACATTTCCCTGTACTTGGATATACAAATATTGGCACACATACAAAATAATGTAATCAATAAATGGCTCTATGATGCCTTTTAAATGTAATCTTTGAATTGAAAAAGTATTGAAAGTTACAGTGGACTTCTTCAAATATTTAAAGTTTTAACCCTTTACAACCACACGTAAACCCTAGTAAGCTCAAGTTATTTATATCTATAATTTTAATTTTATCTCTCAAAAAGTATTCCTTTTTAGCAGCATAAAGTGCTTACCCTTTCATGCCATGGCTTCCTTTCTCAGAATGCACAGGTCTGTATTCCAGCCACTGTTTCAAAAGCACTAATCACATTATTACCAATTAACCACAAATTAATCCTTACCCTTAGTGCTTTTGGAATGTTCTTCTGTAATTAGTGTAATTTGAACTGACTTATAGTAAAGAATAGTAACATTTTCTTTTAAGAAAAGAAATCACTGTTCTAACAAATTTAACTACCCACGTCTGCTGTGGCTTATTAGTGTTCTCATGTCCTGGTTTCTCAGGGTTGGCCCACATTCTGTTTCATCCAAGTCTGCCCCTCTCTGGTTACATCAGGCAACGTGTGGACATAATGGTCTAATTTTATTTATCCTTAGCTGTTATAGAAAAAGTGATTTTCTGAATGGTCTCTAATTGCTTGAAAAAAAATCTAATGCAATTTTTTTAAACTAATTTTAATCCACGTGACTAGATTTCTAATTATGATTACTGCACTAATGAATCATTGATTCTAAAAGTTTTAATTACAAAACTATTGCCCTCCGTTGATTAACAAATCATAATATATCATCTCCGATCTATCATTTTTAAATATACTCTTAGGCACTTAGTTTCTTTCACAATGAACATAGTTATATGACTAGTGTTCAATAACAAATACAAAGAGTTCATTTATGAATTCTTAAAACTTTTGATTATTCATTGACAGTGAAACCTACTAATATTTGAGTATGTAAGTAGAAGGTAGAATCATGAGTATAAGGTTATAACAAAAGTAAAATTTCAGGAGATTAGTAAGTTGTCCAAGAACTGATCGCTCTCAGCTTCCAGGTAGGAAATTTAGGGAAGACATAGGTCATGACGTCTTATGACATTTTGTAGTTGAGGATTGCAACATCAAAATACACATACATTTTTAATTTTTGAAAACTATATTTTATTTTTTTGTTTTTTTCCAAGAGAAAATAATTTGCTGATCCTATTTAATCTCAATTAAAACTTACAACAATGTGCACTCACACATCTTAGCCATCTCACACATGCCTTTCTACTCCCCAGTTATGTCTTTCAGAAAATTCCGATATTTAAATATTGTAGCTTAGAGGGTATATATGCAGTTTATTACTGTAAATGCACAATCTTAAGGGATGAGAAATGAGGCTAACCAAAATATTGCTATAGAAAAGAAACAAAAATACTCTCACAGGAGGATAGAGGGCAATGTCCAAAAGGGTAGGGCAAGGAGATGATCGCAGATGAAAATACTTCTATGTGGTGGATGTAAGGGTCACAAAGGCTCTTGATACTGACCAATAAATCTATATTTTCAATGTGGTTTTACAGCATTTATTAACATTCTAAACAAGATAACTTTCAAAAGTGTATTTTCCTTCCTGGAATAATTTACATGCCAAGTTTGAGGGGTTTTAACTATATAAAAAATTAAGATTATGTCATAATCACATCATAGAGATTATCAGAAAGCCTCCAGAAGTGGACCCAAGCCACCATTCCTAACTCAGAAGTTTTATCCAACTGACAATCATATGCAAAAGAAAAAATAGTTTACTTCAAAGGAGTCTCTGAATATACTGACCACACTTATAGAAGGCCCATACCCATAAGGAAATAGACAACACAAAATGAATTCAATAGTAGTTTTGAAGATGGGCACATTTACCTTATTTGTCTTTTGCTTAGCTTTTATGGTTACCAATTTTGTGTTCTTTAAGGTTTCATGTGTGTGGTGTGGTGTGTGTATATGTGTGTGTGTGTGTGTGTGTGTGTGTGTGTGTGTGTATGTGTGTATGCATGTGTGTGTATGGTGTGGTGTGTGTGTATGTGTGTGTATGTATGTGTGTGTATGCATGTGTGTGTGTATGTGTGTGTGTGTGTGTGTGTATGTGTGTGTGTATGTGTGTGTGTGTGTTTATGTGTGTGTGTGTGTGGTGTGGTGTGTGTATATGTGTGTGTATGTGTGTGTGTGTGTGTGTGGTGTGGTGTGGTGTGGTTGTGGTGTGTGTGTGTGGTGTGTGTGTGTTTCTGCAAGTGTAAGTATTTCTCATGCTTTTCCTTTGCTTTAACTTTTGTATGATTTTGTTTTTCATTTTCACTTTCTCTCCTTTGCCCAGTTGTTTTCTTTTATTCTGGTTTGTTTGATTATTATCCTGTTTGTTTTCTAATGAGAGAGAAAAAGAAGATATGGAACTCTATTGATGGGAAGATAAGAAGGATATGGGACAAGACAAGGGAGAGAAAGCTTATCATAATAACAATTATTTTCAATAATAATATATGAGATTATATATATATATATATATATATATATATATATATATGAAGTTATATATTTGTACACATTGGCCAAGCTTAGGCTCCAAGTCTCTGATAACACACAAAGATGTAAATATACCACATTCTGCTGTAATTAGCAGACCCTCCCTTGCTGTCACACTTTCCCCACCATGATAGATTAAACACCTTGGAATAATGATCCAAAATAAATACTTCTCTTAAATTGCTTCTTTCAAGAATTTTGCATTAGTGAAGAGAAAATTAACTGACTTGGAGAAATGTACTAATATCACACAGCTTTTCATTGAAAATACTATAAATCTGTCACACATAAAAATCACTATCCAATCTCATCACAAGTTTGTAAAGAAGTGTGCAGTTTAATATTGACCTAGACTTCATGTCAAATGTACATTGTTTTTTCTTGTATTAGTTAATTCTGTAGCTATAATAAAATATATTCACAATAGTAATTTTACATGGAAGAGCTAATATTAGCTCACAGTTTAAAGGACATTCCATCATGATGGGGAAATCAGGACTGCAGATGCTTGAAGCAGGACTCACCACTTCCATGGTAAAGAAATAAACAAACAAAAGTGAATTCAGGAATATAGTTGTTCAGTCCCTTTCTATACTAGATAATCCAGCACAGTCGGCCACTGTAATGCCCCATTCAATTTACCATGACTCCTCCAACATCACTTCTTGTAATCATGATGATGCCTCAGAGCCACTCTCAGAGGTTCGTATCCCTGATGAACAGTCCAAGTGAGCAACAGATTAAAATGCCAAGGTGCAACATTTTGTAAATCCTCTCCGAAAAATTGGCTTAGAGAACAACATCAAATTGCTAGTTTAGTTAATCTTGTAAGTAAAAGTTATAGTTTATTACATTTTGTTATACAAGATTTGTATAATGAAATTATTATATTTGAGTTGACTCTAAATTAAATTTCTTAGGTATTAATAATACCCAGCCACTGTAGTGAGCATATGTTATCTAATATTGAGATGTAACATTGTTTAACATTAGTCTAGGTAATAAATATTGTATGAAAAATTAAAATGTATGAAAATCTAATTTAAAGTAAAAGTAATATTATTAAATTGTATATAGATCAACCCTTGGATATTTTAAATTGAAGATAATCTATTTTGTCTTATATGACTTGTAATTCATTTAATACATTAAGATTTTTCTCATCAATAACTCATTTGAAAAATCCTTTTTATGTTTGTTTTTTTAAAAGTTTTCTTTTAAAATCAGCTTTTTTTTCAATACTTGAAGGATAACTATGATCTCAAATGATGAATTATGCTTTTCTTCATTTTGATAGTATTTTAACTTTTATTTACTAATAGTCATGATTTTATATCCACATTTTCCATATCTGATTATGAACACGTTTGAACATATATGCAGTGTGGTTGCTGTCAAATAGCAAATTTCAGTTTCCATTATAAGACAAAGGAAATGAAGCTTTCCAAATTAATCTGTCTTTATATTACACTGGTAAAATTATCATAATCAAAGTACCTATTTAGACCAAAGAAAGATTCAACAAATTTTATTGAATGCAAGATGATAAATTGAGACAGCTGAGAATAATGAATTTATAGTTCTTTATAACTGCTCCATGTTTCTGTTACTAAATAAACTCTCTAATTATCTTGCTTAAACATCTATTTATATGATATATGTGTTTTTCAGTAAATTCAATATCTAATTATAGGGATTCTAAATAGGAGTCTATTTTTTAAGATATGTTAAAACATTAACTATTAACCATAGAGATTGGTTCCAGGAGATGGTGTCTATCCTCTTAGAATTGATAAATCTTTATGTTCTCTGAATAGATGGAATACTCAGTATATTAGAATAGAATAAAAATGGATTGTTAAAATAATTTTTGCAAACATATGCAACTTAAAAATATTAATCCTTTAGTGAATATGTTTTTATCACTGCTTATGGAGAAGGCTCTTCAGCAGCACTGGAATCAAAAGGAATCCAAAAATCCAGACTTTTTAATCTGAGGGAACTGAAGGAAAAGGTATATACACCCTCCTGATGATTTTCTTCACTTTGCATTCTCCATTCTTTGTTTTCCTTCTTTATTCTTATGTTCCCTCTACATCTATCTTTGTTCTGGATGGTTTTCTTCTACTTCGCTATAACTATATTTTTGATGTTTTCCTTCTAGCTCATTGTGACTCTGTCTTCATTCTTTCCTTTAAAGTTTATATGCCTCAGAAAAACCTTTCAGGCAATTAAAATTATAAAATTTAATTTTTTAATGTTACATTCTGTTTTTCAAATGAATTATTGCATTATAATAAATACAAATAAATACAAGCATGTTTTTGATACTTGTTAAAGTATTAAAATTGCTTAAGTTTTTGTTATTTCCAAACCAAAATACCAAATTTTAAAATATTTGGACATATCATCCATATTATCAAAACACCTGAAACAGCAATACAAAGATAAGCACTGTAATGATAAAACTACAAAAAAGGCATCTTTGGCATTAGGCTAAGATAAGATGCTAAGATATTATGCCACTCTGGCATAATTCAAGATGTTTTGGGGGGAGGGAAGAGACAAAAAGCAGCCTGGTAATGGGGACATTAAAAAGATAGAGACGGATGGAGAGAAAGACCTGGAAACAGAGAGAAGGTACGAAACAGATGAGCAGACACAGAGAGCCATCTGGCAGGGACTTTTACATTGGGGAGAGATACGCACAAGAGATGGCATCCAGTTTGTCATGTGCCTCAATCATGTGCTGAGTGCCCAAGATCAACACAAATCTGAGTGAAAAAATAATACTCAGGCATAAGATATTAAAATTACGGTACTCACAGCATCCACCATGACCTTATAGAATACATTTCAATGTTGGAGTGACAGTTGCTTTCAAGATGATTTGTCTCTTTTCAATGGACATTTGATATTTACAAATGCTTTTATTGTCAGAATTTGGTTTGGGGTAAATTGTCAAGGACTTCTTTCAGGAAACCTCAGGCAGATTCCTCTGAGGTCTCGTCATAACTGTGTTCTGAAGTTGATTTACCATGTCATCATCATGTCACCATCTGTCTATTAGCTCATTTTTAACAATGAATCCTTTTAAGTGGGTTTAGTGTGTGCCTCCACCCTCATGCTCGTATTTGATAACTCATGCACTAGTCTTGAAAACTATTCAAGGTTTCTGCTTTCCATAATATATTTTGGTTAATTTCTAGGGAGAATTCTGTTAAGACCCATTGGCAAATAATAGTACACTTTTTACTACGTGAAATTATTTTTCCTTTAGTAATTTTTCATCCACTCATGTCTTAACCCTGCTCCTTAGCTATAAATCTTGTGCTGCCTTTGGGGTGTTTGGAGTTCAGTTCAGTTTCTCTTTCCTGATTAAACAAAAAAAAAAAAAACAAAAAAAAAAAAGAAATAAGAAAAAGAAAAAAAAATACCTGACCTATGTTGCAATATTCTTGAATATCTTCCTTTCTGCAAACCTGTAACATGTATAAAGTGTATTTTTTATATAAGAAGAAAAGACTAGGAATATAGGTTATTCAGTTGTGTTTACCAGGAAAATAGGAGAATCTGTGTTCTTTCACTAGCATCTGAAAATTCTTCAAATATTAGGGTTGGGGAGTTGTAAATGGTTGAATCCCTAGTGCTTACTTGCCAGCCAGCTTAACCTAATTGTTAAGCACCCAATAACAATGAGAATTTCTGCCTCAAATGAGAAACAAACAAAGCAGATAAGGCTACAGAGGAATGGCATCAGAACTTAAATTCTGGCTCACACACATACATACACACACAAACACTCACCGCACACATGCATGTATACTTACCTATACAAATGTACAAGTAAACATATTGGAATACATATGCACAATCATATACACATAGTATATATATACATATATATTTTATGTGTATATGTATGTCTAAGTGTGAGAAGAATTTATTTTAGAGTTTATTTTAACATTGTATTGTTTACTAAGCAACCTTCAACATCCAAAATAGTTATGACAAACAAAACAAGATGGAACTTGTCTGAAGAATTATCAGAATAATTACTTTAAAAGTGTATTGTATTTTGACTCATAATGTTTTCTTGTATTGACAATATTGTTTGATGTTAGAATTTGGAAAATTCAGACAACAGTATCTGAGTGTTAAGAATTACTGAAGGTCCAAGTGAATGTATCAGATGCTGCACCTATAAAGTACTGCATACACGATTGCCCAAACATAAACTGAACAAGAATGACATCAATGAACATGCCTAATTTGACTAGAAAAGACCAAGGAGCTCAGCCTTCCAAAAAGAACTACAGGTAACCAAGAAAACACTTGAAATAGAGAAGGTCATCTTCCTCAGAGAAAATCATATCAGTTGGTTGTCCTGTGCCTAAAGGAACTCCCTGAAAACATACATACAAGTAATACTTTACAGGCTGAGTAAAGAGGTTATACTTAGAAATGTATATACATTATATATACATATATTGTGTACACTAATTAATTTAAAAAGTAGGCTATGAATCTGAAAGAGTATGGAGAGGGGAATTTGGAAAGATTCAGAGGAAGACATTATGTAATAAATTATAATCTCAAAAATATAAATAAATGTACTTAAATTTGGTTTCTAAGATTCATGGTTGAGTAATGTCATCTCCACTTCTCTGGACAAGGGCCTCTCTGTTATATAATGGCAGTTGGCCACACAGCGTCTACGAGAGGATTGCTCTTAGAGAAGTCCTCATAAAAGTCCTCTAAGCAAACATTAGAATACCCATTGTTTCTTTTGCTGTGTAAGGACCTAAGACATTAAAAGAAAGCAAGCAAGGTGTTGTAGGCACTTTAATCCTCAAGATCCTCAAGCAAATAAGCCAGAAGTATACCTCTGAGAAACAGCATGAATGTAACCTTGTATTATGTCATCCATTAGAGATATGGTGTATCACTACAATAACCTGGGAAAAAGATCCATCGTTCCTGAAGGCAGAAAAGGATTTAGGTGGTGCAAGTGAATAATATCTATACTAATGTATTTAAATTCTAAAGGTAATAAAAGTTGTTTTCAAAAGGAGAACCCATCATTAACCTTGTTGTCTTATCTGTTTCTCTTTGATAAATGGGAAAGTGCTGGTTTCAAAGAGTAGAAAAGGAAATAGTAAGTTCAAAAACTGGGTGAAGGCAACACGAAAAAAAGACAGACTCTTTGCTCTGAATCTCAGAATAACACTTTTATAGCTTGGATCTAACTATAATTAACTGGAATTGATGTGAATATTAGGCTACCTCTTGACATTTTGGATGATTATAAAAAGCCCTAGATGTCATTTTAATACCCCATCATGTGACTCTCTCAAAAGGAAGTACTCATAATACAGGTCCCAAATGCACAGAACACTCCTTGGTCTTGTTCCAGTAGCATGTGCCTGAGACACTTCCACTATGGTCACCATGTGCGTACACCCAGAAGTACCAGGTTGATGAAACATTTTTTACCTTTCTTTCACTTCCTGTGCTCATTATGAATACCACTCTGCTTTGTAATTACTTGTTTACTCCTCAGTGAGGACTTTCCTTCCTTACTAACCTCACTGTTTCTGGTACAGTGCTTCACTCAGGGGAAGTCAATAAGCATTCCTAGCTGACTCTGCACTAAAGTGCTTTAGGCGAAATAATTACCTAGAAGTAATTAGAAATACACCCACACAAAGCAAATGCTAATAGTCAAGGGGATAAAAAAGTTCCATTAAAGTGTATAAAAGTTAAGAAATTGTGTGTGTGCATGTGTGTATTTTTGTGTGTGTTTTCTTTATAAATCATCTTGGACATATTAATCATATACCATGGAATACTTTATAGGCATTTTCCTTTTTTAAGATAGGGTATTTATATAGTGCATTAGCATAAAGCCTTATGGAGTCCCATTGTGTCCCTACAACAAAGATTTAAATTATGTCTTTTAAAGTTTCTACAAAATACACTGTATAATGCTTTCTTTCAGTTTCTACTTTGAAAACAATTTTTAAAAAATGAACAAAGATAACAACTTTCTAATGATTGTAATAATATTAAGTGAATCAAATAAATTCAAATTTCCTAGACATTTAATTCTTAAAGCATATATTACATTTTTATAAGAATGCAAAAGTAGTATATTTATCAGTTTCAAAATATTAGAACTATTGGTAATACCAGAAGAATAAATATTGCCTTCCTTCAGTGACCATGGTAGAACATTAATAAAGAAAACAAATACAGTAGGCACATATATACACGTGTCATATGTTTCTCTGCTTGTCTCTCTACTCCACATCTCTACTATTTCTATTCTTTTTATAGACTATTTCCTGTGAAATTTGATGTTCTCTTTGTGGATTCTAGATGGATGATGAAGAAAGAGGTAAGCAATAATTTTCTAAAATTTGTGCTATTTCACTCCAACTGAACAAGTACACCGGTGCTATAACTTTTGATAGGAAGTTGTCTACTAGAAAGATGCCTTCTCTTGTTCTGTCATTTTATTATCCCTAGTCAATTTTGTTCTTATATTAGTTTTCTTTCGCCTTTGCAACAAATCATCACAAGAATATTTGAAACTCTTAGAGAAGAGTGAATTGGTGTATATTGGTTTGTTCTAAGCAAATATATCACAGAACTTTAATATGTTACAGTTTGTGGAACAAGCCCAACAGTAGAATTCTTGAAGAAACAGATATTTGTAGTCAAAGGCATGAGATAGTGAGAGGAGACATTGAAAACAGCATATTGAATATGCTTTGTAAAATGTTTTAACTATAATATAAAAATGAATAGCTGAGGTATCTTAAAATATTTCTAGAACTTTATAATAGCAAGAGCATTGGTTTAGGGAACTAAAAGAAAGTGAAGAATATGAAAGAAGGATTTTTTTTTAATTGTTATAGATATAACCTCAACTGAGCATTCTTGTTCTACTCCCAGGATATAAGCAAAATTCCTAGTGTGAAAGACTGAAGAGTTCATCTTGCAAATAAATACTGCATATGCTGAATATTGAGGGTTAAATAGCCTTCAGAAAGACAATTAGACTAGAAATACCATCACAGTATGAAGAGCTTTAACTCTTCAGGTTAGTGTGTGGGTAAACTGAATTCTTAATAAAATGTTAGCTACAGAAAAACAACAGGGGGATCTTCTGAAATTGTTTACAAAATTTTTAAAAGGACAAGTAAATGAAACTCCCTTTAAAATAGAGTAAATACATACAAGGTCGACTTAAAACACCTCATAATATCACTCAAATAATTCCTGATACCAAAAGGAAGGGAGAGAAAAGAGCCAAGGAGACAAACAATCTGCGATAGAGAAGCAAGTATTCCTTTTGTTAACTTCTAAGATGACCTGGCTACACTGGAGCAGAATTCAGATTTGGTGTTAGCATTCATTCATTGAGCTGATACCTAAAGTATCAGTTTGGTTGGCAGCAGTAGCTGCTGTCTTTAGTGGCAGAACCATTGGTATCATGCTGAGTTTGGCTCTCCTAACACTGTAATCCATTTCTGTTCTCTTGATTTTTTTTTTTTTTTTTTTTTTTTTTTTTTTTTTTTTTTTATAGCAGAACTTACCAGTTTAGCAGCAGCAAAGTGATTTTTTTTTCTTGTTCTATTTTTGTTAGCCAGACTTGTTTTTTTCTTTCTTTCAACTGAAGTCTATAGTGCTGTAACTTAGTATGACTTTTAGTACAATTGATCTTGAATATTTTGTATTAGTTTAAGAAGAAAAATCAAACAGGCAAGAGGCTCTATTTACAGTACTTCCTTTAAAAATTATGGAAGTTTATTATTTCAGTATAAATCAATTTACCTCCAACTAACTTGGTAGGGAATTGATTAGTCAGTGATAGGTTTGTTTTGTTTCGAACAGTCTGTGCACTGGAGCCTGGTGATGTAAGTGTTAAACAGTACAATGACTGATCAATAACATGCAGTTTTACATAACTTAAAAATGATAATTTTCATGATTTTGTAGGTGATATTTTTACTTTCTGTTCTCTTTATTTTGTGTTCCCCAGAATTTAAATGTTTATTAAAAGAATGGGTTTTTACTTGTTCTTTTAGTTTTAAGAACTTTAGAAAGTTTCCTTTACTCACATCTTGAGATAAGTTGTTCTCTTTCTAGGGTGATTACTTTCCACAGAAACTTTTCAGGCTCCAGAGAGACACAGGTGTGAGGGAAATGTAAATGTTAAGGTTTAATGATTCAGTTTTTCTTTCTCTGTCTAGCTCCTGCTTTCTCTCCTCTCCTTTCTTTCTTCTCTTTCTGAAAAATCCTCCCACACAAGCACTTTTGTCAGTTATGACAATCTATTATTATTAAATGCCCATGTAAAATAACATCCACGCAGAAGGGATGGGTAAGTTTAAAACTTCCTAATGTTTATAAACAAAATCTTTCTCCTCCATTATGTATACAGTATTTATTGATTACGTTTCTTATGAGCTAAATCTTATTATAAAATATAAGCAATACCAATAATAAAGAAAATTGCAAATTTAGACTTAGTATTAAAACAATACTATTTTGAAACTTAACCTCTTATTGCAGTAATAAGCAAAGACTGCAAGCCCTTGTTTTGCTCTGATTAAAATAAGCATGAACTATGTTCAATGTTTTATGAGCACATATTATAATCAATCCAATCCCATTAGATTAGGTAAACAAACTAGGTCTAAAATTGCTGAAATTCATCATTCCATTCCAATAAGTGATCATGCATTATTTCCTGTGCTTCCCTTAAACATGTGTTGGTACGACTGTTTTAGGTTTGTACGTAAGGATTAAGCTTCCCAATCACACTGAAGGCCAGATTGCTTAACTACAGCACAGGGTGACATGCTACAGATAATCCATGCCCTTGATTAATGTTCTTATAATCAATTGCTGTCTGGGAGTGACTCCCTCCCATATTGCTTTTCACAAAAAGAGCAGATGGTATTTAAAAGGTTATGGCAAGAGGGCATCACAGAGGTCAAATGGAACATCGATCAAATGGGCAGAAAAATTGCCTTTTCTCTTCTTCTTTCTTCTTATCATAATAATCCATGAGGGAATGGGATGTGTGAGTTATAGTTTGATCTATAGTTCAAGCACAAAGATATTTTCTTGTCTCAAATTTCTATGTTGTTTTGGGTAATGAACCTGGAAATTGGATTTCTTGTGTACCAATAAAAAATAGTACCAATCTGAACATCTCCCGCAAATAATTCTTAGACTCAAGAAGATATTTTCAAAATTTTAAAGCAGCCAGAGGGCTCCAACTTAATAAAATCTTTAATATATAGTGGCTTTTGGATCAATTTTTATAGTGGCAATGGCTTTATTTATAGAAAATTACACTGAATTTTCATTTTTATATGAAATGGTATGTAGTGCTTTGTGTATGGATTTTTTCTCTCACTTCCTGTCCTTTATCATACCCATGACAGTCTATCATATATTTCAAAGTGATCAATTTTCTTTTTAATTGGTATGCTTAGTTCTAATTAGGTAGAATCTTGGAGGAGAGGTTACAATCCCCTGTGCTGAACAAAAAGATTGAAGCTAAATAATAAAATGTCAGGATAATTTTCGAAAACTGAAAGGTGTTACTTTTCATAAATTGGCACCTTCACATACATAGACACAGATTATTTCACCATGAATAGGTCACATCTACATATTGCAGTGATCAGAAAGATATGCACTACATCAGGGAGATTGTTATATCCTGGAATATATAGTAAAATAACAAAATAAGAAAGAAAGCCTGCTGAATGGAGGCAGATGCTTATTATGTGAGGCATTTTTGAAGCTTTCTGTCACTGGAGGTGCTGTTCTTTTGCATATCAGATTATCCAGGACTTTTCTGTGAAGGTCTACTGAGTACATAAATGTTAACCCTCCAGGGACTACTTATTGTCAAGCAAGGTCCATAGTTCTGGGGAAGAAATGAATATCAGTATTTGACCTTTCTTCAAGAGTTTCCCTATGGAAATACTTTGTTAGATGTCCAGTGAGTAGTCATTGCCATGCCATTTTGTTGCCACCAGGAAGGAGGGCAGACGGATCAAGAAAAGTTTCTGATTAATGATAAGAGTCCAGCAGGATGAATGATATTTAGTATAACGCTATTCCCAAGGCAGACATCAAAGAAAAAGAAGCCAAATGAATAGACCTAGTTTTCATAGGCCAATACAGCTAGTCGGCATATTTCACAGAGTAGCCATTGTGAATCAGATGCCAAAGAACTCTCAGTGTCGTGTATATGTGTGAACTATTCCAAAGCCAGAAATAGTTTGATTGAGACTGTCACTTCACATATTTTCAGGAGTTGTCCTTCTGGTGACTAAGAAAGCCTGTCCTTTTTTTTTTTTTATTTTGCATTTTAGCTTGTTCAAGCATATGTGGTATTTAATAATAATGATTAATATCAAATTAATAAAAGAAAATTTTCTAGGTGTTACCCTGAGAACACTACCCAATTTTACAAAAAAATGTCACTTAAATCAAATGATTGGAAAATGTTCCTGACAGGGATGTAGGGGCCTTTTGACATGAAGCCAAAGTAAACATGAAAGTTTCATTGGTAGATATTGATCATGGGACTTTGAAGATTTCATTTGATAAGTGTTCTGCATCTGGCATGCTGATATCTAGGTTTTACCTCAGAGATATCACCTCATTTGGGAGAATGGTGAATAGGGAGTGTTATAAGTTCTATACCTTGTAAAGGACACATGGTATTGGTTCAGATGTCGTTGCAAATGGTAAATGAGGAAATAAAAAATACAGCCTTTAAAACTGAATGAAAAGGAAAATATAATAATGAATCAATCAGGAATTTTCACTGTGGTTATATTTACAGATATTCTGAGAACAGCTGTGAGATACTATGAGATGAGGACAAGGATTGGTACCTCTAATTCACACACACAAAATTCACTCAACTGGGTGAAGAATATAGAATACAAGGAAGGAATTGAGCTGCAATTTATGTTAATTTCATTGATGAAGAATATTCTCTTGCCAATGTGTTCCACTTATAACCAATAATAATCAATATTATAGATGCTCTCTAAGTGTGTGATGGGATAAATAAGTTAGGAGAAGTTGTAATAACACCACCCAAAAAATAAATTGAGACTGTTGCCTGGCTTGCACTAATTTCACCAGGGTCATGTCTGAGCTGACATAATGTCCTTAGAAAACTATTGCATTCTCCTAAAGTTTTAATACATTGGAAAATATAAATGGAGGCTATATCTTTCTGTGGATTCTCTTTAATCTGCTTATGGTTTTTTTTTGTTTGTTTGTTTAATGTTGCATATGTGACTGAGCCTAGATCATCTCACCTCTAACCTAGCTCTTACCTTAAAAAAAAAGTCGATAGTAGTGACTTTTTGACATTGCAGATCATTTTGCATGGCAATTCATTACTTAATAAACCACTGATTGCTTTGTTTGGAGGTTTTCCTTTCCTGCCCTTGCAAATGACGGTAGCTCTGAAGATAATGGCTTTAATATTTGGTAAATACTTAAGGTACACTGTAGTAGTAGGGTTTCTCGGGTCCCGTGCGCCAGAGATCCGGGACCCACAGATCTGCCGGGACTGCTTAGCCGCCCGCCGCCGCCCGGGTCCCCAGAAACGACTCAGACGCTTCTATTAACTTCATGCTGTTTGGCCTATGGCTCAGGCACATTGCTAGCTAGCTCTTATATCTTAAATCAACCCATTTCTATTAATCTGCGGGCCACGTGGCCCGCGTGGCTCACCCGTGCCTCCTTACATGCTGTTCCTTGGGTGGCTGGCTCGATCTGCCTCTGACTCCTCCCCGCTTCCCCTACCCATGCTCTGATTTCTCCTACTTCTTCTATGGTGCCCGCCATGGCCCAAAACAGCTCCTTTATTTAAAGATTGAGATTCACAGCATAAAGAAGGGCATTCCCACATCACTTCCCCCTTTCTCTCTAATCAAAAAGGAAGGTTTCAATTTTAACATAGCAAAATTACATATAACAAACAAAATAGCTATCAAGCAAGAATTACAGTTATAATATCTAGTCTATTTGTATTTAGTAAAATTAAAGAAAATATTCTATCATCTACCTTATCTTTATGAATCTAAAGTTTCATATCTAATATACTTTTCAAATGACTAAGAAAAACTGTACATATAACTATCTAATCTTCAACTACATCAAAGACCACAGAAGGATATAATATTTACCCAAGTAAACTAGAAGTGCAAACGACTTCTAAAATCTAGAAAGGACAGAGATGACACCTATCTGCCTGGACAGTCACCCAAAGTTCCTTTATAAAGTTGGGGCATCCATCTTCAGCCTATAGGCCTTGAGTCTCTTTTCATTTCAGTGAAGCAGGAAATCTGCTCTGCCCACTATAGCCAATCTGATAGATGCTCTAACGGTACACAAATCCAGAGGTGATTGTCCAGGTAGCTGTGTTGCTGTCCTCTCCCAAATTTTGGAAGTAGCTTCTTCCATGTACTTCTGTCTTTCAGACAAATTCACCTTCCTTCTCAGGTCTTGAAGAGGTTGAAGAATAGATGTTTAAGGTTTTCACCCTAGTATCCCTTAGATAAGAACACTCAGGTGTTAGATTCTCACTTTCCCAGATTAACCCTTTAAAATAATCTATACACCCTACTATCTACCAATATTCTAGAACTATTAGATGTACCTTATATAAGTTAGGCTTTGATTAGCAATTGTACTTTAACCTCTCCTAGATACTACCTCATAATAATTCCTACTGTACATAGTCTTAGTTTAGAACCTTCTTAGTTAGAAAAAGGGGGGAGATGTTGTGGGATTCAGGTGTCAGCTGATGGGGTCCAAGGAAGCTTATCCAGGGTCCCGGGCTCCTGGAGGGGGTGTGGCCGAGCCCATTGATAAGGGGCTGCTGGGACGCTGGGAGGCTCTCTTCCTGGTTCCTGGCTGCTGGAGGGAGGATCCCATCGTCCGTCCGTCTGCAGACTCCGGTTCCTATTCAGGTGCTACTGTAATCTATTACCTGTACCGTGAGTGTTGGTTTATATTTTAATAAATATCTATCTGATATTGGTGTCCTTGTGGGTAAACTCCGCCTACAGTGCACCATCTTAATGCTTTTATTTTCCATGTATAAAAGTAAAGATGCCTTTGGAAAAAGTTTATTCAGCTACTGTTTCTCATGTGGTGAACATATGTAGGCACATTTGGGATGCATAAAATCAGAATGTTTTGTGACAGATTGTTTTGCTACAATAATTTTACAAATAGTGGCTATTCCATTTGTCCCTAGGGTCATAGCACTTTAAGCTGTGTGCACCCTTTCATGGATTTATAACATACATAAAAAAATACAACAGACATATTTAGCCCTTGAACTATTTCTCTCATTGTGAACAAATGAGAAAACTTTGGCATTACTAAAGACAAATACAAATCTATATCCAGAGATAAATATCATCTCTGAGAATTTAGTATCATTATTATAAAAATGTCTTCTTAAAAATAGTTTCTGATAAAATTTTGCAATCTGGCTTACCTAAGCACCATTCCACAATTTAAAAAATTATAAAAATAAAAAAAAATCAGTCTATTCCAAAAACCTATAAGATGACTATGATTCATAAAGAAAAGGACCATTCATTAATAAACCTGAATTCTCATCAGAATTTGTAAGTGGAGACTTTCTTGGAGGAAAGTGTGGAAAAGGTATATTTATTTCAAACAATTTACTTAAGGTAAACTGGCACTGCCTCTATTCATATTTATTTGGTATAAAAATACACACATATAATTTGTCATACTTGATGTCTTTCCTTTTATACTTAAGAAATTGTTGTGGACCTTGAAAAACAAATGATTTGCAAAGCTAGAAAATGTGAACAAGTATTGACTGTCTGGATTATCCCAGGTGTAGAGGTAATGCCAATTCATGATCCTATGGTATTAGCTAAAATACATCTGTATATTGTTCCTATAATTAGAATAAACAAAATAGTCCTGCAGAACTTCTGATATGCACAGCAGGAACAAAGGGAATTAAGTACACTAGTGAGTGAAAAATTATAGCAATCAAGCTTACAGGAGAACCTGGTAACCAAAGAATCTGAATAATGATTCAGAGAATAGTTTAAAGGTAAATAAAATACAAAATAATATATGTCTGTGCCTGTTTGTATGTGTTTAATAATGCTCTTGTACACTGTAAAGATTTGCCACTAGTATTGGTTTAATAAAATGCTGACTAGTCATAAGTCAGACAGGAAGTACAGGAGGGTCAACCAAACTAGGAGTATTGTGGGAGGAAGAAAGTCAGAGAAGAAGATGCCAGGCAGACACAGAGGAAGAAAGATGAAAATGCGGCACTGAGGAAAGTTACCAAGCCATGTAGCTAAACATAGATAAGAATTTTAGGTTAATTAAAGAGTAAGAGCTATTTGGTAATATACTTGAAATACTAGCCCAGCAGTTACTATAATATTAATCTTCTGAGTCAATTATATATATATATATATATGTATATACAAATATACATATATATGTATGCATATAGTCTCGTGGCACATCCATGAGAAGTTTGTTCAATGTATTTTACTTATTATTAAACATATTTGTTGAAAAGGTAAAGAAATAATCACTATTAATTGCTGACAGTATTTTTGTTATTTGTTTGATAAACTCTTTGTATCCTGGGATAAACCTGAACTCAGAGTCTTCCTATCTCAACCCTTGGAAAAGCTGTAATTACAAATGTGCAACAACAGCTCCAATACCTTAATATTGTCAAGGTTTGTATTTTTTTATAGTGGAAGCAAAGCATTCTGGTTCAAAAGATTATTCTACTTGTACAATATGGATAGTAAAGGGACATAAAAATCAACTTGCATATTCCAGTTTTTAATCTTTCTACTGTTTTTAATCATCTACTAGTTTCTATCAATTCTCTCTAATCCTTTCCATTGCCTTCCTCTATTCCTCTATATTGTATGACCATCAAATTAGTAAGACACTATCCTTTGGAGTCTGGTGGAGCCATCATTGTACCAGATACTAAAAGCATAATATGTGTTAAAGTAAGGTATCCCGCCTTCTCCTGCCAAATGTTCCTTCTCAGGTCTTGATGGGGTTAAAGAATAAGTAGTTAAGGTTACTAACCTATCATCCCTTAGCAAGGAATATTCAGGTGTTGGATTTTCACTATCCCAGATGAACAGTTTTGAAGTAATTTATATACCCCACTATTACAATATGGTTTCCTGTCCCAGCCAGCCAGAGGTACAGACCCACAGACCTGCAGTCCCAGACCACTTAGCCACCTGTCACTGCTTAGCCCCCCCCCCAAAAAAATGACTCAGATGCTTATATTAACTTCATAACTTCATGCTCTTTGGTCTATGGGTCAGGCACATTGCTAGCTAGCTCCTTCATCTTAACTTGACTGATTTCCACTAATCTATTCTGCCATGTGGCCTGTGGCTCACCTGTGTTCCTTACATGTTTCTTCTTGGGCATCTGAGTGGATCTGTCTCTTATTTCACCCTTCTCCTACCTATGCTCTGATTTCCCCTTCTACTTTTTCTATGTTGCCTGTCATAGGCCAAAGCAGCTCCTTTACTTAAATATTGATATTCACAGCATACACAAAGACATTCTCACATCACCCCAACACCATCTACCAATATTATAGAAATGTATGACGTACCTTACTTATATGTGTTGGGTTTTAGTTGTACTTTGACTATGCTTATGCTTGGCCTTTTCCTCCCCAAGATATTACCTTATAATAATTCCTACTTTATATAGTCTTAGTTTAGAACCTTCTTAGTTAGACAAAAGGGGGAGATGTGGTGGGATTCAATTGTTAGCTGACAGGTTGGAAGGCATGTCTCTAGAGTCCTGGGAGTCTGAAGGGGTGTGGCCAACCTCGTTGCAAAGGGGCTGCTGGGATCTTGATCACCCTGTTTTGTTTCTGCCTTCTTGGAGATTGGAGCAGTATTCGTTGTCTGGATGCTCCTATCTTCAGGAGTCATCCTAAGGTTTAACTTGTGTGCAGGAGTGTTAAAACACCCTCCAATAAATATTAACCCTGTATTTGGTATATTGCAAGTGAGATTTACTGAAATATATATGTTTTTCAAAACACTGTGAAATGTGCCAAATGCTAAAGTTGATTCTATGGGTGAGTAATTTTCTGGTTAGTCAGATGTCCTCTGTAAATAATTATTTTGACAATACCTATGCACTACATCTCATAAGAGATGTAGGGCAACCTATGGGGAGTTGGGAGATGGAAACAAGAAGCTGAAAATATAGTGTATTTTAAAATTTTTATTTTCATTAAGAATAGAAATAATCAGAGCATTGGGAAAATCCACATTATGAATATGTAATGCTTTTATTATTTATATAATTTAAGTGACAGGGCTTATAACATACTGTATCATAATAAAATTTGAGCCTCACATTTTTATTTTGAATATTTGAAATTGGGGTGATGTGTACTTGTGAACCCATTATTTGCAGTAAACCACTGTTGATCACAGTGCATTTGTTTTAGTGTCTTGATATAACGTTGGTATAATTTCCCATAAGCTATTTTCTATAATTGACTGTTTGCTTTTGTATTTTGATATTGCTGTATTTTTTCTGTGAAACTTACTGTAGTAAAGTTGTGACTTGGGGTGAGACTATCATTAACTATTCATATGTTTTATTTCTAGACTGTTGATGCAATGTGAATAGCAAACTTGTTATCATATTTTTCTGGTAATGATGGAATGCATCCTTTCAAACTGTAGCCAATGTGTATCCTTCTTATCCTAAGCCTAGCATGCATTGTTTTAGTAATATCATAGTTCATTTTTTATTGCTATAGCAGAGGACATGAGACTGATAACTTTAACAATAAATTAACATAAGAAATATACCATCTTGTTGTAGGCATTGAAATTTTGTTAGAATATAACAAGTATAATGATTTTGTATGACAAATTATAATAAAACTTATGAACTGTTTTCTAGCACCATGAAAATTAATATTCTCATTAGTGTTTATGGGTTCTTATTTATTCACACACATCCTAACATTGGGAAGTATCAGTGTTTTGGAATGTACCCATATTATTCTGTAAACACAGCATCTTATTACAGTATTGATTTTCCTTAAGCAACTTCTTATTCTTGTGAATCATCATTTGAAAAGAAAAAAATTATTGTTTTCCAGATAAATTTATAAATATTCTAGTAATTATTTTCCTTGTTATTCTATAGGTACAATCTTGAGTAAGACATAATTTTCTATATTTTTATCCTGTGTGAGTCTTTTTAATAAATGCCTTCTCTCCCTCCAGGACTTTGGGGAAATACTAGGACACAGAAACATGAATTCTCCCTCTTCTTTCTATACACTCTGAAATCCTGTGAATTAATACCCCCAGGGCAAGCCACGGCTATGATTTCAGACCTAGAAACAGAAGTTTACAGTCTTTGGAAACTGGAGAATTGGTAAAGGCTCCCATCATTTCTCCCAAATAAGTATTAGAAGCCCATACTGGAATAGCTTGCTGCAGAGACTGATATCATGTAACAGATTCAGTCTTTTTGCTGAGAAGGTTTCTTCTTGATTGAACATTATGTTCTTGTTCCTTCAATGAGAATCATAGAAAAAGAACAGTCCCTTTGTCCCCGTGTCTTCTCCCTTCTACTCCCTAGAGATATTTGAACACCATAGAGACCTATGTAACTATTTTACCTCTTACTGGTTAGCTTATTTCATTTGCTGGAGAAAGATTATTAACCATAGAGAAAAGGGAACAAGAACACCATTAAAAACAGCTTCTATTGAATGTATGTCTGTAAGAGTGAGAAGATAATTTGGGATAAATACATAAGCTTGCTCTAAAAGACTTAATGTCAGAAACACTAAACATTAAATTTGTTCTGATAAGAAACTTGGTTGTGTATGGTGCAGGCCAACATCAGATACAAAATGAATGAAACTATTAGAAAGTAAGTAGATGCCATGAATTTGGGCAAGAGGCAAGTACATGGAAAAAGCTATAGGATGAAGAGGGAAAGAAGAAAATGATAAAATTATATTTTAATCATTTCTAGGAATGCTTGTCAGCAAGAAAACTGGCTGAGTTTCTACGGTTCATTTTCACCTATAATTTATTACTTCCCAAATTTTTCTCCTGCACAGAAGTTTTACTAAAAAATACATGATACATTATCACCTTCTGCTGCTCATACAATTGGCTGTTTCTCAGTCCAATCTCCAGTTTCTAACACTAACACAACCTGCAGCCTCACAGGTGTGAGGTTAGGTCTGTAGCCCATTGTCAGGATATGATGCATCTCTTGATGCCATAGTTTTTCCAAACAAGCAAGGGTTCACAGTTACTATTTGTGTGGCTTTTAGGTGCCACTTTTATTCCAGGAGTCTTCATTTCTTAATAAATTGCCCATTGGTGAATATTGAAGCAGGATATCTCAAGGATGAAATTCAAAGCATGATATCATCATGAAAAATTGTGTTTGAGGGTTGTTGACCTGCCTCAAAAGTGAAATGCACATAGTGTTTGTGCAGAAGACCTGAGTTCTGTTTCCTATACACAGCAGTTGGCTCACAACCACCTGCATTTCCAGCTCCTTAGGGACTAATACACTTTTTTGACCTCTGTAAACACATGAACTCATATCTATACAACCACACACAGATATACACATATTTGTAAGAAAAAGTAAGATTAGAACAATAAAAATTAATTAGCCATCACACTCTTTTCCTTTATTTTTTTCATATACTTATTTGACATCCCAGTCACAGTTTGCCCCCCCCACACACACACTCTGGTACTCCCCTCCCAGTCCTTTTCCTCTCCCTTTTCCTCTTCCCCCTCTTCCCTCCAATCATCTCTTTCTGTCCATCTAGGAAAGGGAAGGTCTCCTATAATAAGTAAAACATGGCATATAAAGTTGCAGTAAGACTAAGCATCTTCTCAGAAATTAAGGCTGTGCAAGGTTATTCAGTATGAGAAGTGGGGTACCAAAAGCCAGGAAAAGAGTTGATAGCCTTTGTTCTCCACAGCTCATTTCTTAAAAAAAAATGCTAACAGATCATAATTATTAACTATGTTGTGGCAATAGACAAAGGTTACTAAGGAGTAGAGTGTGTTTCACATTAGCATTAGAGGGTGGTAAGGTATGAAAATTTGTCATGTAACCAAACTAATCAGTTTCATTATTCATCTATCTGAGTCTCATAACCAAATATTTTAATTACTAACTTTTACTTTATTTATTTTCTCAAACTGACTTCCATATGTTGGAGGGCAATTCCTAGAATAAAATCAATTATTTCTTCTATATTTGGTGTAATGGACAAACAAACAAAAATGGTCCTTCTGAACAGCTGCTGCACTGCAGTGCAGTGACTCTGCATATGTGACATGATTTCCTGAGTGGGCACGGCGGGCGACACACTCATTGTTTGCACCAAAGTGATGAGAAGAGAAAAGTTTAGTCTTCATGCTCTCCTAAGAAGGTGACCAGATTTGTTTTGGATGAGTGTATGAGAAATGAAATGTGACCCTAAGAAGAGAGGGGTGAGAAGTCACTGAAAAGGGCGTGAAGCTCCTGGGGTCACTCTTCACTTACTGACTTGTGTGATCTGGGAGCAAATCACTTAAATTCTCCTTTTCAGCATTTTCTCCTGTCTCTCTCCTGATAAAGAGGTTTCTCTGGTCTATTGTATTATTTTCAGTCTCTCTGTAACAGGCAGGGGAAAAAAGATACAGTCTGAAATTTTAACAATTCATTCTTTATGCTCTCTTTCAAGCTTTGTAAAGGGCCATCTACAGTCTTGCTAAGCAAACTTTTGACTTTTCATGTTCACTAGTGTTAAAATGTGGGAAGGCATAAGGATTGAGGCAAAGGAACTTTAATTCTGAGCTCATCTCTGTAATAATCGGTTCCTTTCTTTAAACCAAATGAGTTAATTGCATCCATAGGAACAATTTAATTTAACTTAATTTAAATGTGAATAGAGAAAGGATGTCTGATTGCATCAAACCACACCTGGAAAGAAAAGAGTCATAATCTTTCCCATTAAAGTAAATGAGGAAGAGACCATTCTAAGGATGACTCACAAAGCCTTCAGCACTATGACCTAGATTTTTTTTTTTTTTTTTTTTTTTTTTTTAGAATAGTCAGTGATACAAAAATCAGTTGTGGGATGTTTAGTATTAAGAATTCAGTGGAAAAAATTATGCTCTATTATATATAAATTTTCATGAATGATTTATTCAAATACAAATTCATATATATGTATATATACATGAATGCATACATACATACATATAAGGTAAAATTAATTTCAAAGTATGTATTCATTTTTCAGCCGACTGGCATTTGATAGACTAATGGCTAAAACATTTGAGAAAATATGCATCTGCTATCAATAATCATTGTGAGTATTATATGCAAAGTTTTTCTATACATGTTATTTCTATACTCATTTCTATACTTATATGTTAATTCATAAAGCAATCTCAGAAGAAATAAGTGTTACTTTGGGGCAGAAAATTTCTCCAAATTAAAATATTCCCCTGAGAAATGGGGGAGACTCATGAGATCAGAGACCTTAAAGCAAACAACTGGACATAGGAACCTCAAAAAGTAAGAAAATTCACAAAGTCACCACCCAAATTTTTAAACATAAAAAACAGTTGTTAGAGGAAAGAAGGCATTCTTCTGGAATGGCTGGCTGCAAGTTACTTAAAGAGCTCCAGGGATGCACTATTTTGTGTTCGACTCAGCATGAAAGCCCTAATAATAAACTCCAAGTCCCCAATAACTTCTGAGTGTCACATTAAGGAGACAAATCAAAGCACTGTCTTTGGAGTCATTTGGCCAAGAGCTAGCCAACACTTGAATTCTCTTCTTTACTTTCCTGGTGTCTTTCATCACCCCTGCTTGTCTATTGTATGAGTCTGAATCTGTACCTGCCTGAAGGCTGTCTGTAAAGATGTCACTGTGTCCATTTTTGTGTGTCTGTGTCTGAGTGTGTGTGTCTGTTGAGTCTGAGTCATCAATCCCTAACAGAGGGCTTGCCTTTCTTTTTCATTGAATAGCACAAAAAACATCAAATAGAAAATGAATGAGAATACTTTATAGAAATGTTACAATTGTAAGAGATGTTACTAATCTGATCCAGATAAAAAAGTATTACAAACTTAAATGTTTATCAAGCAATATTCATACGTTGCATTGAATATGTTGAATATCTATTTTATAAGGCTACTTATACTTCATATTTTCTGTTTTAAGAAATTGATTGTCATAACATACATACAACCACACATGCATTTCTCTTGGGTCAGAGACATGAAAAAGCATTTAATTTAAAATCTGCTATGCATTAGCTTAAGGTGTAAAAGTTGTTTGTGTAAGAAATCTAAGTCAGTGTGGTAGTTATATTGACTTCTTAAAGGTAAATCAACCAAAGGACAGTGAGCACAATATAATATCAGTCATAAGTCTTAAAAGTGACCTCAGGATGTGCTATTAACTCTGGATGTGAGGGCCAGTTCAAGTTTCTTTCCCTGAATGTAAAGGATCTTTTCATCATTATGAATTTCCCTTGAGTCATCAGAGCTCTTCCATGATGCAACTGCTTTTAAATTCCATCCTGTCTAAAAAAAAAAAAAAAAAAAAAAAATCATTATCTGCTAAACTTGGCCTGAATGATATTGTTGTTTTAGTCAGTCATGACAATCTGTATATGGTAAATAGATGCATGTTTCTGTGGAAGATATTTTTTAACAATTTATTTTTAGTAAACTTGAAGCAGAGAAAAATTAATCAGTTTTCTTCAAACAAATTAAGAATAAATATCAAGTTAAGGATTGTAATTTAGATTTCTTGAATACTATTTCTGGTTTTATTTTAGTTTTGTTTTTAAAATGGCACTATATGATCAGAAAATATTTATGAGTTTAATATCCATGATTCAACAGTGCTAACCTATTTGTCACTATCAATTTTAATCAATACAATCACATTAGTCATTTTGCTGGTTGTTTTTCCTTTCTTTAAGATATTTGATTTACCTAAGTTTATGGAGAGAAAAACCAATTGAGTCTCAAAATCTTTCCACAGTGTATGCTCAGCCAAAAACAATGTGTTATGGTAGTGATTTTCCTTAGGTGTATATCGCTGGATCATTCCCATTCCGCTGTGATTTACATTTGGAGTAACAAAATAACAAGCACTTTCTAAGATTATCATGTCAAGTCCTAACACTAGAGAGAACAATAAATTTAGAGTTAGACTTAGGATAGGAGCTTAAAGTCTTCCAAAACCAAATGAAATATGTCTTTCTGTCTCAATCTACTACTTCCACTGAATATTATAGCAGAAGATATCATGGATTTTATATCTTCCATTACACCACAGATAATCTTGTTAGTATCCCATTTTGTGTTATAGACCTGTCTGGAGCAGAATTTTTCAAGAAAAGCATACTCTTGATTTTCTTAAATTCAAAAATAGACCACATTTCATTTAAAACTAACCATATGTTCAGTCACTTTAAAACAGTTAAAAAAGACAATTAGGCCATATTAAGGAGTTACTTCTGGAATTTTATAATGCAGACAGAATTTTAATAATATTTCCTGAGGCTGGAGGAATGGCTCAGCAACTAAAACTACACATTGTTCTTTCTTGCAGAGGTACTGTGGTAGGACCCATGTGGGCACTCACAACTCTATTGATCTCCAGTTCCAGACTTTGCTGACACCTATTCATGTATGACACATACACACATATATATAAACTCACACACACACACACACACACACACACACACACACAGAGAGAGAGAGAGAGAGAGAGAGAGAGAGAGAGAGAGAGAGAGAGAGAGAGAGAGATGTTTTCTAAAACCAGAGAGTTTGAGTTTGAACTCCAGCTGAACTTAAAGCGTCAGCTTTATGTTTTCTTTTTTTGCCTTAATTTTTCCGTAATAATGGTCTATAACCTGGAATTGTAAGTCCAATAAATCCTTTCTGTTTCCTGTTGCTTTATGTTGAAGCATAACAGCAACAGAAATGAAACTAATACTCATAGGTATGTGGTCAAATGATCAAAAATAATTATATTTTTATTTAGCAACTTCTGGTATTCATACCTTTGTACAATCCCATCCCTTTGCATACAAGAATGATATGTAGCTATTCGAAATTGTAGAATAAGGTGAAGGTGATAGATTATGTCTCTAATGACTATGAAAAATTGATATTCAAATGCAAACTTACAAGTACTCAATACAAAAATTATTTCCCTTGGTAGAAAGGCTTGCAAAAAAGTTTATAGAAGCTAAATTTTGATACTTAGATAATATCAAGAAAAATACAAAATTAATTTTAACTATTTTATTTAGATAAATTAATGTTATTTAATATTATTAATATTTAACTTGAAATGTGATTTTACTTTGTGTTTTTGTTAAAAAGAATAGTTTGTCAATACCAGCAAAAGCAGACATAGCCTCATAGAATGATTTCATTATATAACACAATTCCAAGTTTTGATAGGCATATTTATACTTACCTAATTATGTTCATATATAAGGAAATTATAGTATAAATCCTGCAATTATATATACATGTGTATTAGCTAGCAATAGGTGATTAAATATATTCATATTCCCAAGATATCCATCAAACAATAAACTATGAGCATATTATGCTGTAATGCAAGACTGTAAATTATTATCATATAATTATAATTTCTCACAGTGCCTATAGAATCAGATATACATATACAATCACTCATAGTCAGTGTTAGTAGGTATAGAAATGTTGGCAATGTAGGAAATGCTGTGGTTGATTCTTCCAATAAGAGAATTTAAATCTTTGTAAATGGGAATGAAGGTGAATTTACAGATAAAAATACTAGGAATAAGAATCATTAATATTTCCCTTTTCAAGACAATAGTAAAATTCCCAGTGGACAAGTGTCTGGCAATCAGCCATTCAGCCTATTAAAAATGTGTCTGGTGACTCAGTGCCATTTCTTCCCTAAATAAGGGAAGACAGAGTATATTGGATATGTTCACTCTTAGTCTGAGCCTGTGTTGATACAGTTTACATTGAAAACATTTTAATTGCATTAGAGAAGAGATACAAAAAATAAGAAAAGCATTTCCTGCCTCATCTATGTTTCTTTGTCTACTAATTTTATTAATACTGGAAAAGCTTAATGTAATGACATAGGATTTGACATACAAAATTCTCCAAAACTCATGACTTCTTTTTATAATCCCTCATTAGGATAACTGGTTTCTCTGCCCAAAATTACACACCCTGATAATTTATTTACCCTCCAAGTTCCCAGTGAATAATCAAATTTTGTAATATATTGAAAATATATTTGGTGTTTTATATCTCTGTGGTTAAATCCTTTTATTGACTAAAGTGTACTAGTCATTGTAAAACTATTCAAGCAAAATAAAGAATTTGGATTCAGCAGCAAAATGGGGAGAATATACCTTGGATTAGTGTTGTGAATTCATAGATTAATTTTTATTTTCATATTTTCAATGAAATCATACCCGTGTATATACTAAACTGTGCCTGTAACTTTCAAAACATTCTTTCAATACATTTGTTGTGTTCTTTTTTGGCTGTCAATACCTCTTTGTTTCTCTTCTTTTTTTTGTTTTTTTTTTTTTACAAACACATATTCATACAGCTCAGGACTTTACATTACATTGCTCACTGTCCTTGAAAAGATTAATGGATAACTTGAAACCATAATTATAGATCCTCACTGGTGTAATAAAGAGAATTAGAAAATATGTACACAGTAGCAGTGCAGGGGAGAGAATACATAATTGACAACTATTAATCTCATATGGAAAGACAGGGATGGAATAATTAACAAATGACACATGGAATGATCATTTATGATAAGGATGACGCAAAAGACAGTAGCATTACCAACATTTCCCCATTGGCAATGAAAGCCAGAGAGAAAACAAAATGAATCTTTGGCCCAGAGCACAGCAATCATGTTTACTGAGCTGTGGTGAAAGTAGATTCTTTATGAATCCATTCTGTCACTCTCTTTCATCCCCCGTCTTTACTGCCAATAATATATATTGATTCTTGTGCATTTGTTTAAATGCAATTAAAAGCACGATTAAAACAAATTCAAAATTTTATTTAAAACAGACTTTAGTTAAAATATTTATTCCTTGACATATTTGGAAGAAATGTACTTTTGCATTTTAGAAAAAGTAAGTGTTCTCTTGTGCTTCATCCTGCTGAAACACACAGCTCATCAATATTCCACTATAAATTGGGAATTAATTTAAATGAATAATATATATCATATGAATTCCTTACCATAAATATGAAATTTAAATATATTCATATAGTCAGCACAGAATCAGAGAATAGTCATTTTTAGTACAGATATCATACTGCTGAAAATATATTTTCTTTATTCTAATAACTCTTTTATATAGTTGTACATAAAGCCAAATATTTTTTGATTTGCATTGCTAATTTACTTGTCACAATATGGTTTCTTGGCCCTGGGCAGCCAGAGGTCCAGAAAACAGAAATGCCGCCCCAGACCCCTTAGCTACCTGTAGTTGCTTAGACCCCCAAAATGACTCAGACACTTATATTAACTTCATGCTGTTTGGCTTATGGCTCCGGCACCTAGCTAGCTAGCTCTTTCATCTTAACTCAACCCGTTTTTATTAATCTGTCTGCCATTTGGCCCATGACTCACCTGTGCTCCTCATGTTTCTTCTTTGGGTGGCTGGGTTGCTCTGTCTCTGGCTCCACCCTTCCTTTCCTACCTATTCTGATTCCCCACCTGTTTTTTCTATTGTGCCTGTCATGGGCCAAAACAGCTCTTTTATTTAAAGATTTATATTCATAGCATACAGAATGACATTCCCACATCATTTACAAATTCAAATAATAATTTAATGTATAAAGAGCAAATATATGGAAGGCCTAAGAGATGCCCCCTTAGAGTCTTTTAAGCAGGAATTGGCAAATACAATTTGTGAGCTTCAAATAAGACAAGGTAAAACACTACTTATTACTGTTCTTTTAAGTTTTTTTCTACATATGCAATGCAGTGGCTGATGATCTATATAGTTACTTCTTATTAATACATCTTGATGCTGTTCCTACCATCTCTTTTAAAGAAAACATGGAAAATGTTTAAAGCAAAAAGTATTTTCAGAGAACTTAATTTTAATTCTTAAATACTTTTAGTTTTTTGGAAATTTCATGCATTTATGAAGTGACTTTGTTTACTCTTTCCCTCTACTGTCTCTTATTTTTCCCCCACTTTTATCAGCACCATGTTCCTCCCTCTTCCTTTCCCAGGTTCATGTCTTTTAAGTTCAACCATGTTCTCTGAGACCACTAGAGTGGGGTTGTACATTAGTCCCAGAGATCTTTCCAGTGGATGTGTAGCTAACTAAAACAATGATTCCTGCCTTGGCTTGACTCTATCCTGTCTCCAAAAGGCAGAGATTCCAAACCTGCCTACAGGTTGGTAATTCCTGGTTGTTTATGGACTAATTTCTATGCAGACCCAATGCAGTCACCCAAGTGTTTAGAGTTTATGACTATAAATTCCATGTGCTTCTGACAGATCTTATTTAACGTCCTTTTCTTTATCTTAGATATCAAACATTTCTCTTCCTCTTCCACAATTTTCCCAGAGCCATTGATGGAAGCCTGCAAATGTCCTTTCTCTTAGGGCTTAGCACCACTGCCACATAGTATCATCTTCATGAGTAGTCACATACCTTTTATTCATCCCAATTCAGTAAGTAATGCCGAGCATAGTAGTATTCTATGAAAATGGGTGAGCACACATTAAATTGCTAAAGAAACAAATGTATGACTTTCTCCCCAGGGTTTGTGAATTCCCTTGTCATGAACTTTTAAGTGGTTTACAGTACCACATTGAGATTCTTTTTTGTGGTGTGGGCCAAAAAATTATCAGACATCAGTTGAGTACCTCCACAACAATTGTGTTGCTATTGCAGACTGAACCAATCTTTTATGGAACTTTGATACTTTAGCTCTTTGGGATCACTGATAAGTAAGCTTACTAATGTCTTGTTCTCCTTCAAAAGTCTTGTAGCATCTCCGGACACTAAGTGCTGTTGACAAAATCTTGAAAACAGGAAAGAAAGTCTTCTGTGTTAGTTACAGTTTCATTTCCCTTTATGTAACCTATATAGGTGATATAGTGATAGGACATGCTGTCTGTTTTTTTATGAATAAACAAGGAAAATGACCTGTGGTGTTTTGGAGGCCTCTGGGGTTTGCATGATAAAGCAATTCATAGAGATATATTATAAAGGTATATGATAAGTGCTACTCATGTGGTGTCAATCAATAGCCATTTAATTGGACTAAAAGACCACTCAGTAAAAGAGGAATCTTCTGGTACTATAAACCTTTCCAATTTCCAAGGTGCAAATGAGGTCATAGATCTTAGAAGAGAATCCAACGTTGCCATTTTGCTTTACCAGCATAAATCTTTACTACATTCTAAATCTTACCCTTTTGCCACGTACACTTTTAACTGTTACCCCACAACAACAATAACAACAACAAAACATTCTCTTCTTTACAGCAAATGGAGACCAACACAGAAAACCACAACTGAACACAAAGTAAAAACCAAAGGAGAGCAGGGAGCCTAGCAACAATGGAGGCAATCTACTTTGCAACTCCTTCACCTATATTAAGACATTAAGGCATAGGGAACAGAAAATTTCTAAGAACCAGTATCCCAGGATGGGCACTGGTAAACACTACCTCAGAGAAACAGTGGTATAAACAAGATCTGAACAACAGATGTTTTAATGGACATGTTAACACCGAAGGAGGGAAATCTCAAGGTGCCCCAGCCATAGACAAAGAACCCCAGGTAACTAGTCATCATAGAGAGAATGGTAGGGTTTCCCAGAGATGAGTTCCATAACTGATTATCCAGCCCAAAAGGAACAGCCCTGAAGCCATATACACACAAATAACAACAACAACAACAAAAAAGACTCAACGGTCATATTTATACATTGTATATATGTATATAAAACACAGCTGATCAATGTAAGAGGGAAGCATGGGAGAAATTGGAGTGCAGAAACATATGAGATGCTAGTGGAAGAAAAGGGGGGGAAAGTAAAGCAGTTTTGTTTCCTTAAAATTATACAAAAAACAATACATCTAAACATGGTTTTGGTATTTTTGTCTAAAAAAACAATATCTGAACAGCAGCTCTGCACCATGTCACCATGAAATGCCCAAGGCAGAAGCGGGATTCAACCAGGAGCCGCCAAGAGACTCTAACTCCAGGCTGTGATATGCCATGTGGCTGGTTGGGGCACTACGCTGGCAAATGTCACCTGGTACCTATGGTGCCAGGCAGTCAGCACCATGATAGTGAGTGAGTACAGGATGAGGAGGTAGAAGAAAGAGTGCTAGAGTGGTTCATGGGCTGGGGAGAGGCTTGTCTAAGAGGTGAGGATGGTGAATAGCTTCCTTGTAACCTGACTCCACTGTGATATCCAATTTTGGACTATTGCCAAAGGCCAAACTTGATCTGAGGCCTGAAGCAGGTAAGGAGGCATGAATTGATGTCTGTGGCTCCTGTAGTCACTGAAGGCCATGCAGAGTCCTATGGTCAGGTGTCAATTATGTTTCTGAGGGCTAAGCTGTGGCATGGATCATGCTGATCTGAGTGGCTGGCAGTATACCTGTGGGCATGATGGCATCCAGGCCTGGGCTGCTGCCTAGGAGGATGTCTGGGTCCATGGGCCTACCACAGCTGGGGTTGGTATTGAAGGGTCACATAGTTCCACCAATGCCTGCATGGATGCCCAAGGTCTACATCACAGCCTGTGATCGTGTTGGTGTCCTAGGGCTATGTCAATGATTGTGCCATCTCCTGCCTGAGAGAGAGAGAGAGAGAGAGAGAGAGAGAGAGAACCTTTCATCTTGTATGGACAAGACTGTGGGGTTGGTCATAGTGATGTTGAGTGTGGTGTGGATGAGCAGGACCAAAGATCTGAGAGCAAAAGAACTAGCCCAGCTCCTTGCTGTGGACTGTGTGAGAACTGGCCCAGCTCCCTGCTGTAGACTGTTGGGTGAGCTGGCTAGCAGTTTTGAAGAGCTCACCAGAGTGGGGACAACAGGGGAATTAAATACACTTTATTCCTTCAGAGAACAAAATTTGGTAATATTTATACTCACCAAGATGCATTCTGTTCTCCTGCCATTCTGCTACTTATTGTTGATCAATTTTGATTGATTACTGTGGGAGATTATGTTGTTACACTGTAAATAATTGTCCCACCCACTAGTTTAATAAAAAGCACTGATTGGCCAAAGGTAGGCAAGAAGTGTGAGCGGGGCTACCAGACTAAAAACTCTGAGAACAGGAAGCATAGAGCAGAATGCCAGAGAGAACCTGGAGGAAGCAGAGGACAACCATGCTGCTCTAAGAAAAGGTACCAAGCCCCATGGCTGAACAGGTTAAGAGTCATGGGTTAGATTAAGGGTACAGAGTTAGCAAGTTATATGCCTGGGCCTTAGGCCGATCAGCTGAAACTATTGTAAACGTGTGTATCTCTGAGGGTCTGTGGGTCTGTGAGTCTGAGGGTTAGGCCCAAAAGTATGGGCCCGAAACCTCATACTACAAAGGAACAGAACCTCCTACTACAAATGGTACCCAACTTAAAACTATTGTAAGCATCTGTGTATCTCTGCCTGTCTGGGGGTGTGCGGGTCTAAACCTTGAGGCTAGACCCAAAAGTCAGGGCCAGAAACCTCCTACTACAGATTACTTTCGTTTTTGTGGTTATCCTAGATCCACCAGTAAAATTTCTCTATTGGCCTTAGGGCTTATGAAAATGCATTGGTTTGTAGAGTATTTTCTTACCTTATTTAATATATTGTCATATTTTTTTCCTAGATTACTGAGATAGTGGTTTTTATTCACTTATAAATTATAAATACTTTGTTTTACTATTTACTTTGAGTGCTTTCAGTTTGTTTTATTTACCCTCTTAAAGAGAGTATTTATATGCATAAATATATTTTTGATACTTATTTTTCATAAAATTTTATATAAATATTATCTTTAATTTTTCAAAAACATCCCTTAAGTATTTTGAGATGCTCATCTGTGATTTATATCTCCAATTCATATGATAAGATATTGAATGTTATCCAGAACTATATACTATAAAAATATATAATTTTTTTTCTCTACTTTTTAAAAAGGGCTCATGTTATATGTAGTATTAGTTCTTTGCAGTGAATTTTTTTTCATTTGTAATTGTAGAATGAAGTTCATGTGATTTTTAACTTAATTAAAAGTTACTAATTATAACTACTTAGCTTTTCCTTCTCTTTCATGGGAATCAATTGAAACATATACATCCTAATTAGGTAATTAACTAGCATTTTATTTTGAAATCAAAAGCATTGCATATAAATTATTAAATATATTATATGTAATACATATTTACAATTTTTTGAAAGAAGTGTGTATAAACCTATTGTACTGGGTAGTGTAGGAATGAATGACCAGGGGCATCTGTCTTATGCTCTACAAAATAATTTTCTAGCAAGCATCCCAGCTCATCTTAATTAGTGATGCTTTGGGATCTGCTCTTATATACAGAAAAAACCTACAATGTAAGAATTTTATTTTGTTAATTGATTGAAAAGTATTTTCTTTTTAAAAAATAACATGTACTGATCCTCCTTTCCCTCCCAGACCTTCTTCTTCTCCATACTCATCCTGTTTCATGCTCTTTCATCCTTTCACAAGATAAAGAAACAAAACAAAACAAAAAACTAAATAATACAAAACAGGGATTAAAATAAAAATGCAAACTAAAGATACTTCCTGAGTGTTCAAGCATCAAAAGGGAAAGGCTTATGGATAGATTAAAGATAGGTGATGGCTTGGGGCCAGAAGGACTAAAGTACGCAGTTCTATCATATATCATGGTACATACAAACTGATGCCACATGTGATCAAAAATAAGTAAATCTTAATGTTCAAAATTCTAAAATAAATAGGCATAAACTGAACTGTCATATTTCGATAATTTGAATGATGCTACAAATTCATGAAATTACCTTATAAAAATAAAGTGTGATGTATCTATCAATTTTTTAAATGCATAGAGATTATAAAGATAATCGACAGTATGACCTACATGTGGAGACTGCCCTGTAATAGAGCCATAGAATAAAAGTGTATTAATTATTTTTCAGAATAAGTGTCAAGTGTTTCTGTTGAAAAATTGATGACAATACATTCTTAAATAAAGAGTGAAATAAATATCTATTCTGTGATAATTGATTCCAAATAATTTATGTAACTACTCTATTCTACATAATTACAGTGAATGCTTTCTTCTCTTAAAGCATAGATTTCACTTTGAGTTTTTCCTTGGATCACAATAATAAATAGTAAAAAAGAAAATCTCCGGGGTAGGGACCCAGGTGAGGTGAGCTTCCTAATGTCAATGAATCATGGTAATATGAATAGAAGACCTAAAGTGACAAAAATTTCATTTAAAATATTTGTTATATACTCAAGTAAGGGTACTTTTGAATGGTACCTGATAAAGTTTTTTTCAAAAGTACCCAAATCACAGAGGTTTGAGATTTTTACAGTCCAGGAAATCCTAGGAAGAGAGTTCTGATGTAATTTGATACTAAAGGAAAAAAGGCATTAGATAAAAACATTTAGGCATATGAATAAAACATGAAATTTAATTGTTAAAATATCTAAATTAATTTATTTTTGACATTTACCTTCTAATGAGACAACTTTAATTGAATATGTGGATTTTTATACTATATATTCAAACTTTATTTTATTTTGAAACCATTATAAAATCAAAAGTACCTAGGAAAATGGTCAAATGATGTCATTTGATCTAACATTTCAACTTAGGAGACTGGAGGACAGCCAAAAACATACTCAGGACACTGTTTTACTGATGACTATGAAATAACAGCTGTAAACAAAATTATATTGGACACACAAATAATGGAAATTGCCAAAGTTTGAACATGATACAATTTGGCAAAGTCATAAAAGAATAAAATATCTTAGATGTTTCTGGTAAGTGTTTTGAAATATTACAAAGTTAGAGAGCCATGTGAAAGTTTCTTTATTGGTTATTCATTGACTGAAGAGATAATGTAATTATTTCACTTTGAGGTAGTTACTCTGTGTCTCTTCATAGAGGAGGAAAGTTCAGTATATATTCAAGGAAAAATTATTAAATATGTTCAGTATTATGGAATGCAAATGTAAGATAATAGTGAGAATTTATTACAGTTGACAATTACAGAATGTTCAAGGTAAGTTTTAAGTTCAGTTTTATCAGTTCTTGGATTTTGGATTAGGCATGTTGTATTGACAATCTGAGTACCAATTAGGATAAAATACTATGAAGAATCAATGCAGACTGTGAGCAATATAAGTATACATTTTAAAATCTTATACAATCAATCTTTTGTCAATGTTTCCCCCTCTAAAAATGATTGTGTTAAAAATATTGCAAAAAAATTCTATTTAGTATTATAATAAAAACCTGGAGACAGATATTGGGGAACAGTTGGAATATCAGGAAGAGAGAGCAAAAAACCACAGACATTTTGCACCCAGCCAGTTCATCAGGCCTGTCTCCATGAATCCTCAGACCAAAAGTCTCTCCATCCTCACTTCTCAATGATAAAGGAAGTGCCAGGCGAAGCTGAACTCCCTTCTCTGTCTCAGCCCAGCTATCCTTCTTTTAACTTTCCAAGAGCTAGGATCAAATGTGTGTGCCACCACCTTCTGGCTTTGGTAGACCTTGAACTCACAGAGATCCAGAAGTATCTCTGCCTCCTGAATGGTGGAATTAAAAGCATGGGTCACCACCATCCCCCTTGTCCCCGACCTTCACTATTTGGCTCTGTGCCTGGCTCTGTCAGCTGATGTTCCAGACTATTTTAATAAATTACAATATATCACCATGATTCTTTCTCTAGTTCAGCCATATATTTGCTATGTGGATTAGAAGGGAAATCTATGAAGACAATACTTCTAAACAGTTATATAAAAGTAACTTGTAGGAAATATCCACAGTTACTACAATTATTATTAACATATATGTAGATTTTGATCTTAATTGCTACCAGAAATTATCTTTAGTTATATTCTTTTGTAGTCAAACAATTTCATATTAAGAAAATCAGTAGTCTAGAATGTTTGTCTGCACAGAGTGGGCTGGCAAAGTTAAACATGTAGTTTTGTAAATTTTTAGCTAGGATTAGTCAAAAATCTACCTTCTGAGGCAGCTCTCCTTGGCCTTAGGAACTATAAAGTTCATGAAATGTCAGGAAAAGTGGTAATCTTCCTAGAACCTTGTAAGTTTTTCTAAAGATCATGGGAGAGCACTTGACTGAACTTCAGTATACATATGGGTCATCATTATTTTATTTTTTTATATATGCAAATATATACATATATTTATGTAGATTGTATATTAATTTTAAAATACTCCAAATCTGAATCCTCCTTTAAGATAATAAATGCCTTTTATAACTAAAATAACATGTCTTCTTCACTTAAAAAGTGCCAGTTATTTATAAAGATGAAAATGAAGACATTTAAATTATTCATTGAATGTCCCAGGGTATGGGTCTCACCTGGAGCCATGATGGGGCCTAAGATCCACAGGCAGCAGGGTTGATGCCCATCTAAGATTCCTGCACTGCCGTCTGTGAGCATGGTGGTTTCTGAGCTGGACTGTTTCTTGAGAACCATATCAGGGTCCATAGTCCTAAAACAGCCAGTATCTGTCATGATATCCATGGCCCATGTCATTACCAAGGGCCACATGGACACCTGGGTTTGGGTCACTACCTGTATCTATGCTGGAAACAGAGAGATGTGCCACATACTGGGCCTTCATTGCCACTAATGGCCATGATGTCAAAGAGGCATGAAGTGCAGCAAGGGTCCATTTTTGAGTCCATGGCACTTTTTACCATCAAGGGTCATGTGGAAGCTTGAGATTTCAGATGCCAACATGTTTCACCATTCTGTTGTCAAGGAGTCACCCTGAAACTGGAGTGAAGCTGACCTGAGTTGTTTGTGTTTCCACCCAGAGCCATGGTGGAATCCAGACCTGGGATGCCATTGAAAACCATGTCTGTGTCCATTGTTATACCACAAACTGGCCCTTTGGTGATTTCCATGGTCCGCATTTACATCAAAGGCCACAAGAACACCTGGCCTTTGAACTGCTGCCTGTGGTCATGTTGAAGTCTGAAGAACTCATCACTGCCAGGACTATGCCAAACTCAGTGGCCTGCAGTGGAGCTGAGAGGCCTTCATTGCCACCAAGGGCCATGGTGACATCCAACATCAAGCTGATGCTTGTGTACAAGCCTAGGTCTGTGGTACTGCAGAAGCTATGTAGATGTCATTGCCAGTGTTACCACAAGATTTCATGCAACCATGTATTGAACCATGTGTTGATGTTTGAGAGCCTAGATGAGCTGCTCCCACCCCTTGCTGACCAGGAATGGCCTGCTCCTCCCTCAAAGGAGAGCTGACCCTGAACCTTTCTGGACTTGGGATAATGATGCTGATGATTGTTGCAAGGGGAAGTTGGCCATGGCCCTAATAGGAAGATTGGACCTCCACACTTGAAAAATCCACTCTTAACCATGGACCTGGAAATGCTGGCTTCTTCTCTTACCTGAGAAGAGTGGTCCCAGCCACCCAGACTGACCAACTCAGGCACACATCTAGGGCTGAGAGTTTTCATACCCAAACATCTACCCCTTATATGACCTACTGGAATATGTGGAATCTCTATGGCCTGGGGCAACAATAGGATAAAGAAATGTTGGAGGCAGTATTGATGGTCACCAATGCCAGAGGACTTGAATATCACCAAGTCATTACACAATGACCGTCCATAAATTGCCCTGTTTGAACAAAAGGGTGCATAATTCCCAGCAGCTTTCAGTGCCGATAAGATGAATGAAGAGGCAATGGAGGGGTGGGAAAGATAGAGGAAGTTTTATTTTTTAAGTTATTTTTGTTTATTTTATATTTAATTTACTTTTATTTAACATTTTAAAATTTTATTTTTTACATTCTGACCACTTTCCCTTCTTTCCTCTCTTCCTGTTCCTTGCTTCTGTTTATCACCCCATCCATCCATTCCTACTTAACCTCCATTCAGTAGGGGCAGAGATAAGAAGGGATTGCAAGAGTGAGGGAGTTCAAAGTCTTCATGGAGGAGCTCACAGAGATATCTGACATATCTTGTGGTAGCACATGGACTGTGGATCAACAGTTAGGGAGCCTGCATGGGACTGACCTGGGCCCACTGCATGCGAGTGACAATTGTCTATAGTTTGGTCTATTTGTAGTGAGATCAGGACATGTCCCTGGTGCTTAGCTGACTTTATGAAACCTGTTCCCCATGGCAAATTACCTATAATAGTTTTTATGGAGGAAGAGGAGTTTGGTCCTACCTCAACCTGATGTATCTGTCATGCTTTGTTCAAGCCCATGAGATGCCTGCCCCTTTCTGAATTATTGTTTATGTTTGATCTCAATTATATTATTTTTTAGTTTTTCTGGTGGACACTATAATAGAGAAGTGCAATGCAGAGGACTTGGAGATGAGTGGGTGGTGTGCATGATATAAAATTACCTAAGAAGCACTAACAAAATACTGATTGATGTTAGTAATGATATAGCTAATATAAAAATAGAGTGGCATGTATGCATATAAGATAAAATAGATTAAGTAATGCTAAAGAAAGTAACTTTAATCAGAATATCACAATTTTGAAATTAACAATGGTAGAGTTGTTACTAAATTCTATATTTCATCTAAGGTTTGTTATCTTACTTAAATATTATAATTATTTAAGTAGAGTACTGCTGTTGCCTTATCTCACTTTAAAGATAAATAACCGACATAGAGAACCAATGCCTTAGACATCGCCATAAACATATAAATAGATTCAAATCTCAACACCATTCTTTCAGCCTTTTCATTCTTTCCCTGTATTGAAAAGTACAATGCCAGATGAAAGTCTCTTTATACCTGTCACTAATCTGTTCCACTCCAAGGAACTGAGGCTTTGCCCATCAAACACAGGAAAGTTGGTGGTGGCAAGAAGTTGGGAAGGATCTAGGAAGACGTGGGGGAGGAAAACCAAAATTTAAAAACTCTCATGAATTTACTTTCAATTTAAAATATTGAAGGTAAAAATGAAGAAAAAGTACCCTAACTTGGAAGAATATAACATAAATCTTGATGTAAAACATTTTAAACTTTGCATAGGAAAGAAGGAAAAGGGGAAGAATGATACTATTTATATTTTTGCTAAAGAGTCAGAAGTTCACATTTTTTGTCAAGTAACAGAGATGAAAAAGAAAGTAAATCAAAGTCTCTTAACAGTAGTAGTCTTAAACTAGGATTGATTTTTTATTATTCTTATAATTCTGTTAAAAACTCAGATGCAGGAATATGTAGAATAACAAATTTACTGACTGTTGCTTTATGTAAAATAATTTTGGTTTCCCTGGGTTTCTATCTCTAACATGCTATAACTTCCTTCATATTTCAGAACTTGGGAATGAAAAATGGGAGAGTGACATGAATATGTTAAGAAAATAAATGGGCTAGTGAATCCATCATTATTTTCATGAGTTCCACAGAGCATGAGGAATTGCTGGAATTTTATTTTCCAGAGATCTAAATGCTCTCAGTTGAGCATTAGGAAAAATAAAATATGCAAGTGCCAGGCTCTACATTTACAAATCTATATACACTAATTAGCAATTAAATAGAATACGTAATAAATGCTATGAATCAAAGCTAATTGTATAAACTGTCAGCTAGCTGTGATGTGCAAAATGTCATCCATATTTTTACAGATTACTTTGAATAATTGAGAATAAAGTGGGTATGAATTGGATAACACTTCCTCCCTACTTCAAAAATCAAGAAAATTTACAGTTCCTCTTTGTCCTATGAAAATATTAATCAGAGACATAACTTTGAAATTGTGAAGAGAAACATATCTTATCTAGAACAATGTCACAGTAAAGTAAAATGTATTGTCTAAGGTGACAGAAACTAGGCTTCAATGCAATGCATACATTCATGCTCCAGATGCCTAGGCTGTTATTCAGATCATAATGAGGAGATAAAAATTCACATAAACCAAATACTTGTCTACTGGTAAAGTATTTTGTTATCTATGATCCCATGCTCTCCAAGGACCACCTTCCTAGGTGATTAACACAATGGAATTCTTTGATTTTTGTTTGAAATTGTTAATATAAGGAAAACTGATATATTCAAAATAATAATGTTATTATCCTAATAGCTAATACTTATTTCTGCTCATCCTATCATTAGAGAAGAAGATCTAGGTCATGTTTTTCAAGACATGATTATAGTAGACATAATATGGCTGGCTAGACGAGGTTTCAGTTAAGTATCAGAGAAAAGTTAAAGCAGAAGTTGCTCTCATTTCTGTTCTTTGAAATACTGAGCATGTCCTGTCAACATTCACACTTTTTATTTATAAAGTAACAAAATCACTGTATACCTGAGTAGTAATAAAGATCAGTAGAAATGGTTTATAAACTATGTTCTGTATGCCCTTATTTCATGTGAGGATTAAAAAATAAATTAAAAATAGTGTCATTCATTATTTGTAAGAAAATACTTTAATATAAGTTTTTCTGATTCATTTTAACTCTTCTGTTTAGTAAAGAAACGATAGTAAGGACAGGCTTTCTTGGTAAGAATTTCTTTATTCTTTGCAATTTTGACAGCATATAAAAAAGAAATGACACAGTCTGAGTGTTTTTAGGTCTGACCATTGACTGAGGCAAGAAACACAGTGACACTTGGTAAAATATTATATTAGAATATGTCACTGAATGCCTCTATGAAAGATTGGGACTTAAATCGGTGGATGAAGCTGAGATACTCACCTTGCAAATATAATTAAGCATCATTTAATATTTTGAATGGAACAGAAGATGAAAGCAAATGCAGAAGTTTCCTTTTAAAAATGATCTTAATAAAAGATTTTCTTTTTCTTCTAATGCTGTAGAGTGTATTTCTTAAGTCTTTGTTATTAATCTATAAGTTAATCACTGATAGTCTTGGTTATATACTTCTTGCTGATCTCTAATGATGGCAAAATTTGCTAAATTTGTTGATGAATCTGACTGTAACTATTATATGTGCATTAATGGAGAAGTAAATATGTATGTACAAATTGCTCTATTTGTCAATAATGACGATATAAATCTCCTGTCACTTTATTTCTCTAGAGAATATTGATTTATAAATTTGGCTTTAAATAGCCACCTGATAGATATAAGACAGTGTTGTATGAGGTTTCTGGCCCGGACTTTCAAGCCTAGTCTCAAGGTTTGGATGCACAGACCACAGACCCACTGTCCCACAGAGGCACACAGAATCTCATATTAATTGTACACTGATTGACACGGGGTCCAGGCATATAAATTGCTAACTTTTTACCCTTAAACTAACCCATGACTTTTATCCTGTTCAGCCATGTGGCTCGGTACCTTTTCTCAGAGCAGCATAGCATAGCATCTTCTGGCTTCTCTGTGGCATTTATGCTCTGTTCTTCCTGTTCCCAGAGTTTTCTTAGTCTGGTAACCCTGCTCACACTTCCTGTATGGCTACCAGTGCTTTTTATTAAACTCACTAGCAGGACAATTATTTACAATGTAACATCATAAATCTACTACAAGACAGCTTTCAATCAAATTCACCTTTTGTTACATCATTTTATGAAGATATTTTCTTCATTGTTTCATTGTCAATTTGTACAACCTAAAATATACAGAAAAAGTGAGGATGTTTCTCACATAAATCTAAGTTATGCTAATGCAACTTCTAGCATACGTTGTTAGAATTATAAGAAAACCAACTAACACAACTATGGAGATATACTATACAATTTACAGTGTTATATATATATATACTGTATATATGTATGTATGTATTATGTACACACACACACACACACACACACACACACACACACACACACACCTGACACATTCAGTTGAGGCAGGTTCAAGACTGTCTCCCCTGCATCAAGGCTCTGCAAAATGTACCTCCATAAGTATTTTGGCCTATGGCTCAGGCACATTGTTAGCTTGCTCTTATATCTTAACTCAACCCATTTCTATTAATCTGTCTGCCACGTGGCCTGTGGCTCACCTTTGTTCCTTACATGTTGCTCCTTGGGTGGCTTCGGCTCCATCTGCCTCTGACTCCACACTGCTTCTCCTACCTATGCTCTGATTTCTCCTCCTACTTCTTCTATGGTGCCTGCCATGGCCCAAAACAGCTCCTTTATTTAAAGATTGAGATTCACAGCATACAGAAAGGCATTCCCACATCACTGTGGTTTTCCTGTTATGATGAGGAGTCTTGCACCCATTGCCAGAGAACACACTGACCGGTACATGAACCCAGGGCAGGGGAACTTAAGGTGTATATAAGCTTGCTAAATAAAGGCTGTGAGAGCAGCTGATCTCCCTGGATGATGGAACCGACTGTCTCTTGAGTGCTGATTTAACCCTGACGACCCTCTCCTGGTTCGGCTACACTATGCTGGACACGGCACAGTAGAGCACAGGGTTATAGTCTAGTTATCCTTTGTCTTTATGATTCTGGGTTACCTCACCAAGATGATATTTTCTAGTTTCATTCATCTGTTTGCAAATTTCATGATGTCGGTTTTTTCTTTCTGCTGAGTAATACTCCTTTATGTACATGTACCACATTTTTATTTTTCCATTCTTCCAATGAGGGGTATCTAGGCTGTTTCCAGATTCTGTTTATTTCAAATAATGCTGCTATGAACATAGTTGAGCAAGTATCAATGTGGTATGATTCAGCATCCCTTGGGTATATAACTAAGAACAGTATCATTGCATTTTTAGATAGAATAAATCTCCATTTTCTGAGGAGTCACTATACTGATTTTCAAAGTGGCTGTGCAAATTTGCACTCCCACCAACAGTGGAGAAGTGTTCCCTGTAGTCTGAAGATTCTCTGTCCCATCTAATCTCAAAGTTTGGATCCACCACTGCTTAGGCCCAAATAATCACACAAAGGCTTATATTAATTATGAACTATGTGGTCTATACCTCAGGTTTATTACATGCTGACCCTCATAGTTAAATTAATCTATTATCCTTATTGATATCCAGCAGCATGGCTTAGAATCTTTTCTCACTGAAGCATTCTCACCTGCTTTCTTTCCCTTGGCATTGTTGATTCTGCTCTTTTCCTTCTCAGAATTCTTCTTGTCTACTAATCTTGACTATACGTCCCATTTGTCTAGCTTCTGGCCAGTAGGTGTTTTATTAAACCAGTACTTAAAGTAACAAATATTTATAGTGTACAAGAGAAGAGTCCCACAGCAGTTCCCATTATCTACATCCTCTCCAACATAAGCTGTCATCAATGCTTTTGATCTTAGCCATTTTGATGGGTTTAAGATGGTATTTCAGAGTTGTATTGATTTGTTTTTCCCTGATGACTAAGGATGTTGAGCAATTCCTTAAATAGCTTTTGTCCATTTGAGATTCTTGTATTGGGATTTCTGTGTTTAGATCTGTACTCCATGTTTTAATTGGATTGTTTGGGATTTTGATGCCTAGTTTTCTTGAGTTCTTTATACATTTTAGAGACCATCCTTCTGTTGATGTGAGGTTGGTGAAGATCTTTTCTTTTCCCATTCTGTATGATGTTATTTTGTCTTATTTACTGTGTCCTTTGCCTTTCAGAAGCTTCTTAGTTTCAGAAGTTATTGTTTGTTAATTGTTGATCACAATGTCTTTGCTACTGGTAGTGGTAGTGGCAGGAGTCTCTTGTGCCAATGCATTCAAGGCTGCTTTCTACTTTGTTTTCTGTCAGGTTCATTGTGACTGGATTTGTTTTGAGGTCTTTGATCTACTTAGACTCAGTTTAGCACAGTGTGAAAAATATGGATATACTTGCACTCTTTTACATGTTGACATCCAGTTATGCCGACACTGAAGATGGCCTGAAGATGCTTTCCCTTTTTTTCCATTGTACAGTTTTGACCTCTTTATCAAAAATCAGACATTCATAGGTATGAGGATTAATGTTAAGGTCTTCCTATTCCATTGGTCCACATGTTTTTTATTCCAGTACCAAGCTCTTTTTATAACTAAAATTCTATATTCAAGCTTGAAGTCAGGGATGATGATGCCTCCATATGTTGCTTCACATTGCAGAATTGTTTTTAATTGTCCTGGGTTATTATCCAAATAAATTTGAGTTTTGGTCTTTCAAAGTCTACGAAGAATTGTGTTGGCATATTGATGGGAATTACATTGAATCTGTAGATTGCTTTTGCTAAGATTAATTTTTATTTTGTTGGTCCTACATATCCATATCCATTTTGTGATATCATCTTAAATCTACTTCTCAGTGACTTACAGTTCTTGTCATACAGGGCTTCCACTTGATTTGTTAGAAATTTCCCACAATATTTTGTTATTTGTGGCTATTGTGATGGTAATATTCCTCTGAATGCTTTCTCAGCCTGTCTCATTAGCTTGCAATCTCATTACACTTGTATTATCAGGAATTTTATCTTCAATATCAGAGTGTGACTTTTAAAAATTATGTCTATTAATGCCTTTTATTTCAAAAAATTCATTCTGTAATGTATTTTTAATGGCAAATGAAGAATAGACCATTAATTTTAATTGAAGAAAAGACTCCAATATTTTTATTGTACAAAATTTTTGTAATTAAAATTTTCTTATAATAATACTACTCAGCTAACAATATGATTTTAAATAATTTAAAGAACAATGTTTCATATGAATTTGGCTTTACTCATAAAATTTAAATTACTTTGTGCTCCACAGAAATATCTTTAATCCCTTTACATACTCTTACAAAAATCTACTATACATGCATATAATGCCGAGTATTCTTTTAGTAAATATGTATTTAAAACATAAATTCAACACAACTTGATTCCGTATCACAAATCTCTAATAAATACTGGGGTATCACACAGTTAAAATTTTTGTGAGAAACATCCACTGTAAACACACAATAAATTAAGATTTATATTAATAAAAAAGAAACACCTTATTCCTTAGTGGGTAATAAAAATAAGAAAAAAAAAGTGTTATAAATGAGTTTTATAAGGACACTCAAGGGAACAATAAGGTCTCCGTGGAAAAGTCAATTACTACCAATCCTAAAGAGAAATGCTATCTCTGGTGAACTGAAGGTTGTTCTCTGGTGTCCTCAAAAAGAAAGTAAATCTATAAATAAAAACTTAAAAGTATGAATGGTTTAAACTGATTTGATAAAAGTAACAATACATTGTCACACTTTAGCAAGGGACTGATGATACAAGAATAGTCCATTAAATATGATGCTGTATTCATCATGAATAGAGTAAATTGACTTGTATGTCTTCATATGAGAAGCCACTAGTTGAAATTGGAAGAAAGTGTTCAGATACTATAAAAAGCAAAAGGTAAAAACATAAACCATCTTAAAAGATAAATAAGTTTACGTAAGAACATGCCAAAAATCATTTATTCTAGTTATAACTATACTGTATCGCCAATGTCAAAACATAATTTATAATTATACAATTTGTTTGGAAAATAGAAGTAACATGTATCTAAGCAACAAGTAAGCATAAAACTAACTCTTATAGCACAACAGTAGTTTATAAAGTTAAAGATGTGGTCATGCTCACTAACAAAGATGCTGACCTGTGTAAGTAGAGCATGAAGTTACTTGTAGTGTAATTTTTTTTTAATATAATTCACATGATTTTTTAGATACCAACATACATGAATATAAGAATAATCAAATGTCACCAATGCCATGCATCTTTGCCTGGAGAGCATAAATCAGGTGTACAAAATTAGCTCTCCTAGGAGTCATCTCCTTTACACAAATTGTCACTGTCTTTATGGCTAATATGCTATTATAGTCACAGATCATAAAACTAGATACCACTTACCAGGACAGTCAAGAAAATCTTCTCAAAACCTTGAAATATAGTGGTATGTGTGCAGTCAGCCTCAAAGAAGACCGCTGTCATACAGTCAAATGTTTTAAATTATATAATAAAAATTCCCCAAGTTGCTTGAAATTAAAAGAGAATTTTAGTCATGATCACACACACACACACACACACACACACACACACACACACACACACACACACACACATATATATATGTGGCATTTATTATCTGAGGTCTGAGTAAAAGTGATGGGTTGAGTTTTATCCAGATCCATGCTATTCTACAATTTTATATAGGCCTTAGCACATGGCTTTTTAGATAATAACAATATCTTATGATTTGTGTGGATTGTTGCATTCATCATTATTTTAAGAAAGAATGTCTTGATTTAGATCTAGAGGGGGCGTCAAAAGGTTATTCCTTCAAACTAGTTATTAGAGTAGAAATTAAAGAAATCTTTTACTATTTATTTGTGAATATATTGTATTTTCTCTAGTATTGAAATGAATAGCTTATACATACAATATGCATTACATAAAATGCCCATATTCATATATTCATATTAAAATCTGTATTATCTTAAAATATTGATTACAGTGATAATAATATTTTATATACTAACACCAACAAAGAAAATTTTTATTTCTGTACTAACAAGCTCTTAGTAAACTGAGTCATGAACTTTACATATTCTAGTGATTGTGAAGTTGTATCTAACTGTTGCATTCACTTGTATTTTTCTAAAGCAAATGACTCTAAGCATTTATGAATAGAACTAGTGGTCATTTGTTTCTATCTGTGTATGTGGCAGATAAGATTTTCACTTCAAGTCCTGACATGTGTTGTACAGTTTAGGTACAAAGTTATTTTCATTATGTGTTTAAAATTTTTGTCACGTAGAAGTTTCGAAGGGTATTTATACATTTCAATTTAGCTAGTCATAGTACCAGAACATGCAGTCAAACAATATTCTAGATGTATCATCTGTCATGTATTTATTTTTATTTTATTAGCATTTAAAAAATTAATTAGTGAGAAATGTAGCTTGTCCTCCAATATTGAAATGCTTCTAAAAAGACTGTCCTAAGCAAGGGAAAATTATGGTAACAGACTACATTAGAATTACTTGAAGTTCTTTTCCAGATCTGCAGTTGGTCAGTTACTATATACTTTATGTAGATACCACAATTATGTGATCTAACACTTTTAAAAATATTTATTTATTTATTTATTTATTTATTTATTTATTTATTTATTTATTCATTCATTCATTCATTCATTCATTCATTCATTTTACTCCCTGGCCACAGGTTTACCTCCCTTCATGCCTCTCAGTCCCTTTTAGGTTTCCCATGAATATCAATAAAATATGGCATATTAAATTACAGTCAGATTAAGCACTTCTCCATGAATTAAAGCTGAACAATGTGACCCAATATAAGGAGCAGGGTCCCAAAAGTCGGTGAAAGAGTTGCTAAGACTCCTAGAAATAGCACATGTAAAGCCTGAACTAGCCATCCTCTGTGGCCAGATTAAGGCCCAACCCAGTTGTCTTCAGAGAGGATTCATCTAGCAACTGGTGGAAATGGAAGTAGACCCACAGCCAAACATTAGACATAGTTGGAGGAATCCTGCAAAAGAGGGGAGATAAGACTGTAGGATCTGGAGGAGTGGAAGACCCACAAGAAAATTCACAGAATCTATTAACCTGGTCTTCGAGGGGCTCACGGAATCTGAACCGACAACTAGGCAGCCTGCATAGGACTCACCTAGGCATTCTGTATATATGTGAAAGTTGTGTTGTTTGGTACCTTTGTTGATCCTAACAGTGTGAACCAACTTTTAAATGAAATGACTAGAATATATGTGTGATTATATACATTTCAGGGATAGATAAAATACTAAGTACTCTATTACTCATATTTAATTGGAGATTTAATTTATATGAACTATGAATAACTTTTTTAAGGCTAGGGCTCCTTCAACACAGTGAGTACAAACAAACTTTTCCCTCTGCATATGTTTCCATTAAGTACATAGCTCACTTTTTAAATGGTATATATATATATATATATTATATGGAGTGTGTGTGTGTGTGTGTGTGTGTGTGTGTGTGTGCCAGAAGAGGCCAGAGAAGCTATTTTATTCCTTGGAATTGCAGTTATAGTCAGTTTTAAATCACCAACATATATTTATAACACAGAATAAGTGCAAGATAGGCATCTCTAATTTGCTAGTTCTCTGTGATATATCCTTAACATATCTGATAACTTTAATTTTAAGAAAATAAATTATAAACCTATTTTGTCAGCTTTATAAAAGAAAATTAAAAATATATACAATTCTAAATTCTTATTTTAATATTCCAAAATATAGCAAAATGAAATATAAACTGCATGTGAGATTAAACTGGAAATTCATCAAATAATATGCATGGCATTTCTTTGTGTAGCCACAGGATATGAGATTTGATGATAAAATTATAAGTGTGACTGACTGTGGAGATGAATGATTAAGCTTGGAATCAAAATGTTAGTAGTTAATAAGTACTATTTGAATGATTTACAGATGTTTACATTCTTAAATGGATAACTTCATTTAAGAATCATATAGTAATATAAGATAAGAAGGGGTTAGTAGCTTGATATTTTAAGAACTTCATTCTCAATATCAGACTTTATTTCTTTGAAAATAGTTTTACTTTTCTTCAACACCAGGAGCACCATTTTCCCAATAATCCCACTAGGAAGCACTGAAAAAAATGAACCCCATGTGAAAATTAGTCTGTTAGTATTTACTTAATTTTGACAGAGCCATAGTTGAAAGCTAAAGTGTTTCATATTGTTGGCACTAAGGATTTTGGTTGCACATGGCATCTATGTTGGTAACTCTCTTCTGTTTTCCATGGGGATTTCCATCAATTTCTATAGTTCCTGTTTTAGATGTGGCTTTTCAACTGGTCTTTAGCTTGTTATCTCTCCAACACTAACTCCTTGTCCCTGCCTCCCATCCCCTTCCCCATTAAATCCTATTTTAGTTTTCCCACTACCCCTCATGACATTATATTTTATCTTTCCTTTCTGTAATATCTACCCATCCTGCTCTTATTTACTACCTATATTCTGTATATGTTGACCTGAACATATCTAAAACTTATAATTATAAGCTATAACTCATGATATTATTTATAATCCAGAACATGATAGTTAGACCCTATTGCTGAAGACAAAACATATTTAGGGATATCACATATAGGGAAATTGAACTTATGCTCAATAGAATCCTCACCCCTATTGTATAGCTTTCATAAGACTGGAATGTCCTGTATGTGTTACTGAGGAAGAAAAGTAACCATCATTGTAAATTCATTTTTTAATTACATGAGCTACAATAGAGATCTACTTGCATGATATACCCATTATTGTTATAGTAGAACACATGACAGAAAAAGCAATTGGCTACATTTTGATTGAGGTTAGGGTATAATACCTGAGATGGAATGTTTATGTGGCACTGTTAAATAATAGTAAGAATTAGACTTTTAGGTTATGAGTCTTATGAAATAAATCTACTGTTATTTTTCTAAGTAACACCATAACCAAACAACTTTACATCTGTAGGGAATTGCTGAACTCTCAGCAATGTAACATCTTCTTTCAGAAGATGATATTATTTACAGAAAGCCACAAGTGCACAATATGTAGACAGTGGGAGATTTTTGAGCTCTAAAGTCTGTATTTTCATTACATCTGAACTGAATAAATTTTTACCTCATCATCACATCAGTTAGAGTCTTCTGGAAAGAAGGGGTCTGAATTAGGAAAATGTCTTCATAGATTTGGCTTATAGACAAGCAGTTGGTGCATTGTCTTGATTGCTGATTAGTATGGGAGGGCCTGGCTCACTATGCACACTAAGACACCTGGGTTGGTGACCTTAGGTGCTATACAAAAGCAGTGAAAAACAACATAGCAAGTGGGCCTCTCCATCAACTCTTACTTTTGGTTTCCTACCATATTTGGGTTCCTGCCTTGGCTTCTTTCAGTAAGCTAAAATAAATCATTTTAAAGCAAAGTTGCATATGATTATGGTGTTATACCATGGATAGAAACCCTAACAAAGATGATGCCTATCTCTCAAGGTTCAGGGATCTACACGGGAAAAAATAGTGGAAGATTCTTATATTTAGAGGTGGTGGACATTCCAAGAAACACACATTTTCAAGACAACAGATCTGGTGCACACAGAACTCATAGTAAATGTGAGGGTATGCATAAGAACTGCCTGAGGTCAAGCCTGAATAAATGCCAGTGTGGAGGAAACGTTGGAATAAAGTCCTACCATTAACTGCGAAGCTAAAGGTGCTGGAAAAAAAATAGTTGTTTTCAATGGAGTGATCTTGGTATATAAACAATGCTGAAGTGCTTAAGTATGTGAAACATGAAATGCTACCCAAATCTCTTAGTTTTAGATGTTCTGTGAGAAATAAATGAATGATGTAAAGCACTTTTCCAAGTTTTTATAAACTTCTTTTCAACTTCATGTTTTTATTATTTCCTTTAAATTTCAGAAAGTAAGTGCTACCCATAGCATTGGCCAGACTATTTCTACTCTGACCTGCCAGCAATCCCATCACACACATGCTACTCTCAAGGACTGTAATATATGATATAGTTCCTCAAACATTTTGATCAAAGTTATTTCACCCTATCTCAATAGATACTGAGTCATCCTAGAATCCTCATAGATATATTACTTCCAGGTGGTACACCATAAGGTACATTGTCTTACAGAGCTCCACCCATGCAGCAGCTCAAAGAGATTCGAGGCACACAATCATATACTGATGTGGGAATGCCTTTCTGTATGCTGTGAATAGCAATCTTTAAGTAAAGGAGCTGTTTTGGCCCATGACAGGCACCACAGAAAAAGTAAGAGGAGGAATCAGTATACGTAGGAAGGTCCGGGTGGAGTCAGAGACAGAAGGAGCAAGAAGCCCAAAGGAGGAACCTGCAAGGAACACAGGTAAGCCACGGGCCACATGGCAAGAAAGATTAATAGAAATGGGTTGATTTAAGATGTAAGAGCAAGCTAGCAATATTCCTGAGCCATAGGCCAAACAGCATAAAGTTAATATAAGCGTCTGAGTCATTTCTGGGGCCTGAACAGGAGCAGTGGGTGGCTAAGGGGTCTGGGACAGCAGGTCTGTGGGTCTGGGCCTCTGGTCACCCGGGACCAAGAAACCACATTGTAACAATATACTATTATTTAAGAACTGTCATATCTGTTTGGTTCCCATGGATGCCCCATACTCAGATATTTCAACGTTAGTTGAACATTTTCCTCATGAGTTTTTATTGCAAACTTGAAACAATCTGCAGTCATCCTTAAAGGCTGAATGAATCTCAGCAGAAGAATTACCTCAAAAAGATTGATCTGTGGACTTCTCTGTAAGACGAGGTCCTAATTATTAATTAATAAATACAGAAGGTCCACTCCCAGGCAGGTGGTGGACTATGTATGGAAGCTATCCGAGTAAGCCAGAGAACCAGATAGTGAGCTGAATTCCCCTATGATTTCTCCTTTAGTTCTTGCTCCAGTTTCTTTCCTGACTTAACTAAAGTCTGTTGCTTGAAGTGTAAGCTGAAGCTAACTCTTTCTTTCCTTGTCACTTTTTGTCACGGTGCTTATCAAGCCACAGGAAGTAAACAAAAACAGTTCCTATTATCCGAGATTCGGGCACATAATCTCTCCCCCAAATCTTACCTTTGCTTTGGTTGTGTACAATATTTGATGTTCAATTACAGTTTTAGGTGACCCCAAATATCACTTCTACACTGTTAAAAGTTTTAGGATTTATAAATACTAAAACCACAAATTAAGGAAACTTTAAAGTCTATTTGTAGAAATGTTAGGGATTTCCAACAGAATGAGGAAATTTCTCTTATAAACTTCAGATTCTTACCTATCACATGCTTACCTCTTAAGTTGGTGGAAGTTAGAGTTTTGTTTGTATATTCTCAAATAATTGCCTAATAGTTACAAAGATGTTGGATCAAGCACAAAAGTAGACAATGCCAAGGTATTTAGAGAGACAGGATACCCAATGTATCTATTCTGTAACTTTTCAACTCTCCACAATTACTGAAGTTTTAATCAGTCAAGCAGTCATGTAGAATGATGAATGTAGTTGTGGTTTTATGCTTGGAATTCCGGAAACCAGCAACAAAATTCTGAGAAAGAAACAAAACAAAGTAAAAAACCAAAAGCTTGGACAATCCTGTATATGGAAGGTTTATAATTCATTCCAAGATTACTTTAAGAAGTAATAAGAATTTTGTGACATACAACTTTAAATTTTCTATAATAAGCCTTTAATTATCAAATTGATAATTTACTAAAATTTCCTTTTATAAGAAATTTATTTACAGCATAATATACTGAATATTATCACATACTAAATTAATAAAATTGATATTTAAATTTTTATGACTGACAAATAGACTGAATTAAAGTTATTAATCTTTAATAACTGGGCTGTTCTAAAAGTAAGGATGGTATATTGAACTAATGAAAAGCTTATTTTTGTGTATGTATATACATAACACAATCTATTTTCTTCATTTTCATAAAGCTTTATCTAATTAATTATTGATATAATGTGTGTCAGTTCCCATATTTTCAAAGATGTCCTATACAAAAGACTATTATATGCATAAGGATATTTTAAAACTCATATAAAATGAGTAGCAGCAAAAAATAAGCCATGCTTGCAAAATTCCTTTTAAAAATTTATTCTCTAAACAGGTCTTTTCTGCCTGAAGTTATATTTAATATATTTCAGATGTGCATACTGTAATACATTATGGTAGTTTTAATGTCAAAATCAATACCTGGAAAGTAAAATGAGTATTCAGCCAATATCTTTCTGAAAGCAATTCCTGGAAGTTCTTACAACATTACCAAAATAAATTTACTATCTCCACTCCCTTGTTGTGTGGCAAGACATTCACAAAAAGTTATAATGATACAAAGAAAATCCGTTATTTCATTTTTATCATTTTCATCTTGTTAATTTACAAACAATATTCTCTGAAGAATAAAGACAAAGAACAGAGTTGAAACACTACTATTTATAAATCTATTCTGACACTGAAAAATACTGAGGAGATATTTAAGATTTAAAAACCATATAACTTTTTCAGAATATGGAAAAATCATGCATTTTATGATTCAATCACATATCTCAAAGAATATTGTCCAAATTCTTAAAATTTATAACTAAAAATTACAATTTTTATTAGGACAAATTTTTGCCTACTGCAAAAAATCTAATTCAGTTCTGGAAGTCAGTCTCAGAAGACTACCACAGGCAGAAAAGCAAAGTTGACTTTTCCAACTAAACAAACTAATGTGTGCGTGGAAATGGAAACAGAGAAAGGCGAAATCCACTGCGTGTCAGTTACAATGTAATGTAGATAAATGAGCATTTAGTGTAAGTTTTCAGTGACTTGAGAGGAATATGTGTTTAATCAGTTTCCCATCCTTCTTGCAATGCATTTTTTTTTTTATATATTTGACAGTCTCTTCCTATGATGAGGCTCATAATCTCCTTTAATTATTGACATATAAATACTAAATGTGTAAGAAGGGAAAACAACTGTATCTCTATCATACATTTGAACATACTTATTATACAAAAATGTTTGCCTTTCAGTTCAACTCAATCTATGGATTAGATTTTATTTTTTGAAAATACCCCATGAGTATTCTCAATATTGTATGTAGCCTCCTCACTTCCAAATATTACTTTTCCCATACTTATATAATTATATTTATAATTTGTCATATTAAAATTCCAGACTACTAAAATATAAATACATTTACATATCATACATTAACATAATTATATGTAATTAATGTATTTACAGATATTTTGAAGTAAACCAAGGCATATACACAAAGTAAATAGCATGTAATATATTCAGATATATTTAGATGATTTACATATGTGTTTATGAGATATTTATAAGAAGTATCATATGATACATAGAAATGACAAAACTGTAGCTTTAAACCATGAGGATAACCATGAAGAATCAAGAAAGTCGGTGTGAGGTCCTTGGTATAAATTTTTGAAGGAAGAAACTTTGTTCTCTATAGAAATTTACTAGTGTAATAGGGACAGAGGATAAACAGTGCTTTATTCTGATAAACATATGGTAACAATCTTACACTGAAAATGAAATCATAGCTATATATGGCATAAATAACAATATAATAAGTAAAAACATACCTTTCACCTAAGAGATGTGGAAGAACTTTGATTCTTGAGTATATAATAAATTAAAATATGGAATATGGGAACTGCCACCTTCTTTCAATTAGCAGTTATATTAAAAATGTCAAGTTTAACTATCACAAAGGCTGGACACCAACTACAAATTTTAAGGTGTCCATAGAATTTTAAGAGGTCATGTTATGTTGTCTTGGAAACAGATGTAGTTATGAATACAACTCTTCCATAGTTAGTCTGTGAGAAGAACTATAGGCAACTTCTAGGATTCAAAAAACTTTATAAAGAACATACTGACATTTAAATTATGATTGTAACAAAACAGGTATCTAGTAAATAAGATTAAATATAAATTATTTCATTATTTGAAAATAGACCCATTTCTAGTGTTAATGCATACCCTTTTGCTTTGCTTATTTTCTTCCTGAATCATAGTGCATTCATTCTCATGAAGTACACACTGGTATAATCCTATATATTCTCTAATTTAATTATTTAAAACAATCTAGATGCTGTTGGTGAATCATAATTACCCCCCTTTCCTCCAAATCATGTATTGTGTAATATTTTGATCATTTTCTGACAAATAAAGGTGGCCTGGAGTCTGTTGGTAGCACTAACCACTAGTTGATCAAAATTAACCAGAGAGGTTTGGAAGACTGTATGCAGATAGGAGACAGAACACAGTAATGCCTGGCTGAGAAGGGTTCTCAGTTCCTTTGGAAGAAGAGCCAGAAGATATAGGAGGTGTTTGTTTGCTGCTTCCTGTTGCTGTGTTGAGTTCCCTGATATTAAATTTCAAATTAGTTGTATTTGGTTTATTTTGGGGGGGGGTGGTAAAATAAGGACTTTAAGGATGATAAAGGTCCTCTGACCATCATGTTTTAGTCAGAATTTTAAAGTTCTAACAGACAGAGACTTCATAAGTTTTTTCATGAGATGTTCAGATTTCATATTACTCTAATCATTGTTAATGATTCCAAGTTTTCTCCAATTGCCCATGTTATACATTTTAGCTTTCTTGAAGTAAGTATGTATACTCAACTGGATGTAATAGTTCTACTCATCTTGAGTTCCATTTTGTCATCCTCTAAGAAATGTTTTAGTCTATGATAGAGAAACTTTCATGTTCATATTCTTTCTGTTGTTGAGGCATCAAATCTATGTGCTGCCTATTTGTGAATGTTTAAACGTTTTCTGAAATACATCTTTCAGGCATTTAATTGGTTTGAAGGCAGTTAAAGTCCAGTATTATCCATGCTTTGATGCTCAGAAGCATAAGACCTACTAGCTCATATCATTCAAAAAAGAAAAAACCCAACAACAACATTTACCTCCTTTCTTAAATTTTATTTTCCTACCTCTATAGTTTTATTGGCAATATAAACTTTATAGAAAGCCATAGAGTTTCTCTTAGTTTACACTTAGTGGTATGCCTTCATTAGGATGTGGTTGCAGTGATATCATGTGCCAAGTACATAGGTAAGCACATTATATATATTAGAGCACAAAAGTTCTGACCCATTTGGCTCAAGGTCATGACTAGCAGTAGCAGACCCGCAGTCACACAGAAACACACAGAGGCTTATATTAATTACATAGTGTTTAGCCTATGTCTCAGGCTAGCTAACTTTCACATCTTAATTCAACCTATTTCTATGGATCTGTCTTGCTACATGGCTCCTGGCTTACCTGTACTCCATTACATATTGCTTCATGGACAGCTGGAATGTATCACTCATGTCTTTGCCCTACTTTTCTTGTATCTATGCTTGGATTTCCTGCCTGCTTCTGAGCTGCTCTGCATAGGCCCAAACAATTTATTTATTATCCAGTGGTATTCACAGCATAGACAAAGACATCGCACAGTAGTCGCCTTATCCATCATAACAAAAGCTTTATGCTTCTCTTGGCTGTTTATTTCAGTCCAATTTGTTTCAGTTCTCTGGATGGACTATTCCCATTGGAAGTGTAAAACTTGAATTTACCACTTGCTTTGTTTTCTTCATTCTCTTATCCGTATTTTTTAAATTTTAAAATAACTCGACTCTCCAAGAATGTTCTGCAATATACAATTCTTTAACTAAAAGTTGATTTTTTATTACCTTCATTACTTTAAGTTTAGGGAGCACTGTAATTTTCATCTCTGTTGTAGACTACCCCCCCCCATTCTTAGTATTTCACACTCCTTGGAAACTATGCTTATGCTCAAATCATTAATAATACTTCCTGTTGCAGACCACACATAACCCCTGCTTCTTGTTCATGGGGACATAAAATTGTAGATTGTGTCTACTATAAGTCTCCAAACAAAAATGTGAGCTATTAACATTATTTCTTTTATAAGTAGCACCACATAGTACAATTGAAAATGATTCAATATCTCCATTTTCTTAAATTTAACTTTACCCTTGTACTATTTCTTTTAGCATTTTATTGACATTATAGAGCACAAGTCCCAGTTTGTTTCTAAGACTTCTCATAATAAAGGGGCATGAGATCTGGTTGTTATGAATCCTCAGACTGAATAGGCTGAGAACTTGTCTCCACCTGCTTTGTACTCCTGTCTCCACTTTCCTAGTACTGGACCTAAAGGGTGAACCATGACTACCTGGCTCTATTTCGCTTTCAGAAAGATTTAGTCTAATGTAACCCATAGTGGCCTTGAACTCTTGATCTTCCTGCTTCTTCCTTCCAAAGGCTAGGATTAAAGGTGTGTGTCTTCATTGCCTAGACTTTATGAATAAGTTGAGGCTGGCTCTGCTCCTTGATGTTTAGGCAAGGTTTATTTATTAGTACACAAACAAAATATAACCAAAACATCATTTGTGTGCTGTGTTGACTATTAACTTTCTTTGTAATTCATAAGCATCCTTACTTACTTTCTGGAACTTTCACACTCTACTTTCATTATGTCGCCTTCATTGGGTCTCTGGGTGTGCATATCAGCTCTAAAAGTATCTTTATTTACCTTTATCTTCATCTCAGTTTTATTATCTCTCATAAACTCTCAGATACAGAACATATATCCATATATTTAATATTGTAATTAATATAAAAATAGGGCTCATAATTTGTATTACTATTCTAAACAAATTTTTGTCTTTACTTTTTGTAGTAATTTTCAATATGTTTTTATCTGATGTATCCAAGTTCTAATGGCAATTTTGATTATGCCTTATGGTCTGTATTTAATCATTCAATGAACATTGTTATTTCTCATTATTTCTATTTCTACTATTTTTCCCTGATAAAACACAAATCCTAGTAATCAGAACTACTGAAAATAAATCTTAGTTTAGTTTTCTATTTTTCTTTCCCATAATTTATTCTGTGGTGCAAAACTGTAGGGGCTATGTTGGAATCCATAGTAAATATACTACTCATGGATTTCCTGACTGATATTTTTATTCTATAACAAAACATTATTTTTCACTTGTGTATTTTATGGAATATATATTTTATGACTCTATACAAAATAAAATAGTTTGATTTTTATTTTTTATTTTAAGGCCTACAATAGTATTAAAATTCTCTAGACAGTCTTTATGAGATTCTGAAAAGATAATCAACTTTCCATTACTTTATACTGTTGTTGTTTAAAACAATTGTATGATTCTCCCTCTCTTTCCTTCTCTCTCTCTCTGTCTCTCCATATTTCTTATAAGTTTCATATAGTCATTATGCTTTATTTTACCTGTCAAACAAAATGGTCTTAAGATTTAAAACACTATTTGTACAATATATAATGAAGAAATAAGAAAAAATAGTAAAAAACAAATAATATTATTTTTAATTTCTAAATGACCTAAAATTCAGCGATAAATATTTACAGTGTTCAGCGTCTTTCAAAATATCTGTATGTATCTAGACTGCCATCCTTTTAGATTTTTTAATATATGTTTCAGCAAAATATTTCTCATTTGATAATCTCCATATTTCCCTTGATGACAATGAGATTAGAAGTTTGTCCTAAATTTCTACTGATGAGTACATGTCTACTTTTTCTTTCAGAATTCCCTTCCACTTCAGCGTCCTTCTGCTCTTGCTACATACCTTTCTCACTGGTAATTCTTTCTATGAACAAAATCTTTAATTGATGTTAACTTCAACTTCTTAACGAATTACTTGGCATCTTCACTTTTACTGTATTCTATGACCAATAAAACAAAACAAAAGCCAGTGAATCTACTGTGCTTGCACTCATATGAATTTATTGAATTTATAAGTGGCTGGCTAGCTCACTTGGTTAGAGCATGATCCTAATACAGACTAATTTTTATGTCTACCCAAATCCCTTTTGTTCATCAGTGCATCTGTCATATATTTTCAAGATTTTTTGAGTATTTTTATTTCATTTTATTATTTTTTATTTAAAATGTCTTTTTAATCCATGCATACCCCTGCTCCCTCTCCCTTCCCTCCTCCCAATCCGTCCCTGTCAGCCTTCAGCCTGCCCGCTCCCCATCAACCATTTCCTTTCCCAAAGGGCAAGAAGTCCCAAGGTACCCAGCTTAGCATGACACATCCATCCAGGCCAGTCTAATTTCCTCATCCCAAAATCAAGACTGGGTTAGGTGTTCCTCTGCAGGGAATGGACTCCAAGGTATCAACCCATGCAGAGGTACACAGTCTGATAACACCTTTTGAAGCTCCGTATACTCTCCATTCCTATCAACAGTTGCCTGTCATTGCAGGGCCTCACTCCTTTTCTGGTGGATCTCCAGTGGCTGTTCTTGATTATGTGAGCTCCCAGAGCTCCAGCCAGCCATCTCTGTGGGGCTTTTCCTCATAGTCCTATCCCCTTGCTCGTACAGACTCCTCCCCTGCTTTCAGCTGGACCAGGAGCGAGGCCTCACTGCTCAGCCATGGATCTCTGCCTCCACCTTTACTCATTCCCAAATGTAGATTCTGTGATGACAGGTTGGTTATTCATTTGATTATAGGGGAAATCCTGTTTAGGCACCCCATCCATTATTGGTTGTGTGCTTAAATAAACCAGGATAATGGAAAAATAGGAGATCATTCCTTATACACGCAGTGCCTACTAAAGACTACTTTAAAAATTAATGTATTCTGAATTTATAGAACATTAAGTTTGGAGTGAATAATAATATAAATTTAATGTGCAGCCACCTGAATACTGTAGTTTAAAAGGTTTTCAAAGATGAGAATCTACATAGAGAACATTTCTGTCACCTAATCATAATGTTCTGAATGTTTCTTTGAGGCTCATTTTGTTTTGATAAATGCGGAAAGGGTAGCCTGATAAAACACAAGCATGCTACCTGAGAGGATGAAGTGATTAATCACCTCCATCCATTTACACTAAGCATTAGAAGCCTACAGGGAAGTAAAGTTTTCTCAATTAAAAATTACTCCTTGTAAATAGAAGCAAATTCTTACCCCAATTATAATTCAGCTGCTTATTTTGTTTGCATTTAGCTTCATAAACTCCAGAATATATTAATAGACTATCATATGTAGATGACACTTAAAATTATTTTAATATGCAGTGTAATATTCTAGTTTAACTCTTAGTATAGCTGAAAGCTAGCAGGCTGCTGTACTCTTATTACTTTTATTTGATTACCATTTCCAAAATGAAATAATTTTACTTCTTTAATTTTTAAACAAGTATGTTTTTATTTTTAAGTGCTATTTCTACTTGTTAATGCTAATTCCAAAAATTGTCAAGTAATGTTTCCAAAAGTGGTAATATACTACCTTACAATTCTGTGTATGTGCATGTGTGTGCCTGTGTGTGTGTATGAAACATGGATGTGTTCACAGAGATATTTTCTCTTTATTATGCGTATGAAGGTTAGAAAAGGTAACATGAAGTATCTTTATAGTTTTTCTTCACTTTGCTTATGACATAGCTGTTCACTTAACCAGAAGCTCACTAATTTGATTAGGTTTCTTCATGTGTCTGACCTCTATATGGATGTTAGGGATCTAAACTAAGGTCCTCCTCTTTGCCTACCAGACATTTTGTCACAGAGTCAGTCTGATGATCCAAATACAAAGTTGTTTGCTTTGCTTCGTTTTCTTTATAATATTTGTTGTTGCTGCTGTTATAAGTTACAACGAAGTGAATATATAACAGTGTACCAGCAAGATTAGATCAAAAGATAAGGAATATGTACTTTGCACCAAAAACAGTATTAACTAAAGATATTTAATATGTAAAACATATCAGAAAAGAACTACAGTATTCTCTGTGAGTTCATACTGAAATTGTACTTCATAACTTTCCTACAGCTGATAAATACATTTTATCAAAGTGACTGAATACAAATTATGAAAAAAATTAGTAGCCCTCTTATATACAAACAATGAAAGGACGGAAAAGAAATCAGGGAAACATCACCCTTCCCAATAACCACAAACAATGTAAAACATCTTCTCTTAACTCTTACCAAGAATGATCATTATGACAAGAACTTTGTCACTGAAGAAAGAAACTGAATATACGAGAAGACAGAAAGATCTTAAATTCTCATAGATCTGGAAGATTAGCATAATAAAACAGCCATCTTGCCAAAGTAACCTACAGATTCATATTTGTGTTTTAGAAGTAAATGATTGTGATCAAAACAATTAGTTTAAACGTGACTAATAAAAAATAAAGTTGCACGCTGTATCACTGTGTTGTGAAGTAAAATGCAAATATAAATGTTAAATTTCTCTAAATTTTATAATTTTAGATCACTTCAGTGATTACAATTCTAATAATGTATGTGGGGAGTTTTGTGTCTTGAGTATTAACAGTTCTATGTCAAAGCATCATTTTTTTCATGAAATGATCAGAATTCCTAATTTTACTTACTTTCCGTTTTTCCTATCTATCAGTCAGAAACAGAGAGCTTTTGCTCCATACCAGCTAGAAAACTAGCCACCACTGTTTCTAGGCTAAAGAGAGACGATGGAAGAAATGAGCCTGACATTTCAAATGACTTGAGAGAGTGATGTTCAGAGACAACAGAGAAGATGCACAATGATTTTAACAGCATGCCCAATACTCAAGCAAGCTCAATCTAGTCAGATGGAGGAGGGGAAATGGTGGGAGATCTTATTCCTTGCTGAAAAACTATAGGCATTTGAATGATGATGGATGAGAGAAAGCAAGTTTGTTAATAGTGTGAAATCCATCATATGTCCACCAAACTTACATCCCCAGGAATAGTTGGTTTAAACAAACTGATCCAATGTGCTTTCAAAAGTTGTGTTGGAGGGTGAAATAGAAAGCAGGTCAATAAAGAGGTGGGAGCAGGGATTTGGATAAATACTTTTAAAATACATTGCATAAAATTTTCAAGCAATTAGATAAAATATTTTCAAATAATATAAAGTACTTTGACATTTCTCAGAGCAGTTTTTAAATTAGTGTTTTAAGTAAAATTGGCTTCAGATACACTTTTGATTTCATAAAAATTCGTCTTCCTTCATCATCATCAGTTGTATTTGATTCTATCCTAAATCTCTGGGCTATTCATACTCTTCTTTCTGGCCAACAGATGTGTTCCACTCCCCATCTCTTGGGACATTTCTTCTCCTACCATGTCAGTTTGTTTAGCCTTGATATTAAGGTTTGTGCCTGGTCTTATTGTAATGTGCCAAGTCTTTTGATATACATGGGATGCTTGCTCTTTCTGAAGAGAAAACAGAGGAAGGAGGATCAGAGCTGTGGGTAAAGAGAGATATGGAGAATACTTGGCATGAGTGGAGAGGACATACACTAATGATGAATTTAATGTATGAGAAAAAATTATTTTTATAAAAGCAGGGTATTTAAACTACATTGTTTCATCTGATACTTTAGTTACTCTTCCAGACACCTATCAATAATAAAATGTTGCATATATTCCTTGCTAAGAAGACTTGTTTAAAGATTTTTTAAAAATACTAATATGTATAATATTAAGTTTCTACCTTGTACTTTCTGGCCTTACCCTGAGGTTTGGATCTATTCACAGCCCTACTGTTGCTTAGCCCCAAATAATCACACAAAGGCTTATATTAATTTCATGCTCATTGACTTATGGCTAAGACATATTACTAGCTAGCCCTTTGAGCTTAACTCAATCTATCTGCATTAATTGTATAGCTATGTGGTTTGGTAACTTTTCTCAGAATAGCATGGTTTTCTTCTTTCCTCTCTGTCTGCCAGTGTCTCCCTAGTGTCCTGGCCTGACTTTGCCTCTTCCAAGAGTTTTCTTTGTCTGGTATCCATGCCCACACTTCTTGTCTGCCTTCTGGCCAATCTGCTTTTTATTAAACCAGTAGGCAGGACAAATATTTACAATGCACCAGACATTGTAATGTTTCCCCCATTGTAATTTCCCACAGCAAATATGAAAATGTCTTTATTTGTTGCTTTATTCTGTTATGAATTTATCTATTCAAACATAGACCTTTTAATTTTTCTTTTAATAGGATGAGCAGTCTTGGGCATGTGTTGATTTCTGATATAATTGAGACAAAATTTTTTAACAATCTTGTAACCTATTCCTTACTTGTATTTAATAACCTGTTGGGAATAAAATAAGACGGTGGAATTTCCATGTATTCTACACTGAAACTAACATTTTTTCAATTATATTTATGTTTTGATGAATAACTCAGATATTTCACTAAAAATATCAAGAGCTATTAATAGGACTCAAAGGGACATGAGTAAATGAGGATCCTTTTAGTATGTGCCCAAGGACGTCATGTTTAAAACGTTCTGGTACTTCTGTATCTTGCAATTTAGGAAGCTTTCAGATTGCTTTCCATAGTGATCGTACTACTTCCCACTGTCAAAACATCATAGTTGTGGTACTCATGAATTCTCAGTAACTTTGATTGCTTGCCTAGCCTCTAAGGAATTATCATTCAATCATATATAAGGGATGGTATTAGAAATCAAATCAGGCCAAAAAGAGATAAAAAAAAAAAAACTGTCAAAATTAGCAGGTGAGAAAGAATTGTTTCTAGTTAGATAGTTACTAGTGAGTTATTCACTGCCCTCAGATAACATTGCACCCATGCCCAAGTAAGGAGCCCTTCTTAAACTCAATTTGTCACAAACTTAAAATAAATACATGAAACTAGGATGGGCCCTCCTTTTAAAAAGAGAAGGAATGAGGGCTGTGTCTGACCAGAATAGTATTAGATGTATGAATTTCTTAAAAAATAAATTAGCAGAAAAAAACAAGTAAAATATATTGAATGATTTCTAAATTAAAGGAAAGCATCTTAATATTTTATATGCACAATTTTATGCAATATTTGCAACTGTTCCATGAAATGGTAATATTATTAGAATTATTTTAGATTTGAAGAATCCAAGGATAAGAAAATGTAAGTATATTTGAAATTTCAAGGGTGAAATAATTGCCATTAACTGGACTACAAAGCAGTAATAGAAAAACATAGCCATACAGTTATGATTTTACAGTGCTCATTTCTATTGGATGTTTATCAAGATATTCTTATGAACATCTATGGTTGGCCTATAAGTTTTATTTTCAACTAGTTCATCAACTATATAGTCAAATGTCATTGAAAGAATAAAATAAAATTGGCAAGTGTTGATAAAGTAGAATTTTACAACACAGTTAAGATTGTCTGGCATCTTATGAATACACAACAGAAACTCAGACCTTGAGAAGATTAGATGGGTCTGGAAAACTTCGGGCAATATGTAACCTTTCAACTTGCTCTGAACAATATTTGCTCTCATTGATGATCTGAAGATTCTCTAGATTTTTGGGAATTTTGTTTACCATCACAGTGAAAGTACTCAAGACTACTTCTTAGCACTTTTAGATATCTTATTGCTGTCTTTGACTTTCATAAGATTAGCAAAATAGACATCCCTTTTCTAGTTATTGTTGGCCCTAACTGCTCCCCAGAGTCCCTGACCATTGCCTGTACTTGTAATAACCACTTTCCTGCACTTGAGGCTCCCACAAGGGTACCATTAAGTGGAAATGAAATGTGTTAACACTACTTTTTCATATTAGGAAATGCTCATACATATTTTGGAAAAATAACAAAACCTTTGAAAATCATGGCTAATTGCCAGAGTAATCGCTAGCATAGTTTTTTAAAGTATATTTTAAATGTTTTTAAATAAGATCTTTAGTGAAGTGATGTGTGGTTCTTTCAACAGACACCAAGTTTCTGAAATCTTCAACTGTTCTCACAATCTTCCAAATCTCTGCTTTCTTGATTCTCATAGTACAATAATATTTAACATAGTTATATACTCATGCTTACCAATGTTATTTAATATAAAGTTGACAGTTACAGCTTTAATAACTTGTGTTCACCAAATATTGCAAGAAAGAGGCTATACACAGTGTAATATTTTGCTTATCTCTGACATGTTTCTTATCCTTTTAAGTAGCATGTGAAATATTTATTTACTAAGATCAAGTAGCATTTAAAATTGAATAAATAAACAAATGGGAATTGCTTTAAATTTTCTTCATTTGTGATTTGTGTATGACATATTTCAGGCCTGGAATATTAATATTTATACAATGTTCTCATTTTCCATAGGCATCCCACATGTTGATCTTGGACTCAGATTGACTACTAAAGTGTGGAACTGTCTGTTTCAAGCAGTCTTTATTTTTTTTTAATTTTATTAAATTTTTCTATACCCACTACTGCTTCTTCCCACCTCTTCTTCCAGTCCCCTCCAGTCTTTTCCTTATCCCTTAAAACTCCCTTTCCATTCACTCCACAGAGAAGGCAAAGAATCTCAAGGTGAGTCAATTTGGTGTGGCATATCCAGTTGATGTAGGACAAAATCTCTTCCCCAAATATCAAGGCTGAGAAAGATATTTTATTTTCTCCACATTTTTATCAGGAGATCTTCTGTATTTCCCCTTCCCAGGGGCATCTATAGTCTTCTCTCTTAACTTTTTCCTTTATCTAGCTGCTATGGGGGAAGGATGTTGATTGCAACCTGGTTATCCTTTCCTTTATGTATAAAATCCATAGATAATGGCTAGAAAATGAAAAATAAGATGAAATTCTAAAATAGTGATCATCTCAACTTCCCTATGTTCTGTTAGCTTGAAAAGGAAATAGAGAAATAATTATTTTAAGAAAAACCAGAGAGTTTAAGAAATGATTACATCAAACATTGCTTCATTGCTTCAATGTACATATGTCAAAATGTGTAGAGTTTACATCTTTGATAATTAGTAAAACTTTTAAAATCATAAAAGCTTTTTAAAACTATTTAAACACAAATCATCAAAATCCAGAAACCAAAGTTTTTATTGAACTATTAATAGTCTCTAAGTTTAATAAATATTTGACTAATTTAGGTAAAAACATTATTTTCTACTATATTGAATAATATACCATAGTTTCAGTTCAACTTATAAACCAGTAATTTTAACTATTTGTTTTATTTAGCCTCATAAGTTTTGTCAGAAACTTACACACACACTAAAAATCAAAAATACAAATCATATGTGCACCATGATTTTATCAAGAAGTCTGGTATAAGATAATCACACAGGTGGAGAAGCAGTATAATTTTTAATTCTTTTAAACATGTGCTCCCAAGTAGCTAAATAAATTAAGAGTGTGTGTTTACCCTACTGACTTATATGCATATTATGGAATAAATCTGGAATGTAGACTATAGTAATGAGTTCACTCAAACAACATCAATATTTCATTTATTAATAGTGGTGTATAGTATGAGACAGGCCATAATGTGTTTGCAGAAGCACTCAGGAAAGAAAATCAGACGTGTAGGCACTTTTAAAAAATAGAGCAGGATTCACTAATTATGCTCAGAGACTGTAGATCATCTCTGTATGTGCCTATAATTTTCTGTAAAAAAATTCAACAATGGGTTTTGATAAGTTGTTTTGGGAGTTAATTGATTTATGGAATAAAGAGCTGTATATATAATCTTGAGGAACTAGAATTTCTTTTGCTTATCAAACAGAAAAGGGATCTCTTCTATTTTTCATAGTATCTTATAGACTTTGCTTTAAAATTGAGTTATTTTTAAATACTATAGAAATTTTAAACAAAACAGTTTTGAAAAGGGAAGAAACTTGTACTTTAAATAAAATATTTCTTTTGACAAATTATGCCACATAATGAGGTCAGTTACATTTTAGAACTCTGAGCTCTGTATTTCACATCTGATTTTCTTAAAGTATGATACACTTTAAAGTAAAGATTAAGTATGATAGATTCAATCTTAAGAATTTTATTATTTTTCTTATCTTACAAAAACAGGCTGTAATTATTTGTGATTCTATCTGGGTAAATGATTAGATCTCCTTTTTCTTCCTGAACAAGGCAGCAGACTGCTCATCACCCAAAGTTTGCAGTCTAATAATGTAACCAGAACAAGTCTCTACTTAAAATAAATGTACAGAAAAAATAAAATGCTTACACAATATTTCTAGCTTATCATAGGGTCATAGGTGAGTGGCAATTAATTATAGGTGGTATTGATTTGGGTATATGAAACTTAAATATTTTCATCACTGTAGAAATTTATATTGGACAGTATGTAGGAGGTAAATGTGCCCAGGTATAATATTACTTGAGTATGGAAAATCTCTGAATATATATATAATTCATCAAGATTACATATATATAAAGAGAGATATGTTGTCTATCATAAAATTAAAACATAAAAATTGATATTAAAATCATACCTGGAGGTGAAGTAAAGTCGCACAGATATTGTTTTTTAAGCAGAGTTTCTGGTGATCTGATGAACATCACAATGAAGGTCATTTTTTTTAAATCTTTGCTTTTCTGAAAACCATATTGAAGAGTTTCATCCTATAGATAATAAACTATGTTGTACATACTTTTAAAAGAAAGTATCTTTACATTCCTTTCTGTAAAATTATGGAACTTTATAATTTTCTGGTCTACAGCACAGTGATAGTATACTTGCTTAATATGTATTAGACAATTGCTCTAAGTAAATCCATAAAAAATGAACAAATACAGGAAAATATTTAAAGTCATAATTTTATGAAGTAATAAACTAATGAATCTTAGTAAATACCAATTGCTACAAAACTTGCAAAAATAATGTCACTGTCTATTATAGTAGTATATATATTTATTTTGCATTTGAGGTTTGATCTTCTAGGAGATTATGATAAAGTACACCTACAAAGAATATATCAATTAGCACATGATTTATAAGAAATTTTTTAAAATAACAAAATTTAATTGCCAAAAATTTTAGAATGTTCCTATACAGAACAGTCAATAATAAGTATTGTAGTAATGAGGCTTTTTGGTTTTGGGTGGCCAGAGGGCTAGACCCACACTCCTTCAGCCCCAGACCCCTTAGCTGCTTGTTGTTGCTCAGCCCCCAAAATGATTCAGATGCTTATATTAAGTTTTTGCTATTTGGCCTATGGCTCAGGCACATTGCTAGCTTGCTCTTACATCTTAACTCAACTCATTTTCATTAATCTGTCTGCCACGTGGCCTGTGGCTCACCTGTGTTTCTTACATGTTGCTCTTTTGGGCTTCAGGCTCAATCTGTCTGACTCTGTCTTGCTTCTCCTACCTATGCCCTGATTTTTCTTCCTACCTTTACTATGGTGCCTGTCATGGGCCAAAACAGCTCCTTTATTTAAAGATTGATATTCACAGCATACAGAAAGACATTCACACATCACCTCCCCATTTCTGTCTAATCAAAAAGGAAGGTTTTAATTTTAACATAGCAAAATTATATATAACAAAATAGCTATCAAGCAAGAATTACAGTTACAATATCTAGTCTATTTGTATTTAGCATAATTAAATACTTTATCATCTATCTTATCATTGTGAATCTAAAATTTTATATCTAATATATCTTTTAAATGACTAAGAAAAACTATACTTATATGTATCTGATCTTTAACTATATCAAAGACCACAGAAGGATATATTTACCCAAGTAAACAAGAATTTCAAGCGACTTTCAAAATCTAGAAAGGACAGAGATGACACCTATCTGCTTGAATAGTCAACTCTTAATCTCAGGGTCATGGGTTCATGCCCCACATTAGGCACCATCTGTAGTAATGATTTTTTTTTGGTCTTGGGCAGCCAGAGGTCTAGACTCACACTCCTTCAGCCCCAGACCCCTTAGCCGCCCGCCATTGCTCAGCCCCCAAAATGATTCAGATGCTTTTATTAAGTTTATGCTGTTTGGCCTATGGCTGAGGCATGTTGCTAGCTTGCTCTTACATCTTAACTCAACTCATTTTCATTACTCTGTATGCCTAGTGGCCCATGGCTCACCAGTGTTTCTTACATGTTGCTCTTTTGGGCTTCGTGCTTGGTCTGTCTGACTCTGCCTTGCTTCTCCTACCTATGCTCTTATTTTTCTTCCTACTTTTTCTATGGTGCCTGTCACGGGCCAAAACAGCTCCTTTATTTAAAGATTGATATTCACAGCTTACATAAAGACATCAAAGTATGCTCAGAACAATCATTCTAAATATTTAAACTTATAAAATTATTTACTTTATTTATGTGTTTATATGTGTGTAGAAAGTTGTGGGAAAATGAGACTTTTTGATAACTTTGAGGTGCTTTTCATAATTACTTTTTCAGAATTCTAGATAAAGCTGCCTAAATTTTGATCTATAAAAATAATTATATGCCAAAGATCTCAGAGACTCTTCTTGAAAGAACAAATGTCTGGTGTCAATTATAAATAAAAAGGTTCTAAATGTGAATCCAATGCTTCATGTCCTACAAAATCTGTAGGTGCCTAAATAAAGATGAAAATTTAAATGTCAATGTTGTCAATACAGATTATACTTATTTAAAATAAATTATATAAGTATCTAAAGTAAACTAACAAAATAAGATTAGTAGACATTAAAATAAATATGTAAGTATAAGAATAAAGACATGATTATATTTTTCAATAAAAAGATGAATACGATACAGGATTAAATTAAAAGAATTATAAAAATTGTTATTTGATGACCATAGGGGCAACAATTAATAGATGTCAAGGATCATCTATCAAAGATATACTTAACTTTTGGATCAGAAAATACTAATATCTCCTCATACTTTTGAAGAAGCAAATAGGTTAAATATCAAGTTTACATTCATTATTTATTGAAAAATGTTATCTTTTTTTGCAAAATATATTTTTAGCACCTTGTCACAAAATTGTAACTCTATTTGCACAAACTTATATTTTATTTTAATTTTATCGATCTGCGGGTCTGATATTTTTTTATCAATGTCTCTAGAAGTTTCTTGATCCTACCAAACACCACATTTCTGACAAATCTCTACCATCTGTGGTCTTTCAGCCACTTGTAAAATAAATATCCAGAGTCTTATATTGATTATAAATGGTTTGGTTTATAGCTCAGGCATATTACCAACTATCTCTTACAACTTAACTCAACCTATGCTTTTAATTTATGACTAGCCATATGGCTTCCTGGTATTACCTGTTCTATTACATCTTGCTTTCCTGGTCATGGTTCACTGTGTCTTCTCTAGCTCCACCTTTCTTCCTCCTGTATCTTTCTTGTATTACTCATCTCATTATCTTATAACTTGACATAGGCTATAGCAGCTTCTTTATTAACCAGGGATAGCAACACATATTCAAAGAATACAGAAAGACTAGTTGCACAAAGGCCTATTTGACTTGAATTTATTGATCAGTGAGTCTTGTTTTTGTACAAATATTAAAACATTTTTACAATGGTTCTGTAGCATAACTTAAAATCAGAAATGGTAACACATCTCAATGTATTAATTAAGTATAGCTTATATTACACTTCATGATTCCATAAAAATTTTTGTTTTATTTTTATGCCTGTGAAGAATGTTTTACCAGTTGGAATGAAATATTTTGCAATAGAAAATTCATTTTTACAATGTAAATTATTTTAATAAGTTAGCACAGAGTGTCTCTCCATCTTTTTTGTCTTTTTCAAACTCTCCATTATTTATCATTTTAAAACTTTTTAGTCATTTCCATAGAGAACTACACTGATTGGTTATGTAATTCCAAATAGTAAACCCTGAAACCATTCCTACAAATGACATTTTAAAGACTTGTTATGTTATAGTAATTTATTGATTAATAATTGAAATAAGAGACAGTAAATTTTAAAACTAGCAAAGAAAAATTGAAGAGAGGAAGGGGAAGGGAGAAATAATACAATACAATTACAATCACAAAATAAAACACACAATTTAATATTTATTTACATTCATTTTATTCTATTTTTAGTTAATTTTATGCCCAAAGAGAGAAAAGTAAACATATATCTTTATCTAATGATGAACAATTCTCAATTACAAATGGATTAAATATATCAGCATAGGAACTGGTAACCTGAATTTGCATGTGGGAAAAAACAGAGAGTGCTCTTCAACTTACAGCTACAGAGAAGTACATTCTAAACAGGACTGCCAGAATAGGACATACCAGCAATCAATAAGTAGTAACTTATGAAATTAAAATCTTGTGTAAAACATGGAACCTGTGAAGAAAATGAGAAGACAGACCACTGAATGGGAGAGAGTTTTTGTCTATTCTACATCAGACAAATCATTAGTTTTGGAAAATACATAGAACACAAAGGAAATATTAAGAAATTAAATAATTCAATTAAAAATGAACTGAAGGGCTGGAAAATTTTAGTAATGCATTCACATTGTTCTTCCAGATGACTTGGGTTTATCCATAGCACCCACATCATTGCTTACATCTCCTATAGATTCAGGTCGAGATCAAATACCTTCTCTGGACTTCCAATAACCCCAAACACATGTGGAATAGATAGGCAAATGTGCATAAATACAAATAGTTTTAATATAATTATATTTCATTTTATTCATGTATTTAATTTCCAAATATAAAGAAGATTTTAAAATTTAAGTCAATTAAACAACCTTTCTCAAAGCACCTCAGGACTGGTTTGATCTTCTAACACACAGTTGTTTTTTCATAACACATTTCTTCAATGAAAGTAACCAAGACTCCCTACCAAAACTTCTGAAAACTGGAATTTTACCCAATGAGCCTGCTGCCCCTCTTAGTGTTAAAACTAACAAGGAGATTCTAAGATCTCCTCTCCCATACTCTTAAAGAAGGTATATCAAAGTAATAGAGAAAGAAGTTAACTGAAATAGGTCCTAAGTATTCATCTATGAAGAAATTATTCAAACAATATTAAAATAATATGAGCAAAAGCTTAAGCTATATAGTTATGGGCCCATTCATTCATAAATTATTAAATAGCAAAAAGAATTATAAGGAGAAAATAATTACTTCATGAAGTATTCCACATAGTTATATAGCTACTCAGCTTCACATTGGATGTGTAAAATTCCACTTTCTTAGATATGGCCTGAGCAAAGCAGCCAAAGCATCATGGAGACTGAGAGAGAATGTGGAGAGTAGACATTGGTTTAAGATAAAGTTGAGCATAGCTTCACTTTTCTCTAGATATTTTGCTTCTGGGGAGCAAAATTGTTAAGGGAAATATGTAATCACAAAATTATAAATGTTTCCTAAAATCTAGTAGCTGAAAAATACCAAAATTTATTTAAAATTTAAATTCTGCTCAAATTAGAGAGTTAAATATTTTTAATTTCTAGTATTATATAACTACTTCATCTCATTCTTCTATTGTCATTAAATTCACTGCTTAAAATGCTTCATATCTATGGATGTTTAATAAATAATTTGGGTTGATTTTATTATGACTGGAGAAAACTGGAAATCATTCTTTATTTTGGCTTATAATTTTATGACTTTTAAATATGGATATTTATGTATATGACAATATGTATTTTTAAATGATACTTCTGTTAATGAAAACCCAGTTGATGTGTCTGCATAAAAATAAAAAAAACTTTCATGTTCACCAATTAAAAAATCAAGAGAGTAAAGATTTGTATAAGCCTCCTGGGAGACACGTCTTTTGTATTTTTGATAAATATATGATTATAAGGGCAAATTATATGAGTAGCAATAATTTCCCAGTAATGTGATCATTAAAATATCTCCCAACTGCAATATATCAGTATTAATTGGGGACAGATGATTATTTCAATGGCATGCTGAAGTCATTATCTAGATTTCAATACTTGAGACTACCTTGATATTCTTAATGAAATGATTATTTTATTTTAATGACTTCAAGTATAATTATCTTAATAACATTGTTTATTTTTAAAATTGTGAAAAGGGGATGTAATTTGAATTGTCTGGTTAAAATTATTGAAGAAATGTATTTGGGGAAAGGGAGCCAAATATGAAGCCTTATATGAAGACATTAACACTTGCTATGATTACTCTCTGTTTTACTTTACATCACATAAGCTCTAGGAAGCTATAGTGGTGTCTATCTTCATTGTGCCTTTTTCTGCTACAATGCTGTGTTTAACAACCTGATTACTTGACCTACAACAAAAAGGTGTGTGTGTGAGAGAACAGAAATCATTTTAACTGCTGTTTTACTTGGCATCTTATTCCCAACAGAGCGAGAAAAATTTTTATTGCATATCTTAAAGAATATCCAAATTTTACATATATTTTTGATTATCTTTTTACTTTCTTTTATGTCTACTAATATTTTGGTTCTGTAATTATTAACTTGTAAATTTCAAGAGAGTGATTTCTCTATGTTACAGTGTTTAAATAATCTCATTATTGGGATAATACTTGTGATTTCTTGTGATTGGTGCTGTTTCTAGTCTCTTACTTTGAATAAGCAAACATAAGACCAGAAAAATGAAAGAACTTTGTCTACTTGATATGAAAAAGTGGTTGGTACGGGATTTAAGACAGCAGCATTATGTCAGTTATACTTCCATATCCTTTGTTTTAAAAATGAAATCTTTTCCATGAAGTTCCGTGTAGCTCAAATTCTATACTAGAGAGGTGTAGACAGGCACTCAAGATAGTTGAAACAGGATCTCAGCTTATTTGGTTAGAAAAATCCTAGAGACAGGATCGATCCACTTTTGGCCTGAGGATTCAGTAGAGATAAGATATCTCTCTAGTGACTGGCTCCTTTAGCATTTTCTCCTATATCTGATTCCAGTTTTTTATAATTAAGACAAATTCGAATTAAGCTACAATTATGTTTTTATTTTGTTACAATAAGCACTTATTGGTTCTATTTAGAAAATTTATTTTTTATTCTTAATCTTGAAATAGTCATTAAATTCTTATTCCTCATTTGTATATTTATACTTAACTCCTCTTCTTCAAAACCTAAATTTTGTCATCATAACTCTTCATTTAGATCATGACAGTTGCATGCATCTGTCTAAGCTGTGAAAGAACTGTCTTCTTGTGCTTAAATTACCAAGTTAACATACCAGGAAGCCATCTGAGAAGGAAATTTTCATTGATAAATTAGTTAGATTAGATTGGCAAGTGTACATATCCATTTGGGATTGTTGATTTATCCGCCAGGGCAAAGCTTGCTGTGGGTAGCACCACCCTATGCATTTGGTAATGGCTATATAGAAAATGTAGTTAAGTATGAGCCTACATACCAGTCATCAAGTAGCATACCTCCATTGTTTTTACTCAAGTCCTGCATGAGTTTCTATCATGATGGACATTGACATGGAAATGAGCCAAAAATAAAATACTTTTCTTCCAAAAGTTTCATTTTTAAAAATGAATTATCATAGCAACAGCCACCATCTTTTTCCTAGTAGTAAGTATACTATCCTCTTGTCTCTATCAAAGACCATTGTTCATATTAAAATACATTAAATAACATTTTTATGCTTTCAATAGATGTGTGCAATAGAAGGTAAAGCAGGAATCTATCACTAAATAAAATGTTGGTTTTAATGCAATGGTGAATATTTATATATTCAACAGATCTTGTAGTGCTCAGACTAAAATTTGCATCCAATGATAAGTTGACTCATTAACTTTGACAAATTCTTTCTTCCATGTAACCTTTACTGTTGATATTCATCAGTAACCTGTATGGTAGATGAAATAATGAAAAAGAGAATTATTTCCTAAGCTTTATCATTTTCTTGGGATCATCTTTTGTAAATAATGTCCATTATAGTATTTTTTTTTCTATGCACTAACCACTAAACCAATATAAGATATAAAAAATTTATTTTGACTCCTAATTTTAAGAGTTATAGCCCATCATTGTAGGGAATGCATTGATGGAGGCAGCAGGATTGTTATAGTAACAGAAACAAGTAGAGGTTTGCTCATATCAATGTGAAACAGCAAACAGAGAAAGCCATCCCTGGGAATAAGACAGTTATAAGTTCTAAGGTCCCATCCTCAGAAAGACTGTTCTTCCAATTGTGTACCATTTCCATTTCCACTGTTTCCAAAACAAGACTGAACCTAGAGAACAAGTGTCCAAATGAGCCTCCAGTAGGCAACTTATTTACAAAATATTAAACTGCATCATGTAAATGGAGAGGAACTAAAATGAAATAATTTATTAAGTTTTCATTTTAATAAGTTTTCATCTTATGTAAAGTAGACATGGGGTTATATTTTATTCTTTTTTACTACAAACTTCTAATTTCTGCTTAGAATTAAATTCATTGTATTCCCATGTATGTAATGTGGTCACACATTTGGAGTTTTGGTTCATTTTGCATCATTTCTGATTCGGGGAAAGAATACCATTGCATAAAGACTACACTTTTCCATGACACCAGAAGGCCCAACTGCAATTATTGAATGTTACTTCTGCATTGTATCAGTGTTTGACCATATTTATTACAGCATGTCTTAAGGGTTCTTATGTATTCCATGTCTATCATTGCCTTTGGGATGAGCCTCCAGCAGATTGGGTCTCAAAAAGAATCCACCGCGCTGGTGCTTCCTATGACTTATTTATCTGAGTAGGTAAGGGGAATACACTCACTGTCTTGATTGTTTTCTTCAAATTTTTTATTTCTCTTTATTGTATTCTCTACTTTTTATTTTACTTGTAATTTCTTTCTCTCAATTTTGATGTTTTCTTTCTAACTCTATCTTCATTCTTGATATTTTCCTTCTAATTACTTCTATCTCATTATAAATATGTTCTAACTCATTTTAAACTCAGCTTTTATTCTTTCCCTTACAGCTTATATACCCCAGAAAAACCTTTAAACAATTTAAAAATTACAGGGTGGTCACATTCTGTTTTCCAAGTGAACTATTACAAAGAATACAAGTAAAAAACATCTTTTGCAAGTTCCTTACATGATTATACATTTTAAGAATTACAGTTGAAAAACAAATTTTTCCAAGAATCCACATACATTTCATAACAAGCAAATTGTTATATATGAACAGTGTGTAAAGAAGCAATATATTCTTTTACTGGCAAGCTACATTTTGTGGTTACAAAGAAAGGACTAATCACTTTCTTAATTATCTTGAAAGAAAGTCTTATAAAGAATCTTAAAGAAATTACAAATCTAAGCTTTTATACAAAAAAGAATCAGTCAACTCTACTTGGGTACTTTAGGATGCATACCTACTCATCCATAGTGTGTGTATGTGTATATACGGATGAGTAGTGTACACACACACACACACACACACACACACACACACACACACACACACACACACATTAGTAGAAATTAATCATCACCTTTGGTCTTCAACCAATCCTGGCAAGGAAAGTACATCAGCTAATGATAATAAAATTTTATTTTATTTTTTAACCTTAACACATCCTTGTTCAACTATGTGCCTTTCTAACATTCGTGATTTCACCTCAAATCTACTTGACAAAACATTTAATCTAACCTTAAATTATTTTCAAAATTTTGATTCAGCATCGAGGCACTCTGAAACCTGAAATTATATTTATCAGCATTAAGATTAAAAGATTTTGAATCAGTCTATCTTCTGGGGCTCATTTTTTAAAATCACTAACCTAAGCCACAATCTATAGTGATTTTCAATAGAAATTCATGTGTTCTAGCATTGCAACACTTCCTTGTTTTAATTAATTCCAAAATCTATTTAAACTAAAATTATAAATATCAATTAGACAGTATAGCTTAAGAAGGAATCATCTTAATAATAATTCACAAATAAATCAGCCAAGTGGAAAGGGATATTTCAATGAAATAATTACAATTTATTACAGGCAGTGAGAATATCCCTACACCAATTCACTCCATGCCAGATTCTACAGAAAGATGGCAGTGGCAAACGTGTAAAGGCACAGCAAAAACAAAATATTCTCTGAAATTTGTGATCTCAGGGCCTTGCCTACATGAGAATGGGTTGCTTCAGTTGTCCCACCTGTATCAAATTCTCTCTCTATGGAGTTTATTTATTTATTTCATCATTTATCTAGGCCTTGGTGATTTTTTCCCATCCACATACTACATTTCAGCACTATTCTCAAATGGCATTTACTGGATGATTCAGGAACATTACTTAACCACTGTTTCTTTCTTTTCTTTTCTAATTTCAGGTGTCTCTGAGATATTCAGTCTGCTGCATATGGAATCAGAAATAAGATATAATTCTAGTCAGTAGTTCTCCCTTGATGTGGGATGTCTTTCCATATGCTGTGAATATGCTTTATTACCACTGTTTTGTTTTGTTTTGGGGGATTTTTTTGTTTTTTTGCTTTTTTTTTTTTTAAAGGGTGTTTTGACCTATGTCAAGATAAAACAAAAAAAGGATGGATTCAAGGTGATGCTGCAAGTTGGAATGGAACACAGGTAAAGCCACAGAACATGTGGCCTTGCTGAATGGATTGAATTAAATTATAAAAGCGAGTTGGCAATAAGCCTAAGGCATAGACCAAACAGTTTGTAATTTATATAATCTTCTGAGTAATTATTTTACAGGCAGCTACAGGATGACAGGCCTCGATAAGTCAGAAAACTTCAGGCTACACTCCTTAAATGGAACAGAATGTGGAAGAAAGTAGGTGGACAATGTTCAGGATGTTACAATCAAACAACAAAACAAAACAAAACAAAAAACACCTTAGAAGAGTCACTTGAGGTTTGGAAATACTGATGGTTTCTGTCCATACCCTGAAGGTATACAAATTCCTCTTGTGATAGCTTGAACTATGTTAGCATAGATGCATGGAGCTATATTTATACATTACCCTATATTCTGTCAGTATTTCATTAATATTTTGCACACACACACACACACATGCACACACACATTCTGGATATTGCTGGACATCAAACTGTCATGTCATTATCAATCTTTCTTCCATGTTTTATATTTTTTTCTATTATGTTAACTGGAGAAAGAAAAGCACCAATGTTATTTTGTACATTTTAAATCTCAGAAGAATGTCATTCATGTAAATAGGCTGGTTTGCTGTTTAATATATGCATACATTTTAATATCTATAAACATTAATATTGTAAAGTGTTAAGTATGTTCGTTATGATTGAGTAAGCAAGAAAAATATAGGTATTTTATATATACATTTATATATATTAATATATTATTTAATTATAATATATATTATAATACATAAAATATATTCTACCCTATTGTTATTCATTTACAATCATTTCATTATCAACCTGTCTTAGAGTTACATTATTGTGATGAAACACCAAAACCAGAAAGCAGGCTGAGGGCCAATGATTTATTTGACTTTAACTTCAGCACAAGAGGAAGTCAGAACAAGAAGTCAAACAGGGAAAGACCCAGAGGCAGGAGCTGATGATGAAGCCATGAAGGGGTGTTATTTACTGGTTTGCTTCCAATGGCTTACATATGCTATCTTATATAAAACCCAGTGCTAACATCCCAGGGATGGCACTACCCCCTGTGGACTGGGCCTCCTCATTGGTCTCTAAATGAAAAAATATCTTAGAGCTTGATATATTCCTGCAAGCTGCCAATTTTATGCACATTCAGCTATAGCTCACCACTAACTCTAATTTATTATTATTTGTATTATTCTGTTCTTTTTATGTTGCTTAAATACTTGGTTACTGACAATTTATCTATTAGGCACTGTGAAAATTCACTCACTTTCTTCAGAAAAATTTCAATAACCAGAATTGCTAGAATAATCTTTACCTGAGACATAGTTTTATTATTACTACTACTACTACTATTATTATTATTATCATTATTATCATTATTATTAAATAGGAACTTCATGCCCTTTTGGGGGAGGGGATGGGGCATGGGAAGGGGAGAAGCTGAAGGCTGACTGGGGGAGATTGTGAGGAGGGAATGGAGGGGAAGAAGGGGGATACATGGATAAAAAGGCATTTTTTATAAAAAAAAATGAAATGAAAAAAATAAAATTAGAATTAAAGATTTCTTTCCTCATAAAAGATATTCATCAGAACAGAAACTAAAAGATTTGCATATATAAACTCTCTGACTAAGGTTTTTATGTTTACATTTGTATAATCCATGCAAACATGCATACATATAAATCAAATGATAATTTCTAAATTATGCTTCTGAAAGAAGTATGAGCCTAATATCAGTAGTCCTCGTTTATGTGTATATGGCATTACAAACTAAAAGTTATGTGAAAAATTGCATATCTTTTTCTAAAAATATATATTTAAAAATTGGGTTCCTCACAAACAGTTCTTTAAGACTACTGACAGAGATAGTAAGTCTTCAGAATGTGTGAAAGTTTCCTGTTGCCAATAGTCTGTTAGTTTTCCTATGCTACTGTAGTGTCTTAAATGAGAATAGTATTGTTCAGAAATTCATAAATTTGAATGTTTTGTCTATAGCTGATGGAATTGGGGGGGGGGTAATAGTAACAGATGTGGCCTTTTTTGTGGAGGTGGAGGTTTTGAAAGCCCATACCGTTCCAAGATAGCTCGATTTGCCTCTTGGTTGTTGGACATAAGATATGAATTCTTGCCTACTGATCCTGGTCTATGTCTACCTGCCTGCTGCCTTTTTCTCAAGGATGGTAATGAACTCTAAATAGTCACTGACACTGTAAATTGCCAGGAACTCTTCTCTCAGTAATTTTTTTGTTTGTTTTGTTTCCTTTTGGTTTGTTTGGGGTTTGCTCTCTAGAAAGAAAAAGAAACATACCCAAGCCAGTAAGATAATGCATTCCTTTAACTTTAGAAGTATAAACAGCCACTGTCCACTGATAAATTTAGGAAAGTGGACTAGATTGCTGATGATTGATTAACATACCGGAAGGTACCAGTCTGCAATGGTAGGTTGACTGACACAGTAATGGTGAACTCATTCAGTGCTAATATATCTTTCAGAGCAATTCTTTGGAAAATTCAGTAATCTGATGAGGCATGCATGTAAAATCAGTGTAGTTCTCTGAACCTGATTACTATGACAGTGCAGGCCATAAGTTAGATGACATGTGTTGACATCACTGCTTCATGTCTAGAATAATCACTATTCTGAAAAACAGCCATGTATTATTGGTACAAGAATAACAAAGCAGCTCCTTTCCTGGTTGGCAGTAGTTTCTCCAGTTCAAAATGACACTCAAATAACAGGAACACAGCTAATTCATACATTTTATTAACATCAATAAACTTGCTGGGGAATTGAGAATGAAAAGATGTACATGAGGGGCATCATCACAAAATACAAACTTGATAATCTATAGTGTTGTTGTGTCAAGATTCAGAAACTGATATTTATTTTTCAGGGAGTGGTTATTTCACTTTAAAGCCTTATAAGTCCAACCTGGGGCCCAGGCATATAACTTGCTAGCTCTTTACCCCTTAAATTAACCCATGATTCTTATCATGTTCAGCCATTTGAATAAGTATCTTTACTCAGGGCAGCATAGTTGTCCTCTGCATGTTCTGGCTTGTCTGGAAACCCTGTGGCATCTCTGCTCTGTTCTTCCTGTTCCCAGAATTTTCTTAGTCTGGTAGCCCCACCCACACTTCCTGTCTGCCTGCAGTCAATCAGAATTTTTATTAAACCAGTAGGAGAAACAATTATTTACTATGTAAAAACATAATCCCACTACAAGAGTCTGAGTAACAGGATCACAAACTTGAGGTCAGTCTGGGCTACACAGTGCATTCAAAACTAGCATAGACTAAATAAGATACTACTACTCTTTTTCAGCAAAAAGTATGTGAATAAGTAATGTCTCCATTGGACAGAAGATTACCCAAAATATTGAACTGACATCATTACCATGGCAACTCTTATCAGTTAATGAGAATGTCTTACCGTTTTAGAGGTTCAGTCTATTACCGTCATGGTGGGGAGCATGGCAACATGCAGGCATACATTGTAATGGCTACCTCTTGATCAGAAGGTGACAGGAAATGGATTGTGGCACTTGATGATATCTTGAGCATACATAGTACTTCAAAGCTAGTACCTACAATGACACACTTCCTTCATCTACTAGAACAAGGCCACAACTCCTAATAGTGCTTCTTGAGATGACTCAGCTGTTAAAGCATAGGTTCACAAACAAAAATATAGGAGCCTGATTTTTATAATAGCAAGTCAATTAATATCTACTGAGTATCCTCCTGTGGAGATCAGACTATATAATAATAACCCTCACTCAAGCCCATTTTTAAAATTACTTGTTGGTATAGTTTTAGTGTAAGCATTCTTTTTAATAGCAGCATATCTTTCTCAAAACCCCTCACTCAGAGTTTCCTGATACTTTGAACCTTCCTAGACATTATTTCTCTGTCTGGATTAGTTTTTCATTTATTTGTCTTGGCCTCTCTGTCTTGTTTTCTCTCTCTTTCTCTCTCTCTCTCTCTCTCTCTCTCTCTCTCTCTCTCTCTCTCTCTCTCTCTCTCTCTCTCTCCTCTCTCTCTCTCTCTCTCTCTCTCTCTCTCTCTCTCTCTCTCTCTCTCTCTCTCTCTCTCTCTCTCTCTCTCTCTCTCTCTCTCTCTCTCTCTCTCTCTCTCTCTCTCTCGAGCTGGTACAGTTCTGTTTACTTAAGAGGTGAATCCAACCTCATTCAAGAAATAAAAAAAATCTTTATTAATTCAAATTTCTGAAACATTACACTGGTAATATGACATAAAAGTATGGTTGTAGAATATCATGATGACTAAAAATCTCTCTTCCAGAAATGTGAAAACTAAAATTCTTCAGGGCAGAATATTAATACATATATTAAATATTACTGTAATAAATATATTACCAAGAATTTTTCTCTTGATGTTTACTACCTGCAAAGCATTTCTAGCAAATGTTTAAGGAATAAAATCTTCTCTAAACTCCATATTTATTATATTTGAAAATATATTTATTAGGTATGTGTTTATTTTTTAATTATAAATATATAAGCACAATTTTATACATAAACAGGTTACATTAAATAAGTTAGATTAATAATACATTCTGCAAAGAAAGTAGCATTTTCTGCTCTCTAAAATAATCTCGGTGCCAATCATATCGCCAATGCTACTAGTGTTTGATGCTTCTTGAAGATGTCAAGAATCTTCTCCTTATAAATCACAATATTTTAGAAAACTTACAATATTTATTATCTTCTCAATAGTAACTTATCCTACTGTGTTTTTAGGAAATTTCTCAATCAGTTATCATGTATATGCAAAGTAATTAATAATATGAGAAGGCCAAAGTCAAAAATTTTATATCATGAGGAGCTATTCATGGTGTTGAATCATATTTTTCATGACTTATTTATTTTAACACTGTCTTTATTTTCAATTTTAACTGAAATCATTACTCCTTCAGTTGAAACTCTCTTAGTTTTTATTTGTATGCCATCTAAAAGGGGAGTATATGCATTGCTGTGGAAAATAGCAGTCAGCAAGACATCTGCAAATGGCCAATTTAACATATTTTAGAATGTTTAGTACATGCTGTCTTTTATATTTCTCATCTCTCTCTCTCTATATATATAACTAACTCAATTTTTCTTCATTATTTAGTAATTATTCCAAATATTTAAATGTATTAACAAAATCTATTAATAATGAAATTATTGAAATATGATATGTTTGAAGTAAACATATTTAAAAGTTAAACAATTTTAATGAAACATGAAATCTATATTATTACTAACATTTTGTTGGAAAATAATTTCTATTTTAATGAAATTAGATTCTGCTGATTTTTTAAATTAAGGAAATTCTCTATCATATTTTTAATTGCCCTGGTGGTTGGGGATTAATATATTAGTAATGGTCTGGATAAAGCATGTAAATCATTTTTTAAACACAAGATTAAAAAAATAAAAGCTGTCAGAGAATGTAAAGAGGACTTTGAAGGTACATTTTATAGGCCGTTCCTCTTGCTGTTGTCTTCATTATTCAAGACTTAATTTCATAAATTTTTAATAGGGCAATTTCTCAAACTCTGTGTAACATCTGGGAGGAAATTATTCAAAAAGGCTTTTGAGTATGTGAATTATCACTGTGAATTTAAGTTTAATCATGAATTTTGCTTGTTAAAAAGAGTATGACATTTTACATTTGCATATTATAAATTATACAATCAAGGTCATTCAAACCAGCTCATGTGATCAAATATTTCAGAAATACTGCTTCAGATGATGGATATATTATGTACTAGGATATATATATATATATATATATATATATATATATATATATATATATAAAACAAAAAGAAAATTTTATTTATAAATGGAAAGTTTGTATATATATTTATATATTATATGGGATTTAATGTTTAATTGGAAGAAAAAATGTATTTATATACATATATTTTAATATACATGATATATATATACTTTAAATGTATATACACACACATATTTTTTCTTATTTCTCTAATGTATATTTTTTTGAGTAGTATATAATACAAATATGTTTCCAGAATTTTAAAAACTTTTTTAGGGCATGTTGCTAAGTTTAAGATATTTATTATATATGGTTCTGTACTTTCCATACCTCAACATTTTCTATAAAGAGATTTCAATGTAACTTCAGCTTTTAGACTCCTGACACCTGAGATTGTCAAATTCAAAAGTTGTTGAAAATAACTTAAATAGTTTTTAGTTAGTGAACTATTTTCAAAGTGTGGATATTTAACTTTCTTTATTTTAATAGCCACACACATTTAAATAGTCTAGAAACTCAGGCTTATAACCCTCAAATAAATAGTATAAATTCACGGATACAGAAATAATCTGTTAGACAGTTATTTTTATAATATTATTATCTAACAAAACATGTACCAGCAATGCCAAATAAGTCTAGAATGTGATACAAGCAACATTTATAGAAGCTAGAATTTAGGAAATTGATTCCTTGTTAAGGCATAAAAATATTTGCTATAAAGTATTTTTATATGTTTTCATGATACTTCAATATATATTAAATATATTACGTATGTTTTCATATATGGATAAGCAAATTTCCTTGAGAGTGAAAGAATAGGATTTAAATGTGGTCAATTTGACATTCAAGTAAATTGATTAAAGAATATTTTTCAACCAGGTAGTTTGAAGTATGAAGCTTAGATAAGGAGTGAATTATTAAGGTTCATGATTTATGCTGAAGTTGGCAAGTCTGTATTTTGGTTAAAAGTGCATAGAATACATGGAATGTCCAGGGAGGTAAACCAGCAGCTAAGCACTTGCAAACAATCCTGAGGGAATTGGATCCCATTTCTAAAAATCTCCTGTTTCTAATTGTCAGAAACTATAAGGACAAGCATTTCAATCAACTTTAAAAAAAATATATAAGTTTAACATGGCATAAATAGGCTATATCTAAGAACTAATATTCAACAATCAATAAAGTTATTACTAAAGAATATGTTTTAGACGATGATAAAAGAACAATTTCATATAAAAATATTCAAAAGTGAACAGATCTCAAAGAAATGAGAAAGATGAAAAATGAGCATTATCAGTGTGCAGAGCAATGTAAATAATCTTGAGATATACTAAAAATAGAAATTGAACTCAAAATAATAAAAATGTATTTAAAAGGAAACAGTAATTAATTTTCCATTATTTCCTAATAACAGTAAAATTTATACATGTATTTTGTAGAACTTCTAAGTTTTAATTTAAATGTACAGTTATAATATGACCTAAATAAGTACCCAAACATAAATTAAATTTATCTCTCTCAATGGAATAGTAATGTGTGTATGAGGTAGAGCTATACAGTGGAGATTAATGAAGAAGAATGTATTGATACAATATAATTGGAGAAATCTTCAAGTAATATGCTGAGTAAAAACAAAACAATTTCAAATGTCATATATTGTTTGATTCCAATGAAATTACTTTATTATAAATGTAGGCTCAGTGTTATCAAATGGATTGGTCAAGAAAGATTGAGGTAGAGAGAATGAAGATATACAAAAGAATAAAATGTCTAACAAGTTTCAAATGTTTGGGATAGCTTACCTTACCTCCTTATTATATGATTGAATATGTGTAGTGAGAGGTTTCTTGCCCAGACTGGTCCCATGGTCTGGATCTGCCTGCTGCTAATATGGACCAGCAATTACAAAGTCCCAATAAAAGACACAGAGACTTATATTAATTGCATCCTACTTGGCCCATGTCTCTGTATCCATGATGGGCACCATCTGTAACATGGAGTTTTTGGTTCTGTCCAGCTAGGGGTCCAGACCCACAGACCTGCAGTCCCACAGCACATAGTCACCTGCTACTGCTTAGGCTCCCCCCCCCAAAATGACTCAGATATATATAGAAAGAATATATAGAAAGACATTCCCACATCACTTCCTCTTTTCTGTCTAAACAAAAAGGAAACTTTTAATTTCAACATAGCAAATTTACATATAGCAAAACGGCTATCAGGCAAGAATTATAATTACAATATCCAGTTCACTTGTATTTAGCAAAATTAAAGAATATATTTGATCATCTTTTTCTTGGTGAGTCTAAAGTTTCATATCTAATATACTCTTTAGAATAATTAATAAAACCTATACTTGTAACTATGTAATCTTCATTCTACATTAAAGACCACAGAAGGATATAATATAATAATATAATATAATATTTCCTGAGTAGACAGGAAGTGCAAGCAACTTCGAAAAACTAAAAATGACAGAGATGACACCTATCTGCCTGGACAGTCACCCAAATTTCCTTTGTAACATTGGAACATCCATCTTCAGCCTACAGTTCCAGAGTTTCTGGCATATCTTTCAGTGAAGCAGGAAATCTGAATGACTGCTCTGCCCATTCCAGCATAGTGTGTCAGTCTCTTCTCCTTCTGTCCAGAAGAATGTCTGGCAGTTTTCTCTGTAAATCAAGAACTGAGGACGATCTTGGCTTGTTCTGATAAAGTTCAGAGATCACTTTCCTATGGGTCCTGCATGTTCAGTTTATACAGCATACTGTCAAGCAGTCAATACATGAATATGTTCTTGTCCAGTGGCTAATCATTACCACAAAGTAAACTCCATATGGAGTTTCTTCAATGTCCATCATTTTCTTGAAGTAAGTTGGTGCTGCCAGGAGCAGACCTGTCTCACTATCCAGAAAAGTCTAAGTTCTTAAAGTATTTTAAATGCCATATTCTATGTGTCTGTTATTTGAAGATTGCTTATCTAATTAAAATATATCTTTGCATACCTACAAAAATTCTAAATATCATGACTATAAGTTTGGTTATCATAGATGACTATTAATCTGCATTTCTTAATTATACATTATAATTTTAAATGAGTTACATAAACTTTATACCCTAAGCAAGAGAAGACAAATACATACAACATAACAAATTTGACTTTAAGTTTATATCAATAAATCAAAATCAATAAAATATTTTGAGATTAATGGCTGATTTTTGAATTAAAGTAAATTCAATAATCCATTGTTTTAAAATCATTCATATACTACACCCCCTTTTCTTCTTAGAGAGAAAGACTATGACCATTAACCATGTATAATAAAAACAAATATTTATAAACAATATTTTGGGAATTTGGTTGTTGCTTTCTATTACTATTTCCTGCTGGTTAAGGGGTGTTGGCAATCTTATGAGAATCTTGAGGCTGGAGCATGTTAGTCAGCAACCTTGAAGCTGATTTGACCATCTCTTCCTATCTGAGAATTTTCAAGTGGCCTTGGTTGATGAAACCATAAGAGCCTGAAAGCCATCCACATGTTCTCATCTTCTGTGGGAAAAAAGGCAGAACTTCATTTCCAAAGCAATAAATCCTTAGACACAAATTTCAAATCCAAGATAACGTTAACATACATATGTCTTGCTTAACTTAGCAAGCAGCCTTTGAAATCAATTGTCTGTCTGTAGTTAGCTCCTTAACCGTTCAAAAATTAAAAGAAAACACAATAATAATCACAATCCAGACTCTGAGTAATTTTCCATCTTTACCTGTCTTATTATATTTTTATTACTCTATCTCTCTTTTTTATGCACTTTATCTATCCCTTTTCCTTTCTCTCCAAGCCTACATATTCCTTTTCACAACTATTGAAACCTTTTTAGAGGTATTCTCCATTTGAATTTGTTTTACTGCATATCCTTAAATCGTGTTCTAACCAGAAGTGCTTTTAATATTCTAGACTGTGCTGAGCTTCTTTGCCTGGTGACTCTGCCTGCTGGGCGACTTCTCAATATGGTGGAGGTACCAGAGCCACTCTTTCCTTCCCAATTATAAGAAGCAATATTAAGTATCATGAAACCTTTTACCAACCCTACTTTGGGGAACCTTAGATTCCATACTTCCACATGCCATCATGTAGAGCACCGACACCCACTGCTAACCCACTGCTAACTCCACTTAAGTGTTTGATAGCCAGGCCAGAAACCTCATGTTACAGATGGGGTCCCAACATGGGCCAAATGCCCACATAAAGCCTGAGAAAGCTTAGAAAGGGTTCTAGAGCACAGAAATGGGGAGCTACAATGGGGAGCTGCTTCTGAATTATGTCTCTCAAGGGGCTGTGGTACAGAGACAGCATGTTGCATGGACTTGTGGCAGGATGTTTATGCTGTACCAAGGCCGGTTCTGAAATCTCACAAAGACTCCATATAAGCAACAAGTTACATATATTAATTTACGTTTTCTGTTTGTATTGAACAAAAAAGAGAACAGAATCAAAGACAACTTCTTAGAAGCTGTATTTTCTTGGACTTCTCTGCTTGCTAGTGCTGAGCAGATGCAGTTCCTTTATGAGTCACTTCCTGATGCAGCATTAGGGACAAAAAATGTGAGGCCCTTTAAGAGACCCTATGTAGTATGAGGTTTCTGGCCCAGACTTTCGGGCCTAACCTCAAAGTTTAGGTCCACAGGTCCACAGACCTACAGTCCCTTAGTCCCACAGTCCTACAGAGACACACAGACACTTTCATTAGTTTTTGGCTGATCAGCCTCAGGCCCAGGCATATCACTTGCTAGCTCTCTACCCTTTATCTAACCCATGTCTCTTGCTCAGCCATGCGGCTCGGTACCTTTTCTTAGGGCATCATAGTTGTCCTCTGCTTCTTCCGGGCCTCTCTCTGGAATTCCCTCTGGTGTTCTTCTCTGGCATTCTGTTCTCAGAGTTTTTAGTCTGGTAGCCCCGCCTACACTTCCTGCCTGCCTTTGGCCAATCAGCTCTTTTTATTAAACCAGTGGTTGGGACAATTATTTAAAATGAAACAACACCACCTCCCAAAACCCTACTGCCAAATGCTTAAATGGATTTTATGAGTGGCGGGTTGTGATGATGTATTTGATGACAGTGTGGACTCTAAGATTTCCCAGAGTTGTAAAAGGTTTCACAACCCAGATACTTATATTAATTTCATGCTATTTGGCCTATGTCTCAGGCATATTGCTAGCAACCTCTTTCATCTTAATCCAACACACCTCCATTAATCTGCCCTGCCATGGGGCCCATGGCTTACCTACTATTTCCTTACATCTTGATTTTTGGGTGGCTGGATCATGTCTCTTCTGACTCTACCCTCCTTCTCCTACCTATGCTTTGATTTCTCCACCTACTTCCATGGTGTGTGCATAAGCAAAAACAGTCCCTTTATTTAAAAAATGATATTCACAGCATATGGAAAGATATTTCCACATCAAATATGCAAAGATTTTTCTTCTTCAAGATGATGGAAAATAGCATGTAGTGGGGGTGAAAAGAAAGATGGTGTAGGAACTACACTGTAGAATAAGTGAAGGCACTGATAAGTAGTAGATAAAATTGTCCTTATTTCCTTTTAAACATGTTGTGGGGCACACAAACACAAGCATGCATGCATATAATGCAGTACAAAGTTGTCCTTACAATTTGAATCATTATAAAATATAATTATAGTTTTCATTTGTTTTTCAATGGTATCATCTCTTCTTTTAAATAAATAAAAAAGTTATCAAAACACTTTTAAAGCCATAAATAAATACAAATGTATTAGCAAATAAATGGTCAAGGAGCTAATTAATAACTGTTTTTGAGTTTATGATACTTAATTTAAAAAATCACATTAACTATATTTATCTCTATTTATAAAGGTCAGAAGAAATATCAGGTTATTATAAGTTGCTGCAACAGTATAATTAAACAAACAAGACAGATGTCTAACCATGCTGATTATAAATTACTTAAAACATTTATCAAGAAATCTGAAAAAGTAACATAATAGATATGCATAATCTTAGGTGTTAACATTGCGAAACCCATGTACAGATTATGATAAAGTAATACTTTTCAACAAAGATAAGTATTTGTTACATTAGTAGGGCTGTCCACTTAATGAAATCTTAATATCTTATAAGATTAAATATACTTAAACCATTTATACAATTTGAAGAAAAATAATAGCAATAATGCATTCTAAACAAAACTATAAAATATATATGTTTATATTAATATTTGAATATTTATTTTATTTCTGTAATTTTTACTTTTCTAATAGAACATTGTCTACTAACAAAGAGAATATTTCTAATCTCTCATATTTTTGCTTTTTCCTATTATCTGGCTACTTGCTTTTATTATAATACCTTATAGAATTTATGCAATAGCATACTAGTAACCTGCACTTCTTAATGATATTTAGTAGTTAGTAATTATCACTTTCAGGGACTAGAACTTCACATTACATTGTTCAAAGATCTGCATAATTACAACACCTTAACAAGAGTAAAATCATATAAACAGAAAATCAAAAATAACCTTGAATTTGTATCAATATATAAAGCTCTATACCAACGTAAGCTATTTGAGATTAATAATTTATTTTTAGTTTAAGGTAGATTCAATATGGTTCCCTTTTATTCATTCATTCTTTGCCCTTTTATTTTACTTTGAGAACAAAACTTTAAATTCAAACTCGCTTACTTAGTTTTCTCCCTCAACGTGACCAGGAACAATTTACAATGAATCCTCACCTAAATGATGACACTCAATTAGTAACTAAACAATCAAAACCCACCCAACCAACCAACCTCTTGGGAATTTGGGCATTTTATTCTTAAAATTACTTCCTGCTGTATGGTAGCTATATCATTTAGGAAATCATGAACAAATGAGGTAATAATCAGGTTTTGTGAAAGTTAGCTGTCACATTTGTTGTCTAGTCTTTGTGTGGTGGGAAAGTGTAGAGCTGATCTGAAGCCTTGTCTTTCAGGCTGAACCATCTCAGCTGAATGAAGTTGTTCTGGATACAGCAACAGAGGCATTTTAGAAGCTTCATCACCTGGGATATTTGTTTTCATTGATGTCTGTTCCTTTTGTTTTCTGAAAGCACATAAACTTGTAAAGGTAACATATATATCTGCACTGACACAAGTATAGAATGTGTAGTGTGAACAAGTCAAAGATGATTTTTTTGTTGTTGTTTTATTTTGGAGCATGTAAAAGGCATCTGTTCAGTTTGTAATTTTGTTTGGGCTATATTATAACCAAACTTCTATCCATTCCACATGTAATAACAAGTCATAAGTCCTCTGCAGCCAACAAGATTTGTCATCTTTCATCTAGTCTCAGAGCTGTTCCCATAGTAGAGGGATCGGCATATACATCACTTGTGCTGTAGTTTTTCTTTCTTTTTTTTTTTTTTCTTCATGTCTATAGAGAAAATTTTCAGAAGGTCTCTCCAATCAAAACTGACCTTTATTAATCTTGAAAGGAACCATAATGTCCTGTTTCCTGTGAAAAGAATCTCTTTTCCAAAACAATACATTTTCTGACTTTAATTTTGAAGTTGAGACATGTTTAAGATAGGTTGGTGTTCAATTTAACAGTTTACATAATCCAATGTCTCTAAGCAACTCTTGCTTTTTTTACATTAGCATTTAAAAATTTAAAGTCATTAAAGTATCAAATAGAATTCAAACAAGCTATGCATTTTCAATCTTTATATAACATATTTATATTAATTTATTCTCTCTTTAAAAACTATTATTTTAAACTGTTATCATCTATTTTTATGAACATCTACTCCAGTTTGCTTTTCTTTCTTTAGCATTTAAGAAAATTTTAAAACATAATGTACCTTTCCAATGGTTTTCTGTGTCTAAACTTGTTTTTCCTAAGTGTCTGTATCCTTCTTTGACTGCATGAAACAAACATTATACTGCCACATCAGCCACACCATGGTTTGACTTGGTACATGGTGCTGGTGGCTGGCTCCAGCTCACAGGTAGTTGCCAGTAGCCATACTTCTGTATGCCAAGCACCTGAGAGACTGCAGGACTAGGAAACCACGTCTGGGCTTGCATTCTTGTTCTTGGAACATTCTTTTGTTAATGCTTTCTCAGGTCCTATTTGGAAATACATGTTTTCATACTGGAGATGATATGAAATGTGTCTTTCTCTGTACAACAAGCTAGCTCTCAAATAGTGACCCAGAGTCTTTTATTAATCTTGAAAACTTAACTTATAGCTTAAGCATGTTACTAACTAGCTCTTTTAATTTAAGTTAATTCACTTATATTAAACTATGTTCTATCATGTGGTATTATCTCTCTTCCATTTTGGATCTCCTTTATCGCTTCTGTGTCTCCTAGAATATCTTGTTTGCTTTGATTCTTCTCTATCTTTGTACTCTGTCCTGAAGTGCCACCTATAACTCCTGCCTTGATATGGCTATTCACTTCTTTACTAACCCAATTACAGTACCAAGCAGTGTACAAATATCCCAAAGCAACATCCTTGGTTAGAAACCTGTTCTCCTAACTTGGGCTATGAAAATGTAATGTTTGCTTCTAAATGTAATTATCCCTGGATGAGTCACACTTGCAGGCCCCATTAATTTCTATTTCAATTACCAATTCAGGGATATCAGCAGGTGTTAATTAGCCATCTCAAACAACAAAAAACAGATCTGAAAACATGTGCAGAGCTTAAAACTTTTCAAAGAAAAGGAAATGTTTTACAAACAGGCAAGTTTTCATTTTATTATGGAATAAGAAATGTTCTAACCTATTCAGATTTAATGAGATATGACACAAATGCCAAGTTATTACATTGCTTGGGGGCTCTAATAGAGTGTGTTCATTTGTAAAATCTTTTATTCATATCTTTGCTTGTCACATTTTGAAAAGTATATTTGGGAGGATGTGGGTAGTAAAAGATATTCCAATTCAGAGGCAAAAGCAGGAGAATTTTACAAAAAGATGGCAAGTTAATTTATTGAGTAAAACTAAGTGAGGTATGGTCAAATTTAAGGCTAAGTTACATTGAGAAAAATTCTCAGCCTTATGAGGTCAACAAAAACTGAAAGAGTACACATATGCATACCCATTAAGCTTTCAGATCTTTAACTGTAAAATGTTTAAACTTTACATGAACTGGATAAAAATAATATAGAAGTCACATCAAGCAAAAAAGTAGACATAGAAAATAAACTAAATGCCATAGGACAAAACTGGACCAGAATATCATTCTAAGTTATCTCTGTATTTTCTGGAGCTTTCTGAGGTAGTACTTGGATAAATGCAGCTGGAAAGGCAAAATAGAGATGCATTAATGACCTCAAAAAGTATAAAGTATATTACTCAGAGAAAAGCCACATGCAGAAAAACATTGATTTCCTTTCCTCCTTTTTTGTTTTTTTTTGTCTATCTGATCAGATTCATGACCTTGGGCAAGTTACTTGTTACTTAACATTCCCATAGTTGACATTCATACTTATGTGTCCTGAAGTTGGATGGACACTTGGGACATAAAAATGAGTAAAGCATAGACATTATATTAAAGCACATGCCTACAGGAAATGAGGACCAGAGAATATCGTGAATTTTCTTCAGTCTGCTAATGTTAGAGATGTGTTAAAATATCCTCTCTCACTGGTGTGTATTTCTTTTATCTCTTTTGTTTCTATTCCAGAAACATCACAATACATCAGCAGATTTCTATTTGATAGTAAAATTCTAATCAAATTATTTTATGTGTGTCTGTGTATATGTTCTTTCCTAATATTTATGTATAAAATATTGTAGTCAGCTTTAAAAATAGGCATTACATTAAGGTCATTTCCTGACAGAAACCACAGAAAGGAAAAAGAACAACATCCTACCTCTGAATTAAAATTATTTGGACTTATCGTTGAGTCAAAAACAGATAATGTCTAAATAACTAAAAATATGGTTTTGTCTTGATTATTTATAAGAATTATACATTTTCATGATATTTATGAATGCAGTCTTTGACAATGGCATCTCACTTAATCTACCAGGCAATTACAAAAATTTCTTTCTTACTTTCTAAATACATGTCCTATCCTTTACTTCCTTTCTGACTACATAACTTTTATCCACAATGGTAACTCCTTGTCATTCCTTATAGTTCCTCTAAGAAAAAGCAAGAAAGCTTTTAAAAACTCAGTGGTGATTATTTCATGTTTTTCCTTCATTTTTCTGTTTTTATGTAAACATACTTGACTGTGCTTCTTTTCTGTTCAGGTGATCTTCTGCTACTGTAATGCCAGTTCTCAAATGTGATCAGTGATTTCCACAAGATAACGTTCTTTCTCCACAGCTGCCTTCCTATTTTTATTGTTTTTATTCCCTTCTCATTGTGTAATATTTAGATGACAATACCTCTCAGAACTTATTGCTACAAAATATGTTAGGCTTGTCACTTGTGTAACAATAAAAAAAAAAAAAACCTGTTCCTTAGTTTTTATTTACAGAACTTAAAATCTTATTTACTATGGTAAGTAGAATGCACCTTTTCTACAAAAAGAGAAATTCAAAGTTAAAAATTCTATCCCAAAGTTGTGATTTTTTTTTATTGACTGTTTCAGGATTCATTCTATATTGTTTTGGGGAGACTCTGGAGTCCTTTTTGTAGAGAGATATAATATGTTGGTGTTTTTCACATCTAACTTTTAAGCTTCTCCGTGATGTTTGCTTTCTTAAAACCAAAGGTGTTTGTGGGATATTTGATTACCCTGTAAACCCCAAGATAGCATTAATTCAATAAATTACCCTTTCATCAAAAGGCAGAGCCATGAATTAGGAGACAAGAAGTAGCCATAGGAAGTAAGAGGGGTCAGGAAAATGGATGGAGAAACACACAGTAACTATTGAGGAAGGTCTTTGAGTTTGGTCTTTGTTTTGTTTTATGGTTTTGAATGGAGCATGAGAAGCTTTCTTTTCTGGGAAGTCAGCTAAGAAGGAGGTCAGCTGTGGCTCCTTGGCTTCTCTGAGCTACCAGGTTTTCACCCCATCATCTGACTTCTGAGTTTTTATTGGTAAAATCATAAGGTATAGAAAGAGTTTAAAAACAACAATCTTTTGTGTGAATGTCAAATATATATTTCAGCTTCCCTTCTTTCTTTGATATACTATTTTGTGTCAGATTAAGGCCTTACAAGCTTTTTTATATCTACACAGAATGATGTATTCATGTAATCCTTTTCAGTACATGTTTAGGCTCTCATGTTGGTAAAACTTATTGGGTGTAGTTTCTGGTGTAACTAAAGACACAATCTCACAGCAAATATTCTGATTGTGTAGCTTTTACAATTTTTCTGCCTTTTCTTCCTCAATGTTCTCTGCATTTTAGGTGGAAGAGTGTTTGTAGATGTATCCATTTGCATAAGACCCCACAACTCTGCATTTTATAGGTAGTGGTTTTATGTATTAGTCTCAACTAATGCTAAGAGAAGTCACCTTAGCATCCCTGTATACCCCTGATTAGGGGAGAAGACTACAGCTCTCTGGTATATGTACAAATGTTTATACATTTTTGTTAAGGATTACGCTGGTGTAGTTTATGGAGACTATAGACTCTCCTCCAATAACCATGAATTTACTAGTTAGCAAGGATTATAGTACAGCATTGCATCTCTCTTGTAGAGCATGCTATAAGTCCTATTGGAGAGGTGTTGCCTGTTACTGACAGTGTTTATATGGCACTACTGTACCTTTGAAGTACAGCTGTGCCATTCTGCATTTTGTAGTTGGAATAAGAATGGTCCCATGGACTGTTACATTTAAATACTTAGTCACAAGACTTTAGAAGTCCTTAAAAATATTAGAATAATTGAAGAGTGTGGCCTCGTTGGAAGAAGTGTTTCACTTACTTAGGGTAGAGAATAAGAGACTAGAAAACGAAGTGGTTCATAGATGTCATAGCAGGATAAGCGTATTGCCTGCCTACCTCCTTTGAAACCTTGGGCATAATTCTTAAATTGTCTATTTATAAAGATGTATATTTTCTCCATTTTCCAAACATTAAGTTCTTATGTACACCTACTTATTCCCAATCACAATTTCTCTCTTTAGTCTTTAAAAGATTAAACATCCATTTTTTAAAAAAAAGTTCTCCAGATTGCAATAATAAATTTACTTCAACACATTTCCCTCAAGCTAGTTGTAAGTGTATGCTGAATTAATAAGGATTTAGGATGCACTCTGTTACACAACGTGTACTTGACATGTTTCTTTGAATATTGTGATCCTCCTATATTATAGAGTTACAGATAAAACCTAGAAACATCACTTGAAATATTAAATATTATTAAGTGTTGCAATGAGGTTTCTTGGTCTCAGGTGGCCAGAGGTCCAGACCCAGAGACTGGCAGTCAGCCCCAGACCCCTTAGCTGCCCGCTGCTGCTCAGGCTCTCAGAAATGACTCAGACGATTATATTAGCTTCACGTTGTTTGGCCTATGGCTCAGACACATTGCTATCTTGCTCTCACATCTTAACTCAATTCATTTTCATTAATCTGTCTGCCACATGGCATGTGGCTCACCGGTGCTCCTTACATGTTGCTCCTTTGGGCTTTGAGCTTCATTTGTCTGACTCCACCCTGCTTCTCCTACCTACGCTGATTTCTCCTCCAAATTTTTCTATGGTGCCTGTCATGGGCCAAAACGACTCCTTTATTTAAAGATTGATATACACAGCATACAAATAGACATTCCCACATCACTTCCCCCCTTTCTGTCTAATCAAAAAGGAAGGTTTTAATTTTAACATAACAAAATTACATATAACAAAATAGCCATCAAGCAAGAATTAGAGTTACAATATCTAGTCTATTTGTATTTATCATCTACCTTATCTTTATGAATCTAAAGTTTCATATTTAATATATTTTTCAAATAGCTAAGAAAAACTATACCTATAACTATCTAATCTTCAACTACATCAAAGACCATAGAAGGATATATTTATCTAAGCAAACCGAAAGTGCAAGCAACTTCTAAAATCTAGGAAGGACAGAGATGACACCTATCTGCCTGGACAGTCACCCACAGTTCCTTCATAAAGTTGGGGCATCTATCTTCAGCCTACAGGCCCAGAGTCTATTTTCATTTCTGTAAAGCAGGAAATCTGCACTGCATATTCATCAGTCACTTCTCCTTGAGTCTTGAAGAATGTGTGACAGTTTTTTTCTGTAAAGCAACAACTTGAATGACCATCTTGGCTTATTCTGCCAAAATTTAGAGGTCACATTTCTATGCAACCTGCATGTCTAGTTTAAACAGCATAATGTCAAGCAGTCAATATAAGAACAGGTTTATGTCTAGTGGCTAATTGATGCCATAAACTAATTTCTATATGGAGTTTCTTTGATGCCCATTTTTTTCTTGAAGTAAATTGGTGCTACCTGGAGTAGACCTGTCTCACTGTCCAGAAGAGTCTAAGTTCTTAAGACATTTAAATGCCATATTTTGTAGGTCTTAGAGGTCTTTGAAGATTATTTATCTAATTGAAATATATCTTTGTATATCTAAAAATCTATCTAACATGCATTTTTTAATTATACGTTATAATTTTAAGTCAGTCAGATAAACATCATATCTAAAAAAAGAGTAGAAAAATATATACAACATAAGAGAATTGACCCTAAATTTTTATCAATAAATTAAAATATATACGAATGTAAAACATTTCAAGATTAACAGCTGATTTCCTGATCTAAGTAAATTTAATAATCTAATTTTTAAAAAATCATTTATGTATCATATCTCTATTTTTTAGAAGGAGACTATGACCATTATCCATTTATAATAGAAACAAACATTTATAAATAATATTTTTGGAATTTGGGCATAGTTTTTTATTACTACTTCACGTAATCTCATGGGTTCTTGAGACTGGATCATAGTCTGTATCCCTGAAGCTGATATGGCCATCTCTTCCTATCAGAGGTTTTTTTTTCAGGGAGTCTTGGTTGATGAAACCATATTTGCCTAGAAGCAATCCACAGGTTCACATCTTCTGTGGAAACAAAAGCAGAACTTTTCCAAAGCAATAAATCCTTATACACAAATTTCAAAATCAAAATATCTTTAAAATATATATTCTTGTTTAACTTAGTAACCTTTGAATTTGAATCCATTGTTTTTCTGCAGTTATCTCATTAACAATTAAAAAATTAAAAGAAAACACAATAATGACCAAAATCTAGATTTTGTGTCTATTTTCCATTTTTATGTGGCTTATTATATTTTTATTACTCTAGTTCTCTTTTTAAAGACTTTCTCTATCTTTCTTTTTTCTCTGAAGCCTATGTACCTTTTACATACATTGTAACCCATTTACAGGTTTTTCTTGTCATCTGAATCTCTTTTATTGTGAATCCTTACTCATCTTTTAACCATAAGAGCTTTTAAAATACACTCTCTTAAAGAACCACATAGCTTTTGCAGGTAGAGCTGAATCAGTAAGTTTTCTTAAAAGGACCATGTCTGTATATGGCCAGCAAACAGAGCAGACCCAAGTAATGCTGCTATTAAGAAACTGTCTTTGTTTTCTTTTTGTTCAAAATAAACAGAAACTTTTAATCAATCACATGCTATTGAGTCTTCTGTGAGATTACAGGAACTGGCCTTATTGCAGCTTACACCTCCTGCTGCCAGTCCACTGGCACCATGTTGAATGTGACCCGGACACCATGCTTTTTCTGTACAATGGCCCGCTTCAGATACACAATTTGGAAGTTGCTTTTTCTCAGTTTCTGTGATCTAGAACCCTTTCTAATCTTTTTCAGGCTTTAAGTGAATATTCATCCCATGTTGGGTGCCATCTGTTGTAATGAGGTTTCTTGGTCTCAAGTTGCCAGAGGTCCAGCCCACAGACTTGCAGTCAGCCCTACACCCCATAGTCACCCACCGCAGCTTAGGCTCTCAGAAATTACTCAGACATTTAAATTAGCTTCATGTTGTTTGGCCTATGGCTCAGGCACATTCTTAGCTTGCTCTTACATCTTAACTCAATTCTTTTTTATTAAACTGTCTGCCATGTGTCCAGTGGCTCATCTGTGTTCCTTACATGTTGCTCCTTTGGGCTTCAGGCTTGGCTTGTCTGACTCCACCCTGCTTCTCCTACCTATGCTCTGATTTCCCCTCCTACTTTTTCTCTGGTCCCTGTCATGGGCCAAAACAGCTCCTTTATTTAAAGATTGCTATTCACAGCATACAGAAAGACATTGCCACATCAATTAAGACTTTTTGCATGTTGAAAGATAAATAGAAAAGAAATGGGTTAAAATATTTTCCTTGTCTAATAAAAAAGATGCAAATAAATGTAAGCAGAGCAGAAATGAAATTTTTCTGGCTTTAAGGGTAAAGAGAAAGTATTATGCAAATCTGACTGAACACCCTAATGGATAAACCATCAATATCAGTGTCACAACACATTAGATTACTTTTTTTATGTAGTTGCTTCTTATGTCTAGTTAAAATTTAAACACTAGTGCAAAAATATATCAATCTTCTATGAGCATTATTATTTTATTACAAAGTTGTTGAAAGTCCACGTGAAAATTCACCATTGCTTATTTTCATATAACTGACAAACTTAAATTATTGGTACAATGTGAAATGTTGATTTCAGAAAGATTTGTGACAAGTAATAAAGAAACACAGCCTTCATCACTTAACTAGAAAAAAATACTGGAACAGAACATTGTGACGTACACCTGTGATTCCAACAGTTAGGAAGCCAAATCAATAATCCAAATGAGTTTTATGCCAGCCTGGACCAGAAAATAAAACCTTTTCTGAAAACAAGCTAGCAAGCAATAGAAATAAATAACAGAACCAAAGCCAAAAATCAAAACAGGAAGAAAAAGAAAAATGAAAGACTATTCTTCTGTAATTTTTACTGGTGCTTTAAAAGAACTTGTATTATTTATGCTGATGTCACTGAGGTTTTGAAATGTGATGTATTTTATTTTCCTATTTTTTTGTTGTTTATTGCTTGTAAATGTATAGGTAAATGTAAATCTGTATGGGTGTCTGTGGAAGTCAAAGGACAATGCCATTCTCTTCCAGAGTATTCTCCACCTTAATTTTTTTCAAGAACTTTCATAAAAGCAATACTTCCTTTCAAATTTTAATAAAATGAAGAAAAAAAGATTGTTTTATTTATTGCTCACCAAACAAAAGCTTGAATGATGCCAGGTAGGATTTGTGCCTCTTTCTATTCTACTCCACAACAAGGTTTTCTAATGATTTATAGAAGTCTTACAACAGCTTTTAAATTACCTGCCATGGAACCTTGGACAGTATAGTTTGCACCTTTTGGAAACTTCTTTAAATTACAGTCTTTGCTTGTGAAAGATACAACAAAAGATGGATGTGGTGGCCCACACCTGTATTTTTTGACATTCATTAGGCCAAAGCAGGAGAGTTGCTAAGTTTGAAGAAAACCTGGCCTGGTCTATAGAATTATTTCCAGAGTAGCTTGGGCTACAGTGTCTCAAAACAAAAATAAACACAAAACTAAGGAACTGGAAAGATGTCCCAGTGGGTATTCCTTCCCTCTAGCTCCTCCTGTCTTGTGTCCCCATCTGCTGCCTAACTCAAATCTATACTTATATGTGTTTAGAATGGAGTTAGAAATTGTAATGGCTTAGAAAAGTAATGATAATAGGTTCTCCTCTAGGCTTTATAGCCTCTCCAGTCATGGATATTTGTCTTTGCTTAGAGTAGCAGAAATGAATTCTTACATATTCAGTGGCCCTAAATTCCAATTGTGACTGTTGGCTATCTCCAGGGTATAAATGCCGCTGTTTTACCTTTTGGGTTTTCATTTATGGTTATTGTTGAGGTTTATAGGCATAGCTAAAATAAATATTTGTGTAACATATTAAACACTGTATGACACTAAAGAGCACATTTACTTTTACAGAAAGAGCCATAAATTTACTTAAAAATAAAATAGTTCAACCTCAGGATTTTGTCCCAGTTTCTGAATACCTATAAAAACAATGAACTTTACATTGACAAAAAGCAAGTTTGAATTCAAATTTACAAATTTTCAACTCTCAGAAACCTGACTTTTCAAAATATGCTATTGACCTGATAAACATTGAAGGGTTTTAGGTGTGCATTAAATAGAGTTAGACATGTCACAGCTGTGTGAAGATTGTGTGTGAATGGTCAGATGCTATTAATTCTGGATGTGGCAGAAACAATTGCATTTTTCCCCAGAACTTTTTCCAGGAGCCCACTGAAACTATAGAGCAGTTTGCCTTTGCAGCCTTATTTGCACTTACTGGGGTAAATCTTGGAGTGGAAAGCAAAAGCCAATAAGGAGAAGAAATCTAACTATTTGGTGGTACTATTTGGGAAGGATTAAGTGTGATATATTGGAAAAGGTGTGTCATTAAGGGCTGCCATTGAGATTTCAAAAGCCCACATGATTAGCAGTTTGCTTTTTCTCTCTTTCTCCTCTGCTTGTGGATCAAATGTTATTTCTCAGCTACCCCTAAAGTGCCATGCTTGTCTTTCTGTTGCTATGCTCTCCTTCATGATGGTCAAGGATTCTACTCCTCTGTGTGAGCTTAAGCCCCAAAGTAAACATTTTTTTTTTTATATGTTGTTTTGGTCATGGTGCTTTGTCACAACTGTAGAGTGGAAAAATACCTAATACACATTACCCACTCAGTCAGTTAGAGAATATGGATTTTAATATAGAGAAAATGATTTTGACAGGACAATGCATGTAAGTTATACCTAAAGTGGGAAATTTGAAATCTGCCACATGATATTGAGGCAACATGATTTCTGCCTGTCAGTCTATTTGCATTTTTCAGAAAATCAGAGTATAGCCCACTGAGTAATCAGTTCTAGTCAGATTCTCAAGTCAATGGAATAACCAATATTAGCATGTGTTTATTATTTCAAACTCTTTTTAATACACCTTATGACTATAACACTTGTGTGTAATCTTACTGTTAAACTCAGTTATAAAATAAAAATAATATAGTGGTCTGAATAAATTTTATATGCTTAATAAAATTATAGGCTCATAATTGCATCATAAGTTTTGTACTCAACATTCTAATTATCTGAAAGAATGACATTCAATTATGTGCCTCCCTTTACAGTGTATGAAAGTGTCCTTATCATATCACTCAAAGCCTATTTAATCTGAATAATGAGCTATTTGGAATAATCAGTAGCTGTGTATTTTTCTGATTAACACTGATTCATCTACTTTTCATTCTGAAGACTATTTGCAAGGCAGAGAAATTGCAAAGCAGATTAATGACAACTGATAATTCAAATTCTGAGAAAGAATGAGGTAACTAGTGTTAATTTTTTAGTAATCCATGCTTAATAGCCATCAAAGAACAAATTACATGATTAAAATAGATATAATTCCATTGCCCCATAGCTATTCACAAAGGCTCAGCAACTGTCTAAATTACTTTATTTTAATCACAGATCCTTAACAATTTTATGCTGCCATCTTAAAATAATTTTATCCTATGATGATCTATGAATGTTTATGGATGTGGATTTACTGTATCATACTGTTTTGTGCAACAGTTAACTATGTATATGTTAGCATAGTGTTTTTTCCCACTTCTTTTATAAGAATTTAATTATTTGTATAAGCAAACAGTGTTAAGTTACAATATTTATATGCATATAAATGTAATTGTGAAAATATTTGCTATCTAGATTATGTAATTATCAAGTAAAATATTTCTCAATTACTTCAACTTAAATTAAATTATGGGCTAGCAGTGAGGATACCATGGTATTCTCAATGTGCTATTTATGAAGTAAAATTAGAAAAGTCCATATTGGAATATTACATCTGAATTTAACTGAAAAGTGATTGGTTTTATTGATACATCATCTCAATGCTTTTATCTTTGTTGTTTAATTACAGGTGATGAAGTGTTGTATAAAATATTAATAAAAGTTTTAAATGGCACAATACACTTTAATCATTAACTTTTACTCTTAGTTATTGGTTATTATAACTCTTATAATTTTAAAATCTACTTATAATATTAAAATTTAGTTTATTCCTAATTTACAAATTATCTTTAGTTATAAATATGTAGTAATAGGAATAACTACAGTGTATAGATATTATATTTAATATTATCTGTTTCAAGATTGTTGAATATAGATGATGTACAACAACAATGCCGACAAAGTGTCAAAATGATCAACAAAGTGTGCATTAATCTGGGGTCTTCAGAGAGCTCCAGCCAATAGTATACAGAATATATATATGAACAGAAAATAGGAATTATTTCATTCAATTATTTACATATACACGTATATGTCTTTGATTTAATTGAGAATGCAAACATTATATTTCAATATTCTAAATTTTCCTGTATATTATATATGTACACAAAGGATAATAAATTAAATTTATCAACCTAAAGAAATTTTGTCTGAGAAATTGCTCCTTTACTTATGAAGTTTATTTGATCCTATGTTCTACCTCTATGAAAGAAAAGCTCATAAAGATGAAACTATTGCTTTCTAAATCTTAATTTAGATTCTTAATTCTAATTGCCTTTTTCAAGTGTAATGAAAGGCTTCTTCCTTGTTCAAGAGGAAATCCCTACATCCCACAAGTCTTTGTTCCATTCTGGTCAAGTATTGCATGTTGTCTAAACACCTCAGGGATATAATAAATTTTACTGAGTTAACTTCAATTACATATATTAAAATATTCTGAAATACAATCACATGTATGTATGGTTATCAGTTCCAAAGTCACTGTGTTCTTGGTCTGATGCTCTGAAGATATCCTGTGCTCCTTTTATGCAAAATGGCTTGTTTAGATTCCTACTGACTTTATTTCATTTTATAATAGTTTTCAAGGACTGCCCAACTTTCCTTCTTGAAATAATATTTAAGATACTAAACTTCTTAATAAGCTTGCTCAGCATAAAACATGCCTTCTGAAAACATGTCTTGATCCTACCTACTCTAACTTCTTCATTTCTTATACTCTAGGCCTTTAATACTCTGGACTCTGTCACTGGGAATGGTCTGGTCCAGGTCAGAATGGCATCAAATATAATTAATCAGCTTTCTTTCTGCAATTTCTGTAGTCTTATGGTGCTTCTTCTTTCTTTCATAATTTTTTCACTGAATTTCTGAAGTTAAATGATTGTGCAATAGTTTTCTGACATGAGATGTCATAAATTAGTTAATATAAGTATTTTTTAGAAAATGTACACCTAAAGAAGGTAGCAAATACTAATGAAGTAGATAAAGTATTGCTATACAATAATGTTTGCTAGAATGCTACAGCATCCTCATGTAAAAAAAAAATACATGCTCCATGATGATTTGAAATTTTACAGGATCCTTTAGAGATCAACAATTCAATTTGTTTGATGGGAAAATATGTATGTCCAAGGCGAATAGTCTCTTTTTTAACCTCTTTAAAATAATTAATTTTCACAAGACTTTATCTTTGAAGCAATAAATCAAATATGAAACGACACTGAGAACTAACTTTTCTCAAAAAATTCTATAGTGATCACAGAAGCTCATAAAGAAAATGCTTCTGGAATAGGCCTTGAAAATGTTTTCAATGAAAGTGACACATTTCAGTATCCCACCTTTTCTTCATATTATATGTTCAGTATAAGATTCTATATACAAAGTGTGACATGAATAAAATGTTATTCTTTTCAACATTAATGACAACACTACCTTCCGTACAAGTAGAAAGTATCGTTGATTTAGAGTCTAGGCTTTGAAAAAATTCAGCTTGCACAAAAGCAGTTTTTTATTTTCTTCATCTTTCTGAAATATTCAAAGTTCCCCTTTGTAGTTTCTCTCTTACTCAGATTTTTTCATCTCACAGAAAACTAAATTTTCAATTGAGATCTTTTCCCTTCCTTTGACACCTTGTCCGCCATAACAAGAACAATGCAGTCAACGTTGAGGGGAACTGAAAGCTGAAAGAGCCAGTATAGCATCAACGGATGATTTCCTTTGGGAACCCTCCACTTTTTTCTGTTATTCTTTATCTATGCACCTCTTGTGTGTTTCCAGCTGAGTACCAAATATAAATTTAGCAATCTGCCTTTCATATTCAGTATTCAAATAAAATGGGAATGGAATTTGCAACAAAAAATATATTGAAGACAGATGGTCAGGTCATTGATTATAATAAACTCTAAGCATGTTTTCTGAAGTACTATTTTAACTGATTTTTAAATTGCTCACATTTTTGAAGGCCTAGAGTATCAGTTTCCTCTCTGATGTTTAGAACAGTCATGATAGGGGAGTGTAGTTTAGAAATTACAGAGACAGAAGAATTAAATAGAAACAGAATAACTAGAGTCAGGAGGGCTGTCAGTAAATACTATAAGAGCCTAACTTTATTTCTCCTGGGATTTTTATTCTCCATAAAAAGGAATAGGCAAGTACTGACAAGTATAAACATTTTTTCAGTTCTCAAAACATAAGAACCTGGTAACCATACTATTGGCTAAAACATCCTATTATGCAGCCTTGTGAGAGAGAGAGAGAGCGAGGAAAAAAATCGATTCTCTTCACTTTACTCAAAATGGAAAAGTCACAAGCTGGAAATCTGGAATATTTGTAGGATCCCACATGTCCCCCTTCTAATATTTTCAAAAGGTCCCCCTGAGTCCCTCAGATGACTGTGTTTGTTTATCTTTGACTACTGTCCTCTGGAAAATCTCAAGTGAGGGTGCAGAACTTAGCTCTATACAAACCTGAATCTTTTTTTTTTTTTTTTTTTTGTAGCAAGAGCTAAGAAGTACCTTGAAAAATTAATTTATAGCAAGATACATGCTTCATACAGCTGTAAAGGAATAAAGATGACCCAAAATGGAAAGGCTCTTACAATTTGGTTCAAGATGCCTACAGCAGTTTTAGATGCATTGAACATTTTTTAAAAATCAGCAATAAGGGTCTCATAAGCATCATATTAAATTCCTCTCAGATGAGCTTTAACATTTTTCCCAAACAGTAACATTCATCATCGTTGTATAATTCATTAATATGAACAGATGAACACCAATAATTCTAGTATGATTATTAACAATGGACACATAATTAGTTGAGTTATAATTCACAAAACTTACATCAAAAGACATCTTTAATAGAACTTTTTACATTTCCTATGAACAACGAATATGTTTTTAACACAAGCTAACATTTTCAATCATTAAAGGAACAAGACAATACTTTGTGCTTTATTCTAGTCCTGTAGCAACAAAATTTGTATCCTGTTTCCGAGGTCTGTACAGTTACACATATATTCAAAAAGCAAGTTCTAATTAGAGTCTTAGCTTTTCCACTGAAAGCTCAGGATCAGGACCTTTTTTTTTTTTTTTTTTTTTTTTTTAATGCTGCCCTGAAAGTTCCTGAATACTGTTCAAGTTATTTTTAGTTTTAGGTTAATCCAAAAATGCACCCATAATAGCAGCGAACCTGAGGTGAAAGCTTCTCAGCAACCTGTCACTACTCTGCCTTACTTTAAAATCTCTGGCAGCCTGCAGTTCAGACAGTCACCGCTCCACTGTGGGTCCCATCTCCCAACAAGAAACCTAACATCCAGTTCATGCTCAGATTATGAAATCCAAGTCAGCTCTTGTTGCCCAGAGGTCAATTTCTTATTCCATTAGTAAAATATATTTTCTGTATTTTTGTATAAAACACTATTTCTATATGCTGTTAGAGAATCAACATCTCAAATAGGTTTCATTCTATCTTAGTTATATTGTTTTCAGATTTATCAATGCATAGTGACAAATATTTAAGTAACTATTGAATGTGTATAAGTGCTATAATGTATATCTGAATCATTTTTTGGAAATAATGGAAATTATTACATCATAGTTGAGTGTAATAAAGTTAGTGACTAAATTAAGTAAGCATTGCACAAGTCTTTAATCTGTGCAATTTCCACTTTTCTTAATTACAAAATGAGTGCACTAGAACTAAAATGTATTTATCAGTGTTGAATGAGGATTGAGTACCCTATATTTACCTCTGTCCCATTATTTGATTTTACTGCACTAAATATTGGCTGCCCATCCACTTGCTGTAATTATTAGATTTTTCTACAGTTTTTTACTATGGTAAAAGCCATGAATCTGAGAGATGTCAATACAGATGACCAACTCTTTTGTCTTTCACTAACTTTCTTTTACTTAGAACTCCCTTAATTCAAATCTTCTTCTCCAAAAGGCATGACGGTATTAGTTTTAGTGAAATCTATGATTTTCTAAGATCATATGTACATGATGCTTAGTATCTGCAGCCAATAGTTCATGAATGATATAAAGTTATGGTTAAACACGAAGTGATGACAAAATGTATAGTGAAATCCACTTTTGTATTCTGAAATTAGAACTTTTATAAATGCTGGGCAGTGTCTATTAACAATTTTAAATAATAGTCCTTATATCAGATTAAGTCTATTAATTAGAGCTCAATTTTTGAAATATAGGTGCCTGTATTTTATTAGAACCTGTATTAAACGAAAAAAAACTTGAATCAAGTTTCAAAAAAAGCAGCTAGAAATTTGGCTCTCAACATGATGCTTGCAGAAGAGTAATTCATACTTCCTCACCAAGACACATACTGTGATCCCAATGCTGATTTTACAAAAGACATTTTACAAGTTGTGAATTACATTTGCCTGTTCTTAAGGCAGCCACACTGCATTTATTCAGCACCTCAACCATGAAAAATGAAACTGAATGTTTCTTGACTGTTTTGTAAGTACATCAATCAGGACCAATGTATTCACATTAAACACAATTTTAGTGTAGTTTGCATTCATTTATTTTATTTCAAAATTTCACTTTCTTCAGAAGATTTAGTGTAAATATTTTGAGGACACTTTCCTTAATGTACGTGAACATAGGAGATCATATACCCTGATAGTGTTAAAGCTACATCTAAAAGTTAACTTTGATGTGCTAAAAGTTAAACAAAAAGAGAAAAATAATAGGGTATCTTTTCAGGTGGGGCAAGTTCAACATCTCATAAATATTCCTCAGAATATTCTCCAGCATCAGGTCTTGCTAGAGTCTGGAGATAATCTAGTACACTGAAATACACTGGGTTGGCATTATCAAGATCTAAATAGATCTAGATTTCTACATTCAGTGTTCAGCAGCATTGCTGTTCATGCAAAAGTCTCAATAGTAAAGATTACACCATTGTAAATAACTTTCAACACAATATTAAGCACTTAGATATTAGCCTTTATTGATATACTATTGCAATGAAAAATTAGGCCTCCTAGGAACTTGGAGACTGCATATATTTCAAATCATTATTACCCATAGTGTCTATCAGATTGTTTAGAAATGACAATTGAAAAGTAAAGAGGTATTTTATAAACATAAATTCCCTTTTATGGATCATAGCCAATAGTTCCTAACACCTAATTATAAAGTGATCATTTGGAACAGAAATGAGCAAGTTGAAAATAAAAAATAATCAAATTTAAGTTTTTTATTTTACTTATTACTTTGGTTTCACTGAAAAAAAATCTTCACATGGACCTAAAGATTATGTTCTTGAAATATAGAAAGCTTGCAACTGGTGATAGTTCCCTTACTGGTTGACTATTGTCTAAAGGATTAAGAAACATGTAATGCCTTTCACTTGATTTCAGACAGTGCTTGTAATTTTACACAAATCCCTCAAGAAAAATAATAGAATATGTCAAATCATTTGAGGTGAAAATAAGACATATGCACAGAAATTATTTACCAAACAGAAGACTTCTTCAACCCTTGATGAGTCAGCTTTTACTCATGGAATACCATCTTTTGCTTCATTGCTAAGAGCTATTGTATAGATAAATTTTGTTTTGTTTTGTTTTTAGAGCAGGCTGTTAAACACTGCTTCAACATCGATGACATTGCCAACTATAGGATTGCTAACCATGATCCATATTCATAGGATAAAGGATATTTGCCATTTCATATATTTCTTTCGATGTCAATTGTAATTTTTGCTTGAACTATGATGGCAGTGTTGTCAGTGTTTGAGGTAGCAATGAAGAAAGGCTTGAAACTGAAAGAATATCATACTATTCTCTGCAGAGCATCTCATTTGATTGTAATTTTTGCAGAGAGCTAAGCAAAGCAAAAGCTTATGTGATACAGAAGAATTTGGGTGGAGTGCTATCTATGGTCTATAAGAGTCAGGGGGTATAGTCATCTGTTATAACTCTATAACTGTACTACTTATGTGCCTTCTTTACAGAAGCAGGATTAGCTTTTCCTATAATGAAGATAATCAGTGCCTACTATCCCATTAAAAGTTGCTGTTCTCTCTTTTGTAAGTTATATTTATCTCTCCCTCTATCTCTCTTTCTCTCTCTCTCTCTCTCTCTCTCTCTCTCTCTCTCTCTCTCTCTCTCTCTCTCTCTCTCTCTCGCTCTGTGTGTGTGATGTGTGATATGTGTTTGTGTGTGTCCATGTGTATGACAGCACTTGCACTCTGCACAGGTGGAATACAAAGAACAAATATATTTTAAAAGTCAGTCCCTCTTTCTACTATGCAGCTGCTGAGAATCAAATTCAGGAATCAAGTTTATTGTCAAGTATTTTCACCCTTGGATCCATCTCTCTGGTCTGTGGAACTGTCTTCTGTAGGCACACATGGTGGAAAGTAATTGTTGGAGCTACCCTGAAATAAGACTTAAGACAAAAAATGGTGTGGAAAAGTTATTATAAGGAGAGATCACAAAATGTATGAGGAAAAATCTGAGCAAAATAAGACCATAGTAGAATAAAAATACAATAAAAATATAATAAAACCTTCAATTTTATAGATATCTCCACTGCTCTAAACACAGGGATCTAGAAAATCCCTGAAAGGCTTTGTAGAACTTAGCTTATTATGGCCATTCTAAAAGCAAGAGAATGAAGCATTTTTAAGCTACTACTTATTATTATTCTCTCTATAATAATAGATTGATGAATATTAACTATTAGAAATCAGTGTCCATAGACCTCTTAGTTATGCAAGTTCACACTTATAAAACAAAAACCCTCAATAATGAATCAAGAATGAAATAAAAGAGGACAGAAGAATTGGGAGTTAGGAGGAAATATTCAAAGGTTGAAGTGAAATAGACAGATGAGCCATAAAGAAATTTGCTATGGGAACAGGAGCTAAACTGTGATCTTTGAAACAGTAAGGCTGAAAGTTGTTTACTTAAAAGTTAGCACATAGAACCTTATGTTTGAGCAAAGGTAAAGGTGGCTAGATGATTGGTTGGCTTTAAAGTCTTTGTCAAGATGATCAGAAACAAGGTTTCTTATTAATCGAACTATGGGTAAAAAGTTTTACAGACATTTACTTTGTTCTCCCCGATCTGAAAACAGTATATGGAAATAGGAGAACGGATTACAGAGATGGCCCAGTAATTACTGACATGAATTCATGGTTGCTTAGTAAAGATGTAGTTGAATACAGAAAGTGATCTTTTGACTTGAAAAGTAGGGAATATTTTGTTTCTCACTCTCTGGCAGTGAAAATTCCTGCACACTTTAGATTAATGGATCTTTATGAAACCTCAAATCCCTTTGGCACATATAACTGCTATGAAGGATTTTTAGACAGCCTTCTACTTGAATTGGATTCAATTTACCTTGAAACAAAGACTGTAACCCTGTAATAAAGGTGATGTGTCAGGCTGAGACATGCTCTTAGGAGCCACTTGTGATTTCTAAGGTGCAAGGAGACTGCACCTAGACAATCATTTATAAATTGTAGGAATTGACATACTCTCTGTATATTTGAGTGTGAGACAATGAAAAGAACAAGTAACACACAAAATTATAAATTTATTTAAGATTGTAAGCCAACTGAGTTTTAGTCAGAACCTTAAAAAAAAAAGAAAACTAGGTTGAAGAATATTTTTAAAATGGGTCTCTTAAGAGAAATCAGGAAGAACCTTGGATATTCCTACAGAGAGAGGGAACACAAGCTTCTAATCTGTGAATATCTTACAGTGTCAGGTCTACGTTAGCAAAATGAGTTTCAAATATTGTTGAGTGCCATGAAAATAAAGAACCAGACTTTACAAGAAATTGTTCTTGCCTCTATAAGATATTCTTTGCCTGTCTTCACATTCCATTTAATGCATGTGGAATATTAGTTCTTTTTTTTCTAGGGAACTATTCATAATTATCTGTAAAAGGTTAGAAAGTCTGATCCTTGTACTCTAAATTTGACTAATTTCTAAAAGAAAAATACTGTGTTCCAGACCTTTACCTCTGAGAATAAATAGAATTTGGCTGTCAGTTCAAATTTTTGCTTAGCATATCCCCAAATTTTCATTATTTTCAATTTGGTAGAAATTTTTCTACCCAGTTTGTTTTACTTAGGTAATTACAGATTTTCTATGTGTTAAAATTCAGTAACCAAATCTGAAAATCATCAAAGTAGTGTCAGAGTGATAGCTCAGTCCATAAAATACTTGCCTTACAAGGGGAGGACAAAAGTTGTGATGTCTACGGCCAACTGGAAAGGTGCAATCAAGTGATGGCCCTCCTGTAATGTCAGTGCTCAGAAAGGAGAGACAGTGATTAGCTGGAAAGCAGGCTGCCTAGTTAGAGTAGGTGATTCAGTAAGATCCAGGCACAGTGAGAACATTTGCCTCAGTAAATAAAGTAGAGGTTGATTAAGGAAGACAACTGAAATAAAATTCAGCCACAGAGTGCATGCATGTTATGCCTATGTACACATGTGTGCCCACATGCATATAAATGCACACATGTGCAATTCACACATACACAAGTCAAATTGTGGTTTTCTTTCATTGCTCTTTATAGTGTTATTTGAGATAAGGTGTCTCAGTGAAGCTGGAGTTTGCTGTTTTAGCAATTTTAGCTGGCCATGAGTCTCCAGAATCTGCCCCTTCATTGCTATGCTTGCAGGCAAGTGCCAAAGTGCCTTATGTGATGCTGGGATCAGAATTCAGATCCTCCCACTCTGGCACCACATACATTGTCGATTAAATCCATCTCCACATTTTCTGTTTTTAGACTTTATTTAAGAAGAAAAACACTTAGATTTTCAATATGTCTGGCTCATGCACTATACATTGATCTCTAAATATACATTAAAAATAATATACTTTTAGTGATTATTTATATTGTTCAAAAGTACATTAGTAATTATAAATTTATATTCCTTAAACTATAGTAACCTTAGTGGAGGTTATCATATATCTTTTCAGAACGAACTATGAAAGAAGTGTAGTATTAGTTAAATAATATCATCATTACCATCAATGTTTCTACATAATGTTTTATTATGAAGAATTCTTACTTTATCCCCTTTGCTAAGCTCATTCTTTATAAAGCTTGTCATTATGTATCTGTCCTTTATTTTCCTTCTCTCAGCTTAAATGACAGACATTATAAGAGTCCATAATTTCAAAGTTAAATGCATTTATAAATTTTCTGCTTTTACTGAACTACCTTTTTTACTGAAAACACTTAAGAACCAGTGCTTATGATTTAGTAAGAAAGTACAGTCATTCTTTATTGAGCATATAATATCATAATATGCATCATTCTGTTTATGAACCAGTTACATGATTGTAAGTAAGAACCAAATGATATGTCATTATGTATTCCATCTTTTATGATGGCTTTCTGTAAACAAGGAATAGTGATCACAGATGAAAAGCTTGTCCCTTATGTTTTCGAAGAAACTAATAGTACCCGTTAGAGTTGCTAATTGGTAAAGATATGGAGCTACAGGCTTTTAAAGTTCAGTTACCATGGAAAATTTACTTTGAAATTGGCACTTGTGAACATTTGTCTTAATTTTATTTCCAAGTTTTGGGACTAGATGAAAAACATTGTCATTTTCCCAAAGCCAAGACAAACATAAAAAGTATAACAGATAGCTGAAACAAATGTTGTTTAAAGTATTTGTATGGAAATAAGAAAATTTATCCTCAAAAGACTTTTCTTTATGTTTTTATACTTGGTTTTAATTTTTGCACTATACATAATTTATATTTAGTGCATGTATAATGACAACTCTAATAATCATATAATTTTAAATTATTATTCTCCTAATATCAAAATATTAAACATTCAAACAAAACTGTTTAATTTTTTGAGTTCTCTTAAGTGTAAAGAATATTTTTGTACATTTTTCATAAGTCAAATAACAGAGTTTGTGTAGAGAGCCACGTGGCCGCACCTTAAAGATGGTGCTGGCTTTCGCCTTCCACCTTCCCCATGGTGAGCGCTCTCTGAGATAAACAACTCCTTGTTTGGCTAAGGCTAAGCTCGTGGCTTGCTTCCAGGTGTGGCTTGCTTCCGTGCACCTGGATCTATTGGCATGGCCCATGTGGAGCCCCGTGACTAGCAGTCCAGAGGGTATATAGCTGGGAGCGAGTTTTCACCAGTAGGAGAGGCAGAAGAAGTTTCAAGGTCCTAAATAAACCACTGAAAGAAGAGCCTGGTGTCGCGTCGTTCTTGCGGGTGAGGGTGCGCGCGACAAGTTTATATATAAACTGAAAATGTCCCCCCCCCCAAAAAAAACCCCTGTCTATATATAAGGACAAAAGGACTTGTACAAATTTTAGAAATAAAATGAATGTTAAATATTCTTTTTTGATTTTTAACACAACAGGCTTAGTGTATGAAAGAGGTAAAGAGTCTCTGGAGTCAAAATGCTGTCACAGGGTCCTGTTACTCTAATGCTTCACTCTTTAGTGTTATTTGCTCTAACTTATCAGTGCATTTTTTCTCTTCTGTTTATCCTGAATATTCTACTTTGTTTTTCATTAAAAGCAAAAAATAAGTAATTTGTGTGTATGTAATTTTATTAGAGAAGTATAGGAACTTCTAAAATCGTCTACAAAGACCATATTTGCAACAATAGTGGATTATATATTAGTATATCAGCACAATACTTTCCCTGATTGTTATGTTGTTTTATATCTCTGCATTGAAATATAAATATTCTATGACTGACTTACTTCCTAGTAATCATTAAACTAACCTTACATTTGAAATAAATCATTTTTAATTTAATTCTTTGAAATTTTCCTGTCTCATTTTTTTTTAATTTTCAGAATTAAGCCAGAAGTTTTGAATATGAAAGTAAAGAATTGGCTATTTATTCTCATTTGCCCTTAGCTTTTGAAAAACAAATGTAAAATTAGTGATATTTACACAATTTTCTTTATAAATGTTTACACTTAATGAATTTAGTGGAACTGTTTTACAAAATATATTTTAATGTATACATTCATTATTTTCTGAGACTATATTAATTGATTAAATAAAACTATAATCTATTGTTTATATACCATTTCTGATTAGTGATAATCTTCTATGATTTATATTACAAAGTGGTAGGGGAAATTATAACATCCAATTGTTAACACCTAATTACTGACTAGTGAAGCAGTTTCTAATTAAATTTCAAAACCAGTATCAGGCTCCAGAACTGTGTTTTAGACAATATTAAAGACATAAACACAGGGCAAATACCAATGCAGCTAACTTAAATGATATGTTACTGTGATTCTCACAGTGCTTTGTGAGAACAAATCATTTTTATATTTTATAACAGTAAATAATAAATTAGATTCAGTTTTTAATGCTACAATTTTCTATAAATAAACCAGTCTATGAATGCAGAATGTGTCTATCACTTTATAGTCAAAAGCGTACTTATCTTCTACTAGAGTAAGAAGCATGTATAAGAACATTGATACAATTCCTGACAGCAAATCTATTTGGTTGAGAAAATGACCTTGTCCCATCCCAAAATACTTTAGTACTACTGAGAATAAAATGCTTTGTCCAATAATTTCTGAAATTCTGAGAAAACAATTTTGTTTCCTAAGTCATGGAGTCCCCAGTTTTTGATTTAATGTGTGAGCATATTACATATCTTCTAATGGATGGGAATCTTTCCAATATGTTGGTAGTCTGAATGGGAATAAAAAGAATACACATAACTTTAGAAGATAACTTTAGAAGAGAACACTGTCGCTGCTATTGGACTTCATCAGCAATAGCATGCCCTCTTTCTCATTGCAACTGATTGTCATAAGTGTAAAAAGGAACATGAACCAAGTCCTGAGTCTTTTGTCTGCTAACTTTTCCTGAATGTGAGTCATTCTGAAAGTCACAACAGTGCTTGTCAAGACTTTATAATACACTCATTTATTTCTATGTAAACTAATAAGTTTCACTTGAATTACCAATAATACAAACATTGTAAATAAGGATGACTCAATATTTGTATATTTTAGCTACAGGAAGTATAGGATTCATTGGGTATTTTTATTTATATTAAAAATAGACATTTAAAAATCGTTAAACTTGTCAGTGAGGTTCAATCCATAGCAGATTATAGGCCAAAACACTAACCTTTCTAGGTGAATGAACCACAACTCCAGATACCTATTAACAATGGATCAGGTTGAATTTAGTGTTCAAGAGTCAGAAAGCCATGAAACCACATCTAGCCCTATTGATTTTTCTTAAGTGCTTAGGCTTTTAAATGGATTTTACAAAGAAATGTATTGTACAGGATCATGCTCTATCATTTTTTTTTCTGAATTCTGAGAGCCGGATAGAGTTTGGAAGAACTAAAGAAATGGAGGGACCTTTGGGGTTAATAAAGTTCCCAAAGAATTGCTCTGTGCAATATTGGAAAGACATCAGACCCATTCAGCTTTACTTCAGAGGAACTGTTAAAATCAGACATGCTATGAAATGCTGTCATCAAAGATAACAGGAAAACAATGAGGAAGGTAGTACGTGGACTGTCACACATCACTAACTTCTGGAACACAGGGAATACAGAGTAGCAATCATGTTTACATGTGCAAGAAGCACAAAAAGCCTATATACATGAAAAAACAAAGATTGCATACAAGATACCGATGTTACAAATATTGCCACCATGCTGAAGGATCTATTCAATTCCCAATAACATACTGACTCCTTCAGACAATGCATTCACATAAATCACATGGTGTGCTATAGGAAGTGTATAATTCTGAAGGGAAAACCAAATACTATCAGATTATGTCTTTGTGAAGTCAACATGTTTTAAATAAACGATCCAATTCATAAAGCAATAATAAAACTGTTAAGAAAGGTATTAAAATAATAAGCATAAATAGGAACAATTACTTACAAATAAATTATTTTATGGCATGTCCTATGAAAATAATATCAAAATGATGAATATTCACAGTAATAAAAGGGAGGGACACAGAATTAAACAAAGCTGTGTTTATTTTTATTTTTTTGTTTTATTAGTGGTAAAGATGTATTTGTGTTTATCATTGGAATTGATGCCTATATCTATTGCACTGTTTGATAACTTGTGGCCTACATTTTCATCTGCATGTCACTTATATTCAGAAATAAATTAATAAAATCTGAATTTTTAAGCTGGTGTTATTTTACACATATAAAATTTGCTAATGTTCTTCTGACTTTATAAGAAACACAAAACTTTTTCCATTTAAGTAAACATTTTATAGAGATCTTGAAGTTACTTCATTATAACTTAAAGCAATTTTGATAAGGAAAACAATCTTATGAACAGATAATCTGGGTTGGAATTACATTATATATTAAACTTCTACAGTTTTCTTATTTAAGTGTTTATGTGTTTAGGTATCATATCAAATACTATAGAATAATGGATAGAAATAAAGGATAGTTTATTATGCAAATGTATAAATGTTATACATTTCTAATATATCTAAAATAATAACATTTGATATATATATGTATACGTATAACTATACATACACTGTTCATTCAAATTGCTCTAGTACAAGATACTACTCATTTATACTAAAATGTATATTTTGAATTTGGAATGGAGAAGCTTTTCTTTGTTCATCTAAGCAAGTAAATAAGGTATTGTAATAATAGATAGGAAGATATAAAAATTATGCCTAGAAAGATAAATGACCCTGATTAAAGTACAGTAAAATTTTCTCAATGATGCATGATGTCATCCCTTTGAGTAAACAATGTAGTGTTGCTATTTTCTCATATGTATGCAAATCTTATCTAAGGATGTAACTTTTAAATAGAATGATCTAAATGGCATAATAATAAAAATATTTTTCTCAATTTCAATTTTAAACCTTTGCAGTTTCAAACCTTTGAATAATTATGCATTTAAACTCATTTAACAAGCATAACTTGTTCTATAAAAAAATAGACTAAATGCACATAGTTACTTATCAGTTTGCTATGCTCTAATTCACTAAAGTTCTTAAGAGCCTGCCAAATAATGATAATAATAATAATAAAAAAATAATAATAATAATAATAAAGAGTTAATTGTTTCTTAGTAGCTGATAATTGGTTATAAAAGATAAAAGAACTAACATTAAATGTAAAATATCAGCACAGATAAATCAGCATATGACATGATCAAATGTGTGATTTTCCATATTGCAATGTTCTCATTTCTAAAAAGCAATCTATTCAAATCCTATTCTAAAAATAATTTTCTAGTGAATAATTCAAATTGAGACAAACAGAAGAAAAATATACTTATTAAACAATTCTAGTAAACTTTATAAATATGTGCATATACAAATTTCTGATACATTTTGTCACATAAATACACACACATATAGAGGAAATTAAGTAAAAGTGAGAAAATGTACATAGAATTACTTTTTGAGTTTTCCTAAGTTCATGAACATCTATTTATTTTCCAGAAATTTTGTAGCCTTGGATAAAAACCTCAGTATTAAACATTTTTAATTGAGAATCACGTAAAATCTATGACTCTAAATTTCATAAAAATAAATTGTGTTGAAAAATTATTTCGCACACTTTATTTACCATGGACTTTAGAAAAACTGACATAACATTTCAATATTTCAATATTGCTCTAAAATTAGTGATTCTGGGCAATCCATTAGTGCATGTCATTTATAAACCAAATCTAAATAGAAATGTTCTATAATACAAAATGAAATAAATGATTATTATATCAGGCCAAAATAATGTATTAACTAATAAATATCCATTTTGATAATACAAATTTTGTAGGTAATTCTCCCTTGTCTGTTTGTTAATTAAATGATGTGAGAGAATTTCCCACTCACTTGTCACAATGCCTTTCAGCAATAACATGCTTGGAAAAAAAACCTCAGTTAACTATGATTCTAACATAATATATATTTTGAGTGTATTTCTTTATATAGTGCCATCAGGTTTGATCTTTGAGCATGATGTTACACTGATGGCTGTCTGTCTAAAATGCCATGCATATCATTGACTCTGTAATGAAACTGGCATTTTTAACACCAAGCACAAATCATATTTGTTTATATGATACCATTACAACATGATAACATAGGTTAATTTCAGAAAAAAGAACAAAACATAGACACTTAGAAAGCTGTGATCAATGACTGTCTAAAACTCTAAAGCTTGTTTAATTGAATTAATCATTACTCAGAAAACTTTAAAGAATGAAACATAAAGTGACTTAATGCTTTTGTGGAAGGAATTTTGACCTTTTAAATATCAATGAATCGATTGGCATATTTTTCTACTTTTCCCACAATAAAAGAATTCCATAATTAAATTACATGGCTGACATTTACAAAGATAGGAAATCTATGCAAATTGGAATTTCACACATGAAACATTCACAAAAAATTGCTGTGTAGATTATATTTTGTGTGACATATTTTAAGTATAAATATTTAATATATTTGTGTTTTGTATTGAGAATAGACATTTACATTATTGTTTTAATTTATACTGTTAAAAATAGTTTGTTATAAATTTGATCAAAAGATTCGTTTTTATCTTTGTTTTAAAATTTTAAATAACTAACTAATGAATTAAAGCTTTTAACACATTTATTCAAAGGCTGTGTACAAAATGGAAAGTGACAACAGAATAATTCCAGCAAAGATTCATGCTAATATGAAAAAAGCAGACTACAAAAAAATTATAATTTGTATATAATATATTTATATTATATTATATTATATTATATTATATTATATTATATTATATTATATTATATTATATTATATTATATTATATTATATTATATACAAATTTAATTATATTCTAGCCAAACTCATTTATTTTTCAAAAATGAGATTCTACAATTTGTTGTATCCTTATTACACTTCAAAATTCAAATACTATCTAGATGATCCTCAAGTGAAGAATGGATTAAAAATCATAGTACCTTTATACAAAACACAGTAGCTTTTAAAAAATGGCATTCCGAAATTTATAGACCAATGTATGGATCTGGAGAGTTAGAGTTATCATCCTGAGTAAGGTAACAGAGACCCAAAGAAACAGACATGGTATGTATTCACTCATAAGTGGATTATAGATGCCAGATGTAAAGCAAAGGATAACCAGGCTACAATCCACACACCCACTCCAGCCCCAGCTGCCAGGTAATAGGAGAAAGTTAACAGAGACATCCATGGATTCTCCCTGGGAAGAGGAAATAGAGAAGATCTCCTGAGAAAATAGGTATTATATGGGGGTGGGGGTGGGGGAGTTGAGAAGAGACTATGAGAGAATGGGATGGTTGTGAGTAGATGACAATATAGAAGGAGAACAAAAAGATAGATGTACTGATAGAGGAAGCCACTGAGGGATTAGAGAGAAACATGACACTAGGAAACACCCAAGAACCCACAAGATGAACTCAGCTAAGACTCTAAGCAATAGTAGAGAGGGTGCCTAGACTGGGTTTATCATATGGATGACCACCCTAATTGCTGTTATAGACTCTTCATCCAACAGCTGATGGAGGCAGATACAGTTGAAAACTCTGAATTGAATTTTCTATTACATGTGTAATTACACACTTGAAAATTTATTTCTCACAAAATTATAAGGGTGGTTAGTTTTAAATCTACATTTCTTTTGGTATAGAGTTCACATTCAAATATGCTAAGTAAACAAAATTAATTAATAAAATTTTCTTAGTGTCTTTCAGTAGTATAATGGTTAAAGATTAATGTTTAAGTCCCTCAACAGTTCTACTTCATTTCTAGTAGAAAACAGGTGTCTAGCTCACTTTTCTGTATGTGTGGATTTCTAATTTTTCCAGCATCAACTTTCAATGACCAACTCACTTTTGTTAAATTGTGTTCTTATCACCCTTTACAGACCTTGAAATTCAATGATCATGGCTAAAACTAGTGCTCTTCAGTCTACACATATGGATGCTATAGAGCATTCTGGCTTGGTGTAACTGGTATGCTTCCCTTCTTTCCACATTTTCTTTGTGGGAATGAACATCTATTTCAATATGAACTGTGGGATTTCTGTAGAACTGCTAGTCATGATGTGTCACCTCAACTTTTTCTTGTCTGGGATGCCTTTAACTCTGACTCCCATGGAAATCTTCTTAGGCTACATCTTCACTGGATGATACCTGTTTCTTATTTAGTTCTATGAAAATCTTGTACACTTTCTTCTGACCTGTGGGCCTTTTGCAGGCAAGTCTTATGTCAAATTTCCTAACACAAGTACTATGTGATTTTTCTGTTTCCCTAATGCCTATGAACTTTCTCCTTATTGTTCATTTTAGAAAGTTGCTTCATACAAATATCTATGTAGACTTAGTTAAATTAAATCACTGGGGTATATTTTACAATCTTTTACTTAAATGCTGCTGCCCTTTTGTAGTTTGGGAACTTCTCACATTATTATATTTTGGGCAAACTTTCTTACCCTTTACAATTCTCAAGCAAATATTGAAAAACAATAATCCAAATGTTTGCTCCTAAATACTTTCTCAAACTATCTTCATAGTCCTTTATTTGTCTTTAGTTTATATCTTTGATTTAGTCTCCTAAGTTTAATAATTCAGAACCTGCTTTAGTCATTGGTCTTCTTTTGATGCTTTCAGCCATGTTTAATTTTTTAACTTTGTTTTCAACTGAAGCATTTCTGTTTAGTTCTTAAAAATCACATCCATTTCTTCATTAGGTTCTTGGTAGAGTATTCAGTCATTTCACTATTTTATTTCTGAGCTTTCTTAGAATAACTTGTTCTCAACTCTCCATTTCAGTTTTATGTGGTGAGTTTCTGACATTTTGTTTTATATTTTATGTTAAAAGATTATTTTCCCTAATTCTCCTATCACATACCATAGTTTTATTTATGAGTTAGCCTTTGAATTTTATAAATTGGTCTCATATATGGACTCAAAGTTAATAGTAGTCTTTATACAACAACCCAGTTTAATTCACTTGGTTCTAAATTATGTGTTTTGCATGCAGAAAAAGAGCTTTCTAGTAAGAACTTAGCTGTAATTGACCTTGCCTGTGAAAACATAAAGTTGTCTTGTTACCCCCAGAAAGACTACAAAAGACAGAAAAAGAAAAGATTCACTAGAACTTAGTTTAGTAGAATGTTGGTTGGCTACATAATATCATTCTTTATGTGCTGGTTTTTTAGTAAAAATGGACAGTAAAAGTAGTGTATTAGTTAATGTGTGCATAAATTGACAAGGTAAAGAAGAAAGAAATCATCATGAGATAGAGAATTAAGTTTCTCTCCGTAGGAATATATAATTCTTGATATAGGAAGTGGAGAAGGAGCACAGACATAAAGGGTAGAATGGTAGAAACAATAATGTAAGACTGTTGGTTGAACATATACCAAAAACCAAAAGATAACATAAACTCAATGTAGAAAAATCTCTTGTCTCAGATACCTAGTTGTCTGGGGATGTAAATGATGGCATTGTGTATTCTATGGGAAAGTATGTAAGGATATTAGAATACAGAGTAGTAAACACACACACACATAAAGGGAGTTAGGGAAGGAAGGAGGGAGGGAAGGAGCAAAGAAAGGGAAGAGTATCAAGTAGAAAGGGAATCATGTTGCATTAATCCTAGGTGTTATATAAATAAGGAAAAGCTGAAGTGAGGATTAAGAAAATTGACTGTGAACTCAATCTCAGCTAAATCCCTGACCTTTCAGGACAAACTGGGGTAATTGTTTTGAAGACTCATTAAGTTCTACCTTTCAAATGATGAACAATATCCTAGCCTAAGTATGAGGCAGAGTACACTAACATAATTAAAACTACAGAGTTGGCACAAAAATAAAAGGTATATTAACAATCGTTGTTTTGGGTATTTGTGCTACTGCTGTAAATTTTAGGCAGGGGTCTCCTGTGCCACATCTCAGTGGTATTTCTCTCTTTTCTATCAGGTTTACTGTAACTGGGTTGGTTTATGTTGATGTCTTTGATCCACTTGAACTTGAATTTTGTTCAGCATGATTGATATGTCTCTATTTGCTTTTTCTACATATCACCATGTAGTTATGCCAGCACCATTTGTTGAAGATGCCATCTTTTTTCCACTGTATATTTTTGGTCTCTGTCAAAAATCGAGAGAAGCTTCTGTAAGACAAAGGATAAAGGCAATTATACAAAATGACAGCCTATACAGAATGGAAAAAGAACTTCACCAACCCTCTATCTGGCAGAGGGCTGATCTCTAAAGTACATGAAGAACTAAAGAAACTAGAGTTTTAAAAGTCAAATAATCTTACTTAAAAATGGCATACAAAGCTAAATAGAGAATTTTCAACAAAAGAATATTAAATGGCCAAAAGACACTTAAAAAATTGCCCAGCATTCTTAGCCATCAGAGAAATGTAGCTCAAAGTAATTCTGAGATACCACCTTCCACCTGTCAGAATGGCTAAGATCAAAAACAGTGATGACAGTCGATGCTGCAGGAAATTTGAAGTACGGGTAACACTCTTCCATTGCTGGTGGGAATATAAACTTTTATAGCATTTTGTATACGTAATAAATTAGTATTTAATATTATGTATTCATAGTGCAGATATGAATTTATACATACACATGTATACATATATATCATGAATTTACAAGAGAAAAAGAGTGTATTAGAGGGTTTAGAGGGATAAAAAGAAATGCAGAAATGATACAATCATTATAAACTTAATATAGTATATACACACAAACATAAATAGATAATGAAAGTATCATACACTTTAATGTATTCACACATTAGATGATTCATCATCAAATTTCTTGATTTTTTTTTCATTTACATGAGAAATCAAAGGTGTTTTAAAGTATGAGCTTTCACATGCTGCCTTAGCAGTAACAGTGTTTTCTTTGGATTCCTGTTAAAATAAATATCAAAAAACACATACTGATCTTTTTCAGTGAGAAGTGTTGAAAGACAATATGTCATATTTTTGTACTACCAGCCTGTTCACATTCTTATATTTTCCCTGTTGAAATGTATGCATAAGCAAGTTAAAGTAGCATTTGCTTCCTTAAACTGTGAATTTTAGTAAGAAAAAATATTCATGAGAAAAAAAGAAAAAATTTTCTTAGTGCATTTTAAGTTAATACAATTTAGAGTAACTTTTTAAAAGTGATTATGTTATTCAAATGTAATTCACACTTTTAATAAAACCCTTAAAGTGGTTTAAAACTATGTTTATAAGCTGATTGAATATAATTTTTAAAGTATGGCTTAAAAAATATTTACAAAATAAATCTCTATGCCTTCTAGCTCTCTAGTGAAAATAATGATTTGTCTCTGTACATTTCCCCATCATGACCCCTCCCCCCACTCACAAGATCTCTTTTCCACTGGACTTCTGGAGCTAGGTCTGGTTTCTGCATCAGCTACCATCAGTGTCTGGATGAAGGCTCTATCTTGACAGTAAGGAAATTCACCAATCTAATTACTGGGGTAGGTCAGTTCAGGCATCCTCTCCACTACTGCTGATAGTCTAAGTTCTGTCATTTTTGTGGATTCCTAGGAATTTCCCTAGCACCAGGTTTCTTCCTCACCCCATAATGTCTCCCTCTATAACACAGACAACTGAACCAGGCTAGTGGGAAATCACAAACTTTAGACTGACACTTGTAGACCCTAAATGAAACCAGACTTGACCCTCTGCATACAGGAGACAATTGTGTAGCTTGGTCTGTTTGATGGCCGCCCCTGGCAGTGGGTTCAAGATCTATCTCTGGAGCATGAGCTGGCTTTTGGGAACATATTACCTATGATGGAACACCTTGTTCAGTCTTGATGAAGGGAAAATGACTTGGTCTTGTCTCAAATAAATATACGTGGCTTTGCAGAGTCCTCATGGGAGGCCTTACCTTTTTGGAAGAGGGAATGGAGAGGGAGACTGGGCAGGGAGAGAAGGGATAAATGAGGGATCTGTGGTTGGTATGTAAAATAAAATTTTAAAATTATACAAAAAATGCTTTTCAAATTTTGTAAAAGATAATATTTTTAAAATATATTTAAAAAACCTATTAATTACCTTTGTGACAAGTGAAAATATTTAATAAGTATGTTGTAAAACAAATGTATTTGGAGCTCTGAGGTGTCCAAAATCTCAAATAATTATTAAGAGACAGGTATTTTATTCTTCTAAATAGCAATCTTTCTATCTAATTTTTAAAACAAGCGTGCTACTGTTTCCCTTTCCACTCCCATTCTTTCCCCAGGTTCAACACACTCTGTACCCCAATCCATTTCTTAGAAAGGGTAAGGACTTCTGGGGTGAGACAATGCAGTCTGGAATATCCAGCTGAGGAAGGGCTAAACCCCTCCCCCCTGTATGAAGGCTGAGCAAGGTGTTCCTCTGTAGGAAATGGGCTCTCAGAAGACAATTTATGCACCAGGAATAAATTCTGGTCCTACATCCAGAGCCTACCCCCCCCCACACACACACACACAAATTGCCCGTGCTATTCTACTGTCATCCACATTCTAAGGGTTTAGTTCAGTCCCATGTAGGTTCCCCATATGGCACTTTAGATTTAGTGAGCTCTGGATAACTTGGGTCTCTGTGGGTTTTCTCATCACGATCTTGAGCACCTTGCTGATAAAATCTCTTCTTTTCTTCAGCTGGACTGGGAACTTGACCCAGTTCTTAGCTATGGATCTCTGAATCTGTTCCCATCAGTTACTGGATATAGGTACTATAATGACTACAAGGGTTGTCATCAATTTGATTATAGCGGAAGGATAGTCAGTTTAGGTCCCCTCCCAACTACTGCTTGGAATCTTAGCTGGTATCTTCTTTGGGAATTCTTAGTTACTTCCCTAGAACCATATATAAGCAGCAAATAAAAATTATTTCATTCTATTATTTTCATATACACTTATATGTCTTTGATATAATTGAGAATGCAAACATTATATTTCAATATTCTATATTTTCCTGTATATTGTATATGTGTTCAAAGGATAATAAATTAAATTTATTATCTAAATTTATCCTTCAATCAAAGTATCTCCTTTTTCTGTTTTTTCTCCTCCTTTTCCCTCCCCCAGCCTAACCATCCCATTCCCCCATGATATCTTTTCACCTCTCAATGCCCCTCCCCCTCCCCTGTGGTCCTAGTTTACTGAGGAAAATTTTTCTATTTCCCCTTCTCAGTGGGATCCATGGATGTCTCTCTAAGTTTTTCCTTATTACCTATCTGTTTAGGGGTTGTGAATTGTAGCCTGGTTCTGCATACCACTATTTTTTTTTAATACACTGATTAGTACTCCATTGTGCAAATGTACTATATTTTTAATCCTTTTTTTTTTTGTTTAGGGGCATCTAGATTGTTTGCATATTCTGGTTATTGCAAGTAATGCTGCTCTGAACATAGTTAAGCAAATGTCCTTGTGGAATGAATGTGAATCCTTTGGGTATGTACATAAAAGTATTTGCTGGATGATAAGTCAGATTGATTCTCAGTTTTCTGAGAAACAACCACACTTATTTCCAAAGTGGCAGGTCATGTAAAAATGTGATAGTAAGCCATGAGCCAAGTGACAAAGCAGAAATAGCAATACAGGTTAACTTAAAGTGTAACAGTGAGCTAGTAACAAGTCTAAGCTCATGGCCAATCATTTATAAGTAATATTAAGTCAATTATTTAAGAATTGGCTGATAGGTATTTGGGAGTTACTGGCAGGACAGAAGCTTCTGTCAACATAATATTCATGTCTGAGTTTTTTTTTTTTTTAATTTTCCTCCACAGAAATGTGAGGGCCCCTCTCCACCATGAAATAATTTTTTAATGTTTTATTCCCAGTATTTTTAATTTTTTGAAAAGGATTAGGAGATATTGACTTGTTGACTGAGTATAGCCTTATTGAATAATGTTTATGACTAGGAGTAAGATTTGGGATTTCAAAGACTTCCAGTACATTCTCTCTCTCATATTCTCTCTCTCATATTCTCTCTCTCATATTCTCTCTCTCATATTCTCTCTCTCTCTCTCTCTCTCTCTCTCTCTCTCTCTCTCTCTCTCTCTCTCTCTCTCTCTCTCTCTCTCTCTCTCTCTCTCTCTCCACTCCTGCTTATAGAATACATGTAAGTTCTCAGCAACATGCTTGCCTGTTTGTTGGAATACACCTATGCCAACAGAATGGTCATGCTAGAGACTTTGAAAGTTGGTGTTGGTAGTGGTGGGAAGCTGGAAGCTCTGGTAGATTCATCAAGCCACACTGTGAAAGATGTGCAGAATATGGTTTAGGAGATGTTGGGTATGTCCAGGGAGGAGGATACTTTTTGTTCAGCACAAGAGGGCCTCATCTTTGAGGAACTGTAAAGGTTACTTATGGCACAGTGAAAAATGGCAAAACTTGGCTGAAAGAGTGAATATGGGACCCAGGCTAAATCTAGGGAGTTATGTGTACATGAGGAAAAAGTTCAAATAGACCCCAGTGATGTGGGAATGCTTTTATGTATGCTGTGAATCTCAATCTTTAAATAAAGGAGCTGTTTTGAGCCATGGCAGACACCATAGAGAAAGTGGGAGGAGAGTTCAGAGTTGAAGTAGGAGAAATCAGAGCATGGGTAGGGGAAGCGGGGCAGAGTCAGAGGCAGACGGAGCCAGCCGCCCAAGGAGCAACATGTAAGGAACACGGGTGAGCTACGGGCCGGGGCCACGTGGCCCACAGATTAATAGAAATGGGTTGATTTAAGATATGAGAGCTAGCTAGCAATGTGCCTGAGCCATAGGCCAAACAGCATGAAGTTAATATGTGTCTGAGTCATTTCTGGGGACCCGGGCGGCGGCGGGCGGATAAGCAGTCCTGGGCGGCAGGTCTGTGGGTCCCGGATCTCTGGCGCATGGGACCCGAACCCGCTACTACACCCCACTGATTAAACCATGAAGAATGATGAGCAAGTTCTGACTGTAGAAAGATTTGATGTTTTTCTATGTACCTTAGTCATGTAATATGTGGCTTAAATGGTAGTGGTTTATGTTCAAAAAGCATTAATATTAATATATGTCTCTTATGTTTATATACTGATAATAATAGATAAAGATGTTGTAAATATAAAAAATTCTTTAATCAGTTGTAATGTTTTGAATTTAAAAGTAATAAAGTAAATTTAAAATATAAATGAGCTAGTAGAATTCCCTGTTGAAATTATTCAGAGTGAATAAATGCTACATTAAAACATTCTTATATGAAGTGCATGATGAACTAATTCTGATGTTTATAATTCAAAAGTTTTATCATTTATTTATATAACATTTCTTTAATCTACAATTGCAATGGGCTATGGAAATTTTGAAGCTATCAATAGGACAAAATGAGATAAAAAAATTTATGACAAAACTATAAGATAAGCAAAATTGTCTTTTATAACTTACCTTACTACAGTTATAATTAAGATATGTATTTAGCACCAAATTCCAAACTCAAATAATATTATTTATTTTATCATAAATAATACTACAGCATGGTGAATAGCTTTAAAGTAACATTTGTGAAACACATATATGAGATATGTTGTTAATAAAATACTGTTTACTCAGATAACCATACACATTTTCACTTTTATTTATCTAAATATGTTTGCTATTATTCTTTTGTAAAAGGGTAAGTGAGTAGTGATCACAGAGCTTAAGTAACTTGCCGTAAATTGCTAAACTATTATTGGCAACACAAATTAATGATGAAGAACAATTTTAGTAAGGCGACGGGCACCATAGGAAAAGTAGGAAGAGGCATCTGAGTAGGTAGAAGGAGCAGGTCTGAGTCAGAGAGAAGGAGCTGGAAGCCCAAAGGAGCAACATGTAAGGAACACAGGTAAGCCAAGGGCCACGTGGCAAAAAAAAGGATTAATAGAAATGGGTTAGGTTAAGATGTAAGAGGTAGCTAGCAATGTGCCTGAACAATAAGCCAAACAGCATGAAGTTAATATAAGCGTCTGAGTCATTTCTGGGGCCTCCTAAGCTGCGGTGGGTGGCTAAGAGACCTGGGGCTGCAGGGTCGTTGGGTCTGGGCCTCAGGCAGCTCCAGACCAAAGAAAACACAATGTAACAGGCATATCTAACTTCAAATAGTTAGTTACTGCTAGGAATATAGCTCCAAAGGGACAAGGGTTTTGTTCCTTATGTATATTCTAATGTGCCTTAAGCAGCTCAAGCACAGGGGAGATTCTCAAAAAGCATTTTTTTTTTGAATGACTGCAAATGTGCCTGTTGGGCACATTAATTGGTTTCTTTTATGTGTGACAGTTAGGTAATGTTATTTATCTCAGTGAATTGTTGTAGTGATGGAGTAAGATAATATGGGAAAGGCTCTTAGTGCCACTCATAACTGACACTGAAAATGCTTGGTTCATTAGTGTGGGTGACTACTAAGGTAGGCATTTCTGGTTATTATTTAAAAGCTCACAAAGATAAATTCTGGCAGAGGACAGGCCAGAATGTGTTAGCCTTTTTTAACTTTGTTATTCACTGGTAGTCTTAGATTATAAAAGATGTGTCTCTTAGACAGGATGGATCTTAGTGAAATTCATGAATATTGATGTGTTAGCTGTTTTGAATACTTATCACATTTTTTTTAGTCCTTCAATCCTTGCTATTTTTAGTTCTTAAAAATGTGGAAGCAGGTTAAATATGCTTTAAGAATAATTTATGTGAATTAATAAGTCAAACACTTTTAATATTTAACAGAAAACTCATGAAATACTATATATTCTATTTATCTCTATGTGTACATGCATGGTCCATATATGTGTGCTAATATATATATGGTTTATGTGTGTGGTTAAAGAATACATGTGTGCTGTGTGTGCACTGTTTATATGTAGAAATCAAAGGAAAATATAAGATGTCTTTTGTAACGCTCTATGCTGTAGCTGTATTAGCATGATAGAGAACACATCACTGATATATATATATGTATATATTTGTATATATAGATATATTAGTATAATTTTACCATATTCTGATATTTCATACATACAGTGACTAGAACAAAGAATTTAAGATATGCATATATGTATATATGAATACAAACATGATAAAATGTGAATATGAATGTATATTTGTAAAACTGTCCATCACTTTGAGGAACTAAGATTTTTCTATTTGTTTTCTTAATTTACATAATTTATACAAATGTTTTTATATAAAATGATTAAAAAAGTCTCATTATACTCAGCTCTCTATTTGAATATACATATGGCAATCATTTTATAACAAGTTTGTATATACACAAAGATTAATACCGATGACATGATATGTAGGTATTAAGTGGGAAAATAACACAATATGGATTCATGTTTGAAAGAAATGTCTAAATTTTATCAAATTGCAAGTTGCTTGTGATGGCAACAATTAAATAACAAATACTATCTTAATTAAAGATTTTATGATTTTTCACCTAAAAAGAAATGAAAAGTAATCTAGATGAGTGAATAGAACTAAATGAACTTTTTTAGTCTATAGCATTATTTAACATTGGCATCATGGTGTTTTATATCTATAAGTTGACTGTCAACATTCAAATTAAATCCCCAGCCAAATTTTTTTATTATTCTATTGTTGCATTAAAATTCTAAACATAAATTGTTGGGAGCCACTGGCCCCAGCCCCTCAAGATGGCGCCGATATCCGGTGCTGGCCAACCCGCCTGAGTCAGTAAACAAAGCAAGGGCGCACGCCTTTGGTACTCTTCCGAGACTGGTCTCTCTGCCTCTCCCGTGGTGTCATGTGGGATAATGAGCTGCAGCCTATAGAGAGGTGACATGTCCAAGGTGAAGGTCTTTGGTCTATATAAAAATTGGGCTTTTCCTACCTCGTGCTCTCTCTCCATTTTCTGTAAGCTAATGCTCTCCCTCAAGATGCATTAAAGCTTTGCTGCAGAAGGATCCTACATGTGCCGTGCCTTTTCTTGTGGGCAAGAAGTTGGCACGGGACAACTGGTGCCGAAACCTGGGAACTGAACACCATTAGCACCGTCGGAGAGCCCTCGGAGACGAGGTGGATTCAGAACTGCAGGTAGGTTGCTCGGAGAGATATGTCTGAACTGGACTTTGGTTTGGGACTTTTGCCACTCTAGAAAGGATTTTTTGAGGCCTTGATGCTTGTCTTGGCAGTGCTGTTGATTTTCTTCATGGTTGCCTTTTGCTTCCACCGGTCCACGGGATCTTCCCAGTCTATCGTAACAGCACTAGACTTCCTGCTTAAGCAGCGTGATATTAAGATGGCACAGCGTACCCTAAAGAACTTAGTAGAAGATAAAGCCTGTAAAGATCTAATAGCTGAAGGGCGAGATGTGATAGAAGAAGTTCAGGACAGCATGTCAGAAACCGAGCACCATGTGAGGTTAGGCCTGCGCCGTAAAGTAACAATACTCAATAAGGAAAAAGGACCCCCGGTAAAGTAAAGAATATGGGGGAGTTGGGGAACCAGAAACTAAAGCCTGGTCCCCCCACCTTGTACCCTGTATGGGAACTTGAAAATTTAAATTTAAAGTTTGGCTCCTCGAGGTATGAGGAAGGACAGTGTAGTAGTAGGTTTTCTCGGGTCCTGGACGCCAGAGGTCCCGGACCCACAGACCTGCCAGGGACCGCTTATCCGCGCGCCGCCGCCCGGGTCCCCAGAAATGACTCAGACGCTTCTATTAACTTTATGCTGTTTGGCCTATGGCTCGGGCACATTGCTAGCTAGCTCTTACATCTTAAATCAACCCATTTCTATTAATCCGTGGGCCACGTGGCCCCGGCCCGTAGCTCACCCGTGTTCCTTACATGTTGTTCTTTGGGCGGCTGGCTCGATCTGCCCCGACTCCGCCCTGTTTCTCCTACCTAAACTCTGACTCTCCTCCCACTTTCTCTATGGTGTCTGCCATGGCTCAAAACAGCTCCTTTATTTAAAGATACAGCACACACAAATGCATTCCCACATCAGGACAGGGCCTGGGGCGGTTGGGGCAAGGACGAACCATGCCCAAGATTCCTAAACAAAGACAGGGCCTGGGTTTTTCCTAGGTGCCATTGGGGCAGCACGACCCATACCTTGGAAGACAGAGGTGCCGGTATGGGTTCCTCAATGGCCACTGACCTCTGACAAGCTTAAGGCAGTGATTGAGCTTGTTGCAGAACAGCTTGCTGTATGACATATTGAGCCCTCCACTTCTCTATAGAATATATTAATTGGCTTAGACCTTTTTTTGAAAATTCCCACTGCAGATTTAAAGCCTTTGTTTGATATCTTGGAAGGTGATTCTAATCTCACCTCTCCCCGCAGTTTAACACCGCAAGCTAAAGAAGTACTTAAGATAGTAGAAAATGCGATAATGAAGGCCCAATTAGCTCGGATCGATTATGATAAGCCATTTTCCCTATGTGTTTTTAAAACAAGAATATTGCCTACTGCTGTATTATGGCAGGCAGGCCCCTTATTGTGGATTCATCCCCCAGCCTCACCTCAGAAGATTATTGCCTGGTATCCAGCCATCGTTGCCCAGTTAGCTCAGAAGGGCTTGAGGGCCTCGGCTGAATATTTTGGTACTTATCCCACTTTGATGATCTTACCCTATACCACCCATCAGGTTCAGGTCCTGGCTGCTACCAATGATGATTGGGCCATATTAACTGCTATGTTTCCTAGAAAAATTGAGAATCATTATCCTAAACATCCTTTGTTACAGTTTGTGGCCTATCACCCTGTGATATATCCATGTGTTACTTCCTCAGTACCTTGAAAAGATGGGTTAATTGTATATACTGATGGCTCAAGAAATGGAAGGGGTGCTTATGTTATAAATTCACAGACATTTTTTAAAGACTTTGGTCAAAGATCACCCCAGATTGTTGAATGTCTAATTGTGTTAGAAGTTTTACAAAGGTTTGATTATCCGCTTAATATTGTGTCTGATTCCCATTATGTGGTAAATGCCCTTCAATTACTTGAAATGGCCGGTGTTATTAATCCTTCCAGTACAGTGTCTGCCCTGTTTTGCACCATACAAGATTGTTTGCTGCAACGCCGTGAGCCTTTTTATATTACCCATATACGGGCACATTCGGGACTCCCGGGCCCTATGAGCAGGGGAAATGATTTGGCTGACCAAACCACACGCCTGGTCGTGGCTGCCCTTGCTGACCCATTGCAAGCTGCAAAAGATTTTCATACAAAATTTCATGTTACAGCAGAGAATTTACGCAAGCGTTTTTCACTTACTAGACAACAAGCTCACGAAATTGTGACACAATGTCAAAACTGCTGTCAATTCCTCCCTGCCAAAACTGTTGGGGTTAACCCAAGAGGCATTTCACCATTACAAATATGGCAGATGGATGTGACACATGTTCCATCCTTTGGAAAGCTTCAATTTATACATGTTTCTATTGATACACGTTCAGGTATTATTCATGCCACACCACTTACAAGAGAAAAGACCATACATGTTATTCAACATTGCTTAGAGGCATAGAGTGCCTGGGGTAAACCGGCTTACCTCAAGACTGATAATAGGCCAGCTTACATCTCCCAAAAATTTGCCCAATTTTGTGCACAAATGCAAGTAACACATCTTACCGGGTTACCATACAACCCTCAAGGACAAGGCATTATTGAACGTGCACATCGAACCTTAAAATCCTATTTGTTAAAACAAAAAGGGGGAATGGGGTTGCCCCCAACACCAAGAGTGTCCATTGCCCTGGCATTGCTTACCATAAATTTTTTAAATATTGATGACAATTATCAAAATGCTGCTGAGCGGCATTGCTCAGAACCACAATGGCCAAAAGAGCTAGTAAAATGGAAAGATATTTTGGAAAATAAATGGAAAGGCCCAGATCCTATTTTAATAAGATCCAGGGGAGCTGTTTGTGTTTTTCCACAGGATGAAGGAAATCCGGTTTGGGTCCCAGAGCGCCTCACCAGGAAGATATTGCAAGAGGAAGAGCCCTCGCCTTCTCCAGCTGATGTGTTGGGTGATACCAACATATCACACCCGGGGAGAACAGCGGTGGGAGACAATGTCCACCTTCCCTCTGCCAATGCTGGTGATGTATAATGTACAAGTTTTCCCTCGATTTTTTACCACTGATAAGGATTTAGGCCTAGCATTTATGCCAAAAGATGAACAATTTGAAGGCTTTAAAGAAAATAGAAGTTTGGGGTTAAAGGGAAGTTTATGTTTTAGTTGAAAATAGTTCATGTATATTACTAAAAAATTTCTCGGCAGCCTGGCAAAAAGAAACAGAGTTTGATAAAACCAAAATTGTGGCCAATGCCACCGTCCTTTATGGATGGTGGCCAAATGTGTTGGGGCAAAAAGGAAAAGTGCCCCCTCAGCAACCAAAATTGGCTCCCTTTTGCTCAGGCAGGCTGGATAAAGATTCAATTTTACCATGTAACAGTTGCCAATCCAAGAATATAGGTTGGGCCGTGCCCGAAGTATTTTCATTTTCTCCCAATTTGGCCACCATTTATTTAGATTGTTAGCAATGCTTCAGAAATTATAGATGAATTGAGATGCAAATTTGATAATTGCTTTTATGCCTTATGCTGAGATGCTCAGCTTTATTTCTTTGCAGTAGTGGCCCACATGCCACGATTTGTGCCCATACCAGTAGAGACCCCCAGTAGCTTGTAGCTATTTAGATAAAAAAGAGATTTTGGAATCTCTGCTGTTATTGTAGAGATTGTTGCCACAGCTGCCATGGGGGCCTCGGTGACTGCCTCAGCTCTTGCACTTTCAGAGACAGTGCAGACTGCGCAGGCGGTTAATGATTTGTACACCTCAGTATCCATGGCATTAGATTAACAGGCATCTGCCAATACCCAAATTCAAAGAGGCCTTATGCTGGTTAATCAGCGTATTGATTTAATACAAGAACAATTAGATATTTTATGGCAAATGGCACAGTTGGGGTGTGAACAAAAACTTTCTGGCTTGTGCATAACCTCTATTCAATATAAAAATTTTACAAAGGCAGCTAATCTTTCGAGAAGCCTTTCTCAATTTTTGTTACAGAATTGGTCGTCTGAATTTGAGCAGACCCTTCGTGACCTACAGGTGGCAATCGTCCAGGTCAATTCCACTCGGCTAGACCTGTCGCTGACCAGAGAGTTTTCTACGTGGATTTCCTCAGCCTTCTCCTACTGCAAGGAATGGGTGGGGGTGGGTATGTTTGGCCTAGCCTTTTGCGGAGGACTGGTCATTCTTCTCTAGATGGTTTGCAGGCTCAGAATCCAAAGTCTGAGAGACAAAACAGTTTTGGCTCAAGCCTTAATGGCTCTAGACTCAGGAGCCTCGGTAGATGTGTGGCTAACTATGCTAAAGCAATAGGGATATTTTGGCTCGAACAGCTCCTGCACACCTAGGCCAGTCCTGTCCATTGCACTGGGTGGAGTGTTCGGCCCCTTTCCTGAGAGGAGTGTTGAGCCAAGGGCATCGCACAGGACATAGCTATGTCCTGGGAGGTATGTTGTCCTGCATAAGGGTGCCTGCCTTAACTCCCTTCCCAACAAAAGGCAGAGGACAGGCTGGGGGCATCTCGATCTGTCGAGGGATTAGAGATGACGTCCACGCAAGTCCACAATGTTTTCTGGGGGATAACCACTGCCTCCACCCTCTTACAGGATTCCCTCATTGCTTAGAAAAGAAAAAAGGGGGAGGTGTTGGGAGCCACTGGCCCCAGCCCCTCAAGATGGCGCTGATATCCGGTGCTGGCCAACCCGCCTGAGTCAGTAAACAAAGCAAGGGCACATGCCTTTGGTACTCTTCCAAGACTGGTCTCTCCGCCTCTCCTGTGGCGTCATGTGAGATAATGAGCTGCAGCCTATAGAGAGGTGACACGTCCAAGGCGGAGGTCTTTGGTCTATATAAAAATTGGGCTTTACCTACCTCGTGCTCTCTCTCCATTTTCTGTAAGCTAATGCTCTCCCTCAAGACGCATTAAAGCTTTTCTGCAGAAGGATCCTACGTGTGCCGTGCCTTTTCTTGCGGGCGAGAAGTTGGCGCGGGACAATAAATTAACTTGCACTATACTAACAACATAGAAACTTAACTAAATTTGAAGTATAGATGAATATACATTTGGTGCAGGTAGTCAGGGAGAGATTTAAATTATAAGACATTTATACAAACAAAAAATTTGTGAGTTTATTCACAGAACTCATATCCTTGTTTGCTACAAAATCAAAAAAAAAAATTCTCAGCGCTACAAGTTGATTCTCATCTCTGGAAAATATAGAGGTAATTGTGAATTTATTTAATAATTTTCTCATTTTAAAAGCAATATACTAGTTTCTGATATTTCTAAAACAATTACAAGGAATTCTGACAGCTGGAAGTTCTGTTTTCATTTACTTCTACACTTCTGAATCACAGTGCATAGACCTATGCAACTCCTGGAAGGAGAAAAATCATAAAAAAATCATTTAAACAAGTGGTGCAATAAAAATGTCCATGTATAGTTATAGTGTTTTGAAATATCTATGATGAATTCTGGTGCTTGTAAAGGAACATAAACTTCAATGATGTCCTGTGATGCCTTACACAATAGAGTGTCAAATTAGCTGGCAACAACTTTAATAATACAACATATAAATTATATCTTTTCTTTATGAATCATAAAAATCAAACTAACAAATGACATTTCGCAATGAAATTAGATATTTATTCATTTTTAAAACAGCAAATTGTAAATATTTCTTGAATAAATTGCACTTTGAATTCTGCATCATGAAACTGAATTGAGGGGAGTATGTAAAATTTAAAATGTATTTATTTAACTAACATTTAATTAGTAAACTATTCATGAATTTATGGATATATGGACTCACTCACATACTAGTGTTGCTCATATGTATTCCTGGTTGCTTAAAACTTGTGTAGACCAAGCTGACCTTGAAATCACAGAGATCAGCCAGGCTATATTTCTCAAATCATGGTATTGAAGGCATTCTCCAAATTTTATATCTACAAAAATATTTTAAACAATATAAATTAGGATACTCAAGTATATACAATGTATATTAGAATATTTGTTTTCCTCTTATTTGTAATTATATGCAAAAACCAATAAGAAACAGATAAGATTGTTGTTTAACACATAAAATGTGCATAGAAGTTTACTTACTTTGTTAAACTTATTCTATTTCTACTGAACAAATAAAAAACAAAAAATAATAATTTTAATTAAATAAGATTTATAATAGTGCACTGTGTAATGGCAACTGGCATATTTTCTTGTAAATTTTTAAAATTTATATAGTCAAGTATATGTGTGTACCTCCATGTGTGTCATGGGGGAGGTAATATATAAGTTCTAGGTGAAGGAGTCCTTACATTTATTTCATATCTCTGGAGATTAAATTGTGGTTTGCTTCACTAAGAATTATACAATTTAGAAATTTTTATTTGTCTCTCAATATAATAATTGAAAAATTAAGCAATGTGTTGAAACATAACACTCAGCTTATTTATCTTGCACATTAAAATTATATTTTGGTTTGTATAATGTGGATTGCAGATAGAGACCAGAGCTTTAAGCATAGCTAGAATGAGTATTTTACTACGAAGATATACCTTTAGGCTTATTTATACATTTTTGTACAGTTATCAGTCTCTGAGCTAATGGTTTTAGAATTCTTGCAGATACTGGAATGTACAAACTTTTTATTTAAAACACCTTCTCATTTGAATACAATTTATAATACCCTTATAATAATAATTTAAAAATTGTTCATTATGATACCTAATTCAATGTTCACGCAATAAACATATTTTATATGTGGTTTTTGGTAACAATGTTATCATATCAACATTATTCAGAAAATTAAAAAGTCCAGTATTTTCAATCTGAAGACACTTTTGGAAAGATTATAATCATATATATACACATATATTTTAATTATCTATATTTATGTATTATAGTTTTCAATCTGTCATTTCAACATATTTTGAATAGTCCCTGAAATATTTGATTTGTACATGTACAGAATAGTTTATCATTCTGTGTATTTATGATTGGGCATGTATGTAAGATTTCCACAATGAGCATTTTGACCATTATTCCAGACAGTAGAACATTGAATTGACAAAGGTAATTTTGCATATTTTACTTTTATTTTTTACTATTTTATCTTATCATTCTAATTCCTTATAATCTTCTATAGATGGTGAAATTTACTTACATTGTATATGATGTGTTTACTCAAAACAATTTTTTTTACATTTATGTTCTTGGAAACTGAAAATGTGACTGATTATTCTGTGAATTTGATAGTAACTAAAACATCTGAACAGGCCTCTATGCAGTGAGTGATAAAAGTGATCAATAGATAAGGATTATGTGCAGTTTTCTTAGTAATGTAACAGTACAAATTAATTAGATAACAAGATAACACTTTTACGTGAAGAATTACTTTTAAAAAGCCACATGTAATTCCTTTATTTATGATGGATATCTCTGAGGTGCTCTAAATAATTCATAACCACAGTTATGCTATTGAGAATATGGTCAGACTGATAGAAAATTCTTTCTAAAGTATTTATTAAAGGTACCTTATATTAAATAAAATAAAACAAGAACGTCCTGGATAGCAATTGAAATATTTCAGAATAAAGTGTCCTCAAACAATTTCTTTAACTAAACTAACACATATTATTATAACCTCATACCACATCCATAATTTCATTTAGAAAATGCTAAACTCTGCAATCAAATGTAGATGTCCAGAAAAATTATACCTTCAAAGTTTTCTACTGAGCTTGATTATACTTTCATCATACTATAATACAAAAATCATACCCCTAATGTATTGGTTATTTTCAAGAATCATGAACTGGTCATCCTATTTAAACTTAATTTGGAAAAAACTCTCAGTGTAGACATTGTTTCATTGTGCATTTGTACAAATGTGTATAGAATTATCTTTTTCTAACAAACAGTAGTTGAAAATAATATGTTCTTCTTCAAAGAAAATTTTAATTCTGGAAGCTATATTGTCTATAAAGTCCTCAGTTTTGACATTTTAGTACTCATCTGATTGTGGAATACAGAATACTTTTGTATAATTTTTTTTTCTTTTTCTGTATTGAATCTTTATGTGTTTTAGGAATTTGCAGATGCTTCAGCCATTCATAAGAGAGTATACTTCTCTAGAACTTTGAAGTAGAATGTTTTATCACACATTGTATTTCAAGTGATCTAATTGATTAAATATGATAAATTTAGTTTTTTGAAGAAGATTTTGTATATTAAATTTTTAACACATTAATTTCCCATGGATTATTGCAAATTAATTTCTTGAAGTTTTAGAAACATTTTAGAATGCAGATTTTTGGACATGTGATACAAACAACAAATTATTTTGTGTTTTTCATTTACTTTGATAATCTGTTAATAACAGTTTTTAATGGCAAAAATTTTTTAAAACATTTAAGTGCTATGTTTTATATATAAATAAAAATAGCAAGATAAATTATTTCTGTTTTTAAAATTAATATATAAATTTATCTACTTCTTGATCAAAGTAAAATGAGGTTTGGCACACTCTTCTTGACATTCAAGATCTTTTGAATAATTAAAATGGTATTTGATAAGTGGACTATCATTTCTCTCAAATTAGAAATTTCAAATTATTCTTATATTTTAAAATCTGAGATGAAATTTTGCATTTTGGCTTCTCAAAGTTTTATCAAATGCATCATCTTACAATGACAGCACGTACACATTGGGGCAATGATTATTTCAGTTCCTTCAAATCTTGTGAGAACTGACTAGAGAGAATGAAAATTAGTAAAATATATTTTATGCCTTAGTTTTGACTTTATAGTACACAGTTTCCATTCTCTGATCACAAGAGAGAATGAATTGCAAAGAGAGAAATTTTTGCAAGGGGATTTGTGGATTTCTGTTTGTACAAAATATTTGAAGGTTTGGATATAATAAATAATTACATAAGAGAATAGTGCTTTTTGGTATGAATTTATCTCATTTAGAAATTTAAACAAAATTTATGTGGAATCCTCCATTCATCAGGGTATAAGCATAATCATAGTCAGGTCAAAATCATATAAACTCAAACCAATTAAACTAACTCAGCACAGAACACATACATACACCAATATACACATATATAGATGTTTATTCACAGAAATATGCATCCATATGTATACATATATATACATCCAAAAGAATTATTAATAGCATATAATATATAATATATATTTATAAATATAACATGTTATTATAATATTTTATTTTACTAAATCTAGAATTATATATGTATAATAAAAGAAAAGAGGTCTTCAAATTTAAATGAAGTGAGGAAGAGAATATGTGATGTGGGAATGCTTTTCTGTATGCTGTGAATAGCAATCTTTAAATAAAGGAGCTGTTTTGGCACATGACAGGCACCATAGAAAAAGTAGGAAGAGGAATCAGAACATAGGTAGGAGAATCAGAGCAGAGTCAGAGGCAGACCGAGCTGAGGCCCAAAGGAACAACTTGTAAGGAACACAGGTGAGCCACAGGCCATGTGGCAGACAGATTAATAGAAATGGGTTGAGTTAAGATGTAAGAGCTAGCTAGCAATGTGACTGAGCCATAGGCCAAACAGCATGAAGTTAATATAAGTGTTTGAGTCATTTCTGGGGCCTGAGCAGCAGGAGAAGGCACAGGAGAGGATGCATAGAGGAAAGGGAAGAAGGCAACTGATGCAGTGATAATTTAATTAAAATTTAATTAAAATTAAAAAGAGAGTATTTGAATTATGTAGTATTTATGTGATGACTTCATGATAAGTTTTAAAATTATATCCAATGTTTTTTATGAAATATTAGTATTTTATCAGCACTTCTAGTGAAGTTTCTCATAGAAAACTATTCTTACCTGTTTGTAATTTAACCATCCTATATAATGACAAAAAAGATTCAGTGTATAATAAAATACTTTTACTCAACTGACATCAGAAGTTTATAGAAAGGAAAGAAGAAGTAAATTTTAAAATACATTATCCAAAATTATTAGCTGATAGAGCTTTCAGGCTGTTGATTAAGTTTATATTTTATTGGTCTGCTTTTTGTCCCATGTGTTTTGAAAATTTGTGACACCTTTTTCCTTCTAAATTATACTATCATGCAAGTACCTTCAGGAACGATCCAACAGAGAGAAATTCTGTGGGTCCCTACTGAATATGACCCTACGCCTGTATCAGGATCTGTTGTTTATCTGTTCATTCCAAGAATTAAAAGCCTGTTTTTGTTCCTTTGGGGACTTTTTACATGGCTTATTCTCCACCTCTGTATGCTTTTTTGAATATTTTAATAACATTTGAAATGTCTTTACCATTATTGAATGCAATTTTCAGTTCTGATATTGCTTTACTGTTCTGAGTCAGGCATGGCTGTACTCATTATGTTGTAGAAGAGAATAGAGAGACCAGAAAAAATCAAAGCAAGTGTATATGTTTATTTGAGGTAGGATTCCATGTGGTCAAGCCCTGTGCTAAGATTCATACATAAGAAATATGACTTTAGGTTGTCACCTTAATATCTTATACCTCCTAGTGCTTAAATTTCACATCTGAAATGTCCTTCTCTGTATTCCTTTATGAATACCTCAGAAATGCGATGAATAATGTATATAGGAGTGTTGTATTGAATAATATCCTGCCACAACTTTATCTTCAGATCATCTAATATATCACTTTACATAATGGAAAATACCAGAAAGAGAAAGAATCTTAGCATGCACATAACTGGAGAGAGTACAGCAATAAATACAAATCCAGATTTCAGAGCAATTAAGAGGTCAGCATATCCAATAGACAATAAAATTGTTATTCTATCAACAAAAATGGACTTATGAGATTTGAATCTTTCATTTATATGTCAGGAGATAAGAATGCATTGTATCATAAATTATGAAACAAGCACTGTCTTCACAGAGGCATAAGCTTTGCAAAGTTCTGTGCCATGCACACAGTCACAATTAACCTACGTCATCATTCAGCAAAGAAAAGCACTTATACCTACTTAGGCAGTATTTGTGTCTACTAAATAAGAGTTGAAATTAGCCCTCTTTCCTTCCCTTCTTACTGTATAGTAACAATTTTGTTAATTATTTTTGATTAGTCTTAGAATGGCCTCCTGTTCAGTGTACACCTGTGATATAGCCTAAAAATGTACATTAGTGTGGAAAGAAAAAAAACTGAAGAATGATACTTATGTTTATCATTTCTTTATGACACATGTTCAAAGACTGATGGGAACATGTCTATAACATACATTATGGAATATATTTTAATACATAAAATAGTTTCTTAAATGACTATTCTAAAAGAAAGAGCTAATAATTATAATTCAATTTTCAGATGATATAATACAATTTATATGTAGATATTTGATTTACAAACATACATATATATATGACACATTTTTTAAGATCATCAAACTGAAATCTTCCTTAAACAATATCTTATAAATATTGTATACTAGGTACAATCTTAGAACATATTTTAAAATAATATTCAGGTTCTGTTGTTTCTAATTTTGTTAGATTTGTATTGTTTTATATTATGTTTAACATGTAGATTTTTTTAAAATGCTATTTCTGAGAAAAGTTTTATTTGTTATTTAATTAATGTATTTTTGTTTAAAAGTTTGTAAGGTAGGCAATGTGTATATTTTAATGAAACCCACCCCTATTTCTTCTTATCCAGTACTTACTTTAAATATCCTCACCACTTTTTCTCTCAACTATTTTTGTCTTTTCAAACCCATTAAATCCACATAATGCTGCCAGGATATTCAAGGATGGCTGGATATGGAAGCATGGTTGGTCTCTTCAGAATATCCCTGAGAAAAAACTCTCTCCTGCTCCCACAACAGCAATTACATGACAGTAGCTTTTTTGTAGGAGCAGGGCATAATTAGCTGGATTTTAGGCATCGGAATATTCAGAATGTCTTATTCATGAAGTAATATCTGTTGTGAGTTCACATGCTCTATGGTGCTGCCATGTGCAGAAAGTACTGGTTTGTGACAGACATCCGTTAATTTACCTTTTACAGTCTTTCTGCCTCCTCTTTCTGTCTTCTCCCTGAGACTTGGGCAAGGCATATGATGCAGATGCCCCATTTATAGTTGAGTGCTCAACTGTCTCTTGTTCTCTTTTATCATTTAAATTTTTTCATCTCACATATCAACCCCAGGTCCCCTTCTCTAGCCCTCAACCTCTCCCTCATCCCACCCCAATTTACTCCCCAGATGGGGTAAAATCTTCCTTGCAGAGTGAACAATGTCTGCAATACCAAGTTGAAGCAGGACCAAGACCCTACCCCTCTGTCTCTTGTTCTTTATAGAAAATTTAAAAATTTTTTTAAATTAACTTGTTGTTATTCTTCATTTCTTAGATTTTGAAAGGATTATGACTTTATCATTCTAATTTAATCATATTGCATATATTATTTTACAGAATAAATAATTTCATTATATTTAGTTTAATGTTTATTGTATATTTTGAAATTTTATTTTAACACAGTGAGTTCTTTATAGTAGAATGACATCACAAACTTGAACAAATATTTTATGAAATATATACACTGAGACAACTCTTCTAAAGAGCCATTGCTCTTCTGGGACATATAATTTCTAATTTTGAATCTGTTTTCACCATTCCATCATTCTCTTTTAAAGGCAGGGAAGAGCAGAGCACCAATGAGAGATTAAAGAATGACCTGAAGCACTAAAATATTGACATTTTTGCTTAAAAATAAAAAAAAAATACCTGTATATAGAATAATGGTTTAAGATGTGAGGGAAGTGAGACACAGAATCACAGAGTAATATGGGGTCTTTCCTTGACTATCATTAGAAGCACTGATTGAAATACATCCTTCTAGATTCCAAGGCTTGTTGTGTTGTCAGGAAGATTCTGTATTCTAATAATTTTACCTAATAATTTACACATTAAAAATGACTTACATATAAACAAGGGAAATAAAAATTACTTTGGATTTATATTTCTAGAGATTAAAGCAAAACTTTAAAAAAATATTTGCTGGTAGAAAAGAAAGTGTGGAATATTGCTCTACTGTGATCATCTTATATAATTAACATTCCTCTTATTATGTTGACTTCATAGTGCATAGACTTCTTGATTTTCATCAGATAAAGGAGTAAATGCATTCATATCTGAATATCCAAATTGCCAAATACATAGTGTTTTCTTAAGTTATATTTATATTGTGCAGGTTTTATTTCTGTTAAATTGAATATATTTTTCACCACTCTGTATTAAGAGAGCTTCTCAACTCTTTGTCAACATAAATACAATGAAGATAAATCATAAATGGATTTTTAAGCTGTTACCTTTACATTTAAATATTCTATATTAAAAAAATAACCTTGCCATTTTCAAAACAGTTAACTCTGTAGTGATTATAATTATGTTTCAAATTATCCCTATATTTAACCTGTTCGCATAACAACTTTCTTGTCATTTATTGAAATTAAGCTATGCAAAATAGAGTAAAATTAACTAGAAATAGAATGGAGTTCAATGCATCATCTCAAGAGAATAATTTATAGGTGGCAAATTGGGAAAGTGTAAAAGTGTTGATAAAGTACCACTATAAGTCATAAAGTAAAGGCATAGGAGCAGGACACAATTAGAATGCTTATGAAACTGGAAGGTATCTTGGGATATACAGTGAATATTCATTCACCCAAGAAAACCTCATCTAATCTCCATCTAATAACGCAGTATTCTAATTATATGGTTAGACTTGAATTAATATGTTTACCAAGGACATGCATTTTAATTTTACTTATCCCCATCATAATTTCATTAAAAACATGAATGATCATATTCTACCAAAATAAATGTGCAGGTTTTGCCTTGCACAAGTGAAAGCATGGGAACTAATAATTGACTTTAGGGAAATTATAAGTTCTAAAATCCTTGAATTGTTGACAATCTCATATATTAATGCCTTAAAAATGCAAAACTGACATATTAGCATCTCTCGTGGGTAGAAACCTTCATTTCTTATGTATTTTTAAAACCATAAATTTCATTAAATTCTATTCTATTCATTAAATTCTTTTCTTTATTCCTAAAATGGTGCCATACATACTGTTAAAGATACTGAAGAAATTAACAAAGGCTCTGACCTGATAAACAAATGCAGCACCCCTGAAGCATGAGAACAAACTCCTTGTTATTTACATTTCTTTGAAAATTTCATATGTATATGCATGTATCTATGAATGAATGAGTGTATTTGTGTACATACCTATGTGTGTGTGTATATATATATGTATATATGTGTGTGTGTGTGTGTGTGTGTGTGTGTGTGTGTGTGTGTGTATGTATCTGTGTTTCTATGTTTGTACTCATATACTCCATATATTTGTCAATAAAGCCAGTAGCCAGAATAAGCATATGATGTCTTGGAACTCAAGTCAAAGATGTTTGCAAGCTTCTGGACATGGTATAGATCCTCTGCAAAAGCAGGAATCACACTTTCTTAATTGCCTATTGTCTCTGCAGCCTCCAAAGAGATGAACTCGTAAGTCACTAAACTTCACAAGCCTGATACTATATTTGTGTATGAATATCTATCTACCTACCTATCAATCGACCTATCTATCTGTCTTTCTAACTTTCTATCTATTTATCATCTACCAACCTCTCTATTATCTATATGTTCTTTGACAACAATTGTAGATGAAAGTAAAAAGACCTTTTATTTATTACTGGGCATGAAAGTTTTTAAATGTATTTCAGCCATTTCTATATCAAACTTGTTAAATATTTATTTGGTTTTCTAAGTCAATAATTATTTAAAAATAAAACAGGTTAAATATATTCTCATCTGATGTTTGTTTCAAGAATCTACATTTTAAAAATGTGAGTGATCATACTTCGACAACTAGAGACCCTAAGACTCCCTCCTGGTCCACTGATGACAAAGAGGTGAGTGGCATCCTGAGCCTCAGATCAAATGGAGACCATAGTCTCTGAACCCCAGCCCAGGGACATAGCCCTCAGAAACCCAACTACAGCCAGCTCTGCCCTAAACCTACAGAGTCCCCACAAGCCCAATCCCCAGCAAAACATAGCAAAAAGGACATCCCAAAGGCCTAATTCCACCCAAAACTTAATCTACATCATCACATATCAACTACTGGAACCCCCAAAGCCTCCTGATCTATAGCTAAGAGCAAACTAAGACCCAACTAACACATGACTAAGAATGATTTCTGTGACAAATGAAGACACACAGCTCCTTGGCCTACATCCAACTAAGAGCCTACTAAGAGCAGCCCCTGCAATTACTGGGAACACTGAGCCCCAGCCTCATAACTGACTAAGAACTGACAAAGAGCTGACTAAGAGTGAATCGAGGAAGCAATGTGCAGATGCCAGTGCAAGAATAACTATAACAATATAAAGACAAGACTCCACCAGAAGAAGCTGTTGGTTCTACAACTTTAAGATATGAACAGAACAGACGGAAGCAACCTTAAAAATAACTTTATGAAGATAATAGAAGATTTAAAAGTATATATAAAAAAAACTCCCTTAAAGAAATAGAAGAAAATAGAAACAAAAAATTGGATGAGATGAACAAATCCCTGAAAAAAGTAAAGAAAGCCAAGAAAAAGAAAACAAACAGGTAAAAGAAACATTCCAGGAGTTAAAAACTGAAATAGAAGTAATAAAGAAGGTACCAACCAGGGCAAAGCTAGAAATAGAAAATCTGAAGAAATGAACTAGAACAGATACAATCATAAACAACAGAATGCAAGAGATGGAAGAGACAGTCTCTGGAGTGGAAGATTCAATAGTGAAAATAGATATGCCAGTTAAAGAAAACACTAAAACCAAAAAAGTTAGAACACAAAACATCGAGGAAATCTGAGACACCATTAAAAGACCAAACCTGAGATTAATTGGAATTGAAGAAGGAGAAGAATATCAGCTCAAAGGAACAGAAAATATATTGAACAAAATCATAGAAGAAAACTTTCACAACCTATAAAGATACAAGTTTCCAGAACACCAAATAAACTAGATTCCAAAAAAGTCTGATTGCCATGTAATAATGAAGCCACTAAACCTATAGCACAAAGAAAAAATGCTAAGAGCTGCAAAGAAAAATGATCAAATTACCTATAAAGGCAGATCTATCAAAATAACACCAGACTACTCAATAAAAACAAGAAGGTCCTGGTCAGATGTTACACAGACACTAAAAGAGCATGGCTGCCAACCCAGACTATTATATTCAGCAAGACTATCAAACCATAGATGGAGCAAACAACAAATTTCATGACAAAACCAGATTTAAACAATGCCTATCGACAAATATGGTCTTATAGAAAGCACTAGAGGGAAAACTCTAATGTAAGGAAACCAGATACACATAGGAAATGATAAACAATTGATAATCCCAGAGGAGGAAAAAAAACCCAAAGAAGGGAAATACAAAGATACCACCAAAAATAACAGGAAATAACAATCATAGGCCATTAATATTCCTTAATATCAATGGACTCAATTCACATATAAAAAGACACATCCTAACACAATGGATACAAAAACAAAAGCTATCCTTCTGCTGCATACAAGAAACACACCTCAACTTCAAAGACAGACACAGGCTCAGAGTAAAGGCTTGGGAAAAGACTTTCCAATCAAATGGTCCTAAGAAACAAGCTGGTGCAGCCATCATAATATCTAACAAAATAGACTTCAAAGTAAAATCAATCACAATTCATTTCAGAAAAAATCCACCAAGAAAACGTCTCAGTCCTGAATATTTATGCCCCCAACACATATCTCCATATGTAAAAGAAAAACTACTAAAGCTTAATCCTCAGCTCAAACCCCGTACTCTAATAATGGGAGATTTCAATACCATCTTTTCACGCTTGAATAGGTCAACCAGAGAGAAACTCAAAAGAGAAATGAGGGATCTAAGAGATGTTATGACCAAAATAGACTTAATAGATATATACAGAACCTTCCACTCAAACACAAAGAAATATACATATTTCTCAGCACCCCATGGAACTTTCTCTAAAATTGACCCAGTAATAGATAAAATATCAATATATACAAAAATAGGAATAACTCCTTACATCATATCAGACCACAATCGTCTAAAGTTAGAGTTTAACAACAATAAAAATCACAGAAAGTCTACAAATTCATGGAAATGCAACATTTCTAAATTGAACAACATCTGGATCAAAGAAGAAATTAAGAAAAAAAAATCAAAGACTTCCTAGAACTTAATGAAAACGAATCAACAAAATACCCAAACTTATGAGACATAATGAAAGCAGTGTTAAGAGGAAAACTCATAGCACTAGATGCCTATGTGAAAAACAGAGAAATCTCACACTGGAAACCTAAGACCAAAGCTGAAGGCTTTAGAGAAATTAGAAGTAAACAGAATGGGAAAAGATCTTCACCAACTCTACATCTGACAGAGGACTGATCTAAAATATATACTAAACTCAAGAAATTGGAGCCCCAAAGCATAATAACCTAATTTAAAAATGGGGTTCAGAGCTAAAATGGGAATTCTCAACATAATTACTAATAGCTGAAAGGCACTTAAAAATTGCTCAACATCTTTAATCATCAGAGAAATGCATTTCAAAACAACTTTATACCCGTCAGAATGGCTAAGATAAAAAACACAGATGACAGCCTATGGTGGAGAGGATGAGGAACAAGGGGAACACTCCTCCATTGTTGGTAGGAGTGTAAACTTTTCAGCCACTCTGGAATGAGGTATGGCAGGTTCCTCAGAAAACTGGGAACAATCTTACCAAGGATCCAGTAATACCACTATTGAGCATATACCAACAGGATGCACATTTGTAACCCAAAAGCATTAGCTCAACTATGTTCATAGCAACATTATTCCTAATATCAAGAACCTGCAAACCCCTCAAATAAAGAATGAATTAACAAACTCTAGTACATCTACACAATGGAGTACTACTCAGCATTTAAAAAAAAAAGACATTCTAAAATTTTCAGGCAAATGTATGGATTTGGAGAATAACTTCCTGAATGAGGTATCACAAGCCCAGAAAGAGAGGCATAGGATGTACCCACTCATATGTGGACTTTAGACAGAAAGCAAAGAATACCCAAGCTGCAAACCACAACCTATGAACAGCTTTGGATTAGAAGGAACTTAAGGGAGGCATTCAGAGATTCCTCTAAGAAGATAAAATAGAGAAGATCAGCTTAACACATTGGGATCATAATGGCTTGCAACCAAGAAGAGGTTGAAACAACTCATGAGAGAAGGAGATGGTTGAGGAAAAAAACAACAAAGAGGGAGAAAAAAATAGAGACAGATGGATATCTTGATAGAGGAAGCTAACATGGGGTTGGAAAGAGACTGGGTGCTAGGGAAAGCTTCAAGAACTCAAAGGATGTCCCTGGCTAGGTCTCCAAGCAATAGTGGAGGGGTGCCTAAACAGGACTTCCCCTATAATCAAATGAATAACAATCCTAAGTGTCATCACAGAACCTACATCCAACAATTAATAGAGGTAGAGACAGAGATCCATGGGTGAACTCCTGGTCCAGCTGAAATCAGGGGAGGAGAGTCTGTATGAGCAGGGGGATAGGGATTATGAGGAAAATTCCCACAGTGATGCCTGGCTGGAGCTCTGGGGAGCTCAATGAATCAAGAACAGCCACTGAGGAAACATCAGGAAAAGGAGCTAGGCCTTCGAAAGTAACAAAACTGTCAGTATGGGAAGTATGTGGTGCCTCAAGGGGTGGGACCAGACTGTGTTTCTGTGCATGGGCTGGCCCCTTGGAGCCCATTTCCTGAAGAGGAACAGATAACACAGTCTTGATGAGGGGATTGGACTTTCCTGGAATGATGTGCCTTGCTGACCTGACCCACCATGGGACTTCTTGCTCTTTTTGGGTTGAGATGTGTGTATGGGGAGGGAGGAAGCTGAAGGCTGAATGGGAGAACCAAGGAGGAGAGAAAGGAGAGGGAGTAGGGAATACATGGATCAAAAAGATAGTTCTTATAAAAAAATAATAAAATGAACATACAAAAAATAGAAACATGCATTAAAATATGCATCCTTTGGGTAGTTTCACAAGTGTGGTACTTCTGTATTATTAGGAAGATTGATTGCAAGTTTTTTGAGAAAGCACCATACTAGTTTCCAAAGTGGCTGTACAAGTTTACATTCTCACCAGCACTGGAGGAGTGTTCCCTTACTCATATCCCCTGCAGCGTAGACTATCATCAGTGTCTTTGATCTTAACCATACTTTCAGGTCTAGGATGGTTTCTCAAAGTTGTTTTGATTTGCAACTTGCCTGCTGGCAGAGGATTTGAGCAATTCAAATGTCTTTTTAGCCATTTGAGATTCTTTTATTGAGAATTATCTATTTAGAACTGTACCTAATTTTTAAATTGAATTATTTGGGGGATTTTTGACTTTTAGTTTCTTGAACTATTTATATATTTTTGAGATCAGTCTTCTGTCAGGTGGTAAACACATTTTCTCATACTGTAGGGTATTGTTTCATATAAATGATTGTGTCTTTTGCCTTAAACAAGCTTCTCAGTTTCATGTGGTTCCATTTATTAACTGTTGCTCTCAGTGTCTATGCTTTTGCCATTATATTTAGGAAAATGGTTTTAGTACGAGGTTTCTGGCACGGAATTTTGGGCCTAGCCTCAAGTTTTAGACCCACAGACCTGCAGAAACACACAGATGCTTATAATAGTTTTACGCTAATTGGCCTAAGGTCCAGACATATAACTTGCTAGCTCTTTACCCTTAATCTAACCCATGTCTCTTATCCTGTTCAGCCATGCGGCTCGGTATCTTTTCACAGAACAGCATAGTTGTCCTCTGTTTCTTCTGGCTTCTCTCTCCTCCAGTATTCTGCTCTGTTCTGCCTTTTCCTAGAGTCTTCTTAGACTGGTAGCCCTGCCTACACTTCCTGTCTGCCTTTGACCAATCAGTGCTTTTTATTAAACTTATAGGCAGGAACAGTTATTACAATGGAACAACATAATCTCCCTACAAATGGTGTCCTGTGCCAATGTGCTTAAGGCTATTCCCCACTTTTTTTCTGTCAGGTTCAGTGAAACTGGGTTTATGTTGAGGTCTTTGATCCACTTGGACTTGATTTTTGTGCATGTTGATAGATATGGACCTATTTGCATTTTTTCTACATGCCACTATTCAGTTATTCCAGCACCATTTGTTGAAGATGCTCTATTTTTTCCATTGTATATTTTCAGCCTCTGTGTCAAAAGTTAGGTGTTCATATGTATGTGAATTAATATTAAGTTTTTCCAATGAACTACAGATATTTTATTGCAATACTAAGCTGTTTTTTTTTAATTAATGTAGCTCTATAGTATTGCTTAATAACAGGGATGTTAATGCTTCCCAAAGTTGTTTTATTAAACAGTATTGTTTTGGTGAACGTAGGTTTCTTGTTATTCCATATAAAGTTGAGTATTGTTCTTTTGAGTTCTGTGAAGAATTGTGTTGAGATTTTAATTGGGATTACATTAAATCAGTAGGTGGCTTTTGGTAAGATTTTCATTTTACTATATTTATTATACCTATCCAAGAGATTGGAAGATGTTTTGCACTTTCTGATATCTTCTTGAATTTCCATCTTCATAACTTAAAGTTCTTGTTGAGCTCCTGGCCCAACTCAAGAGAAGAAGGAGAGATTATATGAGAAAAGGGGTCAAGATCATAATAAAGAAATCTACAGAGACAACTGACCCGAACTATTTGAAGCTCACTAACTCTTAAATGACAGTCAGAGAACCGACATGGGACTGAACTAAGCCCTCCAAAAGTGGATGATAATTGAATACCATGGGCAATTTGTGGGGTGACTCTGGCTGTGGGACCAGATTTTATTCCTGATTCATGAAATGGCTTCTAGGATCTTATTACCTACAGAGAAATACATTGCTCAGCCTTCATACTGAAGTGTGGGACTTGGTCCTACCTCAATGAGAAATGCCAGACTCTGTTAACTTACCCTGGGAGTCCTTACCCTCTCAGGGGAATGGATGGGGGAGTCAAGTAGGAGGAACCTAAGAGGGACTGGGAAGAGCAGAGGGAAGGAACTCATGGTAGGTATGCTAAAACAATTTGAAAGAAAAAAAGCATGCAGTAACAATGTAGCATGTGCTATTAAAAGGTTAAAATATTGCAGCAAATATACCCATCATTCTCTCTTTCTCATTATTAGATATTATTGCAACAAAATAGTCACTTTTAGTCACAAATTTCATGATGAAGCAATTCAGAAATTGTTATATAATGCATACAGTATTTTCTGTATAAACCAAAGAAAGTTAAATATTGGTGCATCACATGTTGCAATCTGAGAATTCTATTTTTATCTTCAAGAATTAATCTCCCAAGCTTCACTACAGAACTTCCTTAAGATTAAATCTTAGTATTTATCTGAATACCTATTTTAGGTCTTTGAATGATTTAAGTGTGCTACCCAGTAACTTTTGAAAGAGTAGAGATATTTTAACTTAAAGTGGATAACTTCCACCTATTTTGAGGATTATTTTTCTGTGCAAAATTACAAGTTTTACATAACAACTATTTAAAATATTACTAAGGAATAGTTAACTTCCTTACCCTTTACCTTGAAACCAATGTGGTATATGTATATATATATATATATTATACGAACACTAAGTAATCTGATCTTATGCTGTACCTCTAATGTGTCATCTAGATTGACATAAAATATTATTTAGATCATTTATATAGCTTCATTCCTAGTATGTTTAACTTAAATGTTAAATGTAAGATATAATAATATTTTAGGAAAAAATCCTTTGCAATCTAACAAAGTGTCAGTCACCACCTATAATTTTATGCTACCATTAGGATATTTTAATATGAAATCTCTTATGCATAAGCCATCTATCTTGGCAGAGCCTGGTTTGTATTGTACCTCCATAACATGTTTACGCAAAGTAACATAATTATATCCTGAACTGAGTTGCTAGATGATTACATTTTCATTCTCAACCCATCTTCACTGATGTACTCATTATTCTAGTTAAAAAGCTTTAGATGAAAAAAACAAAAAACCTCCATAGGTCCTATAAAGGTAGACATGGATTTTTACACTGAGAAACCCCCCCACCTTTAAACCATTCTTAACTTTGCTAAATCCATGCAAACAAAGTATTTTTTATTCTCATAGAAAGTAATTGCTACTAATTTAAAATTAAATATATTAGGTATTTAAGCTTAATGTCAGTGGCAATAGAAATTGTTAGATCATCTTTCTCTTCTTATCATGAGCAGGGAACATAAATTTCATGACTAGATACAGTGATTTAACTTAAAAGGCAGGTATTGTATCATTTACCTAGCTCTTCCCTTTATACAACAAAGTTGCCCTCAAAGTGACCTTCTAACAGCTCCTAGAAGGAAATTTTCTCATTCAAAATGCTGTTGTCAAGGAAGAACTTAGCTAATATTTAAAGAGAGACAACTTGATTATCAGTCTGTCATATTTTGATGATATAAATGTCAGTTAAAAAAAAACCTGCTAAAATTAGTATTTTCACCCAGCCTAAATAAGATTGAGTAAATTTTTATTTACATGGTTTGTGGTAATGCCCTTCTTTATGCTGTGAATAGCAATCTTTAAATAAAGGAGCTGTTTTGGTCCATGACAGGCACCATAGAAAAAGTAGGAGGAGGAATCAGAATAGGTAGGAGGAGCAGGATGGAGACAGACAGACCAAGCCAGAAGCCCAAAGGAGCAACATGTAAGGAACATAGGTGAGCCACGGGCCATGTGACAGACAGATTTAATATAAATGGGTTGATTTAAGATGTAAGAGCAAGTTAGCAATGTGCCTCAGCCATAGACCAAACAGCATGAAGTTAAAAGGAGTATCTGAGTAATTTCTGGGGCCTGAGCAGCATCAGGCGGCTAAGGGATCTGGGGCTGCAGGTCTGTTGGTCTGGGCCTCTGGCCAACCGGGACCAAGAAACCACATTGTAACAATGATTAATGCTTCCTATGCAAATATTTGTTTCAACTAAAATTGTTTAATATAGACCATTTTATAACCCAAATTATGTCAGTCTTTTTAGTCATTAAACATTATTGGATATCACCATATTTCTACTGCTAAAATTTCACTGATTTCCTTTTGAGTCATACAGTTGATGAAGTGAAGTAATATACAAAATAGCAACTTTTTCAAATGACTGTATGCTAGTGAAAAAGTATGTTATTATATCAACAGGAAGTATATACAAGAGACATATGTCACCCACATCAGTACTTACACCTACTGTATGATGCTTTTTGTTTTCTAGATGTTCTATTTTTAACTATTGAACATTTTAACTTATTTAAACAAAAAGATAACATATATATTTATGAGCAAAGATATTTCATAAAATTGGGTCATTTTAGCCATAATGAGTCATCATTATACTAATAGTATTAAACTTGAAAATTATATAGAGTCAAATTCAGTCTGAAATATATGTCCTATCCACTAGGAAGAACAAAACTAATAATTAATTGCTATGGTTTCATGTACAAATGGGGTTATATTATATTTAACAAAACAATATAAAAACTTTATATTAAGATGAATTTAGTTTATGTTCTTTATATGAGCATTTTTCTTGAATATTTGTCTGTGTACTATGTGCATACCTAGTGTGCACAGAGATCAGAAGAGAGTATTGGATCATTTGCATTTGGAGATGTGGATGGTTAAGAGAACTCATGTGAGTTCTGTGACGTAAATCCTGAGACTCTGGAGGAATAAGTGCTCTCAGCCTCTGAGCTCAATACCCCACTCTCTAAATAAAACCTCTCTCCACAGTGTTGAGTATATGCATTAAATTTAATTTTCTAACTGTGGCAAAACATACCTACTATACATTATCTCATTCACCCATGAACTTCTGCTTGTCATTATTCAAATCCTCTCTTCCTGAAGTTTTAAATAATTTAGATTTTCATGGATACTTTTATTATTTTGTCTGCTGCATTTAACTCTTACACAGGAGACCTTCAGTTTTACGATTCCAGTTACAAAAACAAAATTGGTAATCTTTTCTGTCACTTTATTCTAAATAATATATTATATTTATTAAAATGTTTTAAATAACACAATTATACTGAATATTTACTTGTAATTCTGATGGAATATATCAGACAAAAAAAGGAAATTATCAAATACTCAAGATAAATCAGTCTTTAGGCAGTAAACAATGTGAAGTAATAATGATTTTAAACATAAAGGAAGGCAAAGATATATAAGGATTGTCTTCATCTCCTCAGAAAGAGACCAAGTCTCTTATAGGAGATAAAATTATAGCAACGCATTTTTATTTACAAAACATTCAGAAAAAAACATAATTGTATGATTGAAACTCAATGAAGCTATTGCACAGATTAGATCAATTTACTCTAACTAAATTGAATCCTTTTCTTTTTTTTACATGGACAATCAAACAACTGATATTTTTAGATACTGTATTGTAAAAGTCAGATAAAAAACAAGACAAGAATAATATTTGTATATCTAGGGAAAGGCAGATAGAAATAAAAAACAAAATAAAATATCAATATTGTTATTCAAAGTAAGATCCACAGCGTGAAGAATAAATGGTGTGGAGTTTAAGTTTTATGTGTTGATTATTTCTGATGGATAATGAGACATGGTCATGGCATATTTATGATCTACACAGAGTGGTAAAAGTCACAGAAATCTGGGAGAGTAAGTAACAGTGTATAGCACAGTGGTCAAATATGCCTTTAGACACTACCATGCGTGAATGCTCAAGACAAACCCACTGGAAGGGTATGAAAAATAGCTATAGGTTTATGGTATCTGCAGACAATACAGAATTTGGTAAACTGAGATAACTGGTGTGGAGCTACTTCCTTTGTTCCTTTACTCAAAGTGGATGCTTTGTGTACAAGTTCCTGCACTTAATGTGGATTATTTTTTCATCTGTTTGCTACTCACAGTGAAAGATCAATAACATGAACTCTGGGCATGAACGCTGCCAGTGCCTAATTACAAAATCAGATATACCCACAATTGTCAGAGGGCATGAATACTGCCAGTGCCTAATTACAAAATCAGATACACCCACAATTGTCAGAGGCACAGTCACAAATCAATAACTCATCCAAGGAAACAAAACCAGCATCACTGCCTCCACAGACAGGCCAGTTCTGTTTCAGATTTTAGTTCTCACTTCACTTTATGTCATAGCCAACTATGTCTATAACCTCAAAGACATTACAGAGCATTTGTCTCATCAGATTAGAGGGATTTGGGAAAGACAAAGGCATGAATATCGAACCACTCTGTGGTGTGATTTCAATTCACAAGTCCTAAACTTAGTTGTAGTAAGGACTTTTATTCTCTACATTTTTACAGAATCCTCTATCAACCTTTCTTAAAGCTCCATCCAGCACTTTGAACCTTTACCTCATGGATGTACTCCCTAAAACATTTTGGTCAATATTGGTGTCATGTAGACTATTTTGTACATTGCTCCTCCATCAGTCACAAAGGATGCACATGAATCAGCATTTTGCTGTTTAGGGCATTCCCTAAATGATAGCATGATGCTGCATGCAGCATTATTTCCTTATCTAAACCTCTATGTCTTCTTTCTCCTTCTCACTATCTCAGCCTCCCCCACCACTCTTTCCCCACACAGTATTCCTCTATGGCAGAGGTTAGTCTTGAACTCCTGATCTGATTTGTCTCAGTCTCTTCCATGTGGGGTTTTCAGTTCTAAGCCACCAAGTTCAATTTATCCCCAAATTTAAACCCAGTATTAGCATTCTTAGATGGATTTTGTTCTTTATATTCATAATTTAATATATATTATTGTAATATGGTTATAACTGAGATAAAAGCACATATTACCCTTTTTTCCCTAGCTTCCTCTGATGTGGGAATGCCTTTCTGTATGCTGTGAATAGCAATCTTTAAATAAAGGAGCTGTTTTGGCCCATGACAGGCACCATAGAAAAAGTAGGAGGAGGAATCAGAATAGGTAGGAGGAGCAGGGAAGAGTCAGAGACAGAAGGAGCCAGAAGCACAAAGGAACAACATGTAAGGAACACGGGCCATGTGGCAGGAAAGAATAATGAAATTCGGTTGATTTAAGATGTAAGAGCAAGCTAGCAGTGTGGCTGAGCCATATGCCAAACAGCATCAAGTTAATATAAGTGTCTGAGTCATTTCTAGGGCCCTGAGCAGCTGCGGGCAGCTAAGCGGTCTGGGGCTGCAGGTTGGTGGGTCTGGGCCTCTGGCGGCCTGGGACCAAGAAACCACATTGTAACAATCCTCCACCTCCTCCAAACTACCATTCCTTAAATTTCTCTCCCATGTATGTTTACTGTGTGTGTGTGTGTGTGTGTGTGTGTGTGTGTGTGTGTGTGTGTGTGAGAGAGAGAGAGAGAGAGAGAGAGAGAGAGAGAGAGAGAGAGAGAGAGAGAGAGTATGTACACGTGTGTGAAGGAGGCAACAGTAGCCAGAGGTGTCAAATCTCCTTAAAGTTGGAATTTCTGATAGTTGTTTACCTCCTTTGAGTCCTGGTCTTGTTCAGAAGCCTTAGGTTTCCCTAACTGTTGAACTGTCTCTCCAGCCTGACTGTCAGTCTCTGAAACTTTCTCATAAGTTTGGACAAAAAGATAGGCATTTGAATGAAGAATGACAACACTCAGGAGTGATCACAGACATGGATCAAATGACTAATGGGTCAAGAGGAATGACACTCATTATTCAGGAGAGTTAAAGTCTAGCAAGGAAGTTAATTCCCTCTCTATTAATGTTGCCAACATTAAAAGAAAAATAAATAAAAGTATAGACACCAAGGAGACAATTTTATTCTCACGGGGGAAGCCAGGACATGTTTTTTTATGTACTTTTGGGTTTTTTATTATTATTATTGGATAAAGAAGCAATTAAGCAGGTGAGAGAAAACCCCATGGAAACAGAAAATTGAAAGAATCTGTCTAAAACATCTGTTTATGAATTCCGAAGTCAGAATATTAGAGGCTAATAAAAGAAATATTCTGTTCAATAGGTTTAACATCTGCTTGTTGAAGCTCCCAGTGCTTATGCTGTATGATATTCCCCAAACCAAGATTGAGGCTGTCAATCAGCAAATCCCTGTTATGAGACCCAGATGTCTTGTCTCTAGAACAACAGTAATTTAAACTGTAGACACAGCAACCCTAGAACATAGAAGGTATACAATAAAGAAACAATGGTGGCAGCTACTTATGATGGTGCCGCCCTGCCTAGCTGATGTCTCTTTAGCTTATTCATTTCCAGAAGAAAAGAAGCATTTTAGTTCTCATTGAGACTTCTCTTTTTTCCCATCATTTCAGTAAAATTCATTTCTTGATATATAAACAAAGACTATTAATGTGCTGTTATTTCATGCCATGCCATGCTTGTGGTTTTAACTCTTGCTCTATGGAATTGATATTAAAGCTAGAAATAGAATTATTATTTCAAAGTAATTAAGCAGAAAAATGTTCGACATTCCTAATTTCCTCCAAATGTAAAAATTGCTGTATGAGTTAGAAAGAAAATTTACAAATGAATTGAACTTTTCAGAACTGAGTAATTTTTTATGAAATTGTTTGACAAAGAAATCATTATTTTCCCCATGATTTATACACTTCATTTTAGCAAAATTTTCATTTTCTGTCTGTTACCCTGTATTTAAGAAAACATAAAATTAAAATAGGTTTAAGTTTACTTATATTTTAACTAGCACAATTATTTTATTTCTAATTAAAGATTGCTGCTGTTTTGTTATATGGCTGATACTGGTAATCAAGAAAAAATATAAAAACAAAAACTTTACCCATCACAGTTTGATGATTTCACATATTTAACTTTTAAGATTCAAGTTTTATTCTATAATTATACATATTTTCATATATATGACTTTCATAATACCATGTGTTTTCCATCTATAATTTATATATTTACATAGTAAATGCTGCTGTTAATGGCTTATATTTTATACACTATGAGAAAATAATGAAACAGCAAATCTTTTCACATTTAAGTATAAATTATCTTATTGCGTTACTGTGATAATCATAAATTTTTGTCTTATATGTAGCACTTTTAGGTAGAGGCCAGTTTCCAAGATCTTTAGAATGAACACAAACAAGTGGCGCTAACTCTGCACTTCAATGTAAATAAGTTAGCTGTCAGATAGTGAACCATATGTGGAAAATGATCGACAATATTAGTACAGCTATGTCCCTTCTTTTGCTCTTTTGGGTTTTTTCTTCTATAGCAAAAGTAATGGATAAAATCAAGTTTGCCATTAGTTGATATTAGCTGTTTGTTTTTATTTTCAATATACTGTTCTTGCTTAATTAGAGCTCAGAGATCATACACCTGTGTTCCTTAAATCAGAAAAATCAGGATCTCAAATTACAAAGTTATTAGAGCTTTCTGGGGAGCTTGGGGGGGGGAGAAAATAGAGAAACACCTTAGGAAATTTGGGTCATAATGGGTTGCAACCAAGAAGAGTTGAAAAAAATCTTGAAAGAAGGAGATGATTGAGTGAAAAGAGCAAAGATGGAGATAGAAAGAGATGGATATCTCAATAGAGGAAACCAATGTGGGGTTGGAAAGAGACTGGGTGCTAGGGAAACCTCCAAGAACTCACAGGATGTCCCTGGCTAGGTCTCCAACCAATAGTGGAGGAGGTGCCTAAACAGGACTACCCCTATAATCAAGTAATAACCACCCTAAGTGTCATTACAGAACCTATATCCAACAATGAATAGAAGTAGAGGCAGAGATCTATGACTGAGCACTGGGCTGAGCTACTAGTCAAGCAGAGAGCAGAGGAGGAGATTCTGTATGGGTTAGGGTATAGGGATTATGAAGAAAATTCCCACAGTGATGGCTGGCTGGAGCTCTGGGGAGATCGCTGAATAACCACTGGAGATCCATGTAGGTAACTGTCGATTGACATGAGTAGTATATGGAGCCTCAAGTGGTGGGATCAGACTGTGTTCCTGTGTTTGCTGGAGCCCATTCCTGGCAGAGGAACACATAACCTAGTCTTGACTTTTGGATGATGAAATCAGACTTGCCTGGAGTGGATTTGCCATGCTGAACTGACCCACCTTGGGACTTCTTGCACTTTTGAGGGAGGGGTTGGATGGTTGGGGAGAGAGGAGGCTGAAGGCTGACTGGGAAGAATTGGGAGGAGGGATGTGAGAAGGAGCAGGGGGATACATGAATAACAAAGTCATTTTTTTATAAAACTATAATAAAATGTAAAAATGTTTGTCAGATGTAGAGAGCTGTGGAGCCGCACCTTAAAGATGGCACTGGTTTCTGCCTCCCACCTTCCCGATGGTGAGCGCTCTCTGGGGTAAACAACTCCTTATTTGGCTAAGGCTAAGTGTTTGGTTTGCTTCCTCGTATGTGGACCTATTGGCAAGGCCCACATGGTGCTTGGTGATTGGTTATCCTGAAGGCATATAGCTGGGTGGAGCTTCCCCCAGACTGGGGGAGAAACAGAGAAATAGAGAGAAGATCCATGTACAAGGTCCTGAATAAATCACTGAAAGAAGAGCCTAGGGTCGTGTCTTCCTTGCAGGAGAGGTAGAAGCGACAAGTGGCGGCCCAGATGGGGAATGTTCGGCTGTAGGAGGAGGCCCAGACAGAACTTTAAGTGATCAGGGAGCGCGCTGGTAAGTCCTCAGGTAAAGTGGGGATCCTTGTCAAGACCGGGTAAAGGTCCGCAACAAGAGCAGAGGTTTTTAGCTTCACTCTGTAGATAGAGAGGAAGCAGTCTCATGGACGCGTGAGAAAGTGAAATTAAGAATTTACAGAACTAGGGCTGTTTGGCTGTGGCTCAGAACAAGCCTTAAAATTAGAGAGAAAAGGGTATAAGAGACTAGAGGAGAAGGAGGAAGAGATGGGCACCTCTAACTGGCACCCAATTTTTTTGGCTCTGCAAGAGCTGCTGCACTCTAAGAACTTAAGGTTAAAAAAGAGTATATTAGAAAGATTTTTGGAAGAATGTGATATGGTGCTCCTTGGTTCACTGTTTCCGGGAGCCTCACAATCCCTTCTTGGGATAAGTTAAAAAGAGATCCTATCCAAGCCCAGCAAAGAAAACCTCGACAGGGACTGGGTTTTTTCTAGGGGCCACTGGGGAAGGCATTCCCATCACATGGAAAACCGGGGAGCCTGTATGGGTTCCTCAGTGGCCACTTTCCTCTGAAAAACTAGAAGCAGCCCAAACTTTAGTTAAAGAACAATTACAATTGGGCCACATAAAACCTTCTGCATCACCATGGAATACGCCTATTTTTGTTATAAAGAAAAAATCAGGGAAGTGGAGACTTTTACATGATCTCAGAGCAGTAAATAATCAGATGCAGATTATGGGTCCCGTGAAACGTGGCTTACCTCTCTTGTCTACTCTTCCTGCCTGCTGGCATGTTATTGTAGTGGACATTAAGGACTGTTTTTCCTCCATTCCTCTTTATCAAGAAGATACAGAGATATGAATGGATAGTCTTGCCCCAGGGTATGGCTAATAGCCCTACCATGTGTCAGCTTTTTGTAGGCCAGGCACTTGACCCCATAAGACAAAAGTTTCCCAAAGTGAGGTGCATCCATTATATGGATGATGTGCTGTTGGCTGCTAAGAACAAAGATGACTTAGAAAAGGCCTATATATGTCTTATTGAGGCTTTAGAGAATAGAGGGTTGTTTGTTGCTCCAGAAAAGGTACCAATGAATAAGATAGTAGATTATTTAGGAGCAAAGATTACCCCAGAAGAAATTTATCCACAAAAGTTAGAAATAAGAAGAGATAATTTGAATACACTTAATGATTTCCAGAAATTGTTGGGAGTTGTTAATTGGATAAGGAGATATTTAAAGTTAGCTAATTATGAACTTAGGCCTCTTTATAATATTTTGCAAGGAGATTCAGCCCTAGACTCCCTCCCCCCCAGAGTCTTAATGAGGAGGCACGTAAAGCCCTCAATTTAGTTGAGAGTAGGTTGCAAAGTGCCAACCTAAAAAAGAGTAAATGAGAATCAAGAGTTTGTTTTATGTATTCTCCCCACCAAATGTCAACCCACAGGGCTGTTATGGCAGGATGGGCCACTTTTGTGGATACCTCCTAAAATATCCCCAGCCAAGTCAATAGAATATTTTCCTACAGCTGTTGCCAGTTTAGCCCTAAACGGGATTCAGCAGTCCCTGCAATTTTTTGGAAGATTACCTGCCTCCATTATTGTACCCTATTCGGCTAATCAGGTTCTTACGTTGTGTACAGTTGTGGATGATTGGGCAATTTTGCGCTGCACATTTGCTGGAAAGATAGATAATCACTATCCTCAGCACCCACTTATGACCTTTTTTAAAGAAAATTCTGTGGTTTTTCCAAAAGTGACTAAATCTCAGCCCATTGCTGGAGCAGTCAATGTGTATACAGATGGTTCTAAAACAGGCTGTGGGGTGTATATGGTAGAAGGTCAAATGCCTGTACAATGTCAGTTTCAACCAGACTCGCCGCAGGTGGTAGAGCTACAGATTGTATGCAAAGTGTTTGAAGATTATTCCTTTCCTTTTAATTTAATTTCTGATTCTGCCTATGTAGTAAATGCCCTTAAGGTGTTAGAAACAGCAGGCCCATTGCGGCCATCTAGCACTGTTAGTGCTCTCTTTCATCAACTGCAGGCACTGATTCTGAGTCGCACTAATGAATTCTTTCCACAACATATTCGGGCCCATACTGGATTACCTGGTCCTTTAAACAGTGGCAATAACACTGTAGACCTTTTTACAAGGCAAGATTGGGCTTTTGCAGCTACTGCCATTGAGTGTGCAACAGAATTTCATAAAAATTTTCATGTTAATGCTAAGGTTTTACAACAGAAGTTTTCTTTGTCACGTGTTGACGCATGCCAAGTTGTTCTAAATTACCCTCAATGTGTTGTTCATCAGTCTCCTCAAGGGTATGGAGTAAATACTCGAGGATTATATCCTCTAAAAATTTGGCAGATGAATGTTGCTCATATTTCAGAGTTTGGAACACTTAAATATGTACATGTGTCAATAGATACTTGTTCTGGCATTATGTATGCCTCTGCAATGACTGGAGAAAAAGCAAAAATGTTATAGCCCACTGCCTTGAAGTGTGGGCAGCTTGGGGAAAACCCCTACAATTAAAGACCGATAATGGCCCTGCTTATACTGGACAACAAGTAACCTCCTTTTGTCAGCATATGGAGGTTCAATTACTTCATGGATTATCTTACAACCTTCAAGGTCAAGGGACTGTTGAGTGCACACATCACACTCTTAAAGAATGTTTATTTAAACAAAAAGGGGGAGTTGGCTACGGCCGCTCCCCTAAGGAGAGACTTTCCTTAGCCTTATTTTCCATTAATTTTTTAAATTTGGATTCCAATGGATTATCTGCTGCTGACAGGCATTGCACACCTTGGGGTGGCTGTCAAGGCATGGTAAAATGGAAAGATATCTTGACAGGAGTCTGGAATTGTCCAGATCCAGTGCTAACTTGGGTGAGAGGGTCTGTTTGTGTTTTCCCTCAGGACCGACGGGACCCAATCTGGGTACCCAAGAGGCTGATCAGGAGAGTCTCGTCCTCGGACTCGAAAGATGGCGATGATCAAGAACCTATTGCTGCTCAGCTGGACCAGCCTGCTAATACTGCAAGGAGCAGCGGAGCTACGCTGGGGGATTCTATCCATATTCCCAAAACTGATGCCAATTCGTCATGATGCCAGATTGTTTCCACGGTTAATTGTACTTGACAGTTTGACAGCTTAATAGAAGAACTTCGAGTGGCTGCCATAACTGTTAATTCCACCAGGATGGATGCTGGCTTAGCTGAAGGATTGGCCACCTGGCTTGCTACTGCCATGGATTATTTGAAAGAGTGGGCCGGATTAGGAGCTATGACCTGCCTGCTGGTGCTAGCCGCTGGGGTCTGCCTGTGGTGCCTTTGCTGCATTAGGCTCCGGCAACGCCAAAATACAGCCATGATCATTCAAGCCTTTATAGCCATTGATGCTGGACAGTCTCCCAATGTTTGGCTTGCTGCCTTAAAAGATTAATGTTTTTTTGCAGGTTGTGAGGCTAGTGCACTGCAGTTGAGCACCTCAACTATGTTTTGGAGGGCTCAAGGAGAGCATGTCTGCTTGCATGTGGGTTTCTCACCCTAAGGTCCCACCTCTGTGAAAAAAGGGTGTCGAACGAGTCCCATAATCCCTAGGGGGATGCCCCAAAAGGAGCCTTGGGATAATGTTCTTTGCATAACAGAGAGTAGACCTCTTCACTTACCTGCTGTAATTTTAATTTAAACAAAAAGGAGGAACTGTAGAGAGCTGCGGAGCCGCACCTTAAAGATGGCACTGGTTTCTGCCTCCCACCTTCCTGATGGTGAGCTCTCTCTGGGGTAAACAACTCCTTATTTGGCTAAGGCTAAGTGTTTGGTTTGCTTCCTCGTATGTGGACCTATTGGCAAGGCCCATGTGGCACTTGGTGATTGGTTATCCTGAAGGCATATAGCTGGGCGGGGTTTCCCCCAGAGGGGGAGAAACAGAGAAAGAGAAGAGAGGATCCATGTACAAGGTCCTGAATAAATCACTTAAAGAAGAGCCTAGTGTCGTGTCTTCCTTGCAGGCGAGCTAGAAGTGACAGTCAGAAGAGCAGACTTTACTTACTGTTCTTATAATTGATGACTAGTAAGACTGTTATGTTACTCTCAACATTCTATATAAGTTTAGTGGTTAGGGCTAGCACCAGGAACGTCTAGGTTCCAGAGAGGAGGTAAGGAGTGGGGGAAGAAAGGATTGGCCAAGTATGATAATCAGAGAATCTTGCAGCCTGACTGACTAGCCTTCAGAGTACTTCTTTACTTATATAGAGTTAATTGAACAGGAAATATATTCAGTTGTTCCAAAACATATATCATGTCATTTTGAATCTGGACATGTGTTTAATATTTTCTCTTGCACATATGGGGTTATAAGTTTAGTCATCATTGATAACTGTGAAAGAATAGAGTTATCTTTTACAATCATTTTTCCTCAAGTTTAGTCAAAAGAGTTATCTTTTATAATCATTTATAGTCATCATTACTATAACCCAGTTTTTAAGAATTCAGAGACATATGACAGTCTGTTCTCAGGCTGGAAGTTTTTGTATCTTCAAGGATGCTAGATTGAACCAAAATCTTAAAGGCAGCCTTGGCAGCTTTCCATCTTAAGAGTGAATTATTAACTCTTAATGGTCAGAATACCTCCCTGTATCCTCAGGCCACAGATGCTGTAGTTATTATTCAAATTCTAGCATAATATTCTGGCCTAATAAAGTTTAAATCTTATATTTATTTATATTTCTAATCATGTCAATCTTTTGTTCCTTGTTCATAAACAACAAAGTTGCTCTGTATGAGCTTTTCTAATAAAGAGAAGTCCTGATACCTTATTCTTTTGTTATCTTTCACATGTTTTTTTTGCCCATCGATATAAATTTTTGTGTAGGGGAGAGGTAACTTCATCCAATTTAACTTTGTTTCTGTTCTTGCCACATATTCTCCAAGTTTATAGGTGAAAGAGATTAGTAATCTGATCTATGGCAAATTCCTCTAACCTACTGAATCTTGTTGACCTTTTTATGTTTATTTTGTTCTGATTATCATGCTCTTGAGTAGTGCAGGCACAGATGTTCCAAGGATATCTCATAGTCTCATAAAGACACCTCTGGCCTCTGGCTTCTTTATGAGTGTCACAACCTCCAAGTTGTAGGAAAAAGAAGATAAGGATATCTCCCTTTTAAAAGCAATAGGGCTAATGTACTCAGAACTTTTCTGGGGAAGCATAGAAACAGTATTTCTGGGAAAAGGCATAGAGAAATCACAAGGAAATTTCCATCAATTCAATTTTTTTTTCAAATTGTACAAATATTAAAAGTCCCTCAAGTATTCAACAGATAAAGAACAATACCTAAAGTGACAGGGCAGCCATCTTGTAGTTGAACTCTTTTGAATCTTGTTAAGCAGCTGTGCTGGCTTTATGACTTTCATTGTTCCCATCAGATATGGCTGTTCCATTTCCTTTACTTCTACTTATATAACATTTAGGGCATTTCTCAGTCCTCAGAAGATAAATAAAATACAAATTAGCATAATTCCCCAAGTTACTCTAAAATCAATAATAGACCAAAAGTCCTGTACTAAGAAAAAAAAAAAAAAAAGAAGTGAGAGATTATAAGTATCTATTTGTAACCTCAGAGGCCAAGAAGGACTCCAGTTCAACTGAACTCGTAGTTGTAGGTGACATAAAGGCTGCAAGTTTATAACTAACAGCATTTTTTCAAAGGTTGTGGAGATAGGACCTAACCTATGCCAAGTCCATTTTAGAAGCATTCTATGGAAGTGAAATGAAAAAATAATCATCTAAATTGTGAAAGTAGGGAAACATTATACCAAAACCTTAATATTTTGAATCTGATTGCCCATAAACAAGATTTAAAACATATTTATATAATTTTTTAGATTTCTATCAATTTTTTGACTGATGAGTGTCAAGGATATATTTTTAGAAAGTTAATTAACATGTTTTTGGTATGAACTTTTTGCATTATAGCAGTTGTAGATGAAGCAATGGTTTTTTATAATATTAATGAATATAGTAATACCCCAAATTAAAACAGCAATAAACTGTGCCTGCTAAGAACATTAGTAAATTGTTAGAGCAAGTTTAATAGATACCGCAATTATATGGCTCAGATTTAGAAATTTGTGTCACAGCTCTTTCGTTAATAATTAATGAATGATAAGGTGTGATGTAATCATCTTATTACTTACTGCTAATATTGGGATGTCATAGTTTAGACCATAATTGGCCAAATCAAGAAAGAACAGGTTATTTGTCTCATTGTCCAGTACTGTAGAATGATATGAAGCTAGGCAAGTGTAGGATGTAAGGCTGGACCAGGATGTTGATTCCCAGGAAACAACTCATTCTTTCTCTCTCTCTTTGTCTCTCTCCCTGTCCCTCTTTCTCTCCTTTTCTTTTATTTTTTCTTCTCTAAATTAGTAGTGGTTTTTCAAACTGGCTACAATTGTCACCACTTCTATTTGCTTTATGAATGGTGACACAGCTTGGAGAGCTCACATGTCTTTTACAGTCTTATTAATTTAACTGATTTTTTAAAAGTCTTATAAGAGTCATGTTTTAAAAATTATTTTTAAAGACAAACATAGAAACATGTTAGGGACTGCTTTGCAGGAAAAGAGCATTACTTATTTTTATCAATAAAATAATAAGCTGGGAGAAGGGGCTACAAGGTTTCCACAAATTAAAGGTACTGTTAGAGGATAGGGCTCAAAGAGATCGAGTTCAGAGTGAACTTGATAAGCTATGGAGCTCAGATAGCAACAGGCCCAAATTTACAAATTGAAAACAAAATGAAAACAAAATTTTCTAGTCAGGCCAATATGGTTCTAAAGATAGGACCTGTATTTAAGTTGTTCTGCTCTGTTTTGGAGTTCCAACATTTGGAGAGACAAAAGACAAAATCACAGACCCTGTCTCTGGGGTAGAGTGGACACCCTACTCTCCAAGTTTTGATGTATGAGTGATGTGCCACCATATGTCTGGGGTTTTCTGAGTTTTTGTTTTGATTGTGTTCGACTGTCTATTCCTGTTGTCTTCTGGAGTTTTGTTTTGAAGTTTTGTTGCAGGGATAGGAATTTAAACTAGCACAGGCAAGTTCTCCCTGAGATCCATGTAGAATCTGTTTATCTTTTTTTAAAATAATGTTTTAATATACCAGTGTTTTTCCTCCTTCCCCCTCCTCCCAATCCTCCCTCCTCAGCCTCCCCCATCCTATCCTGCCTTCCATTTCTCAGAAATGGTAAAGAATCCCAGGTGAGCCAATGCACTCTGGCATACAGATTTGAGCAAAGACCAAAACCCTCTCCCAAGTATGAAGGCTGAGCAAGATGTCCCTCTGTAGATAATGGGCTCCAAGTAGCCAGTTCATGTGCCAGGAATAAATTCTGTTCTCATTGCCAGGGGCCCCACACTATTCAGCTGTCATCCACATTAGGAAGGTTTAGTTCAGTCCCATGTAAGTTCCCCAGTTGTCAGTTCAGAGTTACTGAGATTCCAATAGCTCAGGTCAGCTGTCTCTATAATCTATAATGACCTTGACCCTTTTCTTCACATAATCTCTCCTCCCTCTCTTCAGCTGTACTGGGAATTCTACTCAATGCTGAACTATGAATCTCTGCATGGCTTTCATCAGGTGATGGAGGAAAGCTGTGTTATGGCAATTTTGATGGCTATTTATTTGATAATAAGGAAAAGAGAGTTTAAGCAATATCTCCACTACTGTCTGAGTCTGAGTCAGGGTCATCTTTGTGAGTTCTTGGATATTTTCCTAGAACCAGGTTTTTCATTAATTCCACAAAGGCTCTCTTTATTAATACATCTATTTTATACTTCTCCCTCTCTGTTGCTCCACTAAATCAACCATCCCATTTTCTCATGTTCCCTTTGTACTCTATTTGTTTCCTCTCCCTTGTTGTCCAGTTATTCTGGAGATCATTTCTATTTCCTATTTCCAGGGGTATTCATGGATGTTTCTCTTAAATTTTATCTTATTACCTAGATGGTCAGGATTTGTAGATTTTAGCCTGATCATCAATTGCTTTACCTCTGAAGTCCACTTATGAGTGAGTACATACCATGATTATCTTTCTGGGTCTGTGTTACCTTACTAAGAATGATATTTTCTAGATCAATCCATTTGCTACAAATTTCAGGATATAATTTATTAATATTTTTAGCTGCTGGGTACTACACTCTATAAATGTACCATATTTTTATTTCATTCTTCAGTTTAAAGACATCTAGTTTGTTTTTAGGTTTTGGCTATTACAAATAATACTGCTATGAATATCCTTGAGCTAATGCACTTGTGGTAAGAATGTGCATCCTTTGGGTTTATGTGCACAGTGGCATTAGTGGGTCAGTTAGTATATTGAGTCCCAGTTTGTGAGGAACCACCATACTGCTTTCCAAAGTGGCTGTACATATTTATATACCCACCAGCAAAGGAGGAGTGCTCCCCTTGCTCCATAACTCCTCCAGCATAAGCTGCCATCAATGTTTTTGTTCTTTACCAATCTGAAAGGTATAAAATGGTATCTCAGAGTTGCTTTGCATTTTCCTGATGGCTAAGGATGTTAAGTAGTTTTTTGTTTTGTCTTTCTGCATTTGAGATTCTTTTGTTTAGAATTCTCTATTATCTCTGTACCCCCGTTTTCTATTAGATTATTTGGGGTTTTTGACCTCTAGTTTCTTGAATTGTTTATATATTTTAGAGATCAGTCCTTTGTCAGATGTTGTGTTGGTGAAAATTGTTTCTTATACGGTAGGCTGTCATTTTGTATTATTGGCTGTGTCTTTGCCTTACAGAAGCTTCTCAGTTTCATAAGATTCCTTTGATTAATTGTTGCTCTTTGTGTCTGTGCTACCAATTTTATATTTAGGAAAGTTTTATCCTGTGCCAATGTATACAGTGCCATTATCCACTTTCTTATCTATTAGGTTCATTGTAACTTGGTTTATGTTGAAGTCTTTGATCCCCTTAGATTTGATATTTGTGCAGGGTTACAGTACAGATCTATTTGCAGTCTTCTACATGAGAACATCTAGTTATGCCAGCACCATTTGTTGAAGATGCTTTATTTTTTCCATTGTATATTTTTGGCCTCTTCGTCAAAAAAATCAGGTGTACATAGGTATGTGAATTAATGTCATGGTCTTCAAGTCAATTTCATTGATCTGCAGGTGTGTTTTTATGCCAGTACCAAGCTGCTTCCTCAAGCTCTGTAGTAGAGCTTGAAGTCAGGGATAGTGATAACTTCTGAAGTTCTTTTCTTTAAAAGGATTGTTTTAGCAATCCTGGATTTTGTGTTATTCCATATGAAGTTGAGTATTGTTCTTTCAAGGTCTGTGAAGATTTACGATGGGATTTTGATGGGGGTTGCAGTAAATCTGTAGATTTTTTTGGTAAGATTGTCATTTTTACTATGTTGATTCTACCTATTTAAGAGCATGGGATAATTTTACATTTTCTTATATCTTCTACAATTTCTTTCTTTGGTGACTTAAAGTTCTTGTCATTCAGCTTCCCACTGGATTTTTTCCTCTGTCTGTTCCTCAAATTAACTTGCAGGAGTCTGATGTTTAAGTCTCACAAATACATCCAGTTTTCTCTGCCTTTTTCCTCACTCTGCTTCTGAGTTGTATCTTTTGTTCAACTTGTTCTATCTCCCAGCTGACTCCTGCCTTTGACCGTGGACCTCAAAGTGTGCCAGTTTAGAACTTGGTTACAAGCCTAACTCTGCTCAGCTCTAGGACATTCCAATACCATCCTCAAGTCCTGTAACTACCTCAGTGCTGTTAGTTTTCCGAGATGCTGCTAAAGTTCTGATATAAAAATCTTTGTATAAGTAGTTGGACACTTAGAATATGTGTATTTTATTTATAACTCTTTCTCAGTAAACACAAGTTTGGAGTCAATTATCAAAATTTGGCCTAATGTTCTTTTCCTTTTAAGTGACCTTAGGAAGAATCCAAATAGAATTTCCTATCACTCAGTCCTACCTTCATTAGATATAACAGACAGAATTGACTCACTTGGGAGTTCTTGCTCTCCCTGGGGAAAGATGGGGGTTTAGGGTGGGGAGAGGCTGCTAGAGTACTGGGGAGAGGGGGTGGATGGGGAGCAGTGGTGGGTATGGCATAATAAATAAATTTTATTTTTTAAATAAAAAACAACAAAATATGAGTTGTGCAGAATCCCACCAGGTACACTTTGTTTGAGATACATATTCCTTACCCCACTATACTTTACTGAAAATCTTTCTCAATTTTAACTCAAAGTGTCATATTTTATATGAACTAAAATAAGCTGTACAGAGCTAACTTTTCTTATAAATACTAATGAATGAGAGAAGTTTCAAAGGGTAACTTGTAGAAAATTTGAGGAAGAAAGATTGCCAGTTAATATCTTACCTTGTCTATGGAATGAATTCAAGACAAGTTCAAGCAATCTTTGTGAGTAGAGGACTTGGTTAAAATGTATGAGTTTTGTATTCAGTATCTAGTACTATATATCTTATACCCCAAACTCTATTTTACTTCTGTGTCTTGCAGCAGACTAGTTAAGGACCACAGGTCATGATGAGGAAATTCTCTGTATGCAATACACAAAAGCATGTCATAATACATTTCACATATTCTCTGCATATATACCAAAATTCATTTTGGGTAAGTGCATTATTTTTTTGTGTTACAAATTGCCTTAAAATGAATTTGCCTATAATTCATTTAAATTATGTCAATAGCATTATAAGGTCAATGGAAAGGTATGGTCCAGTGGACTGGAATAGAGGTCAAATGAAAAAGCAAGAAAGATGAGTATATTATCTTATTTCTTCACACTTCTCTCACTCCATCATTTTAAGAACATTTGAATACTTATTCTCGAAAGAATCTATGGAAGTTATCTTCCGAGTTTCTTGTAAGATTTACTGGTGAGGCATCAGAAGTTATTTAATATCAATCCTATGGCATTTTACTGAGAATAGTCACAAAGAATAACACTTTAGCTTCACTTACATAAATCATAAAATAACTGTTGAAGAATGGATTCTGAGACAAATAATTCAGAAATGACAAGTATGGTTTGTATTGAGCTAAATGTCAGTATCTAGGAAGTAGTAGTGTTATTGACCCATTTGGATGTATACGTTACTAAGATATAGAGAAGTATGTACCTGCTTCTACATAATAACTGATACTATCAAATTAAACTTTGGGGTATTGTGAAATAATTTATTCATTCAGATACAAGTATGTAAATAAGTAGGTAGTAGAAGTGAGTGAATATTTTTTATAAAAACTACACCATGAAATAAGCAGAGCTTTTATGCATTAAAAGATGTGCGGTGGCCATCACATAGTATAGGTGTGCTATTATGGCTCTTTATCTTAGAGATAAAGGCAGTTAAGACTAATTATATGTTTGAAGTATTTTACTTTACATATACTTTAACATTATATAACTTTCTGTAGTGCATGTGGGATTCTTCTAAAGTCGATATTTTAGAATTTAATTGTCCATTTTCAATAAATACAGCTCAGACAAGAATTATCTAAACTCAGTGTAATTCAGAAATGTTGCATTGAAGATTCTAGCTTTAAGTCAGAAGAAAGACATTTGGGATTTAGGAAAGAAGTGACAAAAACATATATGTAATACAGTTATTGTTATTACTTTCATTGTCAAAAAAATCATAGGATGTTTATAGGGATCACAAACTCAACCAAGAATATGTCCTCTGACATCTTGCTATGTTTGTAGGAAAAAAGTTTAACTGAATGATTTTTTTGTTTGTTTGTTTGTTTGTTTGTTTTGTTTTGTTTGGGGGTGGATCTTCACATTGTAACATTATGTGGTATGAAATAGAAGACTTACTCTGAGTTTTCTAAGATCTAATCACCATCTAAAATTATGTATCCAAATAACATGTTAGGGATTATTTTTCAGCATATAAATTTCCACATAGAAGATATAAATACTATTACACTAAGAATAAACATATAATATATACAAAACCTATATGTATAGTCCCCAATTGGTAAATCCAAATACAAACCCTAATTTATCATAGTGTACTGTGTCAGATATGTTTTATTTTTTATTTTTATTAAAAAACTGTCATTTTTATCTATGTATCCCCCTTCTCCCCCTCCCTTCCTTACTCCAATCCCTCCCAGTCAGCCTTCATCCTCGCCTGCCACCCCATCCACCCATCCCCTTCTTGAAAAGAGCAAGAATTCCCAAGGTGGGTCAGCTCAGCATTGCACATCCACACCAGTCAAGTCTGATTTTCTCATCCCAAAGTCAAGACTGGGTTAGGCGTTCCTCTGCAGGGAATGGGCTCAAAGGGGCCATCCCAAGCACAGGAACACAGTCTGATCCCACCCCTCAAGTCTCAACATACTGCCAATGCTTATCAACAGTTGCTTAACATTGGAGGGCATAGTAACTTTTCCCAATGATTCCCCAGTGTCTACTCTTAATACAGTGAGCCCCCCCCCCGCCCCGAGCTCCAGCTATCCATCACTGTGGAAATTTTCTTTACAATCCCTATACCCTTGGTCATACAGACTTTCCTCCTCAGCTCTAAGCTGAAACAGGAGCTCAGCTCAGTACTCCGCCATAGATCTCTGCCTCCAACTCTATTCTTTGTTGGATATAGGTTCTGTGATGGCACTTAGGGTGGTTACTAATATGATTATAGGGGAAACCCTGTTTAGGGATCCCCCTCCACTATTATTTAGAGACTAGCCAAGGACATTCTGTGAGTTCTTGGAGGTTTCCTTAGTGCCCAGTCTCTTTCTATCCCTACATTGGCTTCCTCTATCGAAATATCCATCTCTTTATATCTCCATCTTTGTTCCTCTTACTCAACCACCTCCTTCATTTAAGATTTGTTCCCAACTTTTCTTGGTTGCAACCAGTTATGTATCCAATTTGCTAAGATGATCTTCTCTATTTTCTCTTTGTCAAAGAATCTGATACCAAGTTGTTCAGGGTTTATGGTTTGCAGCTTGGGTATGCTTTGCATTTCATTTAAACTCCACTTTTGAGTGAATACATCCCATGCCTATATGTCCAGGCTTGTAATTACTTGTTCAGGAGGATATTCTCCAAATCCATCCATTTGCCTGAAAATTTTGGGATGTCATTTTTTTTAAACTGTTGTTCCATATGTATCACAGTTTGTTAATCCATTTTTCAGTTGAGGGACATATAGGTTGCTTCCAGGTTCTTTCTGTTATGAATAATGCTGCTATGAACATAGCTGAGATAATTCCTTTGGGATTTAAGAATGTACATCCTTTTGGTATATGCCCAATAGTGGTATTGCTGGATCATTGGGGGAAATTGATTCCCAGTTTTTTGAGGAACTGCCATATTGCATTTCAGAGTAGCTGTACAAATTTACACTCCCACCAACAATGGAGGATAGTTCCCTTTGTTCTGCATCCTAATCAGCATAGGCTGTCATCTATGTTTTTGAATTTAGGCATTCTGACAGATGAAGGTGGTATCTCAAAGTTGTTTTTATTTGCATTTCTCTGATGGCTAAAGATGTTGAGCAATGTTTTAAGTGCCTTTTAGCCATTTGTAATTCTGTGGAGAATTTCCTTTTTAGATCTGAATCCCATATTTTAATTGGGTTATTTAGGTTTTGGGGCTCTGGTTTCTTGAGTCTCTATATATTTTATAGGTCAGTCCTCTGTCAGATATAGGGCTGGTGAAGATCTTTTCCCTGTAGGCTGTAGTATTGCATTATTGACTGTGTACTTTGCCATACAGAAGCTTCTCAGTTTCAGGAGGTCCCACTGATTGTTGTTCTTAGTGTCTGTGCTACTGTTGTTATATTTAGGTAGTAGACACCTGTGCCAATGCATTGGAGGGTATTTCCCACTTTCTTTTCTATCAAGTTCATTGTGTCTGGGTTTATATTGAGGTCTTTGATTTTTTTGGACTTGAGTTTTGTGTGATGATAGTTTGGATCTATATGCATTCTTCTGCATAGTGCTATCCAGTTGTGCCAACACCATTTGTTGAAGATACTATCTTTTTTTCCATTAAATATTTCTGGCCTCTTTGTCAAAAACCAGATGTTCATAGGTGTGTGGGTTAATGTTGGGGTGTTCAGTTTAATACCATTGATAAACAAGTCTGTTTTTGTGCCAATACCGGGCTGTTTTTATTACTATAGCTCCACTGTATAGTTTGAAGTCAGGATGGTGATTCTGCCTGAATTTCTTTTATTGAGCAGGATTGTTTAGGCTATCCTGGGTTTCCTGTTATTCCACATGAAGTTGAGTATTGTTCTTTCAAAGACTGTAAAAAATTGTGTTGAGATTTTGATGGAAATTGTGTTGAATCTGTAGATTGTTTTTGGTAAAATTTCCATTTTTACTATGTTGATCTTACATATCCAGGAACATGGGAGATCTTTCCGTTTTCTGAAATCCTCTTTAATTTCTTTGTTCAGTGACTTATAGTTTGTGTCAAACAGGACTACTACTTCTTTGGTTACAGTTATGCCAAGGTATTTAACACCATTTGCAGCTATTATAAAGGGTGATGTTTTTCTTTTTTCTTTTTCAGCCCTTTTATCCTTAGTGTATAGGAGGGATATTGATTTTTTTGAGTTAATCTTGTACCCTGATGCCTTGCTGGAGATTTTTATCAGCTATAGGAGTTCCCTGCTATAATTTTGGGGGTTTCTTATATATACAGTCACATGTAGTTTTCTAAGTGATGAGAGGGCCACTCATGCCACCTGTGTCTTTTCTTGTTTCTTTAATTGTCCAGTGTATTTCTTAATCTTTTGACATCATTCTCTTATATTTTCCACTGTTATGTCATATTTGTCATATTTCAGAGGAAACATTTTGAAGCACTTTGTCATATTATTTTCTTATTATAAATAAAAAGAAAATAAAACTTGTCCTTAACAACATGTGTTGCTTATTGGCAATTTTCTGTGTAGAGACACTGCGACTGTAGAAACATTAATAAAAGGAAAACATTTAATAGAACCTGCTTTAAAGTTTGAGGTTTAGTTCATTATCTTTGTGGTGGGAAACATGGTGACACACAGTTCAACATGGTGCTAGATAATTGGCTGACATTTCTACATCTGACTCAATATGTTACAATGAGGTTTTTTGGCCTGTTCTGGCCTGAGGTTTAGACTCACAGACCTGACACAGGTAAGCCACAGGCTATGGGGCAAACAGATTAATGAAAATAAGTTGTGTTAAAATAATAATAATAAAAATCTAACTAACTATGTGCCTATCCATAGGTCAAACAACATAAAGTTAATCTAAATGTGTAAGCCATTTTAAGAGAGCCTAAGCAGCAGAGGACAGCAAAGTGGTCTAGGACAGCAAGTCTGTGAATCTGGACCTCTGGCTGCCCACAACCAAAAAATCTTTTTGTAGTCAAAAGATAGAGGCATTGGACTTAACTTGAACATCTAAAATATCAAATTTTACCCCCAGTGACACATTTCCTCCAACAAGACCACACTTTCTAATCCTTGTCATGTATATCAACTCCCCAATCACTGAATATTCAAATGCATGAGCCCATGGGGGCCATCATTCCTATTCAAAGTACCACACACCATTACCAAACTATATTAAAGTCCTTGGAAACATGAGGTTGGGAATTGTAGCATTTGACCAACTCTGATATTGTATATTTGTAGGAAGTCATTCTAAACCATCAAATGTTTGTTCTTTCTCAAAATTATTAGCAATTTTAATTACCTATTGTGGAGACACACAAGTGTGGGAAAGACTTCACTTCCTTCTTCTCTCAGCCTGTTGAATTGTTCTCTGAACCAGGAGGTTCTCTCCCAGGCATGAATGACATATTTTGTGGCTCCTTGTGGTCCTGGCCACCATGCCATGATGCACACTTTGTTCTTTCTGCACAATGACTAACCCCCTGCTTTTGGTTACTGTTACTATTTCCTTGTAGTGCAGCCAGCAGGTGGGGGGCTACCACCCTGGATGGTGATGTAATCATCAGGTTGGGGGCTGCCTCCCTGAAACATTTATATACTGCACCAAGTTACAATAAACTTTGAGACTTGAGCAGACTTTCCAGCCTTGTCTCCATTCTTTGCGACTCCTCCCATTCTTTGTCCTATTCTCTCTCTTCCAGAACCCTCTGTTGACTGATCCCGTGGGCCTGGGCAACCTATGGTTCTAGCACACTGGGGTACTCTAATTATTAATAGTTGTATTTCCTACTCTATTCACTGTTAAAGACAGCTCTCAAAATTCCAGAACTTCATGACTATGATCATAACAAGATATACAGAAAAATGTATGAGTGCATATACTCCTACTTTTCTGCACTTTCTACTTTTTCTGTACTGTTATATCCTCTTTCATTAATTGTCTATTACTTGTTTTCATTACAGTTCCTTTGGTATTCACATAAAAACATGCCATGGTTTACAAAATTCCAGGTCAATTGAAATTTAACCTGTTATACAAGTGCATCACAACTATATTCTCTGCATATATAGTTTCTGAAAGTTCTTAGTATCTTATCATGATGATCCTCTATAAAACTTACAAATCTTCTCTATGCTCCATTATCCTCCTACCCTTTAAGCAAAACAGAAAAAATAAAACTTCATCTGTTAATCCTTTAACCTTTATTTATAGAGAGAATTATGTATATAATATTAATTTTTTTGTAGTCCTGGGACTTAAACTCAAACAGTGGCGCATCCAAAGCAAGGTAGCTACTACTGAGCTTTATTATAACCCATTGAAATTAAATTTTAAAAAATGTCAGATTTGAAGTAACTTTCTAGAGTTAACCTTGAGCTTGCCTTGGTATCTCAAGTATTCAACACTATAAAGATGAGCTACAAAATTCTGTGAATCTGCCTTTCCAATTGAACTGTCTCTGATCATAGCATAGCAAAAATAACACTATGATAAAAGAATAAAATATTACTGTGGCAATACCTGTGTTGAATGTTTCAGTGATAACTCAACATTCCCCCCAATATATTCCATTAACTGAAATAGGGACAGAAAAATTTTACAATATATGAGCCATAACCTGTCCCAAGTCATTATACGCTCACCTATTTATTAAACAGAAGACAGGGTGCATGACAAGTCATTTGCTCCAAAATGAAATGTGAACTGGAAACACACAAACCAAGAAACTGATTTTAAAAACAAAACATATTGAACACTGTGAATTGTGGGTGACTAGGACTAAAGATAAGTGGTTTTCTAATATTTTCTCATGTCTTTGCTGTGATTTTTATTTTTCAAGCTTGATCTCAATCACTTCTTCCTGACCAACACATAAGAAATATGCATTTTACAGTGGTGTCAATCTACAATTTATGATTACAAGAAAACCAATTTGCTAGAGTATATTTGTCATCATGAACCAAACCACTATGTAGTCAGCGCTGTGCCGGTGGCTAGCACATGGAGATATGTTGGGTTCTTATTGATACTAAGTCTCTGTGGAAGATGATATTGCATTTCCTTTGAAATGATGTGAAATCTGCTTTATAGTAAAACACACACAGTTAACTAGAGAACCTTAAAAAGGACATAGCACACTTACTTTGAGATCATAGTTTGTAAAATTATTGGTGATTATACGTGTAATTATGTTTGTTTTTTGATGTAACGTGAAAAACTGCCACTTGAAGACTGCATTGAGACTTTCATTGTGTGGTGTAGTTTATTTATTGATTTAAAAAACAATATAATGACATGCATCTGTCTTTGTAGTCTCCCTCACAGAAGTTTCACACTTCTAATATTTCATGCTTTGTCTACTCAACTCTCTTTCACTCCTAACTATGGACTAAAAAAAAAAATCTCTTAATTACTTTTATTATTTTGTCTTTTACAGAATCTCATATAGTTGTATTATAGTATATAGCCTTCCTCTGGTTACTTTATGCCTTTCAGTAACATGAATTTAAAGCTCTTCACTTTTTAAAACTTAATGGCACATATCTTTAGCTTTGTGTAAAGGATTACATTATCTAGATATGACAATTATTAATCTACTGAAGGGAATTTTGTCTGGTTCCAAATTTAAGCTGTTATAAAGAAGGCTGCTGCAAAAAACAGTTGGGTGGACTACATAGACCAAATTTGCACCCTCTTTGTGTCAATCAAAAACATGATAGTGGGGTGTGGATCTTGATTATCCAGAAGACAAATATTATATTTAATTTACAGATCTTGTTTTAAATCTTTAAATTTGAGAATATAATCTAAAGTAATCACAAAAAATAAGAAAGTAGAGAGTAAGCATGTCAAGAAGATGGGAGAAGGAGTTGTAGAAAGTGAAACAGCATGACATGGATACCATAAAAAAAATGTGAGAAAATGGGTCTATTTTATTTGCTAAGGAGAAACTTTGGATAAAATTGAAGGAGAGTAGAGAGATAACTAACAGTGAAATGTTTCTGGAAGCTTCTTGGTCCTGCCTGGCTCTGCCGCAATTTATAATTCAATTCCTCAGAGGCCTAATATTAATTTAAACTGTTTGGTCTATAGTTGATAATGTACTAGCCATCACTTACATCTTAAATTAACTCAGCCTATGTGACTGCAGCATCCAGCCAGTTGCCTCAGAGCTGTTCTGGATGTTTGATCATCATTGCCTTAGATCCCATTGAAGACCACTCGTAGATTTTCCTTGAGGGTACCACATTAATGTGAAAGGAATCCACAGTCTTCATATTTTTTGGAAACAAAAGCAGAGCCTCTTTTCCAAAGCAACATATACTTTTACCTAAGTTTTGATGTCAAGATACCATTAAAATATATATGTTGGTTTAACTTAGTTTACAACCAAGTGTCTTTTTAAAGTTAACTCAGTAACAGTCAAAATATTAAATAAAGCACGATGATACAAAATCAAGATTTTTCATATTTGGCATCTTTGAATGGTTTATTATGCTTTTTATTACCATATTTCTTTTTAAAGAACCCCTTATACCCCTTTTTATCTCCCTCAGACACAAACAGACAGACACACACACATTAAACACATTGAAACCTGTTTAGAAATAAACACAAACACACACACACACTAAACACATTGAAACCTGTTTAGAAAAATATTTCCATCTTATTATATTTTATTCATACTTTCTAGCTTTTTTTCTGTCTGAGAAAAAGCTTAAATCCACAGTGTAGCATGCTGACAGAGTTTGTGCTAATAGCTTACACCGACATGCAGTAACTGAAGGAAGCCTCTCTGTACTTTGGCCTTTGGAAGAGACTTCAGAAACCTGTCTTGCTGCTTAGCACATGGCAGCTTGTGGCCAGCTGTATCTTACAGGCAGCTATTTGAGGAAGTATCTTTGTGCTGCTGTGGGTATAAAACTGTCAGACTAGGAAGCAGTTTCTTGGTCCTGCCAGGCCCTTCAGCAGCTTATATAGTAATCACTCAGAGGCTTAATATTAATTACAAACGGTTTGGTCTATTGTTTGAATGTACTAGCTAGGTCTTACACCTCAAATTGACCCATTTCTATTAATTTATATATTGCCACATGTCCAGTAGCTTACCAGTACAGTCACATCTTATTTCTTGGGCAGCTGGATTGAATCTCTTGAACTCTGCCTTTCACCTGTATCTCTACTTAGATTTCTTGCCTTCCTCCATCCTGACTTGTCATAGGCCAAAACAGCTTTATTTACTAACAAATGGTAGAAACACATATTCACAACATACTGAAAGAGCAACCCTAAGCTTGTTTGAAAAAGTCATTTTTAAACCAACTATAGTATAAACTAACTTAAAACTACATCTGTATCTGTATATTTTAAAATAAAATTATGCCACCTAGGGTCATTATGATACTGACAAGTCTCATAGATCATTTCATAAAAGCCTACTGTCAGACCAGGAATACCTCCTTTTGACTTGTTGGTCAAGGAAGTACAAAAGATTTTCATGCACAATATGCTATGTCATTGCCCTTGATAACCTCCCAGAACTTGAGGGTAAGACTCTATTGCTTAAGACACATAAGCCAGAGAGAAGTCTTATGGGACTCTAAATGTAGCTTACCTGAAGGCCTACTTTTCAAGGACTCAACTAATATTAGAAGGTCTTATGCAAGTGGCCAAAGAACAAAACCTATTGGCAGTTCTTCCAGTTGTAAATTCTGTGAGCAACAACAATGACCACATTTCCAGCAGTGACAATTTTGTCTCAGAGGTAATCAATGGTTTTAAATTGCATTTAGTGACTACTGTGTAGCAGTTTCCTCCAAGACTGAAATATTCCATTTTTAAGGGAATATGTTTCAGAAAATGAATAAATAACTCTAGGAAATTCTTAAAGCTGACCAGATTTATGAAGCCTCTTTCACAATTTATCCCAAGAATACACAGCAAAGATTGCTGAGAGTCCCTCCCAGATAATAAATACAAGCTGCAGAAAAGATGCTCAGAGAAGCCAATCTACAAAGATGCCTGAGACCCTATCAGCTGCACGGAATAAGCAGAGGACACTCTCCAACTATGTGTAGCAGCCTGAAGCCTGTGCACTTTACTCTAGCTTCACAGTTTTTGTGAGATGTACTAGGTTGGACATTGATGATGCAGTGCTCTTTGAGCTGTGTCTGTGCCTGCGAGTAACCACCCCTTATCTATATTCTGCTAAAGAGTTGGGGCTAATACTGGGCATTGGGCGGAAGGAGCAATAGGTAAGGTATGGGTCCACCCTTAGCATACTTGGGTTAGCAGAAGATGTCTGCTGGTATTGGGAAAGGCAACGAACAGAATGTTTGGAGTAGGTGGTTAAGAGGTGATGGTTTGTGGTATTCACTGGATATGTGGGCAAAGAGAGGAAAGGCTGCCAGCATGTGTTCTATTGCAGCATTGGGAAATATATAGGGGACTGGGACTGGAGAAGTAGTAAGGGAAGAGAAGATCTATAGGAAGCCTATCTGGTTTGGGGGAATTCATCAAATCCTTAAAAACAAACTTAAATTTAATTTGAAGTGGATGATAAAAGTATATCTAGTTTTATAAGAGAGAATCAAACTGGAACACTGAAAGAGAATCACATTTACCTTCCATTCTAATCCATATTAATTTTTGTCATTTTTCTGAATTTAAATCACTCTCATTGGTGTATAATATCATTGAAATGTGGCTTTTGGCTGGTAAGTAATCATTGATAATATTTATTTAAATGTGTATTTGCTTTTTTGGAGCATTTTCTTGAGATATCTGTAAACGTTTTTGGCATATAAATTAAGTTGTTCAATTTTTATTTTTTGGATTTTCATTATCTTTTGCATATTTTGAAAATAAGTTCTTGTTTAGAAATTTGTGTTTATTTTACATAACTAAAATACTCATTGTTACTTTTTAACAAACCTTAGAGTAAAATATTTTAATTTTAGTAAGTTCTAGTTTATTATTTTTTGTATGAGTTTTGCATCAGACTTTTATGTCTAAAATGTAACCTCTACCCTAAATTGAAAGCTAAAAATAGTGTACATGCTTACAATACAAGGTTTATCCAATCGTACTTATAATGTATACTGGGTTTTGTTACACAAATAAAAATAAAAACAAAACCCCTAAAGCAATGTTGATGTGGGAATGCCTTTCTGTATGCTGTGAATATCCATCTTTAAATAAAGGAGCTGTTCTGGGCCATGACAGGCACCATAGAAGAAGTAGGAAGAGAAAACAGAGCATAGGTAGGAGAAGCAGGGCAGAGTCAAACAGATCGAGCAAGTTGCCCAAGGAGCAACATGTAGGAGCACAGGTGAGCCACCGGCCACATGACAGACAGATTAATAGAAATGGATTGATTTAAGATGTAAGAGCTAGCTAGCAATATGCCTGAGCCATAGGCCAAACAGCATGAAGTTAATATAAGCATCTGAGTCATTTCTGGGACCTGAGCAGCAGCAGGCGGCTAAGGGGTCTGTGGCGTCAGGTCTGTTGGTCTGGGCCTCTGCCCACCCAGAACCAAGAAACCCCATTGCAACACAATGTCACTCAGTATATGTAGCTATCTGCTTGAACAATTGTTTAGTAGTCACAAAACCCTGCGTTTGACTCCTGGTAATACAGTGTTAACAATCAAATACTCCTACTATTATAGTATTAGCAAATATGCAAAATAAATGTGAGTAACTTACATTTCCAGTCTCCTCTAAACATTATGTAGGAATTTGTAGTTTTACATTTATATTTAGGATATAACTTACTAATAATTTTTCAAAAAGGATATATACATATATATAATTTCTAATTTATCCATATGATAAATTTTGATAAATATTTTATGAAGATGATTTTAGAATAGGACTTGGAAAGATAAAGTTAAAAGATAAATTAATACTAAGAACTCAAGTTTGTGCCACTAGAAAAAAAGTGGAGAATAGAATGGATGAGAGTTGAAGAGGTCAAACATTTCTAAATATGAAGACAACATAATATATCTTACATATATTTCCAGATAATAGCTATCTTAATTCTATAAAGCATTTAAAAATAAAAAATAATTAATATTTAATGTAAACTATTACTGAAACCAAAACTAGTTTTGTACAACTAATTAAGTTAATTTAAAGAAAGTAATTAGTATTTCGTTACTATTCTTTTTGCTGTACCAATGATTTTAGTACATATAACATCTTAATGGTAATTTCAGAAATACTCTACAATGTTTAAAATGTAAAGCAAGAATAGTGGCAAAGTGCCAATTATTTTAATTGATTGAACATTTTATAATAAAAGCCATAATTTCTTTATATTGTACTTTATTGAGTTGTTAATGTGATTGCATCCAAGGGGTACTGAACATACAGTTAACTGCTCATCCATTTGTCTCCCAAAAAAATATTTCAACAAGTCAAATAAAAACCTAAGGTAATTTCTGCTCTATTTAATTAAATATTTTAATTTTTTTCTCTATCATGTAAAATTCATGGAGAAACTAGAAGTATTTTTTTTAGTTACTTATTCAACTATTAACTTTATTTGATATTTTAATATGAAAACTAATACTGTTAGTTTAAAATGTAATGAAATGTTTACTTTTCATTGAGGATTGTTGTTTTGTGAAGAATGATATTGTCAAATAATTTTCTTTTAATTTTAAAATTATTGTCTTTGCTTTTTATTTATTGTCAACATAATGTATGCTAGAGTCATCTGAGAAGGGAGAAGTACTGTTCTTAAGTTCATATGTGATAACATATGCTAGACATTGTCATGATTGCTAACTTATGTAGGAAGATTCAGCCTGCTCTGGACAGTAACATTCCTAGGCATGTGGGCCTAGTCTGCATAAGAAAGCTAGCTGTATAACCAGAGATGGATTTAGTATGGAATTACTTCCATGCCATTAGGTCAAGAAGCCTTGGCTTCTCAGTAACGTACTCTGACCTGAAAATACATTTTTTTTTTCTCCTCTAGGTTGTTTGTAATCATGTTTTAATGATTTAAACATGATTTTAACTATTTAAACGTTTCAAACAACATCCTGAATAAAAATAATTACTACAGCTATACTTATTAAGATATGTCACTGTTTGCATACAACAAATACACAAATGAATCACAGCTGCTTTCTATGTATTCTTTAATAGTAGCAATGATTTTTATAAACTACACTAAAATCTGTATTTTTATTTCAGTGAAAATTTTGCCACTGGACTCGGGAGAACAGTGCATGAGAAAATGTACACAAGGTGAATTTCTGGTAAGTCAATGAAGGGCTGGTGAATAGCACGTTTGCAATGAAAATTGACTCACTGCTGCTGCAGCTATGAGATTATGATGTAGGAAGCAGTACTGGACAACTGGAATAAAAAGTTTCCTTTCCAGTGATTTTACGGTATCATTCTACTCACAATAATGTATTAGTAAAGAAAAATTTTTCCATGAGTGTCAGATGAAAAAGGAAACAATTATACTCTAATTTTTAACATGAAAAACTTTTAAATTGCCATTTAAGTTTTTAAATATTGATACTGGTGAGCTCAAAGTTTTAATTTTGCTCTCATAATTCCAGTTGATTATGGGTATGCATGTTTGTGTGTATTCACCTTTGTAAATTCTATTATGAACACATGGAAAAGTATTTTAGAAAGGTGGTGTTTGCTCTATGATGCAGCCTTAAGTTATATTTGCTCAGTATCATCATTTCTACCTTTTTATTTCATGATTCAATTATAACTTATTCACATTTGATTATTTAATTGAGATTATTTATGTTTGCATTTAAAATTATAATACATAATTTCTTTTAATTCTGTTAGAAAATACAATTGTTTAAATTTTTCTTTTCATTTGTTTTTTTATTTTCTAATTAATTATAATAAGTATATTTGCATCATCTTACCTCTTCAATTTTCTCCCTTCAGAGCCTCCTATGTCCCCTAACAACCCAGTTACTACCTCCCAAATTCATGACCATTTTTTCTTTGTTATTGACATACGCACTAGCTTAAATATATGGATAACATATACTGAATTTGTTTATTATTTGTGTGTGTGTGTGTGTGTGTGTGTGTGTGTGTGTGTGTGTGTGTGTGTGTGTGTGTGTGTGTGTATACATGTAGATGACTTCAGGGCTGACCATTTGGTGTTGGATAACTAAGGAACTCACTCCTAGGAAGTCTTTCTTTTTTCTTTCTTTTGTTTTATCTTTCTTCATTTATTTTATCAAAAAATGTCAATTTTATCTATGTATTTCCCTGCTCCCCTCCTTTCCCTCCTCCCAACCCCTCCCAGTCATCCCCCAGCCTCCCCGCTCTCCATCCACTCATCCCCTCTTCCAAAAGGGAAAGAAATTCCAAGGAGGTCCAGCACAGTGCAGCACATCCACTCTAGGCAAGTCTGATCCACCCATCCCAAAGTCAAGGATGGGCTAGGTGTTCCTCTGCAGAGAATGGGCTTCAAGATGCCAGACCATGAACAGGAACAGAGTCTGATTCCATCCCTCGAGGTTCCACATACTGCCCATGCCAATTGACACCCGCCTACACTTCGAGGGCCCAGCTCCTTTTCCAGATGGATCTTCAGTGACCATTCCAGATTCAATGAGCTCCCCAGCTCTCCAGCCAGGAAACCATCATTGTGGGAACTCTCCTCACAATCCCATCCCATTGCTCACACAGACAAACCCTCCCCTCTTCTCAGCTGGACCAGGAGCTCTGTACAGTGCTCAGCCATGGATCTCTCATTTCACTTCTATTCCCCATTGGATGTAGGTTTTACGATGACATCCAGGGTGATCACCCACCTACCCATGTGGGAAGTCCTTTTAAGGCACCTTCTCTACTATTACCTGGTTACTTGGCCAGGAACATCCTTTGAGTTCTTGGGGCTTTCCCTAGTACCCAGTTTCTTTCCAACCCCAAATTGGCTTCCCCTAGTGACATATTCAATGGTAGGCAACTGTTGGTGGGCATGGACAGTACGTGGAGCCTCAAGGGGTAGAACAAGACTATGTTCCTGTGTGTGGGCTGGCACCTTGGAGCCCATTCCCTGCAGAGGAGCTCCTAATCTAGTCTTGACTTTGTAATGAGGAAATTAGACTTACCTGAAGTGGATGAGCCAGGCTGAGCTGATGCACCTTGAAACTTCTTGCCCTATTGGGGGAGATGATTGGAGGATGGGGAGTGGGAAGCCTGAAGGCTGACTGGTAGTGATTGGGAGGAGAGAAAGGAGGAGAGCCATGTGGATACATGGATAAACAAAGACTTTTTTAAAAATAAAAATAATAATAAAATGAAGGAAAAAAATAAGTGATTTTTTTCTCTCAACAATTACAGTGTTATATCTAAAGTATAGTAATTTAGCACTTTAAAGATGTTTATAAAGTTTAATAAATGTTCAAAGTATTAGTTTTCTTTATTTCAAAGATAATTTATTTTTGTTCATTTGGATTCATCTCTCTCCTTCTCCAGTCTACCCTCATATCTGTCTATGTCTATCCCCGGTAATCGCCCTTCAACTGTCTTCCTGTGTATTGCTCCAGCCACCATATTCTCTAAATTCTTGGCACTCTAACAAGTCTTTTCTCTCTGCTGTTTCTGGTAGGGTTCTATATGAACGAATCATGTATGTGTATGTATGTGTGTGTGTTTATACATATAACAGCTTTTATATATGACCTGAGCAAAATAAATGTGTGATTCTGTTTGCTTACGTACAGAAGAAATAGAAGCTAATTTGTGTTTGGCTTTAGAGAGCTGTGACTCCAGAAAATAAAACCAATGAGTACTTGTAAGACAGAAGGAAAATCTGCAGGTGTGAGGTTGAGTAATTTACTGCTTGCTCTTTATCCTGAGTGCTTTTAAGTAGGGCTGATAAATGTCTTTCATCAGTGCATATATGGGTCCTGCACATTGTCAGGATCAAATGTCAGAGTCCAATGCTCGTGCATTACATAGGACATTTTAATATATTTAGCATTGTGAGCATGGTGCAAAAACAGTTCATACTCACTAAATATTTCCTGGTTTCCTTCACCTGTCCACTAGGCTGCAATCAATTTAGGAAACTGTGAGCAGAAAAGACACACATCAGAAAATGTGTCACTTCTTGGCTGAGGCTTTTAAGCGTTCCTGTCTTCTTCTATCTTAAACTCTTAAACTCTCACTTCCACAGTGTCCTTGGAGGCCACATGTTCCAGATGGTGTCACTAGCAGATGGAATTAGGCTTCCAAGATGCCATCAATCTTTATGTGTGGGGAAATGAACCTGTGTTGCATTAAGCAGCTGATATTTTTCTTTAGAATGCAGAACTAATTAGCTTAATACCAAATGTCAACACAGTAAACAGTAAATAAATTTTAAAAATTGTTAATAGATAGCAAAGGGAATAACCTATACTTATTTTCTTTTAATTTGGATAAAAAGATAAAATTTAATTTATTATGAAACATTTCTCAAGGAATAAATATTTCAGATTATCACTAGGTAATAGATATTTCAAATGTTTATAAGAAAGAAGAAAATGAAATCATTTTTATGAAGAAAATAATTTATGTATATATTTTGCATATATATTTATGTATATAAATTTTCATAGGAAAATGTTACCAACAATAACATATAAGAGCAATATATGGGATGTCTGTAGGTAAAGCAATATGCAAATGTGCTATATGTAAATGCTTTTAGTAGATACTAAATTTGCAAACATAACAGATTTCAAATATATATAAAATACTCTATGTATCTGTTCTTTGTATTTGTCATTTTTGATATCATTGAAGTACCTCCATTAACTGTATTCTTGTGTAAATAATTCATTAGAAAGGCTCATTATTTCTAAAATAAACTTGAAAACACAAAGAAAGCATATATAGAGAAAAATTAACTGAAGTACAATATTTATTTTAATCAGTAATATAGCTACCCAATCTCATCAATTCATAGGTATATTTTTAAACTCTCAAGATTTAGTTGAATAATGAAACTTTATTTGTAGATTGTTATAATTTATAAAGTTAAATTTCCTCAATCTCCACAGGATTTAATTAGAAAGGGGCATTTTTATATTCTCCACAGAAATACAGAATTAATAAAAACAGGACTAGGTTCATTAAATCTGAAGTTATTTTGTAAAATATCTATGATTTTACTAGGCTTAAAAGTAGGGTATTTGTTTTGGTAAGATTGTCATTTTTACTCTGTCGATCCTACCTATTCAGGAGCATGGGAGATCTTTCTATTTTATGATATCTTCTTCAATTTCTTTCTTCAATGATTTAAAGTTTGTCAAAAAGGTCTGCTATTTCTTTGGTTAGAGTTACACCAAGATATTTAATTCTACTTTCAGCTATTATAAAGTGTGATGTTTCCCTGAGTTTTTTCCAGCCCTTTTCTCATTTGTGTATAGGAGTGCTATTGGTATATATATATATAAAATCTGAAAATAGAGATAGTTTGACTTCTTCTAAAACTTCGGGAACTATATTGAATAGATAAGGAGAAAGAAGACAGCCTTTGTCTTGGTCCTGATTTTAATTTGGATTGTTTTGAGTTTCTCTCCATTTAGTTTGATGTTGGTTGTTGGCTTGCTGTATAATGCCTTTATTATATGTAGTTATTTTTCCTGTATTCCTGATCTCTCCATGACTTTTATCATGAAGAAATAAACTTCAGGGAAATGAACTAAACCCTCCAAAAGTAGAAGACTGTCAAATGGTGTGGGTAGTGTGTGGAGCCTCTTGCAGTAGGGTCAGACTATGTTCCTGGTGCATCAATTGCTACCTCAGAGCCCATTCTCTACATAGGAACACCTAACCCAGCCTTCATACTGTAGTGAGGGGACTCAGACCTACCTCAACTAGATATATTAAAGTGAACTGACCCACCTTAAAACCTCTTTCCCTCCTTGTGGGGAGGGGGATTGTGGAGTGGGTTGAGGGAGGCTGAGGAAGGACTGGGAGGAGGGAAGGGAGGCAGATCAGTGGTATACATGGAGAAAACCTTTTTAAATAAATGAAAAAAAAATAAACATCTTAGAAACTGGGGAAAAAGAAGGAGTCTACTGGCTAGTTTCTAAGGCAACTCAGCACACAGCAGAGTTATTTTTGGAGAGCAAACATCAATTGTGAAAATATCACTTCAAGACTGACCTTTGATTGGATACTTTTTTGAATAGTGATTGATATGAAAGGTTTCAGACCTACTGTGCTTGTGGGCACAGCTATGTGGGTGGTGCAGGGAGTGCGTAGGAGAGCAGGGTGCACAAGCCATGAGGGGCAAGTCAGTGAGCAACATTCCTTTATGGCCTTTGCTTCAGTCCCTGCCTTTGGGGTCTGTCATGAGTTCCTTTGATGACAGGCTGTGATTATCCATGTGTGATGAAATAAATAAAGACTTTACTTCCCCAAGTAGCTTTTCTTTGATGTTTTATGAAAGATATGGAAATACTAAAATACTAAATAAGACAAGTAGATATGTCATGGATATACACAGCACTGATGAGTCATTTTATGTAAGTATGATATATTTATTACAGACTGATAGATACAGATAGATGATAGACCAAATAGATACAAGCCTCAATGCACATACGAATGTATATATACACATAATCAAAAACATCCATATTTTTATGCAATGGAAAAACATTAACTGATTAAGAATAAACTCTTCAGTGTGACAATTTCATGTATTATCCAACCATGACTATACCAGACATCACTTAAAAATAGTAGCAGTATTTACCATAGAGCGGTCCTTGGAAAGTCATAGCTTGTACTTTGAATTTTAGTTGACACATTTTAAGTAAATGTTTCCTATTCTATTATGTATATTAAATTGTAATCACATCACCTCCCTTTCCTTTTCCTCCCATTTCTCCCATATTCCCCTGGATTTGTCATTTTTCAAATCCATGTCCTTTATATTTTTTTCTTTAAATATGGCTCCTTGAATAGTTAGAATATACAAATTGTTAAAAAGTATAAAATTGAAGAATATTTTGCCCTCTTCATGCTTCTAGACTCTAAAAAAATGTTACATATGTTGCATTATTCTCAAATGATTTAGTCACACTTCATCTCTTCATCATCCCTGCTGCCCTCTCTGACCCTTCTCAACGCCATTACGTCTGTCTGATGATGCAGCATTATTTTATAACTTGATTGAGGGGCTTATTGATTTCAGCCACTGTTCTCTACTATATATAAATAAAACTGAAAGTGAGAGGGTTTATATTTGATAATAAAAAAGAGACTCTTATGGCATCTGCAACATTCATTTGATGATTTATCTGATGAACAGTCAGAAAAGGGTCAAACTCAAAAAAGCCTTTGCATATATGAAAGAATTGACAGCCGGAAAACTTGAAAGTTTTAGCTTTAGGACTGTCCAACCCTTAGTGAGAAAAGAAAAGAGCATTTGATGAGATGTTACAAGAAAGTAAACACTCAGAAGAAAATTTTTACAATTCGTTGATAGTTGAAGAAAAATATATAAATAAAAATATATGACATAATAAATATGTGTGTATGTAATATATGTGATATACAACTCTGCATATTCTTACGTTTAAAATACACAGAACAAATGCTTATCTGGTTTGTCTAGAATGTTACCTAAAAACAAACAAATTGCAAACGGATTAGGGAAAAGAAAAGAAAAGGGTAAATGGAAGGCAATGTAACCAGTTGAAGCTTCAGATGGCTTTGGTGCTTCTTACAATTCTTTGGTCTAATGATATAAACATATTTTTTTTTTTCAAAATCGTAACCTGTGAACGAAAAACATTTCGCTATTGACTTTGACCCCTTACTAAATGAGGATGGTTTGTGCAATTTATTCCTATGCCTTTGACTTGTATTTATAGGAAGATGGAATTTGTTTTCTGATTCACTGATATGACAATATTATAGGAACTCTGAGGAAAAACACATCTGACATTCAATAAAGCTGTCTGTGCACCAAGATGTCCAAAACTAACATAACCCTGATCTTTTGCCCTGGTGAACAGAACAAATGTTGGAACAAATGAATTTTATAAGTGACATTATATGACATCAACTTTCTACTTTCGAGGCTTGCTAGATTAACCAAATACGATTTTTGCATGTAGAACAGTATTAGTGAGTTGATGTATTCTTTACTACCTATACATAGTATTCATCTTACATTCTATTTTTGATGTGTAAATCCTAAAGAAGTAACTAAAAAGTTTTAATACTACTTTAAAATTTATGTAATGATAATGACCATTGCTAACACACGAACAGAGTTTTTATTGTCATGACCTTAAACATTGCAAACATATCAAAAATATTGTCAATCACCAACGTAGATATAAGATAACTCTGATTCTTGAGATTGATTGACCTCAAGATTTCTTCAAGATTTGTAAAATGTAAATAAATTTGTGTAAGGTCTTTCAAAGGAGAAGAAATCTTCCTGAAATATTTGGAACAGTTAACTCTCAGGAATTAATCCCATTAAGTACTTTAAATGAAACATATTTTAAATAATCAAGCGAAATTAAAACTAGGGTGAGGCTTATGCACATTTTCATGGAAAATTTCACAATGTTATTTCTAATATACATCATACTATTTTTCTAAATATTCTTTTCATAATAAATTTATAGTTACTTCTTGGGGATTAATTTCTCTTTGTTAATAAAAACTATTATCACTAAATTATTCCAATTTTTTTCTTTTCTGAATTACCATTCAATAGAACTTAAGACTCTTGTAATTCTTTGTCTTCTTAAATGTTATACATATTGGTTTAGGAAACATCTAGTACTTTATATATATATATATATATATATATATATATGTGTGTGTGTGTGTGTGTGTGTGTGTGTGTGTGTGTGTGTGTGTGTGTAAAATATAATTCTCTTCAAACATCAGCATTAATGCTCTCATAGTTGATAAGTATATTGGTATTTGGTTAAATGGCATTGTACTTTCATTGCCATAGAAGAAATTAGAGCAAAACTATGTAAATATGTATGTGTCTTATACACATTATTCATTATGTAGCATTTGAGATTCACATCTAAAATAATAGGAAGAATAATTAAATGTAGTCATAAAATTTTTAGTGAGAGAAAAACAAATGTGGATTCTTGAGGAGAACATAATAAATGAATTTTTAAAGATGTGATAAGCGTTTAACAGATGCTATACTCTTAGAGAAAACTGTCCCTCCCTCTCCCAGTATATATTTGCCAATAGCACCATGACTCTGTTTCTTATCCTGGGATTTGGTATGGGCCCTCACAGGCTATATTCATTGTAGCACAATCACTGTACATTCATATTTGTAGGTACCTTGCTATGTGCGAAATTAGTGCTTCCTTGAGATCATCCACTAACTCTGGTTCCTACTGTGCAACCACTCATTACAATGATCTATTAGTGTGAGGAGGTAGATAAATTATATATACTCCCTACAAAACTGATCATTTTTCAGGCACTTATTATCTGTACCTTAGCCATTAAGAGTTAAAATAACATGTCTAAGATTGTTCAGGTACCATAAATTGGTCTTAAGGACAAAACAATCACCATCACCACAAAACAAGATACAAAGATAGTAGGAAAGGAAGGGTAACTGGATCAGAAAAGTGTCCAAAAAAGAATTGAAATTCATGAAGAACTAATAAAAAATTTTTACTTATTATATGTTATATATATATATGTATGTATGTATGTATATATATATATATATATATATATATATGGGCATATGAGACTAAAACATGAAAAATAATTACCTAGCCAATAATTTATTTATATTACACTTTGTAATATATAAAACAATTTCATGAGAAATGCTTCATCTTCATCTTCTTGCTCCTATTTTATACATAAAAAATGGAGTTCCTTCCTGTCTAGTTACCAGCATGAGGAAAGGATTCCTAATACAAAGACTTTAGGTAAAACCCAATAATATTGTAGTTTCTGTTGTATAGTATGCCCGATAAAAATTTACTATACATACAAAAACATTCACTTATTTTTACACTGCATATAAAGTCAAAATTGCACAATACTAAAATTGACTTATGTTGGAAAACATATTCAAACATTCATTTAAACATTTTTTAACAACTAATTCAAGTTATCTTGTGTGCTGGTGTCATTATTTTCCAGGTCACGTTTAGATACTATGTCAATGATGGTGTGGCTTCTGAAATGTCCAGAAGGAACAATCTCACCGCAAACTCAGTGAACCACAGGTCCTTACTATCTTTCTGACCTACTTGCGCAGCAATCTCTGAGCCATGAGTGGAGGAATTGTGTTGTAGTGGTAATAATAAGGACTGTGCCTGTGTTTTAGCCGTTGTTTTCTGTGATGGTCTCTGTCTCTTTTCAGAGAAATTTATTTGATGAGGCATGAGAACTATTTTGGGTCATAAAATTTTACAAACAAATCATTATTTTATTGTTAAAATTGCTAAGGTTTTTCTGAGCCTTGCGTGAGTCATAATCTCTTAGTGAGTAGATTGAGTTGTGTTGAAGACAGACTGATCTAAGTGTTAATGGTATAAGTACAATATATTCACAAATCAGGAATCAATCCTGTCTGTTGTTTCATTCTAAAGGATTCCATTTTTCTCATTTCTGTGTCCACAATTCAGAAGTTTAGTTGTACTTACATAATAAGGACTAACTGAAATTAGTGATTACAGTGAGATTATAGGAAATACAATTCTATTACCATTATTTAATTATTAATAAATCCCTGGCCATATGATTACAAAGTAATTTTGTTTTATGAGTTCTTATAATAAAACTACACAACTATGGAAGACCATGTGATGTTCAGTTTCCTTTGCTTACAAAATATGACATCCTTTAGATTAACAATGTATGATAACTTTTAAATTTATTGCTTAAAGTATATTATTTAGATTTGTAAGATTTTATGATAAAAGCTAATGCATTTTTTCTTCTTTAGCTGAAAATAAATTCTTCTCTCATAACATTATTTTTTCCTCCTCTGCTCCTCCCAGCTCCCCCTCCTACTCACCTCTCCCTCAGGTTTCTCCCCTCTGCAATTTAATCTTTTCTAGATAAAAATTTTCTTGGTGGTAAGTTTTTTTTTTTTTTTTTTTTTAGATTTCATTTTAAAACTACTTTAAAAAGTATTGGAAAGCGTAACAAATTAAAGGAAAAATAAAACAAAGAAAAAGTTTCACTTCATCTACGTGGTCTGAGAAGAATGCACAGAAGAAGAAACTGCCTCTTAACCAAATTTTGGCATTTTCAGTGTTTGTGGTTTTGGAAGAAAATCAGCAAGCATGTTAAAACAGTGATGAGCTCACAAGGTTTTTATAAAATTAAATGTCTAATTTAGTAAAAAGTGGGCCTTCTAAACAGTTCTCGATCGATGGGGAGGTTGGAATATAAATTTTCACGTTAGTGCTGCTGCTGCATTAACTGAACTGCCCCTTTCCTGTCTTTCAGTTACTGAGGATCGAATTGCTGGCTGAGTGTCTGTGATCGTCCAGGTGGCTGGATGCCAGCTTAGCAATACTGTGAACCAGAGTCTATCAGCTCCAGGTAGTGTTACTGGCAAGAGCCTCCACAGCACTTAATTTAATTAGATGAGACTTCCATTGTTGAAACTGCTGAACACAGTGTTTTTCGGTGAGCCAAGGAAGAATCTAATTTATTAGACCTTTGAAAGTGAGCTGCAGAATTGTTATTGTGGTGTCTCACAGTAACAGCAATGTTTTGAATATAAATCCTACATCCCGGGAAGACAGTATTTCAGGGACTTCACTTGTGTTTATTGCTGATGCATGAGCATCTTTCCATGGAGCTTTGCACCCTATTATGATTTCAGTTATTTTTGGATTGCAAGATAGAGTACAGTTTCCCATTTTTATTCCAGAGAAAAAAAATTGCTGTCGTGATGGGAGTGATATGCCAGGCTTAAGCAGAATACATTTTGTGCCGCCTCTGTTTTATAGTATGACACTGAACCTTTGTGTCACCTCTGTTTTATAGTATGACATTGAACATTTTGTTTCATTTCCATAGGCTCATATACAAGAAAAAGAACACACATCTTTTTTTTTCTAGAATCAGGATCAGTTAAAAAGCATATAAAAGAAATTCCAAAAGGAGATATTTATAAAAAAATACAATTAATTTTTATTGGACAACTGTTGATGTTGGTAGAAAACATCAAACTTACAGAGCAAATATTTTACAATGTTATTGTTGCAATAAAGAAAATTTAAAAAATTAAACTTGACAACACAATAGAAGCAACTAAGCCAAGTAACTGGACTTCGTAGAAGAGGAAGGTGTCTTAAGCAAAACACAGAAGACAATTCAATTAAAAACTACATACTTTTGTAATAAGTATTTAAATTATTGGCGTTTTCTTTAAAAATATTGAATATATTGATCCTTTACATAAGAAATATTAATTAATTACACTAGGCGTGGTAGATGGGTTAGTGGAAACAGCAGTTGCTTCACAAGCCTGTTCACCAGATTTCAATTCCTCAGGAACCATGTGAAGCCAGATATTAATGTGTACACCTGTTAGCACGGTTGGGGATGGAGACAGGGGAAACCTATTAGTTTCCAGGATAGCTCCTGGTCCAGCAAGAGAGATATTTTTGATTGATTAGGTTTACAGCATTGTATTCAAGGTTGTGAATCGAAGTGTGTACTCACAGAAACTTACAGTTATGTGAACTTACAAAATTCTTTTCAGGACATCTTTGAGTAAAGAAGCAAAATATTTCTTTTTGAAATTAATTAATCAATTAATTTTATATCCCAAGGAGAAATATGTTGGCAAGTTTGGGCAGAGGGTGGGTTGGGGATAGTGTCTGGGCAAGGAGGAGGGATAAGAAACTGCAGTGGACTACTTATTTTAGCTAATTTTTGAGAAATTCAACAAAAGTTGTTTTTTTTTTTTTTTTTTTTTTTTTCATGTGTGAAGCAGTAGTGTTATTTTTAGAGCGTTGAGAAGGCTTTTTAGTAATTCTCCTCATGGTGAGCCTTAGGTCATTTAAAATTTATGCTATCCACTCAATGCCAACGTTATCAGGATCGTGGACTGTGTGAAAATTGATAACATTCATTGATCAATGATGTATGAACTGAATCTACAACTTGTTTATTTGGCTTCACTGCCCTCCCCTGACATTGTGATTCATAGGCTTGGGGATATATTTATGAAGTCACAAGCCTGCTAGAGAACAATCAAAACATTTTGGTACTCTAATACTATATAATTTGTTCAGTGGCCTCTGACTCAGTTCTACCAAAGGATCAAAATATGTGTGGCTTTGCATAGAACATGTTCATTAAACTCCTGGGAGAATCTTTAAGAGATTTCTTTCTTTTTACAATATAGCTGGCATAGGTTTAGTGCACATTTTAAATATAGATACATTTGGATATCTATTTCCTGTGTTCCAAGAATTTTGCTGTATTTTTTTTTTTGAAATTGTATGTTGCTCATTATTTTTAAGAACAGATCAGGTATACAATATTTATAAGTTAGCACAATTATAATAGAAGAGAAGAATAAAACCATTGGGCTGGACTTTCTGGTTTGGGCTGGCTATCTGTTCATCAAGCTGTCTGGATGTCTTTCTTAACCCTGTTGTGCTAGGGCTTTGGGGGTAGAATTTTCTTCTTTTTTGTCAAGCCTTTGTCAGGAGATATCAAGATCATCTCTGAAATAATGTGACTACTTTGTGAGACTCATATGTTTTACTATATAAATTTTAATTTGACTCATAAGAAGTTAAAATTTTTGCTTTGTTATACTAGTCTATTCTATGCAAAAATATAGCAAATAGGCTTTTTTTAAATTAGCATTCATTATAAGGTTGGTTTTTTGTGAATCTTCTCTCCCAGCCTTCTCCATTATTCTCTCCCTGCTTCCTATTTCACTCCCAATCCACTGCCTGCTTCTCTTTGCATATCACACACTTTTTTAATCCTGTTGCCTATCCTCTTCTACTACCAATATCTCCCAGAAGAGGCCGACCAACATGTGAATCTTGAGTGTTTGTACACAATAATTTGGATATTTTATCTCTATTCCAATAATTACCAATAAAACTCAGGTTAAATTTTTGTGTCAGTAACCCTATGCTTGTTTCCTAGTAACCTTGAAAAAAAGGATAGAATTTAACTGTTAAAACCTACATAATCTTTGATATCTGCTGTTACTACATAGCATGTGTGAGCTTCCTTTCCTGATAGAAAATGATGATAAAAATGACTCGTATGCTTTATTCTGAGTGGGTGAATAAATGAATGAGTGAATGCAGTCTGTCAATGTAATAGGGATGTTTCTTATAGTTAACACAGATAATTTCCTTTTTGAGAAATGATATAACAGCATGGTGTCATCATGTAGATATCACAGAGTGTACTTTATATTGTAGACTACAAGATAGTGACTCATTGTGACATTTGTTACAGCAGAGATGCAGTAAACATCAGGCTCCTGATGCTGATAACATCAAAACATGATGTAAGATGATTCTTTGTAATAAACACTTTAAGTTTTATTGTAGAGTGACAATAAATAGTATACAGAGTAAATATGCAAAGTCATTATGTAGTTGCTTACCCACAGCGTATTTGTACATGATAATAAATGCTATATAATTCTTGATGATTTGGTTGTGAGCTGATTCTTTAATTGATGAACTATATCCCCAGATATGTTTATCAAACATCTGCATGCACAGTAGACTTATAAATAACAGCATCATCACAACAACCTGAATAATGTATGTGCTCTATTCAGTACGCTCACAACTTAATCAGAATTTAAACACCTTTGCACAATTAATAGGTCACTGACATGTATACAATTAATTTCTTGCTTAACATATTTTTTCATTAGATATTAACCTCAGTTATTACAATTTTTTATACTTTATTTTTTTCTTCAAAAACTGGTCATGGCTTTCCTCTGCTCCTCTTTCCAAACTGTTACTGGCTTGCAGTAGTTATTTACTAAAGATTTGTCATGCATAATATATATCTCACATGTAGCTGTTTCAAGGGCAAGATGGATAATATATGGTAAACACATGCCAGAGTGCTGAGCACTCAGTAATGCTCAATAATTTTTAGCTTGCCACTCCATCTGCTATGCCCATTTTGAATAATAAGTCCCACCTAGTCCTTCAAACCAAAGCTTTGTTTATGATATTCACATAATGATAACTTAAGGTCAATAAACTCCTGGGCACTATTTAGAAAAACCCTCTCTTGGATGTTAAAATTATTTTTATATCTCTTTTATTTTAAGAAGATATCTTCTTGTAAATATCATCATTAATCACATTAGAAAAAAACAATGATTAAACCATGATTGAACAATGAAAAACACTAGATAATTGAAAGTATAATCAGGTAAAGTTTAAAGTTTATTTTGGTGCTAAATTCATTAATATTTAAGGACAGAGTACTATATAAAATCCAAAAAGAAACAAAGAAGCAAATCCTTCTGTTTGTTAGTAGTGGGATGCTTTGAGAGGAGGCAATTATTGATTACTATAAAAACCCTAAGGACTGCACACTTAATATGATGTAGCTTTCATTTCCCAATAGAAAATACATTTTACTCTTTAGGGGTCTTTAGATAGAAAGTCATATTTTATGGTATCTATATGCATGAATACCTAAAGTATTTATGTTTGATAAAATGTAAGGTTTTTAAAGCTCAGAGTAATAAAGCATATTAGATATAATTTTGTACTTGTGAATATTAGCATATGCAGTGATATTTGAAGAACTAAATATTGACATTTAATATTATTTATTATTTTCTATATAATAGTAAGATTAATTGATAAACTTAAATTTTATAAATGATAGAAATATATATTATTTTATTTGTGTTATTTTTTACTAAAAATATCATTTTTATCTATTTTTATCTATTCCCCTGCATCCCCTCCCTTCCCTCCTCCCAGTCCCTCACAGTCAGCCTTCAGTCTTGCCCCTCCCCATCCACCTATCCGCTCCAAAAGGACAAGAAGTCCCAAGGTGGGTCAGTTCAGCATGGCACATCCACTCCAGGCAAGTCCTATTTTCTCATTCCAAAGTCAATGTTGCTCTGCAGGGAATGGGCTCCAAGGTGCCAGCCCATGCACAGGAACACAGTCTCATCTCGGCCGTCGGGGCTCCTCATACTGCTCATACCAGTCGAAAGTTGTCTAACCTTGGAGGGCCTAGCTCCATTTCCCAAGAGATCTCCATGGATATTCTTGATTCAGCGAGCTCCCCAGAGCTCCAGCCAGCCATCATTGTGGAAATTTTCCTCATAATCCCTATCCTCTTTCTTAGAAATAAATTAAGAGTAACTTGAAACATCACAGTATATTTTATAAATAAAGACATGTAATTAGAAACTTCAGACTATGCTGAAAAGTAGAACTACCTTCTAACCTATGAAATATATTAAATAATTTATCACATATAAAATTCAAGTAGATTTATAAATTTTTATTGACAATGATATTAGCCTCTTAATTAAGTTATACTTCATTACTTTTAAATTGAAATTATTATGAATATTCTGTATTAATAGCTGCTCAATTTCATTTTACTTGCTATAGACAATCACATTTGCCTCACTTTCCCCCCCAAAAATAAACACATTATGATTGCCTCTGTAGCTCACCACTTTCAGTCTGTTCCTCAAAAATCTCTTGGATGTAGATTCTAAAAATGTAATACTCTTTCTTCCAAGTTTAGAGACATATCAAATTATTTTATTTGTTCCATGGACAGTGTCCTTCTGCCCCTGTTGCATCCCTGGCATTTGCAGGCTTACCTTGAAATCATAGTTATGCTCCTACATCAGCCTCCTGAGTACTGTGTTATAGCATTACCTGGATTCAAGTAATATATTTAAATATATAAAATTGTGTTGTATTTTAAATTCAGTATTCATCATTTACTACTTCTGTTAGAATGTCCTATCATGGGTTTTCTTCATTAACTCCTCCTCCAACTCTTTCCAGAAAACTCCACACCTCTAACCACTCAATTTATGGTCTTTTCTATCACTCCTAAAGGGATTAAGTTTACTTTGTGCAGTCTTTATTTTTCCTATACTCTGGAATGTGTGACCTTCCACTGAAGGATGCTTAACTCACCTAGTTATAGGTCTTTTCATTTATCACCATCTATTGCAAATAGAAGCTTCTCTCATTAGGACTGAGATGTGCAATATTATGTGGATACATCCATAAGTCAATAGGAGTTAAAGACTGTAACCATTTGGCAGCATAATAGAAGAAGTTTCTGCAGAAGAGTTTGTGACTTATTTATTCACAGGTTCTTGGCACCAAAATTGTGCTACTTGCGGATTTTGTCTTTGCATATCAAAATTTAAATCCAATTAGAAAGTGGTAGTTTATTCCCATTATGTTCATGTCACTACTGCACCAGATGCCATGCTGATACTGTAACTCACAAGGTTCATATCTGGGTAAAACTAATGTTTGCGTTCCTCCTCCAGTAGTATTCATAGCAGTTTCTAGCACTGTGAAAGCTAGCCATTATGGATGAAAGTTCCAGAGTAGTATTATCTTTATTTTTCCATATTTTGTAGCTCAAGTGTATGGAATCTTAAGCAACATGGACTTACCTTCCAGTTCTGGGTGGTAGCCAATAGCATTAACATTCATCAATTATAATATCTGAGAACATGTATGATATCACTGGTCAAGAACTCCAAAAGTGGTAAGGAATGTCTAGCACTGTGATTTTATTGTTTAGTCTGTGCTGAATAGTACATTCAATATTGTCACTTTATAGGGTATCTCAGTTTTAACTTTCTGTCTCTGTCTCTCTCTGTCTCTCTCTCCCTCTGTGTGTGTGTGCGCGCACGTACATGTGCACATCTTTTATGACAGATTTGAACTGACATTTTTCAAAGGTCTTTAGTGTCGTATATTCCTCCCCTCATTCTCTCTTTTACCCTGTTTCCTATCCCTGCCACTCATTTTCCATCATCCCCTTTAAGCCTTTATATCACTGAGTTCTAACCCCTTTTCCTGGATGGCATATATACTCCCACTGCCCCTTGCTAATCTACTGATCTCTATTTGTATTTAAAATGAAACTCATAAATCTGAAGATTCAATGCTAACATCCACAGATGAAAGAAAACATGTAATGTTTGTCTTTCTTGGTCTGGGTTACTGATTTAGAATGACAGTTTCCAGCTCTATCCTTCCATTTCTTTTAACATATAAATAGCACCCCAGTGTTTACATGTACATTTCCAATGTTCTTTTATCAGTTGTTGAACATATGGGTCATGTCAATTTTTTTCTTATTCTGAGCATAGTAGTAACATGGTAGTAAAAGTCATCTGACATGTATGAATAATTGTCTCCATTTTAGATGTACTCTGTATTATTTAGTATTATTCATCATTTGAGAGCTTAAGTATGTTTTTATTTTCAGATTAACAAAGCCTCATTTCAGAAATACAATTTAAAGTTATAGGTATGTATGTAAGGGTTAATATGAATTGTTAACTTGACAGGATTGATATCTCACTGGAGACAAGCTTCTGAATGATTATGTACATTAGATTATTTGATGTATGGAGACCCATATCACCCATGGGAGAGCAGCATGCTTAGATCTTGTCTCCTGGACTAAATAAAAAGAAAAAAAATGAGCTGAGACTTACTCTTTGCTTCTAGAATTGAGGATAGACTGTGGCCAGCCACCCATAGCCCCTGCTGCTCTGCCTTCTCAGTTATGGTGGGTGTACCCTCAAACTGTTGCCCAAAAGAAATCCTTTCATCTTTAAGTTTCTTGAACCAGGTATTTTAACAGAGGAAGTAACTAATACTTGAGGTTTGACAATTTTCTCTTAAACCTAATAAATTTACCATTTCCTAATTATAAAACTTTTATGAAGTAGAAAAGGCATTTTCTACTTGCTATTAGTGCTTTATAAATTAGCGAGCAGATCACTTAGTAAGCCACATGGTCCATCTAACCACAGAATATGTAGTTGTTTAATTTCTAATATTCAAATTAGTCTCCTATTAGTAAAGAAGGAAGATTTACAGTGCTGATGGACAGCTATATGAAAAAAATGTAAGTGAAATCCTCTTTCCATTGTTTTTCTTTTAATTTTTTGACTAAAATTTTTTAAACTGCCATAATTTACAACCCCTTGAAATGTTGCAATGTGTAATTGTTGGTTATTCAGACAAACTGATTCATGTTAAAAATAACATATCTTGAACTTGGTCAAATAACATGTTTCCATTATCACTGAGATCTTAAAATATGAGTACAATGAGAAAAAGCATTTGGCATATTTGTAAAGAATTAATTTGGTAAAATAATTTTTCAAAATTCCTTTAGGCAGTGACTGCCTCTATTTCAGATAGAAGTATAATCACTTTGATGCTAATGACCTCATCCCACAATTAAACTTATTTCTTCACCTATGAACACATCAGAAAATTTTAGTACCAATGTAACACCCAGTATAAAAATAATCAACCTTAACCCTTTCATCTTTACAAAAGAATGTGCAGTAAATATGACCCTTTTCCTAATCTAGACTATGAGACTCAGACCATTTCGGTCCATAGGTTGATTCATCACTAATATGCAAAGTAAGCCCTTTACAATGTTGCAAGATTGCAACGCTCAGCAATAAATTAGCTATAATAAAGGGTAGTTACTATGAAATTTTACCTCAGCTACAATTTCAGTGAAATATAATTTCCTCATTCTAGATGCAATAACACCTTTGGGAAATCGTGCTTTCACACACAAATGGCTAGCCTGTACATGCTCAAGTAGTGTTTATTTAAGTCAAATGTATAATAGTGAAGCTAGGACTTCATGGGAAAAAATAAATGATTTGCAGCTTATACAATTTTCAACTCAAGAAGCAAAATATTATTTATAGTGAACACTTAAGGCATGTTATACAGTTGATTATATAATTTTTGTTGAATTTGTTTACTGATTTTTATGCTAGGGTAGTGTATAGAGACTTTACTTTTATTTTTAAATAATAAATAAACAAATAGTTTAGTCTAATTTGTCATTTTGCAAATTGTAATGAATTTAACCCTTAGAAATAAAACTTAGTATAGTCCACAACAATATTAATTGTGTTAATGATCTCCAATCAAGAATTCTGGTAACTGTTATTCTAAACTACTAGATGCTAAAGAATGCATACCTCTACTACATCTTTAAGACTATTGTGTCAGATTCCTGCTGTTATTGCCCATAAACACCATAGAGCAGAGTACGACTGTTGATCTCTTCCATTCATTGGGAGATTGCACAGCACCATTGGGACGAGGAATTCAGGAACACTCAAGCTCCAATAACTGTGGGACCTTTGCCAGGAATGCATACTGTCTTATACTTTATTAATAGAGGCTTGTCTTTCACCTCTGAGATGATTTTGTGGGACCAGAGGCAATACTAACAGCCTATAATATTGTTTCAGGGGATATTTTTGATAACACTTCACAGCAATTTAAAAGAAGGATTTTTGTGCCTAAAGTTTTTTGTTTTTTTTTTTTTTTAATGATCCATTGCATTGTTCTTTAGGGAATCATGATTAACACTGATTGGACATTTTATTTTCAGTTAAATTACTGTGATTATTTGAATGAAATTAACCCCTGTAGGCTCACAGGGAGTGGCATTATTGGAGGTGTGGCCTTATTGGAGTAGGTATGGCCTTGTGGGGAAAAAAAAAATGTGTCACCATAGGTGGGCTTTGCAGTTTCAGAAGCTCAAGCCATGTCTAATGGCTCACTGTCTTTTTCTGCTACCTACAGATCCAGATGTAGAACTCTAACTCTCCAGTACCATGTCTGCCTGTATGCCACCATGTTTCCTTCCATGATGGTAATGAATTCAACTTCTGAACAACAAGCCAGCCCTAAATACATGTTCTCCTGTATTAGAGTTGACATGGCCATAATGTCTCTTAACAGCAATAAAACCCTAATGAAGACAACTATATATGTATATTTATATACAAACATACATGTATTATAGGCATTTAAAAATACAGTTTGGTCACTTATTAGTTTTTCTTACAGTTACTGTTATTTTATCTTTCTTTTTTGTATATTTATCTCATTCATCCTTTCTAATGTTAGAGCTCCTCACTTTTTCATATCCTTCTTCAGATCATTTATAGTATTTATAGGCATACATCATTGATCATAACTGATACTGTCTAATCTTGGAAACTAATAAGGTTCAGGGATAGATAGCACTTGTTTAAAACAATGTGTATAAATTTTTGATTTATTAAAGTTGAAAACACAAGTAGAATAAGAGTATTTAATGTTTAAATTCAATTTTTTTGTTATAAAGATAGATTAGTTAAAGAGGCAAATACAAAGAAACATAGCTATATCTAGAAGATATTTTAGAGTATCTAAGAGTTCAGTCTTCAAAATTATACTCTAGCTATATCTTAACTTACCAAATTTCTATTGATAAATTTTAATTTATTTCAAATTCAAGTAATTAAAATTTTATGCAGTAAATCTTTAATATAAGATTAAAGTTTAAAATTTATAAAATGTAAATTTTCACAAGGAAAATGCTTGGAGTAATGCACTTTTTAAGATTATTCATGGATATTAATTGACTTTCATACAGGAATGAGTTGTTTGAATTTTGGGTGTGATATTATATGGTTCACTAAGAATGTAAATATTGTTATTTATATGATACCTGAGTTTATTGGTACATATTTTAGTATGAGAGGCAGTTAATTACTTATGAGATAATGTATGTATATGTTTGCCCATACATGTTTTCTAAAATTCTCCAGATGTCTAATATGATAGGATGTTATTTGAGTTTAGATCAGGTTGAGTGGGACTTGGAGTGATAATAAAATGTAAAGGTGAATGTATATATCATCTCACAGTATCAGAGGTGGAAAAACAGGTTTTAATATCACAGGCTAAGGAGAAACATGGTATCTTAGTGAAAGCAACATACAACAGTTAAAACAAAGATAATGGAGAATTTAATGGTAAGGTTAATGTTTTGGGGTCTTTGCTGATATTTAAGTATATAGATGAGTCATTAAAGATTTATAGTTAATGGAAAGACATAGCAATTATATTGTATTTTAAGGTCAAGTTGACTTCATATAATCCTCCAAGTTTGTTCTTCTGTCAACTTGGAGAATTTTAACACCTTATGTTATGGACTAAATATATTGCATTTCATTATACTGATATCTAATTCTTACTATGCTGATGAGGTAGGGATGTAAGACATAACAGTATTTTTTGATGGTAGTCTCCAATGAAAGAAATCAAAGTCTTACTAAAAAAAGATGCTCAGAGAGAATCCTTTTCTATTTGTCTCCCTATCATTCAGATGCAATGAGAAAATAGCTATCTGCAAAACAGGAGTAGTACCTGACATGAGATCTGTTTGTAATGTGTGGGCCTTTTGATCTTGGCTCTGATATTCCAGGCTGATTTTATTAAATATAACTTTTTTTAACACACAAAACTTCTGAGGAATGAATTCTTGATCTTTGTGCTATCATGTCTGTACCGAGACCCCTAGATCATGATATAAGCTCATTTGATTAAGCTAATATAGGCAAAAATGTTAATCAAAGAGATTTAGTCTTCTTAATATTTTCTTGGTGGTCAATTTTTATGAAGATTTATTATGCTATTTTTTCTCTGTACTATTGACATAAACATTTAAATCAATGTTTATACTTCATTTTTTACATTTAACAGTGCTAGTACCAGTAACTGTGGGAATATTTTCAAATATAATAAAAACAGTTGGAGATATCAGATGTCAGATGCACTTCCTCCTGTATTTGTTATTTATTTATTTATTTATATTTATTTATTTATTTATTTATCTATTTATTTATTTATTTATTTATTTATTTATTTATTTATTTTTGGTTTTGTTGTTGTTGTTTTGCTTTTTCCAGACATAGTTTTCTGTGTGACAGTCCTGGATGTCCTGAACTTGTTTTGAAGACCAGACTGGCTTTGAACTCACAGAGATTTTCTTGCCTCTGCTTCCCAAGTGCTGGGACTAACAGTGTGAGCCATGGCTTATTCGGCCTGCTGTGGCTTTCTATGCTTTAAATACTTTCTTGGCTCAGTTAATGCATGACACCTCTACTGCCTTCCCAGGAACTTCTTCTTTAAACTAAAATGACCTCGAACTCAGATTGAATTAAGGGCATAGGTCACAACTCCCAGGATATTCCCTGTGCTAGGATCAAAGGTGTGAGTTACCTCTGTCTGATCCTCCTAGACTGACCGTGGGTAGATCCCTCTAACATTTCCGGTTGTTTTTAATATTTGAAAGTACTCCCACAAGTAACCTAATATATCAATATAACCTAAATAATTAAAGGCATAGATAAATTTAAGACTGACTTTTTGGGCAATAATGTTCATTCATGTTTTTATTTTACACCCTTACCATATCCTCACCCCCCATTCATCCCCCTTACCCCTCTATCCCATTCCCTCTCCCACCTTTTTATCCTTTACTCTTCCATCTCCATTCAGGAAAGTGCTGGATTTCTATGCATATCAATAAAACATGGAATATCAGTTGCAGGAAGGCTAAACACCTCCACTGGTATTAAGTCTGGACAAGGTAATCCACCATAAGTAGAACTTAATACCAGCTTATAAAATTGTAAATGTTAGTCTGAAATCTCATCACTAGATGACCCCATTCTGCAAAAAATTGATGTGGGAATGTATTTCTTTATGCTGTGAATATTAATCTTTAAATAAAGGAGCAGTTTTGGCCCATGAGAGGCATCATAGAAAAAGTAGGAAGAGAAATCACAGCATGGGTAGGAGAAGCAGGGCAGAGTCAGACAGACCAAGCCCGAAGCGCAAAGAAGTAAGCATGTAAAGAACACAGGTGAGCCACAGGCCACATGGCAGACACATTACGGAGAATGGGTTGAGTTAAGATGTAAGAGCAAGCTAACAATGTACCTGAGCCATAGGCCAAACAGTGTGAACTTAATATAAGCGTCTGAGTCATTTTGGGAACCTGAGCAATGGCAGGCGGCTAGGGGTTCTGGGGCTGCAAATCTGTGGGTCTGGACCTCTGGCCGCTAGGGACCAAGAAACTTCATACAACAGACAACGTCCAATGTCGGTCAAATATCCACTTAAAGCCTGAGAAAGTTTAAAAAGGGTTTTAGCATAGAAACTGAGCCAAAGCAGCTCACAAATTGTGTATCTGAAGCCTCCGGGCCACATTCAAAATGGCACCGGCAGACTGGCGACAGTCAGTGTAAGCTGCAACAAGGCCGGTTCCTGAAGTCTCACAGAAGACTTGGTAGCATGTGACTGATTTAAGGTTTCTGTTTACTCTGAACAAAAAGGAAACAAAGACGGTTTCTTAGTAGCAGCATTTTCTTGGGTCTGCTCTGTTTGCTGATGGCGAACAGGGACACGATCTCTTTAAGAGAACTTACTGATTCAGCTTTATCTGGAAAAACTGTGTGGCTCTTTAAAGAGTCTGAGTATTGTAAGGGCTCTTTTGTTTGGAAAATGACTAAAGATTCACAATAAAACAGATTCAGATTAAAAAAAAACCTGTAAATATTTGTAAAAGGTACATAGGCTTCAGAGAGAAAAGAAAGAAGGTAGAGAAAGTCTTTAAAAAGAGAAATAGTGTAATAAAAATATAATAAGCCACATAAATATGGAAAATAGACACAAAATATGTATTTTGGTTATTATTGTGTCTTCTTTTAATTTTTAATTGTTAATGAGCTAACTGCAGAAAGAAAATGGATTGCAAATACAAAGGCCACTAAACAAGAATATATATATATATATATTTAAAGGTATTTTGGTTTTGAAATTTGTGTCTAAGGATTTATTGCTTTGAAAGAGTTCTAGTTTTTAGATTTTGAAAATTGCTTGCACTTCTGGCTTACTTAGGTAAATATATCCTTCTGTGGTCTTTGATATAGTTGAAGATTAGATAGTTATAGGTATAGTTTTTCTTAGCCCTTTGAAAGGTCTATTGGACATCAAACTTTAGATTCATAAGGATAATGTAGATGATAGAATATTTCTTTAATTTTTCTAAATACAAATAGACTAGATATTATAACTAATTCTTGCTTAATAGGTATTTTGTTATATGTAATTTTGCTATGTTAAAATTGAAATCTTCCTTTTTGATTAGACAGAAAGGGGGAGGTGATGTTGGAATGTATTTCTGTATGCTGTGAATATCAATGTTTAAATAAAGGAGTTTTGGCCCATGAGAGGTACCATAGAAAAAGTAGGAGGAGAAATCACAGCATAGGTAGGAGAAGCAGGGTGGAGTCAGACAGACCGTGCCCAAAGCCCAAAGAAGTAAGCATGTAAGATACACAGGTGAGCCACAATCCACGTGGCAGACAGATTATGGAGAATGGGTTGAGTTAAGATGTAAGAACTAGTTAGAAATGTGCCTGAGCCATAGGCCAAACAGCATGAACTTAATATAAGCGTCTGAGTCATTTTGGGGGCCTAAGTAGTGGCGGACGGTTAAGGTGTCTGGTGTGACAGGTCTGTGCATCTGGACCTCTGGCTGCTCGGGACCAAGAAACCTCATTGTAACAACAAATATAAGCAATTCACAAATCCCAAGAATCTTTACCATCTGTTTTATCCTCACCATAGTATCTCCTAGTTCTGATTCAAAAGATGTAGGAATGACATTCAATAAAATTGTACTGTTTCTTGTAGTATTTTAAAATTTAGTTTATATTCTACTTGATTTGTGATCAGTAGTTTTATTTTATCATTATTATAGTTGTTTTGAATAATCACAATTTTCTACTATAATAAATGTAATGAATATTGTATATATTCTGGCCTTTGTTTTTGCAATAATTTTCATCTTTCTAATTTTTTTTAACAATGTTGTGATTAGTTCAATTAGTGACCCTTTAAGAAGATCTAAATATTCAAGGCCAAGAAAGAGGTGGGCATATACCACTTTTTAAAAACTGTTAAAAATTCAGGAAGTTAGATGGAAATCTGAGATATCTGGAAAGATGTACCTGCAAATGTGTGTACTGATCAATGTAAACAGAAAACTTTGAAAGGCATTACAGCAATGCTTATATCCTGGAGATAACCAACAATGGTAACATTGAACATAAGGCCTATTCAGTATAAGGAAATTTGTTTCTGATACTATCAACCTAACTGATTACCTGTGGGCAGTGAAACATGAGTTCATGAACCCTAAAAAGGTATCTACTTCGGCTACTTTTCTAAACTAGTATAATTTCTAAATGTATTTAAAATTTTTAACTTTATTCTCACTGACAAATGTAGTTTTCATCACTCATCAAAGAATTATTTTTTCGCAGTGACCATAACAGAAAACTCCAATTGGCTAAAATGAAGAGAACAATTGAGAGAGTGGTGTAATACTCCAACTAACACATCTAATTCATCTACAACACAAATTGATCATCAGGGAACAGCATGAAAGAAGGTACAGAAAGAATTTTCAAGTTAGAAAATCAGAACAACTGATTTGAGATACAGTTTTCTTCCCATGACTGAGAGGTACACCCATGAGGTCTCAACAATATGATCTAATAAACAAGACCAAAGCAATGATGTTACCAGTTGGCATACCAATGTGGGTGAAGGAAATCTCACAAGGCCCCACTGTTAAGTGTAGATCTACTGGTTAATCACTGCTAAGAGAGATTGACAGTCTTCTCGAGAGACATAGGGTTAAGGGCAATTAGTCGCTGCTAAAAGAGAGAAGCAGTATTCTGCAGAGACAAGTCTCCTGATACATTATCCTATGTCGAATAGTTAGTCCTCAACACATAGACATTTGTGAGCAAGGTTAAACTGGCTCAGTGGGCTGCATATATGCCTTTATGTAATATAACTGTATACTGTAACAAAAACTGTAATTATAATCCTTAAAGAAAAGGTCATAAATTTGAGTAGGAGTAAGGGAGAAGATGTGAGGAGCTGAAGAGACAAAGGAAAGTTTGAAATTAGGTGTTCACAGTATTCATGGATGAACGTATAAAATAAAAACAAACTAACATTGACAGTTTAGAAAAACTATGTGCAGCAAGAAAGAAAGGCTTCATTGCTAATGTTGGAGAAAATTGAAGGGTTCTTTATAGGAAAATAAACAATCAATGGTATTCTTTTAAGATCGAAACTTACACAAAGTGCCTAAATCTAGATTCTATGATGATTCAGAAATTAGAGGAAGTTGTAGTGGGAACCTTATCTAGAAGAAGCTGGTGCATCAGCACTCTGGACAGAGTCATCCTGGCAATGTAGCCATGGATGATAATGCTAGTGCAAAAGCTCTGTCCATCGGGAAAGGGAGCTGGGCCTTCCAAGGGTAGGCAACTGTTGATTGGCATGAGTAGTGTGTGGGTTCTCCAATGGTGGAATCAGACTGTGTTCCTGTTCCCATTGGAGACTATTCCCTGCAGAGCAACACCTAACCCTGTCTTGACTTTGGGATGATGAAATCAGACTTGCCTTGAGTGGATGTGCCATGCTGAGCTGACCCACCTTGGGACTTCTTGCCCTTTTGGGGGAGGAGATGGGTAGATGGGGACGGGGAGGCTAATAGGTGACTGGGAAGAATTGGGAGGAGGGAAGCTCGGTGAACAGGGGGATACATAGGTACTGACATTTTTAAAATAAAAGAAAGAAAGAAGTGAAAAAAGATTATTTTAAGTGCACTTGTGGATTCTGAAGAAAGTTAATTTTAAACCTTCAAGAAGAGACTCATTTAATCCTATAGCTAGTATATAAATAACTAGTAATGACTAATCCTCAGCTGTTGAAATAACAAAATCAATAGGGTTTGGATCAATTAAATTTGAGTGAACTGGATGGCTTTGAGGGATTTGGTAGTCAAATCAGGGAGCTTTTGTCATAAGATGGCTGCTGTGAAAGAAATCATCTTTTTTTTTTTTTTTTTTTTTTTTTTCAATCCACGTGTACCATCATATTCTGTCTATGCTCTAGTGGAAGTTCCTATACCCGTGCACATATGAGAATCTATAATTTGACTAAATGGGTTACAAAGGCATGATTATAAATCAAGAAGTTTAAGGTAATAGTGATGTAGATATGATCTCTATATCATTGAGTAGATCAATTAGTAAATACACCATTTTCATGTATAAAGTACTATGCAATATTTGAAAAGTTATTATATTGTTAGCTTTGCTTAACAGTATCAATGTCTATAAAGGGAAAATTATAAGCATGAAGAAATAATAATTTTGAATGAAAAATTTAAAATTCACATAGGTTGTTATTTAGTATTTTAGGAAGGAAATATATGCAAACACAATAATGTTACATAGCTTCTTACAAAATGTGATGCATAAAGGATGCTATTTTTAGTAAATAAGTATTTTATATTTGTGTGACAAACATTTTTTTTTTCTTTGGGACATTGATTTTTACTACCTGCAATTCAATATACCAGTGTAAATTGTCAGTTTTCTTTGGCAGGTTATTTACATTTTAAAGTTTAAATAAAAAATTGCTCATCAACTTGAGAAGTTATAGGAATCCAGAGTTTTGGTTTGGCTTGGTAAATATACCCTAATTATTTCAGAACTAATTCTTATAAAAATATTATATTTGAACAATAACAATAAAAAATAATTTATAATATATCAATGAAGCTTTTGAAAATACAATATAATTTAATACATTAGTGAAATTGCTATAAAAGAAGTTTTAGAGAGGGTGTTTTTCTTATATTTCAGCTAAAACCAGTGTAGAATATATCATGTATTTTCTTTGTGTTTAGGTAAAATGCCAAGATCAGATATTCAGACTTGAGCAACAATTACCTGTGAACACTGAACCTATTTTTTTAAAAATCCTATTTTTACATGTTATGTTTATCATCTTGAGTAAAACTTGGATGGTAAATTGTAAGGAGTAGAAAACAATTTTCATATTCTGCTAGCTCTAGAACACATGAAGTGGTATGAATTAGATGTTAAGAGTTAAAATGAAATAAAGTTATTGAGGAAAAATTAAATAAAGTGTTTTTTCTAAACTCAGGCAACGGGTTTCAAACAGTGAGAAGTCAATTTGGGGGTAAAATTTATCTGATAAGGATCTTGGAAAATGTCCATGTTTAAAGAGACCAATAGTAATAAAATAATACACTTGTTGAATGTAATATAACTTTGACTGCACATATGGAGCTTTTAATGGAAAGGTTTGTATGTATCAGAAGACAAAGGATACTGGGTTATATTTTTATCCACTCATTTATTAAACATGTGTTTTTGGATAGTATAATATATCCTAGGAAATTTAATAACTAATACTTTACTAATGTAAAGCCCACCTGCTGAAGGCAGCCTGAGCCTTCTTCCCATCTTTCCTGTAAGAAACATATTAACTTACAGATTTAAGAAGTACAATGTCATAGTCATTTACTGAGATCCAGAGATAAGCAGCAATAATAAATAACCATATAGACCCTTATGTATCCTACAGAAAACAATAAATTAGATATCAGGAGATACATTAGTGTATCTGAGAAGAAGCTGCTAGTCTGTTTGATTTAAAGGCATAAGCCCCATAGCTTCTCATGAGTTGTTGCAATAGAAAACTTTTATTGGAGCATGCCAGTCTGATATTTGGACATATCAAATGCATAAGATATAACCCCAAATTCTGCTTTTGAATGTTCTTTGATTGCTCCTGGGCACTCACTGCTATTGAATGTCACATGGCATAAGAAGCTTAAGACCTGAATTTTATTTCCCACCTTGGCACACCCTAGAAGTAGAATTTCTGTATATCTTTGTTATCCCTGTACACTGGAAGCTAAGGCAAGAGTATTATCCCACGTTCAGGGACATCTGTGGCTACATAGAAAATATCAGGTGAGACTGCCCTGCAGAGCACAGATCTGTCTCAACATAACAAAATATTTTTAATTAATGGCTCAACAGACTCAAGTGAGTTTGCATTTGAAATATGTCCAAACACTAACTAAGAAGATATTTGAACATAAAAAAGTGGCATAACAGACCAAGAAACCATATATAGGCTGTGTTGCATCCTTCTATTGTTTCCCAGGGGTCATGGATTCAGAAACATGAGGCTAACTGATAGCTTAGGTGTTAGGATACATTCCAAACAAGCAAGAAGACCTAAGTTAAAATTAACAGAAATACATATAACTGTTTGCTAGACATTGTGACCTATCAAAAATTTATTCCAGTGAAGGTGAATATGGGATTCCCAGAGCAAACAAGACTACCCATACAGGTGACCTTTGAAAATATGTTGCCTTGATGAATAATGTAAAATAACAATAGTGTATGGTTAGCTCAAGAAATCTATCTCTGTCCTTTGCACTCATGTGTGTTAACATACATACTCATTCACACACCTGTGTGTCCACATATATGCAAAAGCATACATAAATACACACTTAACATAATCAGGATTTTTAGAAAATTTTTATAGGCAATATGTCAAACTTTCGTGTTCAGGTTTCATCTAATTATATTTATATTTACTTTATTAATTTTTATATCGGTGTTTCTCTTGTATGTATGTCTGCACCACTTGTAGGCCTGGTGCATGATACAGCCAAAACAGAGAATTTTGCATTTTGTAATTAAGTGATAGATAGTTGGAACCACCACATCAGTGCTAGATTAAATTCCTGATCTCTGAAAAGGTAGGCAGTTCCTTTAACCACTAATCCATCTCTATAGCCTCTAAGAACTTATATTTTACTGAAACAAAACATAAATATTTTACCAAATGAGTCAAAATGCATACAATTAAAATAGCTATTATATTCATATGTTTTGTTAAGTTTTCATAAAGTCAAGGGCTCTTTCCAACGACCTAGATGTATGGTTAGCAGAATGGCAACTGGAAAGTTAAAGAAGCATTGCGGAAGTTTTTTGGTGGAAAGATTGTAAGACACAGAAGAAAGGAAAACTTCTGAGATTTCATCTCCTAGAAATGCCAGAGAAGTTATACCAGGACATCTCGACAGTGTCGCTGCCAAAATCATAGCTATACAAGTAAAAAAAAAAATAATGTCATGATGACATAGAAGACCTAAAATTCAAAGATCCCCAATGAGGGACAAAGAATTACAAGTAACGACAGAATGTGTTGAGAATGGGAGAAAAGTTTTTCCTAGGGAATGAAGCTGCCAATTGCTTCTTTAATACCAAGGGCTCAAACCTGAAACATCATATTACTGAACAGATTGCATATCACAAGAATTTACAAAAAAAAAAAGAAGCAATAAATTGGAGAGAGTACAAGGGAAGGTAAATGAATGGGAATGGAGGGAAGCAAATGAAAGGGAAGAATGTTGTAAATATATTTAATTTCAAATATAAGAAAAGTAAAACAAAAATAAGGATTTCCATATGAAGACACAGACTTTGAGAACACTTTTCAGTTAGAAAGAGATAAATATAATCACTCTACGGTGCCTAAGTGTCTTTCCAAGGTGTGACTATCCTGACCAAGCTAAAGGAGTGCTGAAAATAACCCAGATCATATTTTGTCAACTAGTAATACCTATTTCTGCCACCAATAGTAACTTCTACACATGTTCTTAGTATCAAAGCATACTTAAAGATAAATTAACCCCTGCATTACAGCATAGGGGTCAAAGGCCTGTTACATGGTAAGAGATTGAAAATGCTTTATTATCCTAAGTGACTCTATGGTAGAGTACAGGAGCAAACTAACATAACAAATCTGGGTGGATGATTTGATGCAGCATGCACACTATATCACAGGGAAGAGAAAGCCTTTCTGTTATAGCATTGAAACAAGGTCTGACCCTTAACTATATCCTCTGTTCATTAACTACACTGTAGTAGTGAGGTTTCTTGGTCCTGGGTGGCCAGAGGCCCAGACCCACAGACCTGCAGTCAGCTCCAGACACCTTAGCCGCTCGTAACTGCTTAGGCTCTCAGAAATGACTCAGACGCTTATATTAACTTTATGCTGTTTGGCCTATGGCTCAGGCACATTTCTAGCTAGCTCTTACATCTTAAATCAACCAATTTCTATTAATCTGTCTGCCACATGGCCCGTGGCACACCTGTGTTCCTTACATGTTGCTCCTTTGGGCTTCGGGCTTGGTCTCACTGACTCTGCCCTGCTTCTCCTTCCTATGCTGTGATTTCCCCTTCTACTTTTTCTATGGTGCCTGTTATGGGCCAAAACAACTCCTTTATTTAAAAATTGATATTCACAGCATACATAAAGGCATTCCCACATCACTACACTGTGTGTGGGAAACTAAGTTTTATATTATACATCAGTATGATTTGGATGGTGACTACTGATTTATCCATAACAGTAATTGGAAAATAAAGTAGAAATATCAACAACTTCTGTGAAATATAACAAAGTATAACACATTTGTGTTTATAGATATTATGAAATCTTTGACTAGAGTTGGTTCTCTAGACAAATATTAACAGTGGCATGGTAAAAATTGTTTACTCTACTTCCAGAGCCCAGTATGAAATCTTCAACATTCAGTGGCAGATTACATTAGACAACAGTTCATCTCCATTTTCTATTAGAAGAAAAGAGCATGTGTGATTACCCATTTCCTCTACTGCATCTAAACACGTTAGATGTAACAGAAACAAAAGTAGAAATATTTTAGATAGGAAGGAACAACTTTTTAAGTTTAAATTTACTAATTTCTCACCCATATGGTTAAGAGCCTGTGCTAGGTCACTAATTCAGAGAAGAATGCTTCTCTGCATTTTTCCCACCCATAGTCAAATAGAAAATGGATACAGTTATTGCAGCTACTGGTAAGAAAAAAAGAAATCAAGAAACATATGAATTGCGCACTCTTTGTCTAAGTATGGACTGTAATTTGGGGATGTTTACTATTTTTTATAGGCTGCAAGAATGATTGCAAAATGCAATTTAAAAAATACTATTGAGAGATGAGAGATAAAAAGCATACTAGGCCTTCTTATCCATTTCCATTCTCCTTCCCCTTTCAGGAATGGGGGCTGAACCTCACAGGACTGGAAAGTGAATGTAATCAGGATGGATTTTGGGAAACTCCAAAATAATTAGTAAAAACATGTTTTAAAAAGATATTTGGGCTGTTCTTACAAAATTCTTTTCAAATGATATAGTTTGCCTACTTCTCTTGTTGGATCCTTAATACAATTGTTTGCTGTTATTGTTCATTTGTTTTAACAGTACTTGCTTAAGGTCATTAAGTAAACTCAGTGAGAGACTCTGTGGGAAGAAAGAAAAACTTTAACAAAAACATTCTGGGCTTCCTGTAAGGATAACAGAGCAGCTCCCAACTGCTATTGCTTTCTGGATTCTATGGGTGCTAAAAGTAAAGAGCAGACAGCTCATATCCTGTAGCAGCCGGGCTGAGGACATGCTGTCTATTGCAGTTGGAAGTGCTCAGGTATTGTTGTAATCAATAGTTTTCATCCAGCTGTTAGGGGCTTCCTAGAAATGCTTTAGGTTTCTGTTTCTCAGAAAGACTAAGTCATGTAGCACAACAAAACAAAAGTTGGATATGGATCACCACCATAAAATATTGCTGTCAGCATTGCCTTTTTGTGCCTTTTTGGTGGGTGTAGCTGCACTCGTTACTATTTTTTTTAATAAAGCTTTTCCTCCTAATCTACTACCTGTAGTGTAAGAAAACTGGGAGGTATGGCTTTGAATGCTGATGCTCAACCTGACAGTGAGGACAGGAGACCTGAGGGAATTGTGTAAGTAGCATGTGTTTGACCAATGGAGATCTGGTCAAATCAATAATTCTTTCCTGAAAAAAAAAATTATGAGACAAAGGACAGTTGTTCCTATGAGGAAGAAAGAGGACAGAGACTACAAAGGAAGCACACGAGTCACAATCTCAAAGGGACTAGAGTGAGAGTCGCGTATTGGAGACGGCACCAAGAGGTTGGATTCTGCTTGCCAGGTCATGTAATTTGGTGATCCACTCTTTACCTGGCCTGGTTGGTTTACATAGTAACATCATTAATTGAAAAAAACAGACAAGTGCTACCCAGCCCACATCCCCTACACTGACTGTCAGCAGGTCCAGGGACCGTCAGTTTTTTAGAGACACTGAGGCCAGGAAAGTGAGCTGGTCTGGGATTAGCAGCAAGGCTGAAGTAGAATGTTGTAGAACGTCCATCATCTGGATAGAGATTTCTCTTAAAGCAGACAGACTGTGATACAATCTATCTGTTTCTAACCCCTTGGCAGATATCAATATCTCCATGTTTACTCCAGTGGATGGGCCACTGCCAGGTGCTCTCTGTGTAAATGTTGGAGAAGAGCAAAGTAACTAACAAGGTATGGAAGCAAGAACCACAATAGATGTATCTATGCTTTTTCAGAGCTTAGAGTGGGACAGAAAAAAATAATGGTCCTTTCAGGGAGTAAGTAAAGGTTTAGAAACTGAGCTAGACTTAGGAGCAGATGAAGCACCTGGTGGGGAGGGCTCATTAAAGATGCAAACTTTCCTGGGAGTAGAGACACTGGTGCAAAAACAGGGGTTAGGAGTTGGGGGTTGGGAGGAAGGTGCTTAGAGCTGTCACGATTATGATTGAGCATGGCCACCACAGATTGTAACAAATGATTGCAGCTCAACCAAAAAGTTGTATTAAGACATCTCTTGTTAAGTCCACTGTGGAGACTAAGGATGAAATAAAATCCAAATGAAATTATTTATGAATATTTTTTTTTTAGTTTTATTCTCTTACAATTAGGAAAAAGATCTGAAGGTAGAGAAGATGTGTGGAGGTCTGTTTCTATCAACTTATAATAACAAAAATTCTTTTGAAATTTTAAGAAATATAAGAACACAAGAATTGTTTTCTGTGGTGAAGCAGAGAAAGACCTTCAGTGTTCCTCAAACTATGCCTGTCTTTTTGTGCTTGGACATAAGTTATCTCATTGGGCTGGAACTCCTAAACACAGAACTATCTCCAAATCTCATTTAGCAAATATTCTACCCAGGTATTAATATTGTTTCTTAGAACTATCATCACATTCTCAGCAGTCAATGATTTTATGAGAAATACACATTACCAAAGCTGAGGAATTTAAAACAGATAAGGCCCCTTTAGTTCTGGTTTTTCAATACAGAATTTCTCTGTATACCTTTTGTGTCTGTAATATTGCTCTGCAAACCAGGCTGGCCTTGAACTCCCAGAGATCCAATTGCCTCTGTATTTCTAGTACTGGGATTAAAGACATGTACCACCACTCAGCAATAAAGCCCATTCTAACATAAAACAGACAAAAACAACAACAATAAAAACAAAAACATCAAGGGAAAATCTCTTATGGAAAATGAAGAAAACATTTTATCAAGTGTAAATCGATTGGGTCTAAATGCAAGCTACATGCTAGTGTAGTTACACAGGGGTGTGGGTTTTGCTGAATCTTCCCAGTGCTATGTTTTCTCTATTATTCATTCAGAATTAATTTATACTGGACTTTATTAAAAGTTTAGTTAGGCAGGAGAGATGGCTCAGAGGCTAAGAGCACTGGCTGCTCTCCCAGAGATCCTGAGTTCAATTTCCAGGAGTCACATTGTGACTCACAACTATCTGTACTGAGAACTGGTGCCTTCTTTTGACCTGTAGGCTCACATGCGGGCAGAACATTGTATAGATAATAAATAACTATTCCTGTGTATGAGCTGGCACTTTGGAGCCCATTCCCTGCAGAGGAGCACCTAAACCAGTCTTGGAAATCAGATCTGCCTGGTGTAGCTGCATCACACCGAAGTGACCCACCTTGGTACTTCTTGCTCTTTTGGGAGAGGGGAATAGGAGGGTGGGGTGGAGGAGGCTGAATGTTAACTGAGAGGAATTGAGAGGAGGGAAGGGTGGGCAAGCAGAAGGATAGATTAAAAAAACTTAAAAATTAAATTATTAAGGAAATATATTAATTAAAATCTGTCCCACGCCTTCTTTGCCCGCAAACAAGACGCAGTACAACAGGATCCTTCTGCAGCAGGTTTATTGAAGCTTCACACACTAGGGCAAAGAACGGAAGACCCCAAGCCTCCCAGGCAAGCCGCTTTTATAGGCAACATTGTTTATCTCTGACGTGGGCCTTTCTCATTGGTCAGCACACCCTCACCTGATATGATGTATCTGTCTGGGGGCCAGGCTTCTTGCTGGAAAATTACAAGGTGTCATGCCCAGTGACTTGTTTACTAAGGAGCTTCCTTAAACCGCTTAGTCATGGGCCGGATACAGGCGCTGTCTTTAGGGTGCGGCTGGCTCCCTACATCTCCCCCTTTTCTTATATTTAAAATGAGGGAGGCTATCTAGTGGATGGAAACAGAGGTTTGTCCTCCCAAAACTTCTGGGAACTATGTACAAAGGAGACGTTCCTGATGCGTCCACCAGGCACACCTCCTGACCAGCCCGGCACCTTTGTGGGAGATGGGATTTGTGTGCCTTGCCCATATGCAGACAAACATGTTCCATGGATCCCCTCAAACTCTAAGGTGGAACCATTGCAGTGCTTAGCCTTACAATCCACATGGAAACTATGACAAGTATGCTCTAATGAGGTGCAATGGCAATTAAGCCTCTCAGTGCAAGAGCCATACCTATACAGTATACACAATCAACCATGCTCAATTCCAAGCAATAGGCCAAAGCCTGCCCAAACTTCCTCACCAATCAGGGAGAGGCATACTTTCCGCAAGGTTAGGTGACCACAATCAGTCAAGCTTAAAATTTTTGCTCATTCAGAGCTGCCAACCAAATCGTAGGGGATTGTCCATCTTTAATAGCCATTAAGGCTTGGGTCAAAATTGTCCTTTCTCTCTTTCTGGATGCTCGCATCTGGCAAATCAGCCAAAGACTGCCTCCGAATCTCACGACCATGAGGATCCCAAGGGTTCCCATGCCAGCCCATTCTTTCAGGTACGAGACGGCTGAGGAAATCCATGTGGAAAGGCCCTCTGTTAAGGACAGGTCCAGACGGGTGGAATTAATCTGAACGATGGCAACGCGGAGCTCTCTGCTCAAACTCTGAAGACCAATTCTGTAAGATAAACTGAGAAAGGCTTTTCGACAAGTTAGCTGCCCTAGAAAATTTTTCATACTGAATGGAGGTAACACAAAGTCCAGGGAGCTTTTGTTCACATCTCAATTGGGCCATTTGCCATAAAATGTCTAATTGTTTTTGTACCAAATCAATACGCTGGTTAACCAGCATAAGTCCTCCTTGAATTTGGGTATTAGCGGATGCTTGCCTATCTAGGGCCATGGTTATGGAGGCCGATAAATTATTAACAGCCCGAGCAGTTTGTACGGTGTTGGAAAGGGCGAGGGCTGAAGCGGTTGTTGTGGCCCCTACAGCCGCGACCGCAACAATCCCAACAATTATAGCAGAAATGCCAAAATCTCTTTTAGGTCGAAACAAACTCATGCTGCTAGGAGCCTCAACCGGCACAGGCACAAATCGTGGCATGCGAGTCACCATCACAAAGGAATACTTCTGAGCATCCCAACATAGGGTATAAAAGCAGGTGCTCTGGGCACACTCTAAAACATCTTTATCTATAGAAACATTACTTACAATCTAAATAAAGGGTGGCCATACACACACGGGGGCAGCCAATATTGCTTGTTTTTTAGCTTTCCTAGGAGCAATAGCTGCGCAGCATTCCTGGGTGGCTTGTTCAAAGACAAGTTGTTCTATAAAAGGAGCGACGGAGTCAGGGTCTCTAAAGATCCTTCCTGCTGCCTCCATCATACGTGCCACAAAGTCTGCAAATGGTTCATTTGGTCCCTGGATAATCTTAGTAAGCTGATTGCTACCCTCTCCTTTTTTAGAGAGTGCTTTCCAAGCACGAATGGCAGTGGCTGATATTTGAGGATAAATCCCCCAAGGAAATTGGGTCTGCTGTGGAGCATACTGTCCTTGCCCAGTCAACATCTCAAAGGTCCATTCCCTCTGTTCAGGGGTTATGGCCGCAGCATTTACTCTAGCCTGTTCTTGAGCTATCTCATGCCATAGAGCCTTCCATTCTAAATACTGACCCATGCTTGACAGGGAAGCTTTAGCCACCGTCTGCCAGTCTGATGGAGTCAGGTTCCATAAGGCAAGCCAATCAAGTTGTGTAACAGTGAAGTTGGCATTTACACCAAACTTGCAGACAGATTCTGCAAGCTCTTTAATCTGACTAAATTCTACTGGGGCATAAACCCGATCATTATTTTGGCCCTCATATACCGGAAATGCTAAACTAAGTTGTTGCCTCGTGGCCTCCGGCCGGAAAGAAAAGTTTGTAGCACCGCTCACACCATAAGGAGGAGGAGCTGTAGGCAGAGGTCTGTGCATTTGCTGGCTTTCTGCCTTGTGCCTGTTCTTTCTGATTTGGTTACGAGGAGGATCATCAGGGTAGTATCTCTCTGCCTCATATTTGTCTGCCTCCTCTTCCAAATCAAATTCATCTCCTGGGTCTAGTGGGTCTTCCTCATCTACATGGCTGGATTTAGAGGAAGAAATAGAGGATTCTATTTCATCCCTGATCTCTAAATTAGCCAATTCTTTCTAGGGGTAGGTAAGTTTGGTCTCTTTCCTTCTTCTAACCTCTGAATTTTTCTCTGAATTTTTCTCGGAATTTTTCTCATAATTTTTCTTGAAACTTTTCTCCCCCATACCAGTACCGGGGGGTCCTTTTTCCTTTTTCTCCCCCATATCAGTACCGGGGGGTCCTTTTTCCTTATGTACAGTTTCCTTGGGGCGCGCTCCCAATCTCTCATCCCGCTCGGTTTCTGATAGGCTATCCTGAACCTCTCTCAACATTATCTGTCCCTCCATGACCACTGGCAAGCAGGACTCATCCTTTAAACAATTCTTGATCATCTTCTATATAGCTTTGGTGCCCATCCTTAAATCTGAGATCATCGACTGCGAAGTACCCATGATACGGTTAGCAGCGCGGCTTATCCGCGTCCGGCTTATCCGCAAAACGAAACCAAAGAGCGCTGCCGCTTACCTACGTCGGTCTTAGGCACTCAGCACCGAAATCAATGAAAAAGAAAGGCAACCACAAGAAAGATGATCAGGGTGACTAGAACCAAACCTAATCCTGCCAAAACCTCCTGCCAGTAAGCACTAAAAACCAAACCTCAGTCAGGGACCATACCTCTCCGAGCGAACACTCTGCAGTTCTGAATCCTCCTCGTCACCGAGGGGTCTCCGCTGGTGCAGCTGATGTTGTCTTTCCCGGGTTTTCGGCACCACTTGTCCCGCGCCTTCTTTGCCCGCAAACAAGACGCAGTACAACAGGATCCTTCTGCAGCAGGTTTATTGAAGCTTCACACACTAGGGCAAAGAACGGAAGACCCCAAGCCTCCCAGGCAAGCCGCTTTTATAGGCAACATTGTTTATCTCTGACGTGGGCCTTTCTCATTGGTCAGCACACCCTCACCTGATATGATGTATCTGTCTGGGGGCCAGGCTTCTTGCTGGAAAATTACAAGGTGTCATGCCCAGTGACTTGTTTACTAAGGAGCTTCCTTAAACCGCTTAGTCATGGGCCGGATACAGGCACTGTCTTTAGGGTGCGGCTGGCTCCCTACAAAAATCTGTTAGTCAAAAATTAATAAAATCATCAAAAATATGTTTTACTGTTTATTGGTTAAGCTAAATACAAGCAAAGTAAATAATTAAACACACAGAGGAAAGTATCCTTTTACGTATCTTGGTTTCCACATAATATCTGCAAATTCTTTCTGATAACACAATTATTATTCTAAATAGCTTTGTTATTCTTCTGAAAGCAGTGTTATGTTAATTTACCTTCTAGTCCTCACTGAATAGAATGAAATCCATCTTCTTTTAGGGCCTAACTTCCTTCATTAGTATTTCCTTGGCTACCTTTCTTTTTATATCTAAAGCACTTAGAACATATAACATCTCTTCTGGCATTTCTGACTCACCAGCTGAAAACATACATCTTTTTATTTTATTTTATTTTATTTTATTTTATTTTATTTTATTTTATTTTATTTTATTTTATTTTACTTTATTTTACTTTACTTTATTTTAGCACCTAGATGGTTGTGTATGTGGTTATACACTGTAATTATGTGCTGGCAGACAATGCCTGTCACATCATAGCATGTACTAAGCTAACAATCACTGAATGTCAGGTGTTGCATTTTGTACAGTGTGGGCTAGGCTTGGGAACTCAGACTTTCCCTAGTGGTAAGACTTAAAAGTAGACAATGCCTCAGCCATTAACAATGTATACTCCATTTCCAGGTTCTCTGAACCGAAAGTTGTTTAAGCTTTACCAAAGCCTTTGTAATGTCTATAATCCAGGATCTAGTACATTTACCTTATAAATTTCAGTGATAAGTGCTGACTATAAAATAAATATTCTTATCAAATTTCATAATAAAATTCACTTAGGTCTAGTAGGCATGATTGCAATGCTAACAGTAATTTTCTCCTTTCTTTTTGAAGATTATTAATTTTTTTAGTTAAAACAGAATATTTTATGTATTTGCTTCAGGTAGTTTAATAATACCTTTATTTTTATTTTAAATTGAATGATAAATAAAGATATTTTGTGGCTTGGTCAAGAATAAGAGTTAAATATTTCTCTTATTTATATATAATGGTTATTACTATTTGTTGAAAAAGATATTTTTATTTTAATTCATTATGGTTTATATCTCTGGATATTTATTTTTACAATTTCAGCTTTATGGTTTAAATACAACATTTTTTAAATTATTGCAGAAATACTTTATTATCATCAAGTTATCTTTTATATTTACATTCCTAGTTATCTGTATATTATATTTGATATCGTCCTTTTGAATCTTATTGCTTTTTCTTTAATTTTTGAAATTACAATATAACTAGAATATTTCTCTCTTCCCTCTTTCAGTTCCTCTTAGCAACTCTTCTTTTCCCTTTTAAATTCATTGTCTCATTTCTTATTAATTGATATTACATGTATATACATATATATTCCTAAATGTAACCTGATCAGTCTGTGTAATGTTACTTGTAGGGATGACCTGAAATATTCAGACATCTAACAATAACTACAAACACACACACACACACACACACACACACACACACACACACACACACACACACACACACACACAATTTTTCTTCTATCAGCTAACTACTTGGTGTTCTCTTCCTTAAGGAAGACTATTCCTCATGCTTCTAGAATCCCTCAGTTACTTATAACTCTTTATGTAGAACGGAAACCTCATAGGCTCTTCCCTATCCCCTATGGTCTGTATATATGTAGCATCCTTCTTCAGCTCACATTTGGGCAGTCATCATTTAATTTTGTTCATTTATTTCCTGAATTTAACCCAGATGACTCAGGTTGTATAATGTCTCATGACTATCCTCAAGTTTACTTATCCTTGCTTCTAATACATTCTGTATGTTGATAATAGAGCCACAGAAATTTTTGCAATTGTTTTACACTTTAAGCATGTGAGTTTGTACTTTGTATAGTGTGTTACTGTGATATAATAATCACTATTTTTATTACATCATTTACCATATTTATTACTGTTAATTTACTGAATTTAAACATACCTATCCTTGCTTATATTAAGTGATTTACTTCTTCCCAGTGAATAGTTAATCTTGTTTAATTTTGAGTCTCACAGTTTTTGATGATGTTGCAGATATTATGTACAAATTATTCTACAGATGCAGTCAAAGCTGTATTTTACTTCAAATGAAATATATCTTCTTTCAGGTCTCTGTGGACTTAAATAAATGTAGACAGCAATCAATTTTCAGGATTTATTACCTCTTTATCACACTGTTTCAAATCCCTTTAGCTCCTAGAAAATATTATTTTATTTTCACTATGAAACCTAATGTGCCCATCAGTTTTTCTCAGAATTCTTATCCCATGCTATTTTATACTCGTTCTGCTCACTTGTTTCTCAACCAGCTCTCTCTATGTATCCGTCTTTGTTCAGAGAAAGTGGGCTCTTATTTCTGTGATTCAGGTGTTTTCAGAATCCTGCTGGGAGATGCCTATCTTTCCCATTCTAATGGTGGTCATTACTCCTACTGATGGCAAAGGAGGATCGCAATAGTCTCTTCTTACTATGTCTCCTTTTATCAGCTTCTGCTTCTTGCTTTCACTGTTACTGTAGTAGGGTCATTCACACTTAGAAATCTGATGATTTCAGAACTGACTTTAAGTACATTTCTAAAATTCAGGTGTTTTCCAGTGTATTTTCATGTCTGCCACCTCTTTGCTTATCACATGCAAAAGATAATACTTTATATGTGACCTTGGGAAACTGTTACAATGTGGTTTCTTTGTCCTGGGCAGCCAGAGGCCCAGGTCTGGGGCCTGAACAGCAGCGGGTAGCCAGAGGCCCAGAACCACAGACCTGCAGCCCCAGACCCCTTAGCCGCCCATTGCTGCTTCGGCCCCCAGAAATTACTCAGACACTTATATTAAGTTCATGCTGTTTGGTCTATGGCTTAGGAACCTTGCTAGCTAGTTCTTACATCTTAACTCAACCCATTTCTATTAATCTTTCCTGCCACATAGCCTGTGGCTTACCTGTGTTCCTTACGTGTTGCTCCTTTGGACTTCTGGCTTCTTCTTTCTCTGACTCCACCCTGCTCCTCCTACCTATTCTGATTCCTCCTCCTACTTTTCTATGGTGCCTATTATGGGCCAAAACAGCTCCTTTATTTAAAGATTGCTATTCACAGCATACAGAAAGGCATTCCCACATCAGAAGCCCTTGAAATTAGCTTCTATTTGCTCTAAAATCTCAGTTCCTATTGTGTGTTCAAAGTTATGATTGTGTAGATTGGCTTACACTTAATGGACAATTAAGATTTTACCAAAGAAAATTCCTTTTGTTTGCCCATTTTAAACCAAGTATTTAGTAAGTGCCTCAACACACTCTTCAGAATAGTGGAATACGATTTAGCCCAGAGCCATATCTGGAAATTTTCTAAATTGCATCTCCAAGTTATCAAATCTTTAGAAGAATGTATGTTCTGTATCCTCAGCCCATCAATACACAAAGACTCATAGGGAAATTCATTCAATTCTTTGGATAATTTTATTTTTTTATAACTGTCAAAGGGCATTTTAATTTGAGAATGAAACATTTTCTCTAGTGGCAAGAGGAAGGCTCTTTAAGCTCAGAAGTCCGAACAAAAATCAAAATTTTGAAGAATATAAACCTGAAATATTTTTGAGGGTCCCTTTCTGGTATCAAAAAAAAAAGCAAACTATTGAAAGAGGAGATTCTGAGAAGCCCAAATGAAATTTCTAGCTGCCTGTAAGCTGTGTAGAGAGCCTCAGGCTTACCACTTTTAAGAGTCTTGCCCATGTTGAGGTAGGCTTTTGAGTGACACTGCTTCTTTTGAGTTATCCTTGGTTCTAGTAAATAATCTACACACAAACTATTATTAGTGGCTCCAACCATAACTCTATTGTTCACCAACTTGTACTTGGTGCTATCATTATGTTGTGTTATATTGGGTTTTCATTCAGAGATGAGTAGATCTGTGTATGTCTGGTATCACCAGAAAAATTCTGCCACACAATCTGACAACCTGGTTGTTCTTGCATATCCAAAAAACTATAAAATGTACCTACAATCAATGATCTCCTGAATCAGTGATATGGCTTATACTCTCTAATTCCAGGTAATAACCAGGCTAAGGAAAGGTTGAATTTTTCTCTGATTCATAGAAAATTCCATTTTCACAATTATTATAAACTTTTGTTAACATTAGTTGCATTTTTAAAGCTATCTACTTGCTTATTGAAGTAGGGTAGAACCTCATTCTATCCATTAGCAGAAGAATTTTAAATGATATTTTTCTGTATGTAATATTCTACCCTATAGTGAAATTTTATCAGAAATCACACATATATTTAAGAACATTTTACATCTTTGAATATTATGTTGAATTTGGAAGTTAATAACCTACAATGTGAGAAAGTAATTATTATCCATACTTTGGTTTAATAGCCTCCTTTTAAATTTATATAAAATGCACTATTAATTTGAAACTGTATACAACATTATGTAGATTTTTATTTCAGACAATAATACACATTATGTTCAACCTTTGGGCTCATAAATACTAGCCTTTAACTTTCTGTAGGTTATTTAACTCATTATCTACAATTTAAGTCATATTATTTTCTAAAATAATACAAGCAATTTCTTAGTTCTTAGCTTTGAGGATTAGTCTATATGTTTGCAACTCTTTCTTAGTATTTTTTCCTAGTGTATAAGGAATATATTGCTGTCATTTTTGCATGAAAATGTAATGGCAGGAAGCCACTCACCACTTAGCAAGTGAAGCCTGGCTCATGCAGGTAAAGCACTTACCTTATTAAAACAGCCCTTTAAGGCATTACTTAATCAAACAAATTGAGCCTATGGAGAAACAAATCTCTAGCACTTCAACTTAATTGTTACAGAAAATACTATATTAGCTGCTGATCCATTGAGAAATTCGGAACAAGAGAAAATATTGCTTCTCTATAAAAGCCTGGGCAACTTCCTATTGAGTTTGGAGATGAGGACAAACAGCCGTCAAACAAAGTGGTAATTTATCGGACCATTAGGTAAAAAGCTACAGCTATTTAAAGAGAGTGGTACTTTTCCATTTCAATTTGAAGTAAGACATAATATAATAAATTAAAAGGAAAAATCAAATAGTTGATATCTAGTTTTGAAAGTTCCTGCATTGTAGAATACCACTATTCAGATAATATATGAATTCAATACTTCGCTTGATAAATTAACTTCTATGGTCTGACAATATTGCAGTCCTGGATAACATGAATGTATTCCCTCACCATAAAGGCAGAGAGGTTCAAATGTTTTATTGGGTGACAATATGGATGGATTTTCATTTATTTTTGCAAAGCTTTTTCATTTACCTAAACCATAAATTAAGAATAAGTAACATGATAAAGTACAAAGTGAAATTATAAAAGCAATGCTGCACATTTCCACACTTGATATCTTTTTGCCGAATATCCTGAATTCAAGTTTGAAAAATGTCATACACCTTGTCAATTCATACATGAGAATTTTTAAGTACATTTAATTATATAATATAATTTTGCTTGTTAATGGTATGCTGTGGTTAGGATAATAATATGTCTTTATACCTATTTACCAGAAAAGTTAATAATACACAGGAGTCACAGAAAGCTTTAATTATTGACAGTGATTTTAAATTGAAATAAAAAAAATAAAATTTTACAGTGAGGTGATCTGACAGAAGACGGAGGAGGTAAAGTGTTTGGGATAGTGCTGCTGTAAAAAATATGAAGGCCTGACTTTCTTCCCTGGAATTGCATCTTTAAAAATCCATGAATAATGGAATGAGCTTGAAATTCTTTAATTGGGGAAGAAAAGACAGGCATGTCCCTGTAGTTTGTTAGCCTACTAGACTAGCCTATTTGGAGTGCATTAGAGAATTGACAATTCTTGTTTCAAAATTTACTTGGAAGAAACATGACCAATGATACTTTACATATACCTCTGCTTTCTATGTGCACGCAGACGCACATGCATACATGCACAAATCATCTGACAAAATAGCAACAAGACTATTGATTAATCAACATTTTGCCTTTGAGTTATTATGATAAAGTTTATAAATATTTATGGATGAATATATTAAGAAGTATTTATCTTAGATTATCCAAATAAGACTAGAGGTCCCAGCCTTTTTTAGGTGGATTTTTCTGTCCCTCCTGCAAACTTCCAAATTATTACGTGGAGACTTCTTAATTATAAAAATTCAGTAGATAGTTTAGACGTGTTGTGTTTCTAACTAGCTCTTATAAATTAAATTAACCTATTTTTATTATTTACTTTCTGCCTCAGGGCTATATTACCTTTGTTCTGGCTACATTGCTTTCTTCTTTTGTGTCTGCCTGTAAACTCCCAGAGACTGCTCTTTTTCTTTCTAGTGGTCCCTCTGCCATGAAAATCTTGCCTACCTATTGGTCATTTAGTTTTTTATTAAAGCAATCCAAATGACAAATCTTTGCAGTGTACAAAAGGGTTATTCCACAATAGCTTTCTTTGGTATAATTAAATTTGTATCATTTTTGCTGTGGTAATTGAGGTGAAAATGTTAATTTGCCGATGTCATTCACCTATTTAATAAAACTCCTTTCATTGAGCAGCTTCATACAAACTATAATTTTTCTATTTCAATAACCTATCTAACTTAACAACTACTTGTTCGTAGAACTCTGAATGAAAATTTTATTTAAGGTAGTACATTTTACAACTGGTATAATCTCAGACCTTTATCATTAAAAAAAAAAATTCTTAATTAAAGGTCCTCACTAAATTAATGAAAAAAGTCAATATGTTCAATTTTCACTCAGAGCAGATATATTGTTTTGAATATATTGAAAACATTTTTGCATAAATTGGAACTGTCAGTATTAAGGAATTAGACCTAATGATGCTTTGCATGTTTTATTAAGTTAATACTACATATTTAATGAGAAAGTCTAATCCTCTAGGTTCTCTATTCAATGAATCATTTATTGATTTTCATGACCTTTAACATACATATTAGTGTAGATACTATTATAAATTTGAGTAAGTAGGAACATAAATACTCCTAACATAAAATGGATTGCCATATAGTTAGTGAAAAAATAAAAGTTTAATAATAGTGAAGAATTACTGGTATACTTTATACTACATGGTCTACTACTTTAATGTCAATGTGATAACTGGAATAAACTACCAATTATAAATTACCACTATACAGAGTTGATACTTAATTATACTATTAGATCTTTGAGCTCCAGTTCACTTGATGGCTATATAAAGGGAATCTATTAGATAAGTGTACCATGAATCCATAACATAGAAAAGCAAACAGTAACTGAGGATCTGCCATGATGCTGAAAATCCACAATATGTTGTTGAAAATTTGAGGCTTGTTTTAGAACCTAATATTGATTATATACAAGTAAACTTTTGAGATGGATCATGGGGATATTAACTAATTTATTTTTATCTTTTATTTAAAATAGATGTTTTTCAAAGAATACATTTGATTTTGGTTTCCTTCCCCCTACTCCTCTCTGTCCCTTCCTAACGATGATGGTGTTTCTCCTCCATCATGGTCTACACACTCTCTGACTTCCGTGGGGACAGGAATGGACATCTAAGGAGTAGCAATAAAATAAGATAAAGCAAAATCAAGCAAATAAAGATAGAGCAAAACAACTAAGCAAGACAAGAACAAAAATGTTCACAAAAACATATACAGACACATAGATACACATATTTGTACATGTGATCCCATAGAAAAACATAAACAGAAGCCGTAATATATATCAAATTACCTGCCAGGACATAAACAAAAAATTAAACCAAACTATGAGAACAAATATTTTCAAAGATACTGTAGAACTCAATCTGAGTTGGTCATTTACCGTTGGACACAGGGCCTACCTTTATAAGAGATTGGTTTCCCCACTGATTGTCCCTTAAAGAAGAATCTTCTTCTTCTTCTTCTTCTTCTTCTTCTTCTTCTTCTTCTTCTTCTTCTTCTTCTTCTTCTTCTTCTTCTTCTTCTTCTTCTTCTTCTTCTTCTCCTTCTCCTTCTCCTTCTCCTTCTCCTTCTCCTTCTCCTTCTCCTTCTCCTTCTCCTTCTCCTTCTCCTTCTCCTTCTCCTTCTCCTTCTCCTTCTCCTTCTCCTTCTCCTTCTCCTTCTCCTTCCTCTTCCTCCTCCTCCTCCTCCTCCTCCTTCTTCTTCTTCTCTGTGATGTAGAGATGCTGTAGCGTTGGGTCTGTGGGGAAGGCATATGCCTCAAACGAGACCAAAGACTCTTTGCAGTGAACACAAGGAAGTAAACGTATATGGACAAAAGGCTTTACAGCAAGACTCACTGGGTCACACTACAGCTTCTTTAATGAAATTTTTAATTTTTTTTCCTTCTAAATATTTTTCTCTGAAATTTTGTTTTATTGGGAGGGGGTTATGAATGGAGAGTGAAAAGAAGGCATCTGTCAGGTGCATACCCATGCAGCCTCTAAGCATGATATCTCAATCTTAATGAGTTTATATATGGACCAGCCTGTTATGTCTAGAAGGCCTTGATTTCCTGGTGTTATCCATTTTCTCCAACTCTTTAAGAGTTTTCTGAGCCCTAGAATGAGATAAGTGATATCTCTTTGAGGACAGAGTGTTCTGAGGTCTCTCATGGTCTGTTTATTGTCTGGCTGAAAATTTGTTATTTTTTTCTTTTTCCCTTTTACTACAGGAGGCATCATCTCTGATGATTAATGGAGCAAGACACTGATGCATGTGTATTGCAGAAGGTCCTTAAGACTCATTTTATTGCTACATTTCTTTAGCAGAGAGAGAAGTAGTATTTGGCTTTTCCCTAAGTCCATGGCCTATCAAGTCTCAGGTTCTTGACAACCCAAGCAGTCATGATTATGTGCTGGCAGGTCGCCATTGTAGGTCGAATACACTTCAGCAAGTGTCCTCAACTAGAATAAAATATCCTTTGAGCAATATAGCTGAGTATTGAAGAAGATAAATTACCATCTTACAGAACTGCCACACTCATTTCCGTGGTGGATCTATTTGCATTCTTCTAAATTTAATCCATCAATTTTGACTATCACTATTTGTTTTAATTCTGTCATTTCTCAGTGTGTATTTCTAGATCATTATCGAAAATAATGTGCTAAGTTACTATATCTATAATCTACCTGAGCATGTAAGGGGTTATGACTCACAGACTCAAAGAGGTAGCATCTCTACAACACAGGGCAACAATAGGATATCCAAGAAAAGTCCTATCAAAGGCCCAGCATCAATAGTATAGTAAAAACTAGAAGCCTTGAACCAGACAGATGACTCTTTGCAATGAACATTTGGTAGTAAACATATATAAACAAAGGGCTTTATAGCATGACTCACAGAGTCATCATGCAGCTTCTATAATGATATTTTAAGGGTTTTTTTTGTTTTTTATGTTTTTCTCTGAAATTTTGTTTTATGGGGATACACGAGTGGATGGTGGATGAAAATTAAGGAGAAAATAAATGATCTCAAAACATGATGTAAAAGATACAGAAAGTAAGTAAAAATAAACGGTAGAGAAAACAAAGAAATAAACAAAAATTAATGTCCATATAGGTGGATTTATGTCTGAGTCTTCAGTTTGAGTCCATTGGTAAATATGTATGTTTTTGCACCAACACCATGTTGGTTTGCTGCTATTTTTATTACTATATCTCTGATATATAGTTTGAGTTTGGGAGTGGCAATAACTCCAGCAGTTTTTCTACCATACATTGTTGTTCCTTCTGTCCTGGGTTTTATGTAAACAGCTTTTAGTTCGTTGGATGGTAATTTCTAATTAATTAATTGTACAATCTATGACCATGGGAGAACTTTCTATCATCTCATATTGTCTTCAGTTTCTTTTTGTGGTGTCCTAAAGGTGTATCATGTAAGTTTTGCAATTGCTTGCTTAGAGTAATACCAAAGTATTTTTGAGACCATTTTGATGGTGCTGTTTCCCTGAATTCTATCCACATCTGCTTTAATTTGCACATAATAGATACAATACTGGAATTCTTTATGTTTATTTCCATGTCTGTATGTGTGTGTGTGTGTGTATGTGTGTGTGTGTGTGTGTGTGTGTGTGTGTGTGTGTGTGTATGTATGTGTGTTAATTTTATGTCCTGATAGTTTATTCACTGTAGGAGTTTGCTGGTGGAAAATTTAGACTTATGTACAATACAACTTCATATTCAAAAAAATATACTTTGATTCCTGTTCTTCCTTTTATATCCCCTTGATTTCAAATGATTGCTTTATGTCTCTAGCTAAGCATTGTATTAAAAGTATGGAGAGAGTGAACGACCTTGTTTTATTCCTAATTTTAGAAAAAATGCTTTAAGTATAGTTCTATTTAACTACTTTCTTTTGTCCCCTCATCCAGGATAAGGGAACACAAAGGGTATCTTACAGCTCTCTTTCCGTTATATTTGTTATCTACATATCTTTGAAATCATTATGTTATCTACATATCTTATTTATAATATTTGATTTTTCTCTCCTAATTATGAAATGGTTATGCTCCATTACTTTGAATTCTCTAGTAAAAGTGAATTTTAAATAACAGCCCTCTTGAAATTCCATTTGGTAGAACTTTATAAATTTATGAATGATTAATTCAAAAAATTCATTCTGATTGATGAGTCATTAAATTATATGACTTAGTTATAAAATTATAGTTTGTGGATTGGAGCATATTACTGTAGGGATTTTAGTGTCCTTTCTTGGAGATCCAGTGACCTTTATATCTCTTTCCAAAATGGCTGCACGTTTTTACTTTCATCTGGTCTCATAGCTCATATTTTATTCTCTTTTAAAGTGACTTACATAAGTCACTCTTTTAAGATTAAATAATAGTAATTTTCTTCAAGACAAGAATAATTTGATGAGCAATTCAATTTTATTTTTGTAAGATTAAAAAATGCCAGGTGTCTTAGAAATCTGTCTATTCTCATTTATGTTATCACATTTTAAGTCTGATTCAATCAAGGCTCTTTTATGTTACTAAATAACAAATTTTCAAAGCTTATTCATTGTTCAGAAAACATAAATATTAATCATGCTCTCTACTTTCTTCTAGCCATGTGTGCATTTATTATCCTCAATTTCTCTACTATTGCTGGTCTCTATATTAGCTTATTTTAATGAATATGTGTAGATTTTTGTTACATATTAGACTCAATGGAAAAATAAAACTTCACTAAATAATGTGTTTATTTTATGGTGTCTGCAGTAAAATAAGCACAATGTGTTTGTAAATATTATAATAAAAGAAACATGGTGTCTACAAATACACAGTTTGCAATAACAAAACAATCTACTGAATTTGAAGCCAAATCCAGTATGTAATAGATCTTTGATATAGAGTAGGCCTTAACACTTTTAAAGTGTTTTAGGGATAGCAACGTGTTTCCGTGCATAAAGATGCTTGCCACCCAATCTGAGTGACATGAGTTCAATTTTTAGGAACAACAAGATGGAAGTATAGTCCTGAAAGACACTCCAGAAGTGTGCTGTTAAAGGTTTCCCCCAGAGACAAAAATAACTATAATTTTTCACTGAATTTACTATTCTGTTTTTTTAAAAAAAAGATAATATAGGCTTTATTTACAAATGAAACACATTACTCTCATTAACAAGAATCTTCTGTAAGAAAGAAGTAACTGAACCTTCCATCCCACCAACAACAGGAGACAAAGGATTTTAAGCCTTTTGACAGTATGCATGGTGTGCAGGTATCCTTGTCGCTAAGAAAATAAAAATGAACTAGAATGAATGTCATATGAAATGAGACATTACTCTTAGAGAAGAAACAGAAAAGATAGGTTTCACTGGTGACTGTCTGGTAAGCAAATCTCATTTAGCTTTGCCACAGGAATGTGATCTGCATATATACTGCTGGGCTTAATGTAAAAAAAATATCTTTCCTCTTTATCTCCAAAAAACAAATCTGGTACTAAAATTACCTTGTTGGCATAGGAGGCCTATACTTTAGCACAGAAAATAAGTCCATATTTCTAGAATGTTCCCAAGAGGTTAATGCCACTGGTATAAAATGTAAGGTCCTTTTATTTCTTTACAAAGAAATGTTGTTAGGCTAAAATAAGCCCTCATGAAGCAGCATTAATGTTTACAAGCTGCTCCCAACTGTCTACCCATGCATTTATTTGTATACTTATTGAAGTAATAGTGAATTATTTTGATTTCTTAATGCCTAAAAAATATATAATTTATCATGCTGCCAAAGTACATTCCTTCACACAGTCAATATAATCTTTACAAAAAGTAATTAACTGAAATTAACATCTGACATCCTTTGTGTAAAATACAGGTAAAGGGCCTCAATAGATGGCTTGGCCACTACAAACTCTTGCTGTTTTTACAGAGAATCAGAATTTAGTTTTAAGAATCCAAGTCATGCATCTAACAACTACATGTAACTACAGTTTTAAAGGAATTCAAAACCCTCTTCTGGCCTCTGTAGGCACCTTTACATAAACACATACACTCAAATATTTATTTTTATTTTTATTATATGTATATATGTAGAACTAAACTCAGTGTTTCATAATATAGAATTTAGATCATAATTCATTTTTATTTTATATATATAATGAAAATAAAAATAAACTTTAACAAAATAAATATAGAAAACATGAATGTTTATAAACATATTCATTAGCATATGTAAATGATCCTTAAACTGAATAATAAAGATACATAAAAATTTAATTATTCATAAATAGAATAGACAAATTTCTACATTAATAAAGATACACTGAAGATGACAATGCCATAGGAAGGACTTAGAAGTGAAATGTTCAGGAATTGCCTTTATTAACATTGAAAAAGTTTTTACATTTTATATAAATTTAAATAATGAATTATGATATAACTAAATGATATTTCTATTATGTCATAACTGAAAAGGAATAAAACATATCAGTAATATATTTGGGTACTTATTTTAAAACTAGTTTGTTTATGACTGTCATATTTTGAAAATTTTTCAAATGTCTTTCAATAAGAAAGTGGATAAAAAACATTAGTGCCTGCCACCAGGATTACTGATAAATGACAAAAGTATATGAGCTGTTGATGCTTCAAACATGAATAAATCTCAAGAACATGATGTTGAGTGAAAGAAGTCAGACAAACAAATTAATACCTCTTTAATTCCGTTGATGGGATTCTGGAAAAGCTAACAATATATTGCAAGTAAGTAGTTGCCTAGTCAAGGAACAGTCATAATCCTGGGACAGCTGCAATGGAGCAAAAGAAAATGTTGAGTATTTGAAAACTCTATATAATGAATAATTAGTGATGTGTAAGTATACAAATTTGGTCAAAGTATTGAACTATACACCAAAGTACATATTACCCTAACTGGATTATTCACTCTCTCTCTAATAACCATAGAATTTCTATGACTTATTGAAGATTTAAACTCAGTGTTTTATACTATAGAATTAAGATTGATGCTACAATTTATTGTTTTTTTTTTTTTAAATGACACACATATTTAACTAGTAACTGTCCAACTCACTACCTACAGAAGAAATGAGAAAAAAAGTGGGGAATAAGTGTGATGTTAAGCTCCAAATGGGAACGGTGGGAGATATCAGGAAGGAACACCAACTTAATTTGAAACAGTTCATAGGAATTCTAAAAACAAAAAAAGAAAGCCAAGGAAGGAGTCATACAGAACTACTCATAACAGGTAGAAGAAACTGAGCCTATTCCAAGAACTGAACTTATACAGTTAAGTCTCATATCAAATATTTTCTGTCTTCATAACTACACAGACACATGTATTTAAAACTTCAGAATACGAAGGTCTACAATATGTCAAGGGTAGTTTTTTTGTTTGTTTGTTTCAGAAACTTATGTAAAACAATTCACTTTGGCAAATGTGCCACTAAACAGGCCATAATTATTTAATATATAACAATTAAATATATTGAATATTATTATTGTTATTGTTAATTTTAAATTTTAATTCTACAGAAAAGATAACGTTCAATAAAATATCTCATACTTAAGATGTCATGGCAGTGCAGAGATGATGCTGTGCACAACAAAATCATTAACAGGGACCAGATTCTGTTATGAGAAAAACAAACAAAATCGACCACAACAAAAAACAGTTACAAGTAATTCTATTCGCACCTGACAATTAATATATATATATATGTATATTCTTGTTACTTTTTAATTTTCTCAGAATTGTAAATGGATCCTAAGAGGTTTATTAATGTTTCAACCCATAGTTTATGATTGAAATAACTTAGTGTATATGTTTATATTCTCTCTCTCTCCCTGTGTTCCATATCAGGTATATAATAAAGCTTACACCAAATCTTACACCAAATGTATTCCTAGGTTTTCTCTCCCCTCTACTCGTGGTTAGAGCACAAACAGGAGGAGACCCTTTATATTATGACTCTGAGAAAAGAAGCTTTTCACAGAACTGGAATGAATTAGAAGATAACTTCCCTGTATAAGTGAGGATACATTCTTGCCCCATCTCCACTAATGTATTTAAAATGATGCTAGATGTTGACAGTACTGAGAAGTGTTGCAGTTCAGTTCTCTTCCCATACCTTAAGTTCCACCCCATGACTCTATGCCAAAAACTTTCTGTCTACTTCACATGAGAAAAAAAAGGACTTGATCTTGACAGTTCAACAAGTCATGTCACTGGAAAACAGAAAGACTCCATTCTACTTCGTGTTTCTAAAGGATTTTCTCTCAATACTCACGATCTGTGTTTGTGTGTCCTGAGTGGAAACCGAGACTCTTGTGGGTGGGATCAGGAGCTTTATAATGAAAGTAACAGAGTTGTAGCCTTTACCCAGTAGAGCTGCAGGGTGCCTATAGTTTAAATGCCCATTGCCTGGGAAGCAAATCTGAAGGCAAAATCTGAATTAGCGTAGAATTCCTCATTATTATTATTAATTATTACTATTCTTGATTTAATTTATTCTTCTCTCATACAATTCATCGTAACTTCAGTTTCCCTTATCACTCTGCTCAGTTCTCTCCACTTACCTTAAAGGTGAAAGAGACTTCATTGAAAGTTTAACTACATGAACTAATTTTCCATTAATACTCTTACCCAACCTTATCACAGTAAACTTTTAGATGCCAACTTACCTAGAAGTTGGAAAGTAAATATTTAGCTGTAAAAATATTCTATTTAGAAAATTTATTTCTTATAGTCATTAACAACTTTATATTTGCCTTGCCAATTCTGTAATATTTCACACGAGTAGAGAAACAAAAAGTAATAACTAGTCTTTCATAAAAAGCAAATATTAAAAATATTAATTAAATTGAAACATGAGGGGGACATTTAGAAAAACATTTGAATACTATTTAACATAAAATTGAATGTTCCCTTTCTTTGATATAATTAATTACACTTTCTAGAAAACCTAAGTAAATGATTTTGTTTTCAGTTGACAGTGATAAAATGATCAATGTCATACACAATTTCTGCCTGGTCATTTATCTTTGCTACAGAATGAAGGATGTCAGAGATTGAGAGAGTTGAGTTCAAGGCAAATTTAAGGTGACTTCCTTCATCTCTGATATCAACAACGTTTCAAGAGATGAAAAGCTAACTGTACAAGGCATGAGTGTTTTCTCTCATACTCCATTAAATGCTGAAGTCATTTCTTTGTCATTTTAATCGTGGCATGAACATAAAATAGATACAACCTGAGGAGAAACACAGTAGACAAGACTTCTTGGACTCATTATACCTTTGAAGATCTTGACATGTTGATTAGAATTTGGAGCTATCTGTTCTCATAAATATGTGTAGGTATTACCAGTCCATATACAAAATACCAAAGACCATTAGCTGATAGTCCACAATTGTTTTCCTTTCATTTAAAAATCTTTAGGACTCTGAGGAAATATAGGATAGCACAACATGACAATTTAGTGAAAACTAAAGCAGTAAACACTTTTTTAAATATAGTAATCATTGCAACATTTTAAATCAAATTTGTATAACTCACACATCGTATTTGAATATCAGTATAGTCTGATTTTTAATGACAATTTTGTAGCAAAATCTATAAAATATATTTAATATTGAAAAATTTACAAATGCACAAAGGTATATCAAAATTAATATTTTTAAAGAGCATTTATATGTACTCATTCTTGAAGATATTTAAAGCATAAATATTCTAAACTAGAGAAATAATATGAAATAAAAATGACTTACTGTGAATGACTTAGTTTTATAGTTCAGTGTGTTACCAGCAGAAGGATAGACCATGCCATAAAATAATAACTTATACTATTATCTTTAGCTAAATTGTTTTCATATGACTAAAGGTGTTAGCAAAATCTGTACAAAGATCTGAATAGTAAGACAAATAAACAGTGCTGAAAAAAAATTAAGGTAGTTCAGAAAAATACAGATGTTACTGTGTCCTGTACTAGCCAAGTGGGGTATTGACAAAAGAATGATCTTCCAGTGGGACAAAACATAGATCTAAATGGAGAGTCATGCAAATGTAGCTAGTTAGATATTTTAAAATGTAATGATATGTTTAACTAAAGATAATACAACAAAAATGTATTTAAAAACACAAATTCCAATAAGACACTTTACACTTAACCATAAATGAACTATAGATTCCATATTAAATTTTGATCTGTGTAGAATTTAGAAAAAAAGGAAAAAACAGATAGACATTTTGAGCCAGGTCTATATAAGAGGACATAGTTATAACACACACACACACACACACACACACACACACACACACACACACACACACACACACAAACACACACACACAAAAAACCCAAATAAATCCCACATTGAAATGAGGCAGAGTATAAACTGCCATGGTGACTTTGAAAGGGAAAACAAAGTTTGGCAATGTAGTCATTCATAAAGTTCTCCAAGAAATCCATTAGCTTCTTTTAATGAGATGGCAATTAATTTGATGGTCACATAAAAGACAGGACACAGAAGCTTGTAACTCCACTCAGTTATTGTCTGTATTTTGCTGATGTGCCAGACACAGAGCTACCGGGGATAACCAGCCTCAAAGCATAATCAGTAATAAGTCAGGAGTTAAAGAACAATTGTCTCATGAAATTGACATGAATCGCAAAGTGATTATGCTGAATGAAAAAATTAAAGCTCTGAAGTTACGTACTATCAATTATAACTGACATGACATCCCTGAATGCACTAACAGAATAAATCATCTATTGTTAATAATGGTGTGTGTGTGAAAGGGATTACTAAAAAGTGAGAATGAGGGGAAATATAGGGCATGATGAAATTGTGATGTGTCCAAACTAGTACTTAAACACATATTTCAATGTAATGGAATCCAATTGCCTATATAGTATTTAATAAATATTAACATTTCAATAGTTATGGAAGAAAACTAATTTTGAATAAAGTAGACAGTTTTATTTATGTTTTCACATTTAAAATCTTGATTATTATTTTTTTCTCTTAATGTATATCTTGATGTCTGGTGAAAGGATAATAAACAGAAGAAAAAATAAAAGAAAGTAATGATGGAGGAGTGGAGGAAATCAGAGATTACGAGAGGAGTGAACTTTCCAAAAATCAATGTAAAAACTATTTTTAATCATTTTCTATGTATACATAAACATTGAAGAGAACATCCTGAATATGTCAGTTTAAGTACAATTGTAGAAAAAATGATCAATCTATGAAAATTTATTACATGTGCATATAGATATATGTATATATACATATATATATATATATTTCTCTAATGTAATATCCTAAGTAGAGAAGAACAGAGAACAGAAATTCATTAATTAGAATTTGAATGTCTGCTCCATAAACATGTCTCGACTTACTGCTTTACTTTGTAATGCATAGTGGGTTATTTAACCATTCTGAATCCTCAGGTGAAATTACTGTTTATGTAATATTTGGTTGATTTGGGCTGGTAATTACATAAAAACTATATAATTAACCATAATATATCCAATTTGTGATATTTAGTAGAAGCAACAGTTATAAATGTAAATGTTTTGGGATATGAAGTCATACAGTAGCATAATAAGCATCATCTTCCTGTTTCTCCCCTATTACTCTTCCCCCAATTCTTTTCTCTTTTCACAAATTGAATATCTACATTGTTTTAAACCAACCACCATGGACCTGTGAATATAATTCCAGCGTTCTTTCAATCTATCATATACATTCTGGGGGCTACCCTTCTGCTCCATAAGACAAATAAAAGATGGTTTATATAATCTACACTTAGAAGATTTAGCATAATTCATTCACTTTCTTATTTTGATTAGACTTTTCATTGCTTTCCACATGTACTGTGCTCTTCCTTACCTATTCTTGTAACACATCGTCTGTCTTCTTGGTGTTTATTTTACACTAAAATGACCAAGTTCCATTTAAAAAAATTACTTTAGTTATTTTTAATTTAGGCAGTTTTTCATTCATATGACCTACTATCAGTAATTACTTAGATATGTTTTGTTGTATATTGTGTTATTCTGTATCTATATGAGATGATCAAATTTATATTATTCCCAAGTTAGACAAATATTTAAGATGTAGGATCCAGATTTTTACCATTGACTTAATTGTTAATTTGGTTCTGTAGTTTCCTCGAAGCTCTCTTATCATTGAAGGAACAGTATTATAAAGTGAGGAAAGAAAGCTTATTTCAGTTTTTCTAACATTTCCAACAGATAAAACGATTAACATATGACCAATCAGAATTATATGAAAACACTGAGAATATATTTTTAGCTGATAAGAATCACAATTCACAATTTAGCTTTAATTTGCTCTAGTTTTATATTTTATCTTGAACACATTAATATAAACTTTTATAAGATAGATATATCTTTATCTCTGAATTTCCAAATATTTGGTATTCAAATAGTATAATAATTCATTTGTCTTTGCCAAGACTGGAAAATTGCAACAGGAGACAGTGCTCTGAGAAATGTTATTTCTTTTTAACTTATTCTGTTGATTAAACTACAAGTGGTTTAATCAGGAAATTGATTCTGGAAAGTGGCTTCTCAGACATACTATATCAAATTAATTATTTTCTTAGAATAAATTACCTTTAATTTTTCTTGTTTAAGAGGTTAAAGTTTAATAAATGAGATTTGTTAAGGGAACCAAGTCCTCTGGGTTCCACTGCTTAGAGCCACAGACAGATAAAGACTTTCCTTCCCTTTATACTTAACACACTAGATGAATCTGTCTGTCATCTCTTTTAATTTAAACAGGCAACATTGAAGATTCGTAACAATACCTCTGACCCCTGAGAAACACAATGTATACCAGCAGCCCATTAATTAGTTGTTTGAAGTGAAGGGATATGGCATACGGAATATCATGGTTCTTTGCTCCGTTGCACAACACTCCCACACCACGTTGACCATTTATATTTCTGACGAATACCAAAGAGAAAATACCCTGGGGAAGCATCATAAGTTAGCAAGTTTGATTGATGTACATTAGGCAGTCAATGACTTGTTCTATCTGGAGTATTTTCCTTCATGCAAGAAAGAAAGATGGTCAAAATATGTATCAGACCTCAAATCAAATTAAAGCCCCAAAGATTTCATTGCTATGCTGTTTTTTGTTTCATACATAAATTTACATAAAATTGAGTTACTTTAGATTTCATATCTATTTCAATTTTCCTTCCACTCTAGACATTCTCAAATAAAAAAAGGTTTCATAGAACAGTGAATTAATTGTTTAAGGAGAATAACACAATCAACTCTTCCACTTTCTAATTTAAGTGTAGGCTACACAATTGTTCTTTATGAATATTTTACCTACCTATACATTTATAAATTATTCACATGCAGAGTCACTGTAAGAAACATGAGAAGAAAGAGCATTAGCAAGAAAAATGAGCCAGGGTCTTGCTTTTACTTTAATTTTTCTAGTGATTTTTTTGACCTTTTTGTGACACAAATTTTTCCTCCAAATAACTTTGAGAATGTAGTCAATATAGGAAGTGTTTTTAAATTTACCCCTTTGATACATTTTGTCATAGAAAAATTAGGTATTCACTATTTATAATCCTAATAATTTATATTACAAACCCAGTTTTCTAGAGATACGTAAACTTTGGAAGAATTAGTACTGAAGAACATTTATAAAAGTATGTGATATCCAGTCTAATGACCTCTTTTATAAAAATATGGACATTGAGCATTTCTAGTAGAAATGACTTCTGCTTTTAAAATATATTTTACCTGCACCTATTAGAATAAATATGCCATCAAACATGTGAGAAGCTGATGTAAGATCATTGCTTCAAAGTCAAAGCTAACATGAACTACAGAGTAAGTTCAAGACCGTCCTGGGGTGCTAAAGAAATGCTTGTCACAGAAAAGTTGGCAATAATAATAATAATAATAATAATAATAATAATAATAATAATAATAAAACAGCAATTAATTTTATTTGTTGCTTCCTCAATTAAATAATTCTTAGATTTATATTTGTTGAATTTGTTACAAGTTGTTTTGTTATGTCATTTTTATACATAAAGAATGTAAATATGTATTTAAAGGTTAAGTCAATATTGTTACCTTCTGATGTTTCATAAGAAACCTATGATTTTAATCTGTGGCCCATTTGTTGTAATTTTTAATCTTAATAATTTTACCAAGCTCTATTTTGTGTTAGAAATTAGATTGCTGCTACAAGTTCTATGATATCTTGTCAATTTATTCTTACATTTCTCCTTGTCATTATATCCAAATTCAAATCTACTACATTAGAACACAGATTTCTTGTTAATATGATAACGCAGTTATTTCATACCAATTCTCTAGAGATAAATTTTTTGTTTTGATGTTTAGAGATCTCTTAAGTCTTCTTTGACTATATAGATACATGTCCTTTTAATTAAAACATAACCTAAGGAAACAAATGTAATTTTATTATTCAGAACGGTTAGTCTTATGCATAGCTACCTCATTATCTCTTTCATTCCAATCTGTCCTTCAGTTGAACTGAATAAAAGATGTTCAGAAAGATGAATGTTAAAAGTCAGAATATGTTATCCCTTCAAGGAACTGAAATTCAGCTTGCACTTTACTACTGATTTTGGAAGACTACGCAGCATCCTAATTTCAGTCAACCAAAAATAACACTTTTAAGTGTGTTTGAAATAAAAAAGATTTTTGTTGTATTATAACAACTTCTGTACTAGCTATAGTTCAGGTGAAAATGAAAGTGTCTGTTAACCATACGTATGTATTTTGATTAACTAAATGGGTAAAGAGAAGAAAATATCACAAAAGTTTTAATGCGTGTTATCCACAAATAATAATAGTTTTCTTTAATCTTGTATTTTTTGAGATTATAATATAAATATATCATTTCCTTTCCTCTCTCCAAACCTTTCAAATTCCCTTCTTTTCACTCATTCTAATTTCTGGAGTATTTTTGCATTGACTTGTGTTACATGCTTATATGTATATGTATGTATATATGATATAAATGTGTGTAGTGTGTTTACATCTGTGTGTGTGTGCTCATATATGTGTGTGAATTTCTACATATAAACTGTTTATTCTGTATAATATTGCTTGCAGGTATGTTTTAGAAATTTAGCATTTGGTGTTAAATAACCAAATACTACATTCTTGAAAATGATGCTTCTCCCACCAAACTATTCCTTAGTTGCCTGTAGTTATTTGCTTAGTATTGAGTGCTTGGTCTTTCAGTCTTTCTCCTTTTCATTTTTGCAGGTCTATTATTGTTATTATTCATTTTATTTTTATTTTACTTTCATTTACCTCCTTTTACCCATCATTGCACAGAAATTTCTATGATGGTTACAAAAGTACTATTATATAAAAGTTCTTCAGACATATCCTACATCACCTAGGGTGAGACCATCACTCACCACTATAATTCTATACATCCCTGTATATGTTCAGTGATGGTTTGTGTCTTAATCCATCCATGCTAGCACAATATTTCATCACAAATTTTATCATCCAGAAACAAATAATTTATTTTTTGTGGTGTAGAGAATTGAAAGTGAAAATACAAGATCAAGAATTATATCTGTTATTCTGTGGTTATGGAGCCAAAATAATACTATACATCCTTTCTTCAAGGATATTAATATTCTTAAAAAAAAAACCTAATGCCCTTACAAAGTCCCACTTCCATATAATATTATATTTATTAAATTAATTTTATTAGAGCAACTATTGATGAACTCAAGAGCTCAGAAAAAGACACCACAAATTAAAGCTAGTCCCACATGAAAAATACAAGTTCAAATCTCATTAATGTAAAATTGTATATTAAGTCTTAATCTTTTTGTTTAATGCCCATACTCTGTACCCCCTGGAGCAGAACTGCCATACTCTCAATACCCTATGTTGGGGAATTCTGTATTTCTTGACTGATAATTATATTTAGGTACACTTGAAACTTTGCTAAGTATGGCTTCCACCCCATGGCTCTATCTTACTTTGCCGTTCTAAAAAAAAGAAAAGTGGACTTTATTCCCATAATCTGACATCCAATAATCAGTGTGCTTTGCATTTACCATAGCACCCTGTTTGCCTAAGCTTCCCTATCATAGACTAAGGTATGTGTGTATCTGTATGTATATATTTCCCCACATGATGTCCTGTCAGTCCTCTCCTAGTCATCCTTCAGAAATTAGGTAGAGATACTACTTATATCTTCTAATTTTACTGTACACAATGAATCCCATATTTGTGCAGGAGATAGTGAGTTACTTATGGGGCAGCCTTGAAGCAAAGATCCATTATGTTAATCAACAATGCATATTGAGATTAAGCAGGCACTATGAACCATCTTTGATATCAAAATTAATACTTGTATCCTCTTAAATATTTACTTTATTTTACATCTTGATTCAGTTTATCCTCACTCCTCTCATCTCAGTCATATTTCTTATGAGAATTTCTTGCATTTCCATAGAGATATAATAATTAAGAAAGTTGAATAATTTTATTTCCAATATTATATAGAATACTTAAGGTTTTGTTTTACTTTTGGGGTATAAATAGGCTTAGAATGTTTTAAACCCTTGCTTACACCCATTGTCTTTTTCTGTTATTCATTTATTTTTCCCATACTTTACAATGAGCTGTAAAGAGGAACCAGGGAACCCTTCTAACACTTTTCTTGTATATTTATTTATCTGAAAATATTACTTAATTACCTCTATGTATCAGGTAAATTAAACACTATTACATGGAATTCATCCAGAATTAAAAAACAAAACAAAACAAAACAAGAATGACCTTTTCTCTATGCCCAATGACATATTTTATTTTTTTCACAAAGATCATAAAATGAGCTTTAATGGTTATTCCTATCAGCACCCTGCTCAGGATTCCTTCAGCTATTTATTAAAAGACTAAACTTTCTCTACACTTGTGCTATTGTCTCCTAAACCCTCAACATTACTGTGCTTTCAGAGAGATTCTGAGATAACAAAGCATGTATCTCAATACACTTACTATTTTATTCTTATCATTTCTATGCTACTGTGTATTTTTTACACAAATGTCACAATTCATGGTACCAATCTCTATATTGATATAGAGTTTATCTTTGTTTATATGTTTGGGTATATATATTTGTATATTGTTTTAATATATAATGTTTACATAATAAACCTTCATGTATGTACCTTGTACTTAATAAAGAAATTTATATTTGTCAACATGGAACCTAAGAAACCCATATATTTTCTAATTGATTCTGGTAATGGAAGAAAACTCAAAGCCACTCCTAAGGCCTGGGAACTAGAAATGCTATCCTATATCAAACAAGTTGCAGTTTCTAAGAGAGGAGGAAATGGGCTTTCTATAGAATGTGAAATGGAATCTCTTTCTAATTTATAGAGTTAAACACATATGTCTCATAGATATAAAATCTATGCTGCTAAGCCTTTACTTTCCTGCTTCTGCAATAGAATGTTCTGTCCTTATATATATTTCTTAAAACATCATTAAATTTTACACCAAAATCTTACAAAGAAAAAAAGTGATTCATACACAAATACTTCACAATGGTCTACATTAAATCTATTTCACAATGGGTCACCCATGCTTTTATCTTTTTGAAAATTATTTAGATTAAATTTGTATCTAAAGTATTTCTTCAGATCAGCAAATACGAAACTAAAATGGTAACATTCAATATATAAGACCTGCATTCAGTACACACTGTTGAGGATTTTTTTTTCTTAGTAGGCACAACTGCAATCCCAACCTTTTGTTTACAACCTCTATTAACAACTCAAACACAGGTTCTTAAGTATAAGTTGTTTATTTTGAAGTTGGCAATACATGCTCTTAAAATGTTCATCACAATGTCAAACCTAGCACTATTACACCAGAAATTTCTTTATAGATACTCTAACTCTCTGAACAAATAGCCATTTACATAAATAATTTACATTTAATAAGTTACTTATATTTTATTCAAATTTTTTAAATCATTATATAAACTATGTAGTTTAACACATGTAAATATGAATGTTAGTTAATTCCCCAATTAATAATTTGAGATTAAATTGTTTTTCACAAGTCTCAAGCTAACAAGTTGAAGCTGTAATATTAAAATGAATGTTATTTTATTTCTGTGCTAAAGAATGGTATGCACATTCTAAACAGGAGGAAGAAAAACTTTGCATTAATCATTTATGTTTTCAAATATTTCCCTCTCTGCCATCAAGTAAACATGACTGAAGTGGGAATGCCTTTCTGTATGCTGTGAATATCAATCATTAAATAAAAGAGCTGTTTTGGGCCATGACAGGCACCATAGAAGAAGTAGGAGAAGAAATCAGAGCAGAATTAGGAGGAGAAATCAGAGTATAAGCAGGAGAAGCAGGGCGGAGTCAGGCAGACCAAGCCTGAAGCCCAAAAGAGCACCATGTAAGGAACACAGGTGAGCCAAGGGCCACGTAGCAGACAGATTAATAGAAATGGGTTGGTTTAAGATATAAGAGCTAGCTAGGAATGTGCCTAAGCCATAGGCCAAACAGCATAAAGTTAATATAAGCATATGAGTAATTTCTGGGGGCCTGAATGATGGGTGGCTGGGTGGCTAAGGGGTCTGGCATGGCAGGTCTGTAGGTCTGGGTCTCTGGCAGCCTGGAACAAAGAAACTCCACTACTAAAGATGGTGCCCAACATGGGGCAAATATCCACTTAATGCCTGAGAAAGTTTTAAAACGGTTTTAGCAAAAACAGAGCAAAGGCAGCTTCCAAATTATATATGTGAAGTGGGCCATTGTACAAAGAAAGCATGGCATCCGGGTCACATTCAAAGTGGTCCTGGCAGAATGGCGGCAGGCAGTGTAAGCTGCAATCAGGCAGGTCCCTGAGATCTCACAGAAGACTCAGTAGCATGTGACTGATTTTAGATTTCTGTTTATTTTGAACATAAGGAAACAAAGATGGTTTCTTAGTAGCAGTGTTTTCTTGGGTGTGCTCTGTTTGCTGGCCATGAGCAGAGACACGGTCCCTTTAAGAAAACTTACTGGTTCAGCCTTATCTGCTAAAACTATGCAGTTCTGTAAGAGAGTGTATTTTAAAAGCTCTTCTGGTTGAATGATGATTAAGGATTCACAATAAAACAGAGTCAGGCGAAAAAAAAAAACCTGTAAAGGGGTTACAATGTGTGTAAAAGGTACATAGGTTTCAGAGAGAAAAGAGAGAAGGTAGATGGAGTTTTTAAAAAGAGAAATAGAGTAATAAAAATATAATAGGCCATGTAAAGATGGAAGATAAACACAAAATCTGGATTTTGGTTGTTATTGTGTTTTTTTTAATTTTTTTAAGTGTTAATGAGCTAACTGCAGAAAGACAATGGATTGCAAATGCAAAGGCTACTAAGTTAAACAAGAATATATATTTTAAAGGTATCTTGACTTTGAAATTTGTGTCTAATGATTTATTGCTTTGGAAGAGTTCTGCTTTTGTTTCCATAGAAGTTGAGAACTTTGGATTGCTTCCAGGCAAATATGTTTTCATCAACCAAGAGCCCTGAAAAAAAATCTGTGATAGGAAGAGATGGCCACATCAACTTCAAGACTTCAGAGTATAATCCTGTCTAACTCATGAGATTTTTCAGCGTCCCATAATCAGCAGGAAGTAGTAATGGAAAACTACACCCAAATTCTCAAAATATTGTTTCTAAATATTTGTTTTCATTATAAATGGTTAATGGTCATAGTCAATCTCTTTCTAAGAAGAAAAAAGGGGATATGGTATATGAATGATTTTTTAAAAGGTTAGATTATTGAATTTACTTAGATCAGGAAATTAGCTGTTAATCTCAAAATGCTTTACATTGGTATAGATTTTGGTTTATTGATACAAATTTAAGGTCAACTTTGTTATGCTGTATGTGTTTTTCTACTCTTGTTTAAGGTATGATGTTCATGTAACTGATTTAAAATTGTAATGTATAATTAAAAAATGAAGGTTAATAGTCACCTTTGATAATCAAACTTAAAGTTAGGTTAGTTAAGATTTTTAGGTATACAAAGATATATTTCAATTCTGTAGGTAATCTTCAAATACTTCTAAGACCTACAGAATATGGCATTTAAAATGTTTTAAGAACTTAGACTTTTCTGGACAGTGAGACAGTTTTGCTTTTGGCAGCACCAATCTTCTTCAAGAGAAAAATGGGCATCGAAGAAACTCCATATGGAGTCTACTCTTTGTGGCAATGGTAAGCCACTGAAGAAGAACCTGTTCTTATATTAACTGCTTGACAGTATGCTGTTAAAAGGAGACAGGCAGGTTGCATAGGAAGGTGGCCTCTGAACTTTGGCAGAACAAGCCGAGATGGTCCTTCAGGTTCCTGCTTTGCAGAGAAAACTGTCAGACATTCTTCAAGACTCGAGGAGAAGCAACTGATGAACTGTACCAGAATGGGCAGAGCAGATTTTCTGCTACACTGAAATGAAGAGACTCTAGGCCTGTAGGCTGAATTTGGATGCCCCAACTTTATAAAGGAACTTTGGGTGACTATCCAGGCAGATAGGTGGCATCTCTGTCATTTCTAGATTTTGGAAGTTGCTTGCACTTCTGGTTTACTTAGATAAATATATCCTTCTGTGGTCTTTGATGTAGTTGAAGATTAGATAGTTATAGGTATAGTTTTTCTTAGTCACTTAAATTATATATTGGATATGAAACTTTAGATTCATAAAGATAAGGTAGATGATAAGAGTATTTTCTTTAATTTTGCTAAATACAAATAGACTAGATAGTATAACTATAATTCTTGCTTGATGGCTATTTTGTTATATGCAATTTTGCTATTTTAAAATTAAAACCTTCCTTTTTGGTTAGACAGAAAGGGGGAAGTGATGTGGGAATGCCGTTCTGTATGCTGTGAATCTCAATCTTTAAATAAAGGAGCTGTTTTAGGCCATGACAGGCGCCATAGAAGAAGTAGGAGGAGAAATCAGAGCATAGGTAGGAGAAGCAGGGAGGAGTCAGGCAGACCAAGTCTGAAGCCCAAAAGTGCAACATGTGAGGAACACAGGTGAGCCAAGGGCCATGTGGCAGACAGATTAATAGAAATGGGCTTATTTAAGATGTAAGAGCTAGCTAGCAATGTACCTGACCTATAGGCCAAATAGCATAAAGTTAATATAAGCATCTGACTCATTTCTGGGGCCTGAGTGATGGGAAGCTGTGTGGCTAAGGGGTCTGGCATGTCAGGTCTGTATGTCTGGGCCTCTGTCCGCCCAGGACCAAGAAACCCCACTACTACACATGATGAATTATGGGCTATAGTTAAAATTGTTATACCTCTACTTGCATCTATAGATTAAAAGCCTGTACTTCTGATCTTAGGATTCCTTAATTCTCACTTTGAATTATCTTGATTGCCAACTAGGTATTTGGATGTCTCATTTTACTCTCCCAAAATTTTCTCTTTTTTAAAAAGTATGATTATATTATTTACAGTTGCATTAGTGGATGAATACATGTTATACTAAGTCACAATGATACCTTAGTTAGGGTTTCTATTGCTATGAAAAATTACTATAACATGGTAACTCATATTAAAAACATTTAATTGAGTTCTCAGCTTACAGTTTTAGAGATTCAGCCAACTATCATTATAGGAAAGATTGTGGAAGCCTGGAGTATGACAGAGAGCAGGAAAATATGATGCTGAAAAATGTGTGGAAACTTCTTACACCTTGACTTGCAAATAACAGGAAGTGGTCTGTCTTACTGAATGTGGCCTGAACATACTTGAGACTTCAAAGCTTGCTCCCACAATAACACACTTTCTCCAAAAAGGACCTGCCCTATCAAGGCAACATGTCTTCCTACAGTCACTTCCTTTGGTGTCCGTTTTATTTCAAACTACCACAAATGGCTAGTCTCAAATCCACATTAATATTCTGCGTTGGAATTACAGATTGGAGAAATGAAACTTGGATTATATAGTTCACTGTTATCATTTCCTGAATTCTATTCCTAAAGTGAGCTGTGGAACTTCTTTATGTTTTCATACTGCAACCTCTGAGTCAAAAGACCTAATTTTTTTTAGTACTTCTCCTGTGTATATTTAAGTACTTTCCCATGTCCTATAGCACGCCTTCCTCTAGCAGACAGAGTTTTATACACTATTGGACAGAGAAACTTTTATATTGCAATGATTTTCCTTTGACATCAGTTTTTCTCTATCTTCCCTGAGGTAGTGTGAGTTTTAATTTCTCTACATATTTCCAAATATTAATGCTTTTCTAGTAAATGAAACTGTACCTAAATATTGTTTATTGTGCAGATCTTTGATGGATATTCTTTGGATATCATTTAAGGTATTTAAAGGTCAGAGTCTGTTTTACTTTGAGGCTGCTGTACACTGCTCACAAAATTTTTCATGTTCTTTCTTTTTCATCTAGAAGCTCTTGATATAATCATGTTTCTCAGAAAGTGTCCTCATATATCAACCTGTATGTAGCTCTTTATTACTTCTCCCTCTAAAAAGGTACATCCCCAAATTAATCATGACCCTAAATTGCTTTTGCTAATGTTCTGCTAATTATATATTGTCTCTTTTTATGAATATCAAAACTTTTTATGATTATACATATAATTATTTAATCTCCTGACATACAGCATGAGTTACATTAGCATTTGATAAATAAGTTTATCAATTAACCATAAATCAATTATGTTTCTGGTATTCAACATTCCAAGTAGAATGTGATATCCAAAATTTATTGAACATTTTCTTTTTGTTCTAAATTAGTGCCTGGCAGATAAGACACACTTGATAATGTTTGTAGATTTGAATTGACCTTTGATTGATGAGAATTTAAGATTAATTATGGAGACATTATAGAAAATAGAAATGATAACAGTATGTAATTAAAATAAGTATCTGCTATCTCAAAAAAACATAATTGTTTTTAATTTCAGAAGCACTGTTTTTGGCTGCCAATCAAAATTATGGTTGAAATTTTTCTTTTATACAAGAAAATAAAAAGATAAATTTTCAAATAAATCAATGTTATTGCACTAAGTCTGTTTAAGCAGATACTTGACTTTGATTTTGAAAGACCTTTTTTTAGAGTATTCCCTAGAATCATGAAATTACCCTATTTTGTTGGCAAGCTCTTGAAGGAGCTTACAAATGACTTGACACCTTACAGGTAGCAATTATTGCCTTAGGTAAGAAACTTTAATATTTATTTTCGTTTTATGTGCCATGAAGGGGAAAAGTCTCTCTACTATTAAACAAGATAATGATGTTTACACAAAGATAATAAAGTTACTATATCTTCTTGAAAAACTGACTTGAATTTCCATTAAAGATCAAAACTCTTGTACAAACATATTTGAATGATTTATGACCTGTAGATGGAGGGCCTGGTATTATAAAATCTCTGTTTTTCCATTTACTATTTACTGGGTATAGGTACACAAAACCCACATATGGAAATAAAAGAAAATTGGTGTAAATGAATTGATTCTGTTTCATCATGTGGTTTCTGAGATTGGCCTCAGGACGATTGTTTTGCTAGAAAGCAACTTTACCTGCTGAGCCATCTTTTCAGACCTGGTAGGTCATTTCAGAAGTGATCTTTAACTGTTTTAATATTTTTATTTTGTTTTGCTTTTCAAGACAGAATTTATGTGACCTTGACTGTCTTACATTTAACTCTGTAGACTAGGCTGACTTTGAATTCATAATGATCCACCTGCTTCTGCCTCCCTAGTTCTAGGATGAATGGCATTTGCCACCACTTCCTGGAGTCTAATATTTATTAATAAAGTGAAATATTACTTGACACCCTTATGTCTGAATCTCTGTTTTCAGGCCACTGTACCTGTTAACTGTCACATGCATTTTACTCCAGCATGGACAAAGCCCAAAATCATGGAACTACAATTTTAAGTGTTATCATATTATATGATATATTCATGAAATCTAAAAATATTTCTAATACTATTTATGAATTCAAATTCTGAGTGACATCCTGCAGTATTTTATTTCTGAATCCTCACAGAACTAAACACTGCTATAAAGTTCACACACAAAAAAAATATGAAAAGTATGCTTTGGAGGTGAGTTAGCCATTAAAAGTGCCAGCCCAAAAGCCTGACAACATAATGCAGATCAACAGAACAGTACACACATGGAAGAAAATAACTTACTCTATAAAGACTTACTTTGACATCATTTTCATTTTTTAAATGTATCTAAATTTCTTCTTTAAAATTATTTTAAATTTAAAATTATTCATATAAAATTAAAAGTTTTTTAATCATGTCCATACCCCACTCTCCTCATCTAACTCCTCCCAGATCCTCCTCCACAACAGACAACTTCCATGCAAACTTGTATCCTCTTTTTTACAACATCTTTGTAGTTCTCCAAAACTTATAGCTCTCAAAATAGTGTCCCCTTCTTTTAAAATGTTTCATGGATCCTCAGAAGAGAAGGGTGATACAGATGTCTCAGTTTTAGCTGAATACTTGACAAGAGTGATTCTCTATATTATCCATCATCCACGGAATAAATTTTCTTCTCTTATGAGTGTTGAAGCACCACTAATTTGTGCACATAAAGATATAATTACCAGGTATCATTCATAATTTACGCTACCTAACCTCTCCATGATACTTTGTCTTTGTTTCTTTCTGCTTTCTTTCAATTTTAGATTTTTCCAATATCTTCAATCAAAAATGTGTTTCTTCATGTACATAACTAAACTATTTCTATTTTTGTTGGATTCTAAGCATTTCAAAACATTATATTATCTTGAGTGTGTGAAGATACATTTTATTTTTAGTGTATTCAAATATGTTAATCATAACATTTTCTTTGAGTGTTTTAAGAATCAGATTTACTGATAAAATGCACAATATTTCAATGCTTTGTCAGACACATTGGTTTACAGGATGAATCTGGCGATTCATTCATCTATATACATAAATAATGGATTATTTTATAAACTAATTGAAAAATTATTGTAAGTCTATATTTATACTTTAAAAAATCATGATACAAGGGAGAAAGAGATGATTTAGCATTTAAGAGTACTGTTTGCTGATTTGGGAATGTCTTTCTGTATGCTGTGAGTAGCAATCTTTAAATAAAGGAGCTGTTTGGCAGATGACAGACACCATAGGAAAAGTAGGAGGAGGAATCAGAATAGGTAGGAGGCTCAGGGGGGAGTCACACAGACCAAAACAAAATCCCAATGGAGCAACAGGTAAGGAGAGACAGAAGGAGTGAGAAGACCAGAGGATCAACATGTAAGAAGAGACAGAAGGAGCCAGAAGCCCTAAGGAGTAACATGTAAGGAACACAGGTGAGCCACGGGCCATGTGGCAGACAGATTAATAAAAATGGGTTGATTTAAGATGTAAGTGCAAGCTAGCAATGTGCCTAAGCCATAGGCCAAACAGCATGAAATTAATATAAGCATCTGAGTCATTTTTGGGACCTAAGCAGGAGCAGCTGGCAGCTAAGAAGTCTGGGGCTGTAGGTCTGTGTGTATGGGCCACTGGTCATCCGGGACCAAGAAACTACTACATTGTAACAGATGGCGCCCAACATGGGGCCAAATATCCACTTAAAGCCTGAGAAAGTTGTAAAAAGGGTTTTACTATAGAGACTGAGCCAAAGAAGCTTCCAAATTGTGTGTATGAAGCAGGTCATTGTACAAAGAAAGCACGGCATCTGGGCCACATTCAAAATGGCACCTGCAGACTGGCAGCAGGCAGTGTAAGCTGCAACCAGACTGGTTGCTGAAATCTCACAGAACACTCAGTAGCATGTTATTGGTTTAAGGTTTCTGTTTATTTTGACCAAAAAGGAAACAAAGACGGATACATAGTAGCAGCTGGCCACAAACAGATACAGTCCCTTTAAAAGAAATTACTGAGTCAGCTTTGCAAAATCTATGAGGTTCTTTAAGAGAATGTGAGTATTTTAAAAGCTCTTATGGTTAGAAGATGATTAAGGATTCACAATAAAACAGAGTCAGATGAAAAAAACCTGTAAACGGGTTACAATGTGTGTAAAAGGTACATAGGCTTCAGAGAGAAAAGAGAGAAGGTAGATGGAGTCTTTAAAAAGAGAAATAGAGTAATAAAAATATAATAGGCCATGTAAAGATGGAAGATAAACACAATATCTGGATTTTGGTTGTTATTGTATTTTCTTTAATTTTTTTTAAGTGTTAATGAGCTAACTGCAGAAAGACAATGGATTACAAATGCAAAGTCTACTAAGTTAAATAAGAATACATGTTTTAAAGGTATTTTGATTTTGAAATTTGTGTCTAAGGATTTATTGCCTTGAAAGAGGTCTGCTTGTGTTTCCTCAGAAGATGAGAACCACATCATCAACCAAGACCCCCTAAAAAAAATCTCTGATGGGAAGAGATTGCCACATCAGCTTCAAGACTAGACTATGATCCAGTCTCAAGAACCCATGAGATTTTCAATGCCCCTTAATCAGCAGGAAGTGGTAATGGAAAACTATACCATTTAGGTTCCTGCTTTGCAGAGAAAACTGTCAGACATTCTTCAAGACTCGAGGAGAAGCAACTGATGAACTGTACCAGAATGGGCAGAGCAGATTTCCTGCTTCACTGAAATGAAGAGACTTTGGGCCTGTAGGCTGAAGATGGATGCCCCAACTTTATAAAGGAAGTTTGGGTGACTGTCCAGCCAGATAGGTGGCATCTCTGTCATTTCTAGATTTTGGAAGTTGCTTGCACTTCCAGTTTACTTGGATAAATATATCCTTCTCTGGTCTTTGATATAGTTGAAGATTAGATAGTAATAAGTATAATTTTTCTTAGTCATTTGAAAAATATATTGGATATGAAACTTTAGATTCATAAAGATCAGGTAGATGATATGAGTATTCAAGTTTGCTAAATACAAATGGACTACATGTTGTAACTGTAATTCTTGCTTGATAGCGAGATCAGCTTCAGGACTACAGATTATGATCCAGCTTCAAGAATTTGTCAGATTTTCAACGCCCCTTAATCAGCAGGAAGTAGTAATGGAAAACTATGCCCAAATTCCCCAAATATTGTTTCTAAATGTTTGTTTTCATTATAAATGGTTAATAGCCTTAGTCAATCTCTTTCTAAGAAGAAAAAGGGGATATGGTATATGAATGATTTTTTTAAAAAGTTAGATTATTGAATTTACTTAGATCAGGAAATCAGCTGTTAATCTCAAAATGCTTTACATTGGTATAGATTTTGGTTTATTGATACAAATTTAAGGTCAACTTTGTTATGCTGTATGTGTTTTTCTATTCTTGTGTAAGTTCTGATGTTCATGTAACTGATTTAAAATTGTAATGTATAATTAAAAAATGAAGGTTAATAGTCACCTTTGATAATCAAACTTATAGTTAGGTTAGTTAGGATTTTTAGGTATACAAAGATATATTTCAATTGTGTATGTAATCTTCAAATATTTCTAAGACCTACAGAATATGGCATTTAAAATGTTTTAAGAACTTAGACTTTTCTGGACAGTGAGACAGTTTTGCTTTTGGCAGCACCAATCTTCTTCAAGAGAAAAATGGGCAACGAAGAAACTCCATAGGGAGTCTACTCTTTGTGGCAATGGTAAGCCACTGGAGAAGAACCTGTTCTTATATTGACTGCTTGACAGTATGCTGTTTAAACTGGACATACAGGTTCCATAAGAAAGTAACCTCTGAACTTTGGCAGAATAAGCTGAGATGGTCATTCAGTTTCCTGCTTTGCAGAGAAAACTGTCAGACATTCTTCAGGACTCGAGTAGAAGCAACTGATGAACTATGCCAGAATGGGCAGAGCAGATTTCCTGCTTCACTGAAATGAAAAAAAGACTCTGGGCCTGTAGGCTGAAGATAGATGCCCCAACTTTATAAAGGAACTTTGGGTGACTGTTCAGGCAGATAGGTATTATCTCTGTCCTTTCTAGATTTTAGAAGTTGCTTGCACTTCTGGTTTACTTGGGTAAATATATCCTTCTGTGGTCTTTGATGTAGTTGTTCTTAGTCATTTGAAAGGTATATTGGATATGAAACTTTAGATTCATAAAGATAAGGTAGATGATAGAGTATTTTCTTTAATTTTACTAAATACAGTAGATATTGTAACTGTAATTCTTGTTTATTAGCTATTTTGTTATATGTAATTTTGCTATGTTAAAATTGGAACCTTCCTTTTTGATTAGACAGAAAGGGGGAAGTGATGTGGGAATGCCTTTCTGTATGCTGTGAATCTCAATCTTTAAATAAAGGATCTCTTTTGGGCCATGACAGACACCATAGAAGAAGTAGGAAGAGGAATCAGAATAGGTAGGAAAGGAAGGACAGAGTCAGGAGCAGATCGAGCTGAAGCCCACAAGAGCAACATGTAGGAGCACAGGTGAGCCATGGGCCATGTGGCAGACAGATTAGTAGAAATGGGTTGATTTAAGATATAAGAGCAAGCTAGCAAAGTGCCTGAGCCATAGGCCAAACAGCATGAACTTAATATAAGTGTCTGAGTCATTTCTGGGGGCCTTAGCAGCAGTGGCAGCAGTGGGTGGCTAAGCAGTCTGGCACAGCAGGTCTGTGGGTCTTAGACCTCTGGCCGCCCGGGACCAAAGAAACCCCACTACAACAATTTTGCCTCATTAAAATTGAAGCCTTCCTTTTTATTAGACAGAAAGGGGGAATTGATGTGGGAATGTCTTTCTGTATGCGGTGAATAGCAATTTTTAAATAAAGGAGCTGTTTTGGCCCATGACAGGCACCACAGGAAAAGTAGGAGGAGGCATCAGAGTAGGTAGGAGGAGCAGGGCGGAGTCAGACAGACCAAACCAGAAGCCCAAAGGAGCAACATCTAAGGAGAGACAGAAGGAGCCAGAAGCCCTAAGGAGCAACATGTAAGGAACACAAGTGAGCCAAAGGCCACGTGGCAGACAGTTTACTGAAAATGGGTTGAGTTAAGATGTAAGAGCAAGCTAGCAATGTGCCTAAGTCATAGGCCAAACAGCGTGAAGTTAATATAAGCATCTGAGTCATTTTGGGGGCCTAAGCCGGAGCAGCAGGTGGTTAAGAGGTCTGGGGCTGTAGGTCTCTGTGTCTGGGCCTCTGGCTGCCTGACCGAGAAACTACTACATTGTAACAGTCTGCTCTTTCAAAGGATCAGGGTTCAATTTTAACACCTATATTACAGCTCATAACTGCCAGTAATTCCAAGTTCAGGAGTTCCAACACCTTCTCTAAGGCATACAAATGTTTAAAACACAAATGCATATGAAATAAAAATGAATGTATATATATGATATGTACAAGAGTTAAATAAACAAATCGCTATATATCATAAGATAACATTAAATAGACAGTAAGCCCAAATTGAAAAAAAATATATATTTATATCTTGGAAGAAATGAAAGCATTTTAAACTGTCTTGTGTAAAACACCCAATTGAAAACAACTTGAAGAAATAATATTTCCAATTACAAACAATAAGCATAAATACATATGTTTGAGAAAGAAAAGGAGGAAAACTTGTAAACAGAAGAAATTAAAGAAAAAAAGAATAGATGAGAATACAATAGTAAAAGTTGAGAAAACTGAATGGTGAATACTATGGAATTTAAAAATTATAAAGAATTTTCTTCTCTAATTACAAAGGATGAAAGCCCCTTAGAAGCTCTAGGCTATAGATGGAGTTTTCTGTGCCACCGCCTGGTTCCCAAATAACCATAAAAGAATTATTATTAATTATAAATGCTAAGCCGATAGCTTAGGCTTGTTACTAAGTAGCTTGTAAGTTAAAATTTCCCATGTTTTTTAGCTATGTTTTAGCACATGGTGGTACCTTTTTCTCAGTAAGGCTTTTTCATCTCCTAATTTTTTGTGTATCCAGCAGGAGATTCCTTGTGACTCTGCCCTTCTTCTCAACATCCTCTCAGTTTGGCTTTCCAGTCTAGTCTTTCCTTCCAAGCTATTAGCTAGTCTGCTCTTTATTAAACAAATAAAATTAATACATATTCATACTGAACAAAAAGATTATTTCACAGAAAGAGGCCCATAATAGCTCGATGTATCCTTTTATTTTTAAGACTAGAATACTGGAAACCCAGAAATAGTCAATGTTCAATTTGAGATTTAAGATAAGAAACAATTAGTGTCCCAATTAAGACTGTAAAATTTCTTGTTATTTAAAAAATAGCCATCCTCTTCATCTTCTCAAAACTTTGGGTAGGAAATTTATAGAGTCCACACCTATAAAATTTTGTTTATTGATTTTATTTATTTCAATTTTATTATCTATTTATTTTTATGAACAAGTTCATTTGATTTATAACTTAAGATTTTGCTTAAAATGTACTGAAATTATTTCTTGTGGCTAATGGTTCTCACTTACCTTTTATTATTAAACTTTTATTTGAAATATAATTCTACCACTACTTCCTTATTGTTTTATCCTCAATAGTACATGCTCTCACTTCCTCTCAAATTAACAGATTATATTATTATTGTTAGGATGTTCCTGGCTATGTCTCCAACCAATAGTGGAGGGGTGCCTAAACAGGACTTCCCCTATAATCAAATGAATAACTGTAGTATGAGGTTTCTGGCCCGGACTTTCTGGCCTAGCCTCAAGGTCTAGGCCCACAGACCCGTAGACCCACAGTCCCACAGAGACACTCAGAGGCTTACTAGAAGCTTTCAATAGTTTTTGGCTGATCAGTCTCAGGCCCAGGCATATCACTTGCTAGTTTTCTACCCTTCATCTAACCCATGTCTCTTGTTCAGCCATGCCGCTGGGTACCTTTGCTTAGAGCAACATGGTTGTCCTCTGCTTCCTCTGGTTTCTCTCTGGTGCTCCTGCCTGGTGGTCTGCTCTCAGAGATTTTCTTAGTCTGGTAGTCCCACCCTCACTTCCTGCCTGCCTTTGGCCAATCAGCGCTTTTTATTAAACCAGTGGGTGGGACAATTATTTACCATGAAACAACACAATACCCCTACAAATAACTACCTTAAATGTCATCACAAAACCTACATTCACCAGTGAATAGAGGTGGAGGCAAAGATCTATGGCTGAGCACTGGGCTGAGCTCCTGGTCCAGCTGAGAGAAGGGAAGGAGAGTCTGTATGAGCAAGGGGATGGGGATTAAGAGGAAAATTCCCACAGTGATAGCTAGCTCTCATTGGAGAGCTCACTGAATGAAGAATCGCCATGGAGGAACTATCAGAATAAGGATCTAGGCCCTCCAAGTGTAGACAACTATTAACTGTCATGGGCAGTATGTGGAGCCTCGAGAGGTGGGATCAGACTGGGATCCTGTGAGTGGGAGCTGGCAACCTGAAGCTCATTCCCTGCAGAAGAACACCTAACCTAGTCTTGACTTTGGGATGAGAAAATCAGACTTGCCTGGAGTGGATGTGTCATGCTGAGCTGATCCACCTTGGGACTTCCAGCCCTTTTGGGGGAGGGGATGGGGAGATGAGGAGTGGGAAGGCTAAATGTGGACTGGGAAGTATTGAGAGGAACAAAGGGAGGGAGAGCAGGGGGATATATGGATAAAAAGACATTTTTGTGTTACCATAGTTTCCTGGCCCCATTCTGTCAGAGGTCCAGACCCACAGACCTGCAATCTCAAACTCCTTAGCCACCCACTCCTACTCAGGCCCCTCAAAATGACTCATACACTTATATTAAGTTCATGCTGTTTGGTCTATGGCTCAAGCACATCGCTAGTTTGGTCGTTCATCTTAATTAAACCCATTTCCACTGATCTGTCAGTCATGTGGCCCATGGCTCACCTGTGTTCCTTACATGTTTCTTCTCTGGTAGCTGGATCAATCTGATCTGACTCCGTCCTCCTTCTCCTAACTATTCTGATTCTCCATCTACTTCTTCTACAATGCCTGCCATGGCCAAAACAATCCTTTATTTAAAGATTGATATGCATAGCATGCAGAAAGACATTCCCACATCATTTTAAAAAATAAAAAAGAGAAAAAAGTATGTATATCTGCTTGCAGAAATATATTAATGGAATGTACTCAATCTGTTTAGTATAGCCTTTATTTTATAGATTTTTCAAGATTAACCATTTTCTACTGCATAACCATTTAGGTTGCTCATCCCTGGGAGAAACTAATTCTTCTATCCTCAGCAATCATTCTTTGACTGTAATTTTTGTTTAGAAAGAGAGGACACTGTAATATATGCCCCCTTTCCATATTAGCATGTCTACAAATATTATCATTTGCCAGGTCTTCTTTTGAAGACATATACTTTTGGGTATTACAGGTGTAACTTAACAGTCATTTTTAAGAATTATAAATTCACAACAGAATTCTTGGTTCCCTGGATCTTATAATCTTCTACTATATACAAGTGATGTTCTCCTGAGGCTGTGTATAGCAGAGTTCATTAATCCCTCACGATAACTCATTTTGGTTTTCTTTCATGATCTCCATTTGCTCTAAAGAAAAAATTCTATGAGGATTAAGAAGTACATGTCTCTGTGAATCTTAAAAAAATAAGTTTTAGAGTCTAGCTAGAAATCATACTGGTCTAAAATAGTTGAGATAGTAGGTTTTCTTCTATAAATCCATGACCTCACTCATGCTCGGTGGTTGAATAGGTTTCCAGTGTCATGGGTGAATTCGTTTCTGATTAATGGGACTTCAATACAATTAAACAGTACTGGCAAGGTAAAAGTGCCATGGTAATCATTGTTATGCTCATTGGCATTGCAGGTGAGTATAGATAATGATGGCTTTCTTCTCTTGGCAGCTAATATTGTAGTAATAAGTTTCTGGCCTGTTTGGTCCATAGTCCAGACCCAAATACACAGTTTTTCAGTCCCACAGAACCACACCGATGCTTATATTAATTACACTCAGCTTGCTGATTGACCTGGGGACCAGGCATATAACTTGCTAACTCTTTACTCTTAAACTAACCCATATTCTTATCTTGTTTAGCTATGAAGCTTGGTACCTTTTCTCAGAGCAGCATTTCAACTTCTTTTTTCTGTATCTCGCTGGTGTCTCTCTGGCCTTTTTTAAAAGGGAGAACAAATTCTGTTCCATAGACTACCTAATGAAATATAAAATTCCAAGCCACCCATGGAGGTAAGTGGATTCCAACATCAGTCTTCTACTGTGACTAGGATTCTGCTTCCATTTCATTTCCAAGAAATCCTTGCTGTGTGCTATGAATACAAATTTTTTATCCTGCAGTTCTTTACTTGACATGGAGCATGAAAAGACCCCTAGGCAGCATCAGAGAGCACTCCTCTTAGTTAAAAATCCATGAATTTATGGCCATTTGTCTTGTCTAAAGACACCTTTACCACATCACATGAACCAAGATCAGAATGTCATGGGCAATGTAAACCGTAATCAAAATTAACCAACACGGTCTTATGGAAGTAAATATTATTCTTTTTTTCTCTCTAATAGAATCTTTGGAAGTTTCTTGAATCCTTAATTTTAACAATCATACAGTAAATATGTCTGCTTTGTTCAATGAAATACCAGGGACTTGATTTCTGTAAATTAGTATTAAATTATTGTTACTATTATTTATGTGAGTAATTTCCTTTCTAAACAAACTCTCTAGTAGTGAAGCCAACAGCTTTTATTGTCTTCATTCCAAATGTTGTAATTTAAAAACTTAGCATCGGTAGTACTGCAATTGTTATCAAATGTTCAGTGGTCTAGGAACTCAATTTTCGAATAAATAACAAAAATTAATTGAAAGAATTACTTCAACTTTATGAATTTAAAATTGAATTTTATCTTGAACACTGACAGAAATGAGTAACTGAGAATAGCCACAAAAAATTACTACTGTTATTTTGATCACTATATTATCTTTTTCTAAAGAGACCCCCTTCAAATCAGGCTAGGAATAAGATTCCAGTCTGTCTGTTCTTAAGACTATTTAAACCCAAATAAAGCTTCTCATTTATTAATCAAAATAAAATCACAATTTGGAAGACTCTGACTGGGGAAGACACTAAAATGCAATATTATCTGAACAAGATTGCATCTCTAAAATTTTTCTGATATCCTTTGTCAAAAAAGAAATTCTTGTTAACAGATAGCAAATAAAACATGTACTTAGTAGTGTTGTAATTATTCTCATATTAGAGAAACTGAATTGCATAGCCAAGTAGAAGTCTGGAGTGGCAACGGAGTGTTGTGTCATGGAGGGAAATATAAAACTACTTTGGATGGTGTTAGGTAAGAGCTCTTCAGACTGACCTTTTGCTAGGCTGATGATGTTCTCATTAGCAGCAACCCTGCTGTTTGCCCTCAATAAAATATAGCATCCTGCTGTTAATGCAATTTCCAGTTTTTTGATGTAATGACACAATTATATTAAAGTTATTTTTCTAAATGGATTAGCATTTAAAGAAAAGGATTTAAAATGTTTTTATAAACCCTTATATTTTTTAATTTGCTTATGGGTATAAGATGAGGCTGACAAAAAGATTGGTGATAACCACATTTTGTTTAATACAATTTAATAACAGTTAGTGATTAAACTTTCAAATAGAAATATTATGATTACGATTTTTTTTCCTAATGTTATCTGTAGAATTGACAATTGAATTTTGTTTTACCTCTGAAGATATTCACCATTTTTTTTCTTTCAGGTTAGGTAATTTTCTTCCTAATTGGATTGAATACTGCTTTGCAGGAGTCTTGTCATTAAATAATATTTTCTGAAAGGAAGTAAATTTTCATTATGAGGAAAGCAGGGACTTCAAATCTGGCAGAAGTGTACTTTAATTTTGACTTTACTACTTACTTGATATGTGACCTTGAACATGTTACAGTCTCTCTTGGAACTGATTTAGCTTTCTAATCTGATTAAGGCATAAGTGGAAAATTAGATAATGTATATAAATCACATAGCTCACCATAACTGTTGCCAAAGCTTAGGCTCTTTAACTGAGGTGTCTCGTGATTTAATGCAGGGACACAGAGGAAACAGTTCTTTTCATTGAGTCTCTCACCTTGACTTAAGGGAAACTTAAATAATCTGAAGATTAAGGGATTTAACTTTTATGTGGTAGGTTTTTAAGTATCTTTACCCATATTGTGACTCAAATGTATTATGTATAGGACACTTTTAATTCTATGAGACAATTTGTCATCAGAAAAAAAAAAAGCAAAACATAAGGTGCAATATAACTATTAAGCACAACGAAACACTGAGGCCATACTAACAGATTTCAAAATGATGGGGAGATAGTAATTGTCCCTCTAGTACTAAACAACCATGCACACATATTGTCTCATAATAAAGGAGACACAATTTCCTAATTCTCATTTTATACACTTTCCATGGTCATAAAAATTTTTCCAAACACATTTACAAAAATTCTCTCCACCCCCTCTCTTTCTCTCTCTGTGTGTGTGTATGAGAGAGAGAGAGAGAAAGAGAGAGAGAGAGACAGAGAGAGAAACACACTCCTTCCAATGGTCAATGTGGAGTGACAGATCATTGCTAAATGAGCAATTGTTTGAATTCCCTTCAAATCACACACCAATGGAGAGTTGTTGTCCATTACAGGAAGAATAAAGATTTTACTGATTAAAAATCCTGAGTGTTCTGTGGGGCATGGGAGAGAAAATAACATTATATGACCAATGATCAGAACATTTCAGAAATTCTCACAACAAGTGAGGTATAAATATTGCAATCTTTCATAAAAAGTAACACAGGCCACTAAATATTTGTTATTGAAGATTTGTATTAATTCAGTTTCTTATATTGAATATGATACATTGTCACTATGTTAATAAATGAATTTCTTCTTCACATTCACAAAATTGTGTGTATACATATATAAAATATATGCATTACATAGTGAGTTCACACTTCAATAAATAGATATAGAGATACAATGTTAAACTCTTAAAAATAAAATGTGTATTTGGTTCAAAAGATTTCAAGAATTCAACATTTCTCAACCATCTTTACAGTTCATACTTTCACTTGTCACTTTAGTAAGGATTTGAAAAACTAATTTTATATGCAGTTTCCGGTTTTTTATACACTGCCAGCACTGACAATGAACCAGAGGAAGGCTTTTTCAATCCACTGTGTCTTGCCATGATGTAGGGGAATAAGTACTTTGCTTCCCTTTATTATGTTATATTTTATTAACAAATGTCTTTTTATCCATGTATCCCCTTGCTCCCCCTCCCTTCCTGCCTCCCAATCCCTCCTAGTCAGTCTTCAGCCTCCCATCTCCCCACCCACCCATCCTCTGCTTGTAAAAAGCAAGAATTCCCATGGTGGGTCAACTCCATGTGGCACATCCACTCCAGGCAAGTCTGATTTCCTCATCCCAAAGTAAAGGCTGGATTAGGTGTTATTCTGCAGGGAATGGGCTCCAAGGTTTCAGTCCCCCCCCAACAGGAACACAGTCTGATCTTACCCCCTGAGCCTCCACTTACTGCCCATGACAACTGACAGCTGCCTACCATTAGAAGGCCCAGCTCCCTTTCCGGATGTATCTTCAGGGCTTTTATTGATTCAGTAAGCTCTCCAGAGCTTCAGCCAGACATATCTGTGGGAATTTTCCTCATAATCCCTATCCCCCTGCTCATACAGACTCTCCTCCCCTGCTCTCAGGTGGACCAGTTCCACTTTTAATTTTTATTTATTTTTAATATTTTCAGGTTAAACAGAATTCTATCACTATCCTTCCTCACTTTCCTTTCCATCTCTCCAAGATACCTTCCCAACAACTTTTCCCTGTGTCCTCCACTATTGGTAAACAAAAAGAATCATGTTTATCAGGTAGCCCCACTTAGTAATTATACTGTTAAAATAATTTTCTGATATACTAACACCCAGTAGGAAAATAAGAAACTTATAATAAAAGATGTCCGTTGGTGGGTAGTTAATAGGTAAGTTTGTTTGCTGACCAAACCTTTGTAATTTTTTTTTTCCTTTCAGGGATTACAGTAAAATGGCTATGCACTAAAGTAAAAGTTTTCAATAATTATGTTTTCATTAATCTTTCATTTCCTATTTGCTTACACCATATAATTTACATATTGTAATTAATGTATTTAGACATAATTTAGGAGGTCAGAAAAATAAGTACGTTTAGGACTTTGTTTTATTTTTCAATTTTTATTTAGCTAAATACTATTCTGAAACATTTAAAAATGTAAAGTCCTATATTTAGAAACTAGAAGTCCATATGACTGGAAAATAAGTCTTCTTATATATTGTAGCATATTGTTTAGTATTGGTAGAAAATTTTAATTCTATCTGCAAAATCACAAATTAGCATTTATTTCTTTTAGGAATCAAAGCAAAACGGCATGCTGGATAAGAAACTCAAAGTTAATTCATTTTAAACATAGCTCTTCACACAGGGTACAGGAGCCTCGTAATAACCCGATGACTAGTGAATGAATTATGTTGAAATAAAGTCTTTGCCAGAGAGTAGTATTTAATTGTTGAATGTTCTTTACCTCAAAAGAATTGATTTGCATTTAAATGAGCAGTCCTTAAGGTAATGATCCCAGTAGATGTTTTATTATTGATGTAAAAGTATCGAGTACCTGTTTAATGCATACAGTAGAAATGGTGTGGTTGAATTAACTGTGGAAATCTTAGGCAATTAAATTAATACATAATTTTAATATTATTTTCTCTATAATAAATTAATTAAAATCCATAAGAAATAATAGACCTTGCATTATAAATTAAGCAATATCAGTTGTTTTATTTCTGTTTCTGCTATAAAATATATTTTAGGTTGGATAATTCTGTATTTGTCATTTTTTATACTGTCTTACCTGACACCAAAGCAATATTTATAATTGCTGACTAACCATGAATGGAAACAAATATTTTTCTCTATTACCTGATACCTTAAAATTATCCAACATGCATCTTGTATCTATAAATGTGGTAAACATAATGCTTAAATCCAGATTTAGGAAGACTAAAATACTTTGAGTAAATGAGGAACAATAATTTTGAATAAAAATAACTATAAAATACTGACAATTATTTAAAGTGCCATGATCATTTAGGTGGTTCCTAATTTCCTGAACTTCCTGCCATATTTTCAAACATATCAACAACAAGCAAACACTTACTTAGTAAAGCTTTGATATAACCCATGACTAAATATTGAAATTAGCCTAATATTCTTCTAGTCTATTTCTCTCAACATTATTATGAAATAGAAATGAATAACTTCCAAAGAAAGAGATATGAAGAGAATCATGACTGATATTATTTATTTCTAGTAGGCTGAAAGCACCTGTCTCTAATTGTTCTTTTTGTGTAGGAACACAGCAGTGAATGCTGGAGTTGATTTGAGGATGATCTGAGGTAGTGCTTTCTTTAGGTTTTGGAACATGCAGAGCCAGATAACTAGTACTAGCTAACTAGTCTAATTACTAGATTACAAAGAGTGTTGGCTTAGGTTTTATTCCTACATCTCTGGAATCCTTCTGCCAATCCTTTACACAGGTGTTGATTCTCTTTTTAGAGCTGCAGGTAAAGTTTATTCTGAATGAACATCTGGGTTGGATTACATGACACAGTGGGTGTGTCAGTATATTAGTGTTTCTGTTTGTTTGGGGTCACATATGTTGGTTAGGATTATCATTTATAACCTTTGGAGTGTTTTGGGCAGTTGAGAAATCTGTAAATTTTTTACTGTTGGCTCAATACTCCTTGATCATGTTGTTGTTGTTTGGAACTCTTTGAAAGAAATGACTATAAATAATAAGGGGGAATAAAAATATAAAAAAGAAAAAGTCTTTGGACATTTTAAAAATGTTTTTTTATCATGAACAAAATATTTTAGATGCAATAATCAAACTGAATTCTTTGCATGTTGATACACATATAAAAGAACTGTAGTTCCCTAATGTAGGAAAATAAGGAAAACTTGCAAATAGAAAGGGCAAATTGTTAAAGCATAAGAAAAGAACATGAGACTGATAGCTCTGATAACACCTAAGCAAATGAAGTCAACAACTGAGATCCCATCTCATAGTGTTCCTAGCATAATATCTTTGTATCTTCCTGAAATAAAAGGCTAGTAGTAATCTAATCAACACTTTTTATATATTTACAGTACAAAAATTATAACCCATGAAGTGGCAGAGAGCACAGTGTTTCCTCATGAGTACACTATTCCCTTTTAGGAAGAGATTAGTATTGTCAAAATATAAAAAATATTGTGCATACCATTCTGGCCACTTCACAGTCACAGTGCATGGGATATATTAAGGTCAAATTAAAATCAGAAGACTAAGGACTATTGCCCCAACCCAGTAACCAGTCTGTAAAGAAGAGATATCACTCTGAGAGAAATGTTCCACTATGCCTAATGCCAGCTTTTGAGAAATAAAACAGAGGATTCTTGGGAACAAAGGTACTGTGAATGCATCCTATAAGGGGACTGTGTTCAACTGACTGATTTTTAAGAAAGCCAAGCTAAAGGGTACATTATAAAATAAGAGAAAATTTTGTTGGAAGTAGTTACAAGATGTCTGACAGCTACATGCTTGACCTTTAAAAATGTATAATTAAAGGATATAACCTTGCAAACAGACAGCTAAGAAAAGTCTTCATGATGTCACTATAAGCCTCAAGACTGGCCGACTGCCAAGAGCCTACATTTTATTCTATGAGTCTCTGGAATAATTTATTTGGATTTTTTGTTTAGACTTGTACTACAGTAGAGAAAATATTTGGAGTATAAGTCAAGTAGATCAGCTGACTAGCTGTAGAGAAGATCAGAGCATGAAGTTATCACAAAACCCTCCTCAATTGATGTTATCCAGGATTAACATATTCCTGCCTAATTTTTCATTCTCTAAAATGTGACACTAGAAGTGTCATGTGTGTGAGAGCACAAGCTTGCCTGAAGCCAGCAAAACCATACCTTACATAATTAAAGAAAAAATAGTAATACTTAGACCAGAATTTGAGTTCTCAACTCATTGAAGATGCTCAATGAAGGCATATGTGATGTAAAATAATTATTTTGAAAACAAAATATGAAATAGCATTTGACTTCACAGGAAAAAGATAGTAGACCTCCTCAGAAATAAGCAAAGACAACACAATTTTAGAATAAAAACCACTTGTTTACAATCACATGTGATCAAATAATAAAATAGTTTTGTTCCAAAAGACGTAAACACTGTTACATTTTTCATCAAATTTGGAGAATTAATAAAAAATTTAAAATTATAACAAAGAACTGAAGGTGCTATTGAAACATATAATAGTTTAAAGATAATTTCATTACATTCTGAGTCATAGGTAATTAGAATAAAATGTTAAAAGTTTAACTGAGTATCTAAACAATGTCAGGAACTTCCAGAAGGAAGAACTATAAAATTTAAGACAAATTCATACCATGCATACATGCATGCATACACAAAGGCATGCATGCAAACACACACAGCACACACAGAGACAAACATGGGCACACAAGTGAACCCATGCGCGCGCGCGTGCACACACACACACACACACACACACACACACACACTCACAATGTAAATTAAGGTGCTTAAATATAAAAACAAAAATGAACAATGAAATATTTTTTTTTAAAAAAACCAACTTCCTACATACAATTGATCATAGGAACATCACTTGTGAGACAACTTTAAACAACCTCACACCTGATTGTAAATACAAAAGTGACTGAAATCATCACTTATAGAGGCATTGGAAAAAATAAGGTTTTTTTTTTTTTTCCTCACCTTTGATTACCATGACTCTATGGACAAGATTGTTAATTCATAAATTCCGTACTGTGAATGGTTATAATTGTGAAGTAGGAAAAGCCCTGTCAAAGCAAGAGATGGCTAGTGTTTTGTCAAGCCAAAGAGGTCAAAGTGGTTCCAGAAACATTAGTAGTGGTCATTGGAATGGTTTGGGTGGTCAAGGAGGAAATTTGGTGTGGTGGCTTCCAAGGCTACCATAGTCAGGGTGGATATGTTGGTGGCAGTGAGGATGGCTATAATGTTTTGGCAGAGTTGGAAGTATTTTTGAAGGTGGAGGAAGCTATTATGAGTTTGGCAATTACAACATTGTCTTCAAATTTTTGGCCAATAAAGATAGGAAACTTTGGAAGCAGAAGCTCTGGCCCCTATGGTGGCAGAGGCCAGTACTTTGCTAAACCACAAAATCAATTCAGATAGCTGTGGTACTTTCAGTCACAGAGCCATGTCTGCGGCAGGAGCTCTTACTACAGTCAGAACACAAAGCATAACAGGAGAGGAGAGCCAGAGAAGAGACAGGGAAGCTACAGGTTACAACAGATGTGTGACCTCAGCCACACACAGCAGTGGCAGGGCCTAGTTGTTTCAAAGAAGACATGTTTTCTGCAATATTCATGTCTATGGCCAAAAAAATTCATAACTGTATTTGTGTCTAATTGTATAACCAGTTATTTTAGTTTCTTTTCTGTGGAAAGCGTAAAGCATTTTAACAAAGGTATTTATTGTATACCTGTTTTCATCTGTGGTTGATTGCTAAATGTAATAATCCAATCATGATGTTGAATAAATGTGCCTTAAAAAATTGTCAGAAACATAGGAAATAATAAGACAGTCATACGGATACACAAAGTTTTGAAACAGTTGTCAAATGACCTAGCTGTGGGCCCAGAGTTGCCAGGCAACCAGAAGATGCATAGGACAGCTATGCTGCTCTGAGAAAAGGTTCCGAGCCACATGACTGGTTATATGCCTGGGCCTTAGACTGATCAGCCTAAAATTAATATAAACGTCTGTGTGTCTCTGTGGGACTGCAGGACTGTGGGACTGTGGGACTGCGAGTAAGTGGGTCTGAGGGTCCAAACCACAAGGCTAGGCCAGAAAGACTGGGCCAGAAACATCTTACTACACCTATCATCTACAAATACCCAAGAAAATTCTTCAGAATTAAAGTGTGTAATATCAGGTAATCATTTATTTATCACTGGAAAAACGTAAAGGTGAAAATATTTATAGAAAGTTCATATAAAATTTAACATGTTTTCATATGTCTTTCTTCAGTTAGTAAATTCCTCAAAAATATTTAAATAAGACAAAAATAAAAATATGTTGTCTTATATATTCAGAAATGCACTACCTTTCATCAGAACAAAAACAGTATTATTCTATATAATGGAATAACAAGCAATGGAAATTTCATTATATAAAAATAATTGTATATGTGCTCCTATTTACAATTCTATATAAACATACAGAATTGATTCTTTATCTTGAAACAGTGACTTGTAAAAAACATATGCATACTTTATCTGATTTCAGAGATATATTTTTTAAATAAATATAAATATATGCAGAAAAATATGAGACCTGTAATACTATTTTTAAAAAGAATAAGTTCTTCCCAAGGTTGTAAAATATTGTATTAAGAACTGACATATAGCAAGGGAATTCTCAATCATTCCACAAAGACATTTGCTCAACTATGTTCACAGCAGCATTATTTGTAATATTCAGAACCTGGAAACAGTCTAGATGCCCCTCAACTGAAGACTGGATTAAAAAAAATGGGTTACATATACAAAATGGGGTATTCACAGTAAAAAAAACCAATGACAGTCGCAGCCAAATACATGGGATTAGAAAATATCATCTTGAGTGAGGTATCCCAAACTCAGACATAGCATGTACTCACTCATTAGTGGACAATAGATATAATGTAAAAGATAACCAGATTACAACCCATAGTTCCCTGAGTGGCTAGTTAACAAGACCCTAAGAGGGATGCATGAATTGCCCTGGTTGGAGAAATAAATGTTATCTCCTGAGTAAACTGGGATTAAGGTGGTAGGATAGATAGAGATGGTTAGGGATGAGACATAAGGGAATGTGTTGGTCAAGCTGGAACAGGGACAGAATGGGAGAGTCATAAAGAGATAGACATCTATATCAAAGAAAACATCATGAAGTCAGGGGAAAACCTGGTGCTAGAGACCTTCCCAGTAATACACAATGGGGATTGTAAAATGTGGTACTAAGAGTTGACTTCTCCTCTTGACATTGCTTAATCTGAGTATATATTAGAAATGCATTTTAACAGAAATATTAATCTATTTTATGTAAAAAACTAGAATCAAGTAAAGCTATTGTATATGAAAAATATTTGTAATACTTATAAATGGGATTATAAAATGAATTTGAAATAGATTACAATAAAACGTTTGTTGTATACAATATAGTAACTCTTTACTAAATGAAGTTCTAAATTTGGAAAAATATTACAGTTCGCTAAGGACCTACTTTCCAGGAATAAGAGCATCAGTTTGGATAGCAAGGATAAGTAAATGCCTATTACACTACTTTGACTATAATTCCAGAAAAAAAAAAAAAATTGGTAGATAGAGAAGGTGCTTGTGGCTTGCTGGCCCATATCTAACTAATCAGTGACATTTGACTTATAAAGAAAATAAATAAGGCATGAAGTGACTGAAGAAGATATCTGTCTTTGAACATAGGTTTCTGCACAAAGCACATATAAACATACAGGCATATCCAAATATAAACTTCATCTACATGCTCAAACACATGCATAAAAAACATGTAAAAGATTAATTGTTACAACAGGAAACAGGCAAATCATAAAAACAGAATATAAGTACTCTTTGGAGGTATAAACATAAAATTTATAGAATAAGAAAAATACACATGTTGAATATCACTACCTTAAAAATTTGAAGTGGAAAATGCTTCAGGGAAAACAATACAATCAACTTATTATGACTGAACACATTTAAAATGCAGGCACAAAAAGGATAATGAATAATATTAAATGCAATATTCATACACAATTCACTTATGAAAATATATAAATATTTTTGTTAGCTAAAACTTCAATTACCTAAATAATTCACTACCTATACATAAGTATTCAAAATCTAAAACTGTTTGAAATCAGAAAGATCATGAGTGTTGTAGATAAGGAATAGTAAGTCTACGATTGGAGACATTTGGGCTGTGTTGGACTTACAGAGTTTGGCTGAGTGACTTGAGAGAAACAACAAATGGATATCGAGTACTTTTGCATATAATGAATATGCTCTAAAATTGATCATGATAATGCTGTAAATTCAAACATACAATAAACTGTTGTACATTAAAATTGCTAAACTTCATGGCATGCTCTGTAACTCACTAAAGCTATTTTTTAAATCACAATTTGCATTTTATATTTACAAATTCCGGTTTTTTAACATTCCAAATTCTTGTCAAATTTGTCGTAATGTATGTATAAGATAAAAATAAAAATTCAATCTAAGTTAAAGAAAATTATATAAGAAAACAAAACAATTCTAATTTGCATTAAAATGTATACACTATATTGTTCCACTTTATCATAATTATGATTGACATATTAATTCAAAATTTTAACATTCATTGTATGTTAAATAATAAAACATATCAATATTTATTTAAATGTAAAACTACTCTGCCCATACAAGAAAACATTTTTGTGACTAAATATTAAACTCAGCTATGTGTTGCAGATAAATTTTGATTTAGGTTGGAGAAAAATAGAAAATCTATCAACATGAAGTCTAGAAATCACACTGAACTTCCTCTATAATTGAAGCAATCTGGAGAAGAGGTCTGTGAACTGTTAACAAAGAGAGAGCTCTCACAGTCAAGCTGTAGTCGTCTGTATATACTGCTTTTTATGTTTCCTCTGTGGCCAACACAGTTGACTAATATTGAAAGGTCAAGGAGAAATAGGTATTTACAGAAAAGTGGAGCAAAGAACAATGGAGTCAAATGATGCAAAAAATAGAGAAGAGAAAAGTCATTATATGATTTGATGTACTCCTCTCATGGGACTACTTTACTAAGGAAAACAAATAAATGACTTTTATATAAAAGGCTACTTATACCAAGTAATATAAATCTCTTAAGGTAAACCATTTACCCTTACATCCAACTGAAAAGCTTATTATCTCTCAAAAAGATTTAAATGTAATTTTGCATGTTATCTGACAACACACTTAGACATAAATGAATTATAATAAATAAGAATTTAAGTGATTATTTTATTTGATACTATTTATCTTCAGAGTTCATTTTGTCTGTTGAAATATTCATGCAAATTAATTATATAGATTATAAATTAGAACTGAGACCCTAAAAGGGTTATTATTTTATAGTTATTGTACAGCAAAATATTTCTCCTTTTATGAAGCTTTACTTTCCTAACCTGAATCTTGAATCACTATTATTAAATTTAGTTAATGCTAGAGATTATATATAAGTAACAAAAAGGGAGATGTGGCTTGTACCAGTTATTTCACATACATTGATACGTTATCCTCATCATTTGTTGTGAGGTTTTATTTATATGACCTTCAGCATGTTACAGCTATTATTTATTGAATAATATAAATCCCACAACTTTATATATATTTAAATGCATGCTCATCACTATTTTAATGGCTTTCTAGCATATACCAATTTATGCCATGTTCCAATTCATTCAAGCCCTTAAAATTTTGACTATGGATTATACTCAATGACTTTACATGTTTTCACAGAGAAGATCCCTGTTGTACAACAGTTTAATATCCTACAATACTGGAAATGCCATAAATAAATGCAAATAAACTTAAGTAAAGAGCAAAACAAATGCAAATAAACTTAAAATATATGAAGGTGTTTTCTGCAGCCAATATTATAAGAAGTATTTTTCTTCCACATCAAAAGGGTATGGCTATTCAGCTAAAGAAGGGGAACATGCTAAAGATCATAAGCCAATTTGAGCAAAGACTGATAAATGATTTTTAAAATGAAGTTAATATTGTTTGAGAAAAATATATGGATGTAGAATGTTTAATATTAAGCAAGACACACTAATTTAAGAAAAAAATATGTTCTCTCATTTATGAGTCTATGTTCTACCTATGTTGCTTTATATATAGCTTACAATGCATATATACAAACATAAAATATATATGTATTACATATAATATAGGTTTATAATTATGCCAGTACATCTATATATTATATACTGTATACCAATGTACATGTAGGAACAGAATAGCGTGAATGAAAACACAAAAGAAAAAATAAATCTGAGGATGAGTGAAACTGTGTGCAGGAAGTGTTTTTGAATTATGAAAGAGGGTAAAAGCTAATTTGGGAAATTCTATCAGTCATATCAGGAACATGTTGATTTTAGCGGTGAAAAGTACATAAAATTGTAGTACAAGGTTTCTGGCCCGGACTTTCCTGCCTAGCCTCAAGGTTTAGACCCACAGACCCACAGACCGGCAGAGACACACAGATACATATGATAGTTTTAGGCTGATTGGCCTCAGGCCCAGGCATATCACTTGCTAGCTCTCTACCCTTGATCTAACCCATGATTCTTCCTGTTCAGCCATGTGGCTCGGTACCTTTCTTTAGAGCAGCATAGTTGCCCTCTGCTTCTTCCTGCTTCTCTCTGGCATTCTGCTCTGTGCTTCCTATTCTCAGAGTTCTATCAGTCTGGTAGCCCTGCCCACACTTCCTGCCTGCCTTTGGCCCATCAGTGCTTTTTATTAAACCAGTGGGTGAGACAATTATTTACCATGAAACAACACAATACCCCTACATAAAATATATTCAGTACTCAGTGTAACATGGAATGTGAAGTTCTAAAACTTCTGTTCCAAATGCCAATTTTAACTGTTAATTGAACTGTATAGATCATGTGTCTGATTAATCTTGGTTTGGGATTTTATTTTTGAGTTTTTAAATATGAAACTTTATTGAATGTTTAAAAATTTAAAAAGAAAAGTGAAATCAAAATACTTTTTGAATTTTTAAATAAAATTCTGATAGTTTTATGTTTAATTATGCCATGATATTTTTATCATTGTCAAATAAAAATATTTATATATTTTACAAAATTATATCAGTTACTAAAAAAAACTGGTATTAAAAACTAGACCATATATATGTCTAGTGAATTATTATAAGATACACTTACAGCCTAGTGATTATGTTAATATACATTAAAATCAGTCCAATTAAATGTTTACATTAAATCATGTGGAATATCTCATAACTAACACACTGAGTAGCTTGTTTAGTTGTTGTTCTTAGAAATAAGCCATATCCATATTCATCCTTTCATGTGCGGTGATATGATATATTACATATTTAATACAATCAGTCTGGAACATCAGAGGAAAGACTCTCCCACATTCAAACCATGAAGACCTAAACATTTAATCCCATCATAGGGGATGACCAAGTGGTGACCCATGCCTTTAATCCTATCACTCACCAGAGAGAGATCTTTATGGATTTCTGTGAGTTCAAGGCTAACAGCCAAGCAGTAGTATCTCACACCTTTAATTCTAATTTAGGATTATGCTAGAGATTTGAACCAGGACATCTGGGCACATGATATCTATAAAGCAGGAGAAGGCAGATATTTGTGGTGAAATTCAAGTGTTAGCTGATAAAGCTGGGAGGCATGTCTTTGGAGCTCTGGGAGCTTGAACAGTCAGAACTAGTTTCCTAGATACCAGATAATGCTTTATGTGATCTGAACCAAGGAAGGATCTTAAGTTATGTCGTGCTGCTTAATGAATATTCTTCTTTGTTTAAATTATCCTCAAAATTATTCATTTAAAGTGTTATTAGCATAGTTATAACCATGTATCCATAGTCAATTTTGAATAGTTACTTTAAAAGTTGGAAACATTAATTGATAAGACAAAGCAGCCCACTTTGCTATTGTGCTATACAAAAAGTGTTCTAGTTAATTACATTTCCTTTCATTCTAGTTCATTGCCCTTTTTCCCCTCTCCTCACATTGTCGCATGCTAACTTTACACTTCACTGAATGTAAGACAAAACGAAAATGTTCCTTTTAGAAGGTAGAAAATTTACTTAGTATCGCTTTCCTTATTAAAAGAAACACTTTTAAATATTTCAAATTTTCACTTAGTGCAAATTTTAATTCAAGTAACATTCAACAAAACAGATTTTCCCTGACACCATTCTCATTTATTTGAGTCACTGTCATTTCCATGTCTGTGATTTTTAATAGTACAAAGTAAGTAACGTTGTGCACCCACAGTATGACGGTAGTAAGAGTGTGGCCGAAGTAAGATGACTACAAAGGGCTCTCTTCTCTCCAGATTACTGCCTCTAATCCTATTAACAGAGCCTATTTTCTTGGTTTGGTCACTATTCAACAAATAGACAAATCTTCCACTTGAGAAATTTCAAATTCCAACTTGAGGTGATTCAGATGAAGAAGTTGTATTTTCCTTTCCTAAGCTAAATATTGTAAAATAGTCTATTTCGTTTTTAAAAATAGACTTTAAATAGATAGTTTTCTAGTGAATGGATTGCTCTGCTTGAAAGTCAGTATGTTTATCTTCAGTTCAGCAGGATTTAGGGCCAATTATATATATATATTTTTTTTCTTTACCATCTTGACCATAAACATGCAATCAGCAATGACAGAAGCTACTCTGCATAGCTGACAGTTACACCTACTCAGCTATTGCTATAGATACCACCCAAAATGAGTCTATTTTTACATGTTTTGAACATAATTGCTTTCTTGATTGTTTGGAAGCTTGGCATCCTACACTCTAACTCTGATCATTTCCCAATCTCCCCACATTTTCTTCTCACCCATGAAGCATTCTCCCTAAAGGAATTAAAAAAAAATAAAATAAAATAAAATTAAGCCAAAGCAAAGCAAACAAACAAAACAAAAAACCAAAACTCTTCACTTCTACATCTTTCCCTCCTCTCCCACACCGTTTCTTCATCCTGGTGGCAGTGGGTGCTGTGTGCCACATAGTATTCCCTTTCCTTCAAACAGCTTTACTAGCAAATGTTCATTCTGTTGAGACTTCTGGCTTCTGATACACAATCATTACTGGATCTCCAACTCTTCTCTCATATCTTGAGGCTGAGCTGAGTCATGGAAATCCTGAGGGTATCATTCCACAGGACCAGTTCCTTCACTAGCCACATTGGGTCCTAGATGGGGCAGATGGGCAGGCCAACCTAAAGCCCAGCTGTGGGCCTGGGTGGTAGCTGAGCTAGTCAGTCCAGGCCACTGAGCCTGGCAAGTGGGAGAAGCCAATTTCCCTGCACCATACCATCAGGGTTAGTCCTCCCTCACCTGTGGTGAGAAGTGGGGCTATCTCACCCAAGCATGCAGACCATCTTTCCTGTGTCAGGACTAGCTTTATTGCTATAATGTCCAGAGAAAGGTAAGTCCAGCTTTCCCAGGGCTAGAGAAGAGCAAGGATGGGTCAGCTTGCCCCTCTGATTTCATCACACAATGGTTCCTATTGTCTCCTGTGGTGACAGAGGTCACACACATCAACAAAGACTCCAGCTGCAGAAGGACCATGGTCCTAAATATGTCTTTGAGCAGCCATTTGTTCCTGGATAATATCCTGGCTGCAGGAGGAAGCACTGGTCAAGGTCAGGATGGCTCTGGCAATGGTATGGCCTCCAGACACCAATGAGGTAACAGATTGTGTTCTCAACCTCTGGGTTCTATGTGATTTTGGATGACAACTCAGACCTTGGACTTCAACACAAACCCCAGATGCTGTGGAACCACGAAATCAGACTTGATCCTCTATAGCAGCTAGGTGTGGATGTCAACTTTTCCCTAGGTGTCATTGTATACCATTCAGATCTGCATGGCCCCAGTATCAGCATGTCCCTTGGAACCTAGCATAGAATTGGTTCTGAGTCTTTCTTAGTCTGTCCATGTATTTGGTTTATACTATGAATTTTATAAGACCATGTAAATTTTCTATTGCCTTCTTTAGATGATACTATTATTTGGGTGAATCAACTAACAGAAATGTACTATTTTGAAACGCTAGAGACTAGAAGAGTTAGATTAATGTTTTGGCAAGTTTGGATTTCTCTGAGGCTACTCTCTGTGGTTTATAAAAGGAATAATTTCCCTTCTTCACCCCTTCCCCACACCCACTATCTTCAATATGCATGTTTTTTGTAGCTTGGGCACCAAACTATGAATTCATTTCATCATAATTATATCTTCCATAAGCCCTCTAATCAAATAAAGCGCAATACCAATATTGGGGGGTTAGAACTGAAAATAGAACTTTGAGAAGACGTGACTCTTTCGAGCTTGCAGGTGGTTATCTCAGTTATGAAAATGTAGTCCTTGATAAGTTCAAGTATGATATAATTGGAACAAAGATCTTCTGACATAAACAAGTAATAAAACCATACAACATCCATATACAATTAAAACACATTCTAATGAAGTTGAGAATTAGACAATTAAGAGCAAAGATAGTGTCATAACTAACTTTCTCGGTGTTTAACAAGGTATCTGTGACGTCCTAACTAGTGATCTTTAACTTTAAAAACTATTTAGTATAGTCGTTAAAACAGAGAGTATTTATGTATAGAATATGCAGTAATTTATACCTAAAGTCCTACCTGGCAATGTAGGCAACATGAGATGAAGACAGTGGCATCAGAATTACAAGTGGGTGGAAAGCTGCCTTTTTCTAAATAAGACCTCAACAGTGCTCATGCAGGCAACCCTAACTAAAGTCAGTAGCCCACAAAGGAAGAACACATAAAAAAGGAGACCTCCGGTGAGGAACTTGGGACTGAGTGGGAGTAAAAGGCTATAAGAAAAAATAAAGTAAGGTAAATGTGATTAACTTACGATACATTACTTGAAAAGTAGTATAAGGACATTGGTACCAAGTGACAATTTTCACTTTGTCATAGAAATCTCATGGCAAGTTTTGACAACAACTGTCTGCAAAAAATCTTTGAAAAAGATAAATTGTGAAAGTTGATACTCATGTATTTTCACTAATTTGAATAATAAAATTTGATACTAAATTACTTAAAATATTTTGCCACAATTATATAATGAAGTTTTTATTTCTTAAACTCAAAGTATGTGCTATAATATGATAGAGTTCCTAGGTCTATATTTATGGCTAGGGCAGCCACTGAGAAGTTTGGTAATCATGAAAGATTGCATGCTACTGGATACAAAAAGAATTCAGTGGAGTTAGAAATGTGAGCATCAGATCAAAGAAATATGCATAGAAGATACATACTTCAGCAAATGAGGATTTTAGTTATTTCTACTGAAGTTTTTGTGACTTTATCCCTATGGAAACTGTAAAATCAAATAGCATATCCTTTATTTCAGACATCTGTGGGTAAAGCAAGAATACTACATAATTAAACTCTAAGAGCATTCACCCTAGAACCTTATTCTCAGTTGCATGTGAGTTGTAAGACGGTATCTTTGGGGGTTAGCTCACTTTGATGCATGCATGATAGTTCAAGTCAGAAAGGGATCTTGCTATCAGACTTGTCACCTGAGTTTGACCACATATCCCTCAAGGTAGAAAGAGAGATCTGACTCCTGCAAGTTGTCTTTTGACTTAAACCTGTACACACAGTATCACAAGTGTTTGTAAGCACATGCACTGTAAAAATAAACAAAATAAATTCCAATAAAAAACTAAAAATCTGATGCCTATAGTAATTGGGAAAACTCATTGATGTAAGTGAAGATATGTTGTATTTATGACAAATAAGGAAATATCTCTCCATAGCACATAATAAATAGAGACTTAAAGAAGTGAATCTGATTTAGATCATTAAATACCTTCTAACTAGGAAGAATTATAGAAATAGATACCATAAAAGGTCTAGCATTAGTATATAAGAGAAACAAAGAAATATGTGTCTTTATTCATTTATGAAGACAGATTTACCTGATTATCCAAACAAGTGAAAGTTTCAAATATCTAAATCTTTCTCTAACCATTCAAAGTAAATCAAAGACCATTATTTGCAAAAATAATTAAGCTGATTACAATACACAGACATATTAAAGATAAGAAATGGGTGCAATTTTAAACTGATTGAAATCATTCGTACATATTAATGGGTACACATAATTGTTTTTTTTTTTTTTTGATAAAACCAAAATTTCCTTAACTGTATTCATGAAAAGAAATCCTTTCATGGACTGAATTAAGTTAAGCTAAATATAGAGGACGTATTTTATATCATTGTGATTCTGTGTACTAAGGATGCATACACTACTTTTATATAGGGGTTAAACAATGCATGAGGAATTTGTAAGCATGGAGATAAAGAAAATACGTACTTAAAATAGAAACATATTCTGAAGAGTCGCTGCTTTAATTTCTGAAATTAAACAACATTGTCATGTACATAATCAATGAATAGAAAACAGTATCACTATCTCCTAATTGGGAAAGTTATGATGTTTCTCCTATCTATAGCTAATTGGTCCCACTGAGTAGGAATTCGTCAAAGATTCAGATTGCAGAAAATCTGAAACAATCTAGACACCTTTGTAGAATGAATGTCTGTTATGTTGTCTTTTTTGTTTTGATTTTTAAAGATGTTCTTCCAGATTTTTCTGTAGCTTTACATAACCTAAATCTAAAAGGATCTTTCTCATATTTCCTAATATTGAATCACGAAAGCTTCATTGATAAAAATTTCTGAATCTCACTCATGATAAAAAAGTAAAATGCTTTCTTCCACAATATTTTTCAGCTAAAGTCTCTAAAATTCCAAAGTTTTACTGAGTCACATGTTACATTGAAAATATAACAAGTATTCACCATTAAAATGGAGATGCATAAAATTATTGTATAATACTAACTTTAAACTAGTGAAATCTTCACTGTTAAAATGAAGATGCATAAATAAATTTTTAAAAACTACCTTCAAGCTATTAAATACATGTGATGTATATGGACCGTAGTGATTCTTTGTATTTGGATTTCATGCCTAGTCTCAAGTTAAAAATTTCACTTATATATCATATGCTCCAAAACCTAAATAGAAATTTTAAACACACAAATATTTGTTGCAATCATTTTAAAGATAAGATATTTAACCGCTGTTGGTCTTGGGTTTTTGTGTAGTGAAATACCACGGAACTCAGTAGGTGATAACAATCTTTGTCATTTCTAGTGAACAAGTTCAAGCCCATGGCAGCTCACTGATAACCCTTGCTACACCACTGTTCTCTTCTGTTTCTTTGTCATTTTGAAAATATGACATTTATCCCAAAGGAAATACTAAAATCCACTACAATTTCGAAGATACGATGATTTGAATTAGATATTCATAAGTCTCAGGCCTTTGAATATGTTGTTATCAAATGGCTGGTGTTTTGTGTGAATTAGGTTTGGCTTTTCTAAGACAGCATATCCCTAGACATAGGTCTTGAAGTTCTGTATGACTCATAAGTGCATTGTGTATAGTTTTGATAAAAACTACATGAATCCCTGAGATTTTATCAAAGAACAATGATGTTAAAGATTCCTCATTCTCCCTCCTTAGTTTAAACTTATCTCTCCTTTTCTCCAGTTAGAGCCCATTCCTGGTTTTTTCAATTCCCATTCCACATAACCTGTATTCTGAAATTCTCCTTTCAAGCTCCCTTCTATCCCCCCTCTACTTAAGGTTCTTTATGATTTCGGTGTTTCTAAATTACTTCAGGTTTAATATACACATCTAAACTTTTGAGCTAGGAACCAAAGATTAGAGAGACCGTGCAGTGTTGGTCTTTCTGAGTCTGTATCTTCATCACTTATTATAACATTTTCTATGACCATCCTTTCACATTAGAAAATAATCTTCTAGCCCCAATTTGCTAGACATTACTGCATTTTAAGTCTTAGACTTATCCCCACAGACAAGTGTTATTAACATCTGTCTTCAAGAAGCCATTTTCTAAGTAAATGGACAGCACCATGGAAAACTACAACTGGACAAAATATGGAAATCAATAGATTATGGGGAGCCCAGATGAATGGATACTTTTATATCACATATCTTGCATTTGTAACTCAGGAGGCATTGTAGAAAAAAAGTCAAAAATATTCGAAAGGGCAAACTACATGTAAGTCTTCAGTGAAAACTGTCTCTCCTACAAATGGCTTGACTGCATAACAAAGACCATAACAATGACAATTTTAATATGGAAGTGAGTTAGTTTATAGAGTTCTACCTCAATACAAAAGAAATATAGGCAAGTAGTGACTGCTGGGAGAAGGAGAATTGGCCTCTTCCAGGCTTGTACTCCATTACTGGTTGCCCAGTGTAGAGTGGTAAGCCCTGAAACCATAAATAAATACCAAAAATGTACTCAGCAGTGTAGCTCGATTCCTAATTGGTTTTAATTATAAAAATCAGAAGCCAGATATTGAGGTAAATGCTGAAAGATCAGAGAGACAAAGGGGCAAGCCACTAGAGAAAATTCTTACTTCTACCAAATCCTCAGGCTGAAAGGGGCCAATTTCTTCTCTTCCTGCCTTATATTCCTCCATTTGGACAGCCATATCACTTCCTGTCTCCACTCTCCTATTGTGGGTGTTAAAGGCATAAGCCTCCATTATGTGGCTCTGTTTCTCTTTTAGACTGGATCAATCTCATGTAGCCCAAGGTGGCCTTGAACTCCAGATCTTCATGCTTCATCCTCCAAAGTACTCGAATTTAAGGTATGTGCCACCACTACGTGGCCTCTATGATTAACTAGTGGTTAGCCTTGCCCTTGGATATTCATACAAGCTTTATGTGTTAGTAATCAAATTATCATGACACAGAAGGCTATGCTGTGTGTGTGTGTGTGTGTGTGTGTTGATGCATGAAAATAATCAAAACAGAAACAGACATAAAGGGGTTAGAAAAGGGATACCTGGGAAAACTGGAAAAAGAAATAAAGTGGTGTAAATCTAATTAAATTATTCCTGCCATTTCTTGTTAGCTCTCTGATCCTGCTTGGAGTTTGAGATGTAAGCCCTACTGATACTGTTCCAGTCAATTGCTACTGAGTGGTGCCTATCCTTCATCATCCATTATGAACTGTCTCTGTAAGTGTCAACATATAGTATATTCTTTTTTTTATAGTTGCCTTGGCCATGGTATTATATCACAACAGTGGGAAAGTATTTAATATTAGGAATATTCAGTTTTGTTTTTTTTTTCTTTTTAATGAAAAGTAGCCCCAGTAGAACTCTAGGAGAAAGGAATCCTTTCTTAAATCAATTTGCAAACAAGATGCTTACCTACTAAATTATACAAACCATCTAAGTAAAGGGTGAGATAAAGAAATATAGCCAATAATCCCCTTGATGATAAAGGTTTTGGTGATATCAGGGATACAAGGAAAATACAGCAACCAGACAGCCAATATCAAAATAAATTGAAAGAAACTCAAAGAAACCCCAATAAAATCAATAACAAGACAACTACATCCACTCTTCTTATATCTATTCAATATAGACATTCCAGCAATAGCAATAGGAGGCCAAAAGAAGACTACCAGATGCAAATTAGAAAGGAAGAAATTTAATTTCTTATTTCAAATTTCCTATTTGCAGTTGATATAAAATATACATAAGTGACCACAACATCCTCCCAGGGAACCCAGATGATAAACACCTTAAGCAATGTGGAGGGTGCAAGACTATCTCAAAAAAAAAAAAAAAAATCAATGGCCCTCCTATACACTAGTGATTAAAGGGCTGAAAATAAATCAGGGAACCATCACTGTTACAATGTGATTTCTTGGCCCTGAGCAGCCAGAGGCCCAAACCCACAGACCTGTAGCCCCAGACCCCTTAGCCGCCCGCTGCTGCTGCTTGGGTCCTCAGAAATGACTCAGATGCTTATATTAAGTTTATGCTGTTTGGCCTATGGCTTAGGCACATTACTAGGTTGCTCTTACATCTTAAATCAACCCATTTCTATTCATCTTTCCTTTCATGTGGACCGTGGCTCACAAAACATTTTAAATGCCATATTCTGTAGGTCTTAGAAGTATTTGAAGATTACCTACCTAATTGAAATTTATCTTTGTATACCTAAAAATCTAACTAACATGCATTTCTTAATTATACATTATAATTTTAAGTCAGTTGCATAAACATCATATCTTAAAAGTAGAAAAATACAAATAGCATAAGAGAATTGACCTTAAATTTGTATCAATAAACCAAAATCCACACCAATATAAAACATTTTCAGATTAACAGCTGAATTTTGGATTAAATTCAATAATCTATTTTTTAAAATCACTCATATATCCTATCCTCTTTTTCTTCTTAGAAAGAGATTAACTATGACCATTAACCATTTATAATGAAAACAAACATTTAGAAACAATATTTGGAGAAATTGGGCGTAGTTTTCCATTACTACTTCCTGCTGATTATAGGGCATTGAAAATCTCATGGGTTCTTGAGACTGGGTCATAGTCTGCAGCCCTGAAGCTGATCTGGCCATCTGTTCCCATCAGAGATTTTTTTTTAGGGGGTCTTGATTGATGAAACCATATTTGCCTGGAAGCAATCCACAGATTCTTATCTTTTGTGGAAACAAAAGCAGAACTCTTCTAAATCAATAAATTTTTAGATACAAATTTTAAAATCAAAATACCATTAAAATATATATTCTTGTTTAACTTAGCCTTTGCAATCCATTGTCTTTCTGCAGTTAGCCAATTAACAGTTAAAAAATTAAAGAAAACATAATAACAGCCAAAATCTAGATTTTGTGTTTATTTTCTATCTTTGCATGGCTTATTATATTTTTATTACTCTATTTCTCTTTTAAAAGACTTTTTCTATCTTTTTTTCTCTCTTAAGCCTATGTGCCTTTTACATACATTGTAAATCGTTTAAAGGTTTTTGTTTTTCATTTGAATCTGTTTTATTGTGAATCTTTAATTATCTTTCAACCAGAAGAGCTTTTAAAATACATTCTCTTAAAGAGCTGCATAGTTTTGGCAGAGAAAGCTGAATCAGTAAGTTCTATGGCAGACCCAGGAAAATGCTGCTACTAAGTATCAGTCTTTGTTTCCTTTTTGTTCAAAATAAGTAGAAACCTTAAATCAATCCCATGCTACTGAGTTTTCTGTGAGACTTCAGGAACTGGCCTGGTGGTGTCATCTTACACTCTTGCTGCTAGTCCTCAGGCACCATTTTCAAAGTGGCTGGATGCAGAGCTTTCTCTGTACAATGACCCACCTCAGATACACAATTTGGAAGCTACTTTGGCTCAGTTTCTGTGAACTATAACCTTTTTTAAACTTTCCCAGGCCTTAAGTGTATATCTGGCCCACGCAGGGATGCTATCTGTTACAATGTGGTTTCTTGGTCCTGGGCAGCCAGAGGCCCAGACCCACAGACCTGCAGACCCAGACCCCTTAGCAGCCTGCTGCTACTGCTCAGGCCCCCAGAAATGACTCAGAATGTGGAATATATTTTAATAAATATTAAGTTTGGATTGGTGTATTTAAGAAAATTTCTGTTGACACATCACTTTTTACAATAGCTGCAAATAATATCAAATACCTTATTTTAATTCTGAGTAAAGAAGTGAAAGATCTGTATGATAAATATTTAAGGCAGTGAAGAAAGAATTTGAAGAAAATAATGAAAATTGAAAGATCCCCCATGGTCTTGGATAGGATTCTATCTTATAGTAAAAATTAGAAACCTTTTCAAAATCAATCTACAGATTCAATGCAATCCCCTTAAAAATCACAACCAAATTCTTTACAGACCTCAAAAGAAGAATATTTAACTTTCTATGAAAAAAACAAATAAACCCAAGGTCACTAAAACAATCCCATTCAACAAAAGAACTTCTGGAGGCATCACCATTTGTGACTTCAAAACTCTACTATAGAGCTACTATAATAAAAACAGTTTGGTATTGCTATTTAAAAAAAAAAAAAAAAAAAAAAAAAAAAGACATGTGGATCAATAGAATCAAGTTGAAGACCCTGAAATTAATCTACACACCTATGAACACTTGACAAATTTGCAAAAAGTATACAACAACAACAACAACAAAAGCAATTCCAACAAATGGTGCTGGCACATAACAGAATGTACACAGATTGATATGTATCATCCTCTCAAAACTCAAGTCCAAGTGGATCAAAGACTTCAACATAATCCCACTTAAACTGAACATGATAGAAAGTACATTGGGATATTGTCTTGAACAAATTGGCACAGAAGACCACTTCCTAAATTTAGCACTATTAGCACAGACACTGAAAGCAAAAAATAATGAGACCTCACTAAAAACCTTCTAGAAGACAAAAACATAGTTATTAAGACAAAATGAGAGCCTACAGATGGGAAAAGCACTTCACCATCCCTACATTTGAACAGGCATGATCTCTAACCTATATAGAACTCAGGGAATTAGGGATTAAAAACAAATTATCTAATTTTAAAGTGGGACACAGAGATAAATAGAGAATTCTAAAGAGAAAAATGTAAAATGATCAAAAGACACTAAAAGAATTGTTCAACATTCTTAGCCATATAGGAAAAGCAAATCAAAATAACTTAACATCTTTAACCTGTCAGACTGGCTAAGATTCAAACACTGACAGTCTATGCTGGAGGGGATGTGAAGAAAGGAGAACACTTTTACAGTGTTGGTGAGAATGTAACCTTGTACAACCACATCAGAAATTAGCATGATGGATTCTCAGAAAACTGGAAATCAACAACCTGGATGTTCCTTAGCTGAAGAAGAGACTTAAAAAAATAGTGCATTTATTCAATGGATTATTAGTGCAAAGCAGAAAAAAAGGGGACATCCTGAAATTTACAGGCAAATGAAATTTGTTCATTGTTGGGAGTGTGTGTGTGTGTGTGTGTGTGTGTGTGTGTGTGTGTGTGTGTGTGTGTATGTGTGTTGTACATAGAAGTATTTGTATAGAAAATTCATAAACTTGTCAATACTCCAGAAGTCCAAGAGGAAATGAATAAGAGTAGAACAGGAAAATATATTCCAACTGAAGGATTGTTGTAAAATGGACAGGAGGTTTTCCAGATAAACATAATTTTCCCAGTGATGGGCAAAGAGATGGATGTAGTTGGTACCCAACAACAACACAGTCCTAGCACTGACAGGACTGTTTGCATTGGCATGTTTTAACATCAGTTTTCTTCCTGTGACATTGTACTCTAGTTCATTAGATAAAGAGATTCAAAAAATACATCCAACTGATCTCCATTTCATTTGTAACAACTGAGTGTTTATTAAAAGATGATGGGAGGCTTATGCAAGTTTCTATCCGATATTTATATGGGTTATTTTCTTACAACTTTGTCTTCACATTATCCAGTGAAAATCATCCAGACACCTATCTGTGAAATAAAGATTTTTTTTTTAAAGAAAAACTGCCTGAAACTGTAAAACTGATTGATTTTATACAGAAACTTGAAAGATTTCATCCCAAATCCCCATGGAAAAGATGCATGGGGACATAATAATTTTTGTTAAGTCCAAACATTTGTTGAGCTAAGGGAAACCTGTGAATTAAAGATGAGATGTGACTTTCATCCACTCTCAAATAAGAAAATGATACTTTCAAGGAGACAGACACATAAAGATAAAAATTCTGATATGAAAATCTGGAAAACATCCAGACATGTATTAAAATTAGTAATGTTTCATATATTCTAAAATTATTTAAGTTAAAGAAACTTAAACAAGACTTTGAAAGGCATGTATGATTATTTTAAATTATATAACTGTTAATCACTTTTTTATACCTTATAACTTAGAAATCATTTTATGCATTCAACTTCAATTCTCAAATTTATCATGGTTGTTCATTGTTTGACAGCTAATCTTTCTTCTTTTAATAACAGCAACTAAAACATAAGAACAATTAATTTTAATTTTCACATTAGGGTAAATATCTCTTGCATATTTACTGGCATATTTGACACTTACATAACAAGTAAGAAAGTAATTATGCTTTCAAAATACCCATCTTCTAAATTCTATCCAGAATGACAACTAATGTGTACTGAAAAAAACAGAGAATTCATTCCAACTTAGGCTAGATCCGTGGTGACATGGGTTATTGTGATTTTTCGCAACTGTAATTGGAACTCTCTCTACCTTCAAGTTGTTGCCTAACTATTGATGCTATAGTTTATTAAAATGATCCATCTCCTGTGAAGTGTTCAGAGAGCTGTGATACATCACTTGAAAGAGTAAAAATTAAATCAAATCCTTGGTCCCTAGCAGAGAAGTGAGATGCAGAGACAGACTGTGACACATGTGGACGTGTCACTGGAGAAAACATCATGTGTAAAGAAAGAATTTAGAGATAATTGGGAGCACGGGGATCATCTTTAAAAATATCATTTAATGTGAATTTGAGAAGAAAACAAACAACCTTTGACATTGATTTCACCATTTCCACAATTAGTAGACTTGGGAGAAACTATAGTAAAAACTACACACACGTAAATCAACACAACTGGATGTTTCTGGTAAACTTGAAGGCAAATGACAGCCCTATACAGGTACTTATATTCAACTATGGAAAGTAAACCATTTGGGTATTCAATACAAAATGCTTAACCCTTGAAGCACACATACAAAAACCATAAAACTACTATACAGACTGATAATATTAAATTTACATATTTAGAATTTTTATGAATACATATATTTCTATGTAAAACAATAAAAAAATTGGCTATAAATCTGAAAGTTTGGGAGAGTGGCTAAATCACAGGGTTGAGGCAGGAAAGAGAAGGGGAAAGATGTATTTACACTGCAATCTGAAAATCTAAAAGAAAAAAAATCTTAGAATAAACTAGACACTCCTATGGCAGACAGGTTAATGTATACTATCTTAATGCAGCATTGTGTTTGATCAAAAATATATCTAGTATACATCAAGTGTAAAATGAGAGTGAACAAATGAAGAGGATTTGAACATCTGGAAAATTACTAAGCAAAGACAAGATCCAGAAGCTACCAAAATATCTAGCAGAATGTCTTGCTATAAATTTTGATTGGATATTTTGTCTGTGTCTTGTTAGAGACAGAAAATCACATTAAACATCAAATTTTCAGAAGCTAAAACTGTCCTTATATTGTCCTATCAAGCACTCTTTAGCAACCTACATCCAAATATTTTAACCATAAATTTTACTTTGAAATTTTAATGGAATTATTTAAGGCATGTTTATGAACAAGCATTAAATTGTATTTTTACATTATTATTTAGGAATTTGAAAACACAACAATATGCAATTCCATTGCCCCTATGGCTACCTGCCTTAATTGATTTGAAATGAATGGGTTCGGGAAATGTAAAGGGCTTTTCTTTTCATAAACTTAAAGAGATGCAGCTGTTCCGCCGAGTGCAAATTATTATAAATTATTAGTGTCAATCAAAGGTGTGATTTCCATCTCCTGATTAAATCTATACAAAAGAGCTTCAAGCACACAGTTCAGCTGCCACCAAATGACAAATCAATCAGGAAAGACAATACAAGTGAGTGATTAGGCTGCAGGCAATAGACAATAGCTTGTGGGTGGCATTTTCTTCGTCTTGCAAAGGCTTCTATTAATTTAAAAATGGAGAGTGACCATTTGCTGCCTCCTTATATTTAAGTATTAAAAGGCTTTCAATATATGCATCCTATTGCCTACAACATTAAAAAAACAAAGGAAAAGATTTCAACGCCTTTTAAACATGTTTTCTTAAGAAAAATATAGGTTTACTCAATGCATTCAAGAAAATTGTATTTGCAGCAATTGAATTGAAAGAAAAAAGAAAATTCACATAAGGTGTTTTCATCTTTTTTTATGGGTTTTACTTATCAAACTGGCTGTCATGTACTGTAGATACTAAATTTCGTCACTTTTAGGCCAAAGATTTGAGGTGCTAAGAGACTAAGTTGAAATCCAATCAATATTAAAAAAATAAATGAACCTTAATTTTTCTAAAAATTAAGCATATGTTATTTACCAAATTATCAGTAAGCATTTTGATAAGAAATTACCATCAACATAATTAAGTAAAAAATAATTTATTTTAAAATCTGAGTAGATATTATACAGAAAAAGAAAACCCAGATGTAACAGTATGTACCTGGAAATCTAAAGCTGGGAAACCTAGGCAGGACGGGCAGTGCAAGTGTAAGGCTAGTCTGGGCAACATAGGGCAGCCCCTACTTATAAGCAAACCAAAAAGGAAAATCAGCAAACTTTAGTTTCAGGGAAAAAGGAAGATTGTACCTGTGATAACTTTATAATGTATAGTTAAATAGAAGAATTTAAATGAAATAAGCATTCTTATATCTATTTATTTTTATTTCTGTAAAATTCAAAGATAATTGTATCATTTTACCCTTTCTTTTCTTGTCTTCTTACCCTTCTATGTCTTCCTCTACCTTTCTCCCTTTCAAATTTATGGTTTCTTTTACTTTAATTGCTGTTGTTACATATCTAACTATGTTTATTTATTTTAATAAAATGTCATGACTTGATTTTATATGATATTAAACAACATACATAGACTTGATACATTATGGTTTAGTTTTCCCTTTAGGAGCAAGAAACAGTTGGTAAATTTGCTTCCACATAAGCATAAGGAACTGAGTTCAAATCTCCAGAATTCATGTTTTTAAAAAAAAGGCCAAACATGGTAGTGCACCTGTAATCTCAGTACTGGAGAGGCAGAAGAAAGAGAATCCCTGGGGTTGCTAAACAGCCAGTCTAGCCAAACTGGTGAGTGCAATGGATTTATGATGTTACATTGTAAATAACTGTCCTGCCTAAGAGTTTAATAAAAAGCGCTGATTGGCCAAAGGCAGACAGGAATTGTGGGTGGGGCTACCAGACTAAGAAAACTCTGGGAACAGGAAGAACAGACCAGAATGCCACAGAGAAGCCAGCAGACACAGAGGACAACTATGCTGCTCTGAGAAAAGAACCGCATGGCTGAACAGGATAAGAATCATGGGTTAGATTAAGAGCAAGAGCTAGCAAGTTAGTTATATGCCTAGGCCCCAAGTCAATCAGCACAATTAATATAAGCATCTGTGTGACTCTTTGGGACTGTGGGACTGCAGGTCTGTCGATCCAAACCTTGAGGCTAGGCCGAAAGTCCAGGCCAAGACTAGGCCTGAAAGTCTGGGCCAGAAACATCTTAATAGAGGTGAGCTCCAGGATCAGTGGCAGACCTTGTCACAAAAAATAAGGCAAGGGCTAGACAAATTGCTAAGTAGTTAAAAGTACTAGATTGTCTTTAAGAAGACCACATCTAACTGTATTTCTATATCTATCATCTATCATGTATCTTATATAATCTCTCTCTATATATATATATATATGTATAAACATATATAAATACAACTTTCTCAATCTGTTTATTCTATGTCAGTGCTTCTCACCCTTCCAATGATATGCCACTTTAATACAGTTCTTCCTATTGTAGTAAATATAAATCATAAAATTATTTTTGTTGTTATTTCATCACTATAGTTTTGCTACTATTAGAAATTGTAGTGTGACCGTCTGTGGTTTTTGGTGGTAGCAAAGGGGTCATGACCCACAGGTTGAGAACTGCTGGTCTATAGGGTTCTGTACTGGCCAATCAGCATTGGATAACCAATTAGGAAAAAACTATTTTCACTACTCTCAGCATTCCTTAATTGCTTGCAGATCTTTGTTAAGGGTGGGACACTGTCAGATGTTCCCCTTCCATGCTCTCTGCTCATATCAGGCAGCCAAAGTATTGAAGACTAGCCAGTGAAGCTTTCCTGTTGTCTGTGGGAGACACAGTGACAGAGCAGACCCCACCTCTAATTTTAAGAGTGACTAATACTTTATTCAAACAACCTTATTAGCATATTTTTAATTATTAATCATATTCTCTACTGTTCTCCCTCCCCTCATACTGCTCTTCTCCCAGCCCCATCTCTTCCCACCCAACCTTCCATTCACTCCTCAAAGGGTATAAATTCTCACTTGAGCAGTTGAGGCAGGACCTATCTTCTACTTAAATCAAACCCGAGCAAGCCATCCCACCATAGGGAGTGGGCTCCTAAAGCCAGTTCATGTAATCTGGATATTTCCTGGACCCAGAACCAGAAGGCCCATCAACAGCTTTATTAGAGCAACTGTCACCCTCATTCAGAGTCCTCGTTAGGACCCATGCAGGCTCTCCAGCTGTCAGTCCAGTCCGTGAGCTCCCGTTAGCCAGGTCAGATGTCCCTGTGCTTTGCTCCACTGTGCTCTTGACCCTCACCTTGCTTCTCTAGATGTTCCTCCCTCTCTTCAACTGAACTCTAGGTGTTCAGTCAAGTGCTGGGCTGTGGGTGTCTGCATCTGCTTCCATCAGTCATTGGATGTAGGTTCAATGATAACAATTAGGGTAGTCACCAATCTGACTACAGGGAAAGGGTAACTCAGGCGCCCTCTACAGCACTGCCAGGAGTCTTGGCCAGGACCTCCTTGTGGGTTCCTTTGGCCTTCCCTAGCACCAGGTTTCTTCCCAAACCAATGATGGTTCACTCTGTGAAGATACCTCCCTCATTGCTCTGTGGGAGATTATGTTGCTCCATTGTAAATAATTGTCCCTCCCACTGGTTTAATAAAAATCGCTGATTGGCCAAAGGCAGGCAGGAAGTGTGGGCAGGGCTACCAGACTAAGAAAATTCTAAGAACAGGAAGCATAGAGCAGAATGCCAGAGAGAAGCCGGAGGAAGCAGAGGACAACCATGCTGCTGTGAGAAAAGGTACCGAGCCTCATGGCTGAACAGGTTAAGAGTCATGGATTAGATTAAGGATAAAGAGTTAGCAAGTTATATGCCTGGGCCTTAGGCTGATCAGCATAAAACTATTGAAAGCATCTGTGTGTCTCTACGGATCTGTGGTTCCTAAACCTTGAGGTTAGGCCCAAAAGTCTGGGCCAAAAATCTCCTACTACATTGCTCACCTCTCAGTCTTTCTCCAAACTCAGCATTCTTGAACCCTCATTTCCTAACCCATCTATCTCTTCTCCCCTCCATACCTCCCACCCAGTTTACCCAGGAGATTTTAATCATTTCCCCTTCTTGAGACAATCAATGTGTATCCCTCTTAGGGTTTTCTCTCTACCTATTTTCTCTGGAATAGTAGAATCTAGCAGAATACAGGCTACTTTTAAACCAACTATAAAGCTAATATCCATTCAAACAAAGGTAATATAATGATTTTACTCAAGATTTATGATATGATATAGTACTGATTTTGAAAAGAATACAATTTTCTTTGTGAAATTTCATGTGAACTCTTGCAGGATTCTAAATGTCATTTATAAATAATTTGGCACATGCATGAGATAATATTTTAAGCATTTGCATGTTTGTTTACTGTCACAGTTGAAACATTCTTAATTTATGATGCGAGGCCTCAGGTAAAGCTAACTGCATACATTGTCAATATCATACAAATAATTATGCATTCTTCCTAATTTTTGCAGCCCCTATGAGTTTATAGTGATTTTTCCACAGACATGACAAAGTAAGTGACCCCTTAATTTTCTTTCTTAGCTGCAACAATGAGAGCAATGATTACATGCTCCTTCTTATGGGTATGTATCTGCATGCTGTCTGCATGGGCATGTGTTAAGAGAATATATTTCTGCCTCTGTGACATCCTGTGTTTTATTTAAGATCCAGATAATCTGTATAAAATTAACTGGCCAAATATTCAATAAATAAAAGCCACGGTATGATAATATTTTTGTAATATTTAAAAAATGATAAAAATTGGGAAGTTTGAAAAATTAATATTAAATTAATTTCATTACATTTACTTTAGATGTAGTAATGGTATTTGTTCAAGATATGTATTCAGTCTACTTTCAGTACATTGTGTCTTCATTGGATTTACAATCCTTTGTAATACTCTGGGGAGAAAGTGCTCTAGGCACTGGAGAATGACTGAGGGTTTTGGAGGAGAAGAATGACAGGAAGAAAGGAGTATTTAAGAAGATGGATTTTGTGGGAAGAATGTGAAGAGGATTCAGGCCATGAAAGAAGGTGGCTATGAGATCAGAGAAGACACTGCTGTTCCCCGTGGGCTGTGAGTAGGTAAGCATTATTCCACTAAAAGTCAATAAGTGGCCTCAAGGCAATGATTTTATCATATTCTTTAAAATACAGAGCTCCTTTTTGGTAGAAATACATAAAACAAATCAGAGACAGTACTGTACAGAAAGGCAAATGGAGAGACGTAACGGCTACCATAAAAATGATGCCTTAGCTGGGGCAGTGCTGTGTCTAGAGTCATGAGACCCTGTATTGCCTGTATTTAGTCCATTGAAGGCAAACTTAGACATGCAGTAAATGATGTGGAAAGATGAGTCACCTCTAAGTCTCACACTAAGAAAAGCTTTCATGGCTTCTTGATAGATCACTTATCTTTATTGGAATATAAGTCACTGAAATATATATTCAAACAACTTTGGAAACATGATATGTGAAACACACTTAAACTTAATATTTTTATCAATGTATATTTCTTATGTAGATGATTTGGTAAAATGCCAACTCTCATGCTATGGAGTCTGGGACGTGTCGTCTGGGTCAGTGGATGTTCTTGCTGAAATATAAATTGGAACCAGAAAAGATGTTAGCATTCAATGGAAATTACAATAAATGAAATTTAACTGAATAATATAGAAATATAATAGCTTCTGAGAAAAGGCAACATGACGCTTACAGCAGTATTGCTAAATCCCAAGTTTGTTAATTAACAGATAAAACAGCCTTCTTTAATTGTATCTAATTAAGATAATGTAATCTCTAGGGTTTCCTATGTTGTTGACAAAATGAAGAATTAAGAATAATGTCAAGAGAAGGATTTTGTCTTCTTGTAACACATATTGGTGATAAAAATTTCAATTCAAATTATAAAATAATACAATAAAATTATGTCATCGATTTTTAAAAATGGTTTTGAAGAATTATAATTTACACTAAATATTTATATTGGAAAGATCTACTTTCTCTATATTATATTAACTAATATTATAATTATGTCTTTATATCTTATTTTATTTTTATAATTGCTTCTATTTTATTTTACAATCTTGTGACCATTTGTCCTATTAAAGTCAAATGTGGGATTCTTTTTTTAAAGTAGCATTTTGTGTGCCATTCAAAATATGTTTTAAGTGCTTCAAGTTTGATGAAGTAATAGGCAGGGGAAATCAAAAGAAGACAAACTGCCCTTCATTAAGGCAGAAACATTCTACTTGGGTGAACTGTATAGACCTCATGAAACAAGGTACATAGAGGAAAGTCTGAGAAATTTCTTTAGAAATATTGTCACCATCTGTGTGCTATTTCACAAGTGACTTCTCCTGGATCCTTTCCATAGGGTAAGCCTAGATTTCCCATGAATATATGTGCAACACCAATGCCCATTTGTACTGATCTGTCTTAACTGTGTGGACTTGTAATTATGCCAGCTCTACCTGTACGGTTAGGCCCTTTAAGTTAAATGGTCCAGAGACCTACTGTAGAACCAAACACAACTGCCCCGCCCCCAAAATGATCCCTATCGATCCTATCGATATTCCACTATCCTCATATATCTGTGACTAACTCAGTTGTCATCACAGAGGCTTACAGATAAAGAGACTTTTCAGCATGCATTAGGCCTTGTTCAAAGAATTCAGGGAAGAGGGAAGGAAGGAATGTAGGAGTCAGAGGCGTTGAGGACACCAGGAGAACATGTCTCACTGAATCAGCTGAGCACAATAGGGGCTTACAGAGACCAAACCAGGAACCACAGAGGCAGCACAGGCCTTCACCACGTCCTCTGAATGCATGCAATTGTAGCTGAGTATGAGGTTTGAGTTAGACTCCTAACAGTGGGAGTGTCTGCTCTTGTCACCCTTTAGCTCCACTGGGTTGTGTTCCCCAGCTTTGAGAAGAAGGTTTGTGTCTAGTGTTTTGCAGGGTTCCGTTGAAATTATTTGGAGGTCTGCTCTTTTCTGTTTGGTGATGGAGAAACAGTGGACCTGAGGGAGAAGGGAGGTAGGAGGCCTGAAAGAAGTGAAGGAACGAGAGAGACACATTTAAAAGTGAAGCATGATATTTTATCATGGCTGTATAATTTCAGGTAGTTAGAGGCAGATGGAAATGAAGGGTCCCCAAAACAGAATTAGTTCACCACATGCCAATATACACCATCAGTGTCAGCCCATGCATTCTGTAGCTATACTGCTTTTTTGGACTTGTCTTCTGTAAAAGCATGACTCCACTGAGGAATTATGACTGTCTCTTTAAACACAGGATTCATACACATAAGCAAACAAGAGGGTGGTTTGCATGAGACTGAAAAGAAGACCTTGGCACTAAAGGAGGCATTACACATTTCAAATTGTTTGCTTTTCCTGAACAGATGAATGAATGTCTTTTATTAAGTAGATAGTCATGTCCTTACACTTACAAATGACACAAGTTTTCAAAAATATCAGTTTCACAATCTTTCATTAGATGTTTATTGCATTTCCACATTCAATCTTAACTCCTAGTTTGAAAAGTTATATCTTAAAATCCAGTATTTCTGGCATTAATATAAGATAAAGTAATTAATTTTATGAACAATAAAACACAGTTTCAGGAACTTTCAGAAACCTCTAACAGTGGCCAGGATTCTAGAATGTTGTGTGAAATGTCTTTCTGTATACTGTGAATATAATTGGTAAATAAAAAAAAAAAACTGTTTCCACCTATGGCAACGCATCAAGATAAAGGGGAGGGAGGGTGGAATCAGACAGACACAATCCAGCTGCCAAAGCAGCAAGATGTAAAGAAATAGGCAAGCCACTGGCCACGTGGCAAGACAGATTAATGGAAATGGGTTGAGTTAAGATGCAAGAGCTAGCTAGCAGTATGCATGAACCATAAGCCAAAAAGAATGTAATTAATATTGACTGTATGTGCTTATTTGAGACTGCTGGTCTGGATCTCAGGGCTAGGCCAGGCTAGAAACCAACTATTGCAATGCAATGATGATATCCTTGAGTGAAGTTCTTCCTTCTAATTCCACATTATAGATGAAATCAGTTATGTAGTTCACTCAGTCTCTAAGTAGATTCTGAAAAACATCAAAAGATCACTATTTGCTTAACAGGTGTCTTTCTAAGAAGCATCTTTGTATAAAATTCAGACTTTTATAGATCCAAAGCATTATAAAATTCACCTTTAAGTTTTGGTATGCAGATGTGCAGATGTAGACCCTAAGCAGCAGCTGAAATTTTTCTTTTCAGACATCTACACTAAACAGAGTTGACTTTGGAAGTAGCTATTGACTATCTGTATCCTAGGCAGGTTCATATTGATCTTGAGGCAACTCAATTATGAACACCTGGAAGAAGCAATGAATTTAAATAGTATTCATGGCTTCTACTTTTTAGTACATCTTTTCTTTCCTTTGTGAAGGGCAATGACAACATTTTTCAAAACGAATCTCAAGGAAATACTTTCACTCTCTTCATGAAGGTTAAGAGGGAAGAATATTTAAGACAAAGCACTTTTGGCAACTGTTGAGATTTATGACTACTTATTTGTCCAATTTTTATAGCCTAAAAGAGTGTTTTCTTTCTTTGAAAAAGCCTATTCTGGCTAATTGTTAGATCGTATATGTTAGAGGTCAGGAGGAGCAATCGATGTTTCTCTTCCCAAAATACTAATGAAACGTTATATCCAAAAGAAAAAAGAGGCACATTGTGGAACAATTAAATTACCTTTTATTGCACAGTGACTAGGTGGCTTATTTTTCTTTATAAACTACAATATTTCAGATGTGGAGAAGAGTGAGTGTGTTTTCAAAGAACAGAGGGTATTTTTGTGTTGTGATTCTACCAGAAATTGTCCGGGAAATATCTGCTATGGAAATCCAATCATTTTACAGGCCTTGAAAAAAAATATTATTTGTACCTTATAATATCAAGAGGCTACTTTTTTGCAAGAGTAAATTTAATGATATACAAATATCTTGTAAGGCATAGCATATGCACATGATTTAGGACATTATGAGCATATTTAAACCCCTATATATAACTGGTAAAAATAAACTGTAAAAATTCTCAATTATCCAAATAAACTGAAAGTCAGTTAAGAGTAAAGATTATAAATGATAATTTTCTCATTACAAAATATATCAAATGAAATGCACTTTTGTTCAGTTATCATATTTATGCCCATACATGCATGTCAAATAGAAGGCTTCCTAATTAAACATGCATATTGATGGTGGAGCTCTTTTTTTTCATTCTGAGAATTAGTTCAAACAGTGTAGAAGACACTGAGATAATGAGACTTTTAGCAAAATAATAATTTAATAATATAAATCTAGATTTGTAGGAGATTGGACCTTCTGTGTGGTAGAAAATTCCTCTTAAGTGAGGACAATTGGATCAAATTTCCTAAGAGAAATATTACTGTTAGAATGAATTTTTATTCCTGACAAACGCTCACATGAAATTTACTTGGCCACTTGAATTTCACCCACAATTATTTGTCTCATGTACTAGTGAACTTCCACTTACCCTATTTATTAATATTTTGTTGTTATCTCTGGTTGATAAAAATGTTTATTTGATGTTGAAAAAGCTAACCTGTTGTCTCATTGTTTAAGAACTACAACTCATTATGTTTTAAAATTTTACCCTTTAATAAATGAGTTTACCCTATTTCAGATGTTTTTCAGTTATCTTAATATATAAATATTAGCCATACCTTGTTTTTTACTCTGGATTATACCCCCTTTATATCTAAAAATAAATAAGCTTGTTAAAAAATAATTTAAAATAATTGAATAATACATAAAATCAGAAGTCTTCTCATCCAGTGTGATTAATTTTTTAATTGCACCTTAAATCATGGCTGAGTTTTAATCATCTGTTAATATTGTCACCTTCTCTCCATATCGGGTAGGCTCAATTAGTACTAAATGCAGAAGTCCTTTACAAACTTGGGGTCATAGTCCTGATCACATTAAGTGATTATTGTGTGTATTCCCATCCTCTGCTTATCCCCACCTCCTGGAATGTAAGTTTCTGATATTCAAATAGTATCCTATAGTTCAGCACTGTACACAGAAATTTTCTGTATAGAATAATCAAAAGAAAACTTTTTAAAGAAAATTTTTCATGTGTGCAGCAAAAACATAACTTAAACCCATAAAATGAATTAGAAAACTCTTTACACAAAATTCAGGAAACAGATTAGTTACTCTATAGCCCAAGAAAAGGCACCAACACACTAAATATATTTAAAGATATTTTTGACTTGGGAAAGACCCAGAAACCTAATGAAATCAAAAAGCCAGTCATCATTCTGGCTTATATTCTTTAATTTAATTACATTGCTCTGATTCACTTGATACATCTGTATGATGTTAAAGAAATAGATGTTATGTATAAGGTAGAAAAAGAATGATAATTATGCAAACAAAAAATAAAAATTGTAACATTTTAAAGGTAAATATCTAAAGAAGCTTGGATTGAAGCTATGATGCCCTCTTGTGTGCAAATGTTTGAAGGATAGTCTAAGATTTCACATAATATCCTCTCAACAACAATTGCTTGGGCAAAGTAAATCATTTAAATTTAGCAATTTACAGCATACTCAATTATCAAAGGCTAAAATATTAATGGTAATTCAATTAATGATTTTTTAAAGAACAAATAAAATTAAGTCTAATCATTTTTGTTCCTATGCGAAGGTAGCAATTTCTGATGAAAATTCCAAAGCTTCCCTTGCTACAGACGCTTGTCTGAAACTCACCAGAGGATTATGAATAAACATGCAGAGGAGTATGCAGATTTCCTCACAGAAAAACCATGAATGTTTTAACACCCAGGGGGTCAAATTATAATAAAGGGATAGCACCTGTCACTGGAGGCAAACTACAAGATCACCTTTGCAATCCCTAGAGCAATTAAATCACTGACAATTTAGCCTTCCTGTGGCAAGCAGAGCCTCCAAAGCACAGGCATGTACATACCTCTCAGAAGGCCACATGCTTAAATAGCTTTAAATTCAACTTGTTCATTTTTTTTCTAAGCACTGTTTTCCATGTTCTATATGAAAGACTTCCTTCACAAAGACAGTGTGAATTCTTATATTTTATTAAATTATGAGAGGGAAAACTTTTTTTCTTTTGATCATTATGGTTTGTCACGAATAATGTGTAGCCTTTTAGTTCAGGAAAATATCATTTTATAAAACATCTGCTCTCAGATATGATCTTGGCACCTGAAATTTCAATAAAATAATAGTAATACAAATCAGTGGCAACTGATAAAGAAAGAGATTATGTATTTAGGAGGTTTAACGAGGAAACACACTGGTATCAGTGATTAAACAGTTGTGTGGTTCTGGAAAGCAGGGCTGGCTCAAGAGGCTGAAGCTCAGTGGGTCAGATCTTTCATCCAAGCCACTAAACATGTTGCAATATAATAAATTAATAAAAACAAGTTAAACTTTGCTAAAAACTAACATAATGAGGCTAAGGCATAGGACAAAAGTTTATAACTAATATAAGCCTCTAAATATTTTTTTTTTTTTAAGTAACTGAAGGAACACGATTGGAAACTCTTGTCCAGATCAAGGGGCCCAGATGAGACAAAAAACTTTTGGATACAGAATATTTTGAATTTTCTTTATTTTTTCTTCTTTTTTTGCTGTTTATTTTTTGTTTGGTGGGTTGTTTATTTTTTTGGTTTTGTTTTGTTTTGTTTTGTTTTGTTTTGTTTTGTTTAGACAGGGTTTTTCTGTGTAGTTTTGGAGCCTTTCCTGGAACTTCCTTTGTAGACCAAGCTGATCTCAAACTCAAAATGTAAAGGATTAGGGGAAGGGAGTAAAGTGAGTTGGAAGAGAACATGAGGGAATGGGATGGTTGAGTTTGGGAGAGTCTGAGAAAGAGAACAATACAGTAGATACCTTAATAGAGGGGCCCTTCAGGGTCAGTGAAACACCTGGTCCTAGAAAAATACCCAAGAACTCACAAGATGACCCCACTAAGTATTTCAAGCAATAGCAGAGAGGGTGCCTAAACTGGCCTTCCCCTATAATCAAATGGATGACCACCCTAATTGTCATTATAGAACCTTCATCCAGCAACTGATGTAAGCAGATGCAGAGATCCAAGCTAAGTACTAGGTCTAGTTCCTAGTCTAGCCATAGAGAGGGAAGAGAAATTATATGAGCAAAGGGGTCAATGCCACAGTAAGGAAGCCCACAGAGACAGCAGATCTCAGCTCTTGGGAGCTCACTGACTCTGAGCTGACAGATAGAGTTCATGTATGGGATTGAAGTAGGCCCTCTGAATGTGGATGACAGCTGAATGGGCAATTTGTGAGTCCTCTAGCAGTAGGACCAGAATTTATTCTTAATGCTTAAACTGGCTTCTCATAGCCCATTTCCTATAGAGGAACACCTTGCTTGGCCTTGATACTGGAGGAAAGGGCTTACCTCAACTCTATATGCTAGACTACATTGATGCACCCTGGGATGAAAACTCACTTTTGAAAAGTCACCTTCTCATTTTAACTTTAGAATACCACCATTCCGGCCTTAGTTATTCACTGTATGGAGTTTGGGTATGACAATATCTTTGTTGAAGATAGTCTGGTGGACTCACACACTGACAGCTCAGTGGCTTGAAAGCCAAGAGAGCAGAACATAGAAGTTCAAGGTAGAAGAATACAGAAGAAAGAAAATAAAAAACAGTAGTAAACAAGAATAACAGAGGGATTGAGAGCAACCCGCCATAGTAACATGGAGAAGACTGTTTCCAAAAAAAAGAAAGTTGCCGTTTCCAGTCTAGTTTGCTGTGCACTGTTATGTTCAGCACAACTTTTATCTATGCTTGCCATCGTAACAGGGTGGTGTCACAGTGATCTTCTTTATTTCTTACCAAAGGTTAATGTATTCACTAAATAAAGCTACCATAAAACAGTTAACGTCTAGAAAGTCTAAAATGCCTCTTTGGAATACTTCTTTTGCAATGAGATTTTGCATACTGTTGGTGATGATGATGATAACAACTTAAATTCTTGGAAAGTTGGTCTACTGCAATGAGAAACACCAGAAGATTAGATCCAAGAAAGTATGCAATGATTCATTCACTAAATTTGACATGGAAACAATCTTTTTTTTTTTTTTTACTTCTTTTATTTCAAATTTTCTCCCATTCTACATCATAACCACTGCTCTCTCTCTACCCTACTTCTCCCCTACCTTATTATCATTGTACCCCCATCCCCTCTTTGAAAATAGCATTTTTCAGCACTACAGACTTTTTTACAGTTACTGTAAAATATATAGATGTTTATATAGATTTACACACTGGAGTAGTGGATAATAAGCCAGAAGCCAGCCTGAGATAAACGGACAATGATAGGCTGGCAGGGAAAGGATTACCAACTAGTTAATTTCTGTATTTCACAAACAGCTCAAAAGTCTTAATTTACATATTTCCTCAATTATATTAGAAGATGTGTAAAATGTCTATGCACATGTAAGCACATACACACAAAGTCAGGTACGTTTTGGTAACAATAGCTTTCCTAGAAATTTAATAAAATTAGCAATCTAGTTTGCACAATAATTTTCATTATATAATAACTTTTCAAATAGATGCATCATCTCTCTACTTTTGTGAAAATGTAAATAAACAGATGAGACTTCAGGTGTCTGTCATTTTGTTAACTATTGTTATACATCTTAAACTACTTGCACCATTGTTATACAATACTTATATAATGGAACTTATTTTTGATATTGAAAATCATCTTGAAAGTCCAAGATATCAGCACCATCAGAATCCTGCTTCTTCTTGGATAAACATCCTTTACTTTACAAAGGGAAAGGCAAAGAATATTTTCTACACTGTTTTATAAGATGAGTAATCTAAAATTTTAATGAAGGTTTTACATCTCAATGCATCACTTCCTAATATTCTACATGAAAACTTTTACGATATGAATTATTGGAAGTTTTTTCACACTGACATCACAATATAACACATGTAGTTGAATCATGGAGGCATTAAAAAGTTCCAGTCTTTGGCTTAATTTGATTTAAGACAGGAGGTAAAGAGATCCATAAAGAGATCATGGAGCTGAATACTATAATGCATTATGATGCCATTTCATTTATTTATTTTTTGAAAATACACAGCACTGAAATTAATTTTAAAAAGCACAAAAGGCTAATTTTGTAGTTCTTTCATTATATTACACATAGAAACTCATACTTTTAAAAGTAAAGATGGAAAATTTCTCACACAAACTTATAAGAGACTGATAACTATTAACAGAGCTGTCTTTCCAAAGACTGTCCATGAGAGGTATAATCATAACTAAGTTTTAAATAAGTGAAAAAAATGCAGATCTTCGTGTGCTTGCATGTGTCTGTATGTGTGTGTGCGTGTGTTTATTCATGATTACATGACTATTTATAATATGATTCCTCAAGTTTCTAGTCCATTATAATTTCATAAACTGTGTATCAGACTTTTTGTTTTTAAATCACACAATATATCTTTTAAATAAAATCCATACCAAATGGAAATAGATGTGAATATGTATTTCATGTAATTAAGTTTGAGAATTGTGTTTTTTTCTAAATTATAGAGATAAACAGAGTAATGTGCATACAAGCAAAGAGTACAAGTCTAGGAGTGACGGTGTTGCAATTTTAAAATAAGATTTGAGGGATTTAACTTGATTCATGTTTTGTACAGTGTTGTTCAAATTAATTTACTGAGTAATTTTAGAGTTCAATATGCACATAAATAGGGAAAGAAACAAATATAAAAAGAAAGATAAATTGTAATACATATATTATAGTTAGATGATGATGGTGGTAGATGGATGGATGGATGGATGGATGGATGGATGGATGGATGGATGAATAGATAGGAACACAATAGTATGAGGCAGTCATAAAGAAAAATAAAATCCTGTTAGTCACATGAAAAGGATAGAAAGAGTGACCATCTTGTTGGGTCAAATAAGTCATAAAGAGAGGAAATTATTGAAATTTATTTCTCATTTGTAGAAGCTAAAATGGTGATATAAAATAAATTAATAAATTAACATATTTATTAATGTGGTTAATAAGGAGTGGAGTCAAAGAGATATGTAACTTATGAGTAAAAACAATAGTCATGTAATGAAATATCACTATCAATCCTTTTAATAAAATACATGTTAAACCTTAAGAGATAGAACATCTTGCATGCACGTAAAACTGAATTCAGTCATGGTTTACTCTATTATCCAAATTTCTTTACTGTATTCTATCAAAAATTTAGTCAAATAACGTCAAAACCATAGGAGCCAGAGGAAGATCTTGGTGTAAAGTGTCCAGTAGATTTTGTTTAATGAAACAGCTGTATAATCTCTGATTGTAGTCTTTTAATTAAGAAATTTTTAAAAAGTACTTAAATGTTTACTTAATTAATTAAATTAAAAGTCGCAATTTTACAGTTGTACCATTTTTGCAAAGAAAGGTCTGTGGAGGAATATGAGTAGTAGAACATGAAGGAGACAGCTCAGTCTGCACTTCACTTTCATTCTTAATGCCCCCTGCTCATTTATTCTCTTAACTTGTATGTTAACACTCTGTTCTGAACAAAGAAAACACTGCGATTGCTGTATTTAAAGCATAGAATGTTTTCTTCTAAAGAACAGCTGGTTTGCTTCAGTTCACACAGGTTTACCTGTCACTCATCATCTTTGTCTTTATTGATTAAATGGCTCTTGTGAATTTGTATTCAGTCCAACACCTCCCTTCGTAAAAGGTAGAACTTAGTGAAAAGATGCAGTTTCTGTGGCTAATAAACCAGAACACAGCTGACACTTTGTCCAAAATCTATACTGACTGCAATAACTGGATCCATCATGTAGCCATCTACATCGATTGTTGTGATTGCTGATGACTTAATCAACAACCATTTCTCCTGGAAACCATCACCAAAACCTTAAGAATCAAAACCATCTTAATTTAAATACAAGGTAAAAAGAGAAAGAAGAGAATATATCAAAGGAAAGCAATAAGAACTAGTAAGTAGAATAACAGCATCACCTACCTGGACATTATTGCAGTTACCCAGACCCAAGCTATGCCACAGGCACTGTAAAACACTTCAGTCAGAACAATGTCCCAAACAGAGGTTAAAATGTCTAAAAGTTTTGAAAAAATAAGCAGACAACATTTTTGTTTTTAGATTTCTACTAAGATGCATTCATGGTAAAAATAAAGCATTTTTCTGTATTACTAGAATTTTAAAAATACTCAATATTTAAATTTAGAGGAAAGTAGAGGGAGGCCTTAATTGTTTGTATTGTTGGTTATCTACTATAAATAATAAATTCATAAGATAAATTTTAGGAAAGCTTAGGGTATTTAATAATTATGGGCTACCCAAAGTAACTATATTCAAAGGACTGTATGCAGATTAATATTTTGAGGGTAGTGAGTGAAGCTCAAAATATCCCTATCATTTTTAGTATAATTGTGTTAAAAATAAAAAGCCATCAATTTTTGGACTCATTGATACTTAACAAATAATGTAAATCCAATGTCCTTTATTTTCTTGATTGATTTATTATCATAATGATTTTAGCTCTAAGGTACAATAATTAAGTAAATCTTTAATGTACATCAGTTTTTCTTAAAAATTATTTAATACATTTTAGAATCAGTTACTAATATGGAATACTCAGCTCTGCATGGGTTGTCTTGCTTGATCGTACCACTGCCCACGATGCTCAGAGATCTATGCAGAAGAGGTTGCAGAAAGAGTTCAAGAACCCACATTGTGTATGATTTTAGAAAAACAGTATTTGTTAGATACAATAGAACGGATGCAAATGTGAACTCACAGGGACTGTGGAAGCATGCACATGATCTCCACAAGCTCAAGCTAGAGAAAGTTCCCCAGCACTAAGGAAGATTTGTATGCACAAAGTCCTAACCCTGGCAATTATTAGAGCTTAGTGGATTGAAACTATAGGCAAATAATAGCTGTTAAGAAAGGAAACATTTGTTTTCTTCACTGAGTGATACTTGGTATATTAACCACATTCCAAGGCAGGCATCACGCTCAGGAGAAGACGGCCAGCAGCATATAGATTCTTCCTTTTTTTTTTTTTTAGGTCTCTGTGTGTCCCTGTATCTGACACTCTTTGTCTGATTCTCTCTCTCTCTCTCTCTCTCTCTCTCTCTCTCTCTCTCTCTCTCTCTCTCTCTCTCTCTCTCTCTCTCTCTCTCTCTCTCTCTCTCTCTCTCTCTCTCTCTCTCTCTCTCTCTCTCTTAGACAGGGTCTCATTATGTATCCCGAGATAGATAGAAACTCACTCAACTGTCTGGCCTTGAATTCATAGAAAGCCACTCGTGATTTGGTCCTCAAGGGGCGGAATGAAATTCATACAACAGCAAGTCAGACCTATTATTTCTTTTTTCTTCCTTCCTTCCCTCCATCCTTCCTTCCCTCCATCCTTCCTTCCCTCCATCCTTCCTTCCCTCCATCCTTCCTTCCCTCCGTGCTTCCTTCCTCTATCCTTCCTTCCCTCCATCCTTCCTTCCTCTATCCTTCCTTCCCTCCATCCTTCCTTCCTTCCTTCCCTCCATCCTTCCTTCCTCTATACTTCCTTCCCTCCATCCTTCCTTCCTCTATCCTTCCTTCCCTCCATCCTTCCTTCCTCTATCCTTCCTTCCCTCCATCCTTCCTTCCTTCCTCTATCCTTCCTTCCCTCCATCCTTCCTTCCTTCCTTCCTTCCTTCCTTCCTTCCTTCCTTCCTTCCTCTATCCTTCCTTCCCTCCATCCTTTGTTCCCTCCATCCTTCCTTCCTCTATCCTTCCTTCCTCTATCCTACCTTCCTCTATCCTTCCTTCCCTCCATCCTTCCTTCCTTCCTCTATCCTTCCTTCCCTCCATCCTTCCTTCCTTCCTTCCTTCCTTCCTCTATCCTTCCTTCCCTCCATCCTTCCTTCCTCTATCCTTCCTTCCCTCCATCCTTCCTTCCTCTATCCTTCCTTCCCTCCATCCTTTCTTTCTTTCTTTTTTGTTTCTTTTATTAAGAGAGAGAAAACATTATGGAGTTGGAGTTTGGTGAATATAAGTCACTCTGGAAAGAGCTGGTGGTCTGAAAAGAAAATGAGACAAAGATGCTGTATGAAATTCTAAAAGAATAATTTTAAAAGAGAAAATCTGTGCTGAGAAATTAATAAAGGAATGGTTATTTTATATAGAAACTAAATATCTTTCTAAGTAAGTTTTATCTGCTTCTCTTTCTCATAGAAAGAGAATTTAAATGTATGAGAATTCCTTAACAAAAAGTATAGCTTTAGGAAATCTTTAGTGAAATTCGATCAATGATATTCTGAAGATATCATTGCATTCATTCAAAACTAACATTTTACAAATAAAAATAGGGTCCTGCAAGTTGGGTCAATAGGTAAATGTGCTTGCCCATAAATATGACGACTTAAATTTGAATCTGGAGTCTCAAATGATATATGGAGAACCCACAAGCCGGAGTTGCCTTCTGAACTCCTCATCTGTGTAATGGTAATTGCATGCACAAACACAAAGTGAGAGCGCGCACACACACACACACATACACACAGGCACACACAGGCATACACACACAAAAACATTGAGACTAAATAAATAAATATATTTCTTTTAAATGAGAAAATTATCCATAGTATTTAGAAACTCATTATCAATTAATGTCTTTATAAAATATAAGCCTTAACCTGTAAGAAAAGGTATTATAAAAATATGTTTCTACTAAATTATTTATAAACTTAACTGAAAGTGAGTAATATTTTACTGAAAATAAACAAGAAATGTAGAAGAAAATTTTAAGATGTACCAGTTTATATTTAACATGATCAGTTGTCAGCAAGAATTCCCATTTCTATATTTTCATTAGCACATTAATTTGATATGTAACAAATCTTGAAAACATTTTTTTATTTTTAAATTTTATTAAATAATATTCTCCTAAATCAATGTTTTATAAAGACAGAATGCTAAATTCTGAAGCTCAAGGAGTTTAATTTGGCTCCTATGTCCAGTATCTCTCTATTAGCATACAGATGTGTGTGAGCAACACAATAGCAATTAAATAAAACCCTTATATCCACATAATTTAATATCAGTAATAGGAAATACATAAATATTTCTTCAATAATACATAAGCATTCATTTTCCCATATAGAAATGGTGTATATTAAAATTTTTTAGTGCCTAACTTATGATTTTTATGGAGAAAAATAAATAGTCAGAGAGATAAAGATCTTAGCACCTTTACTTTTCTTAAAAATTATCTACTGTTTTTAAATTTTTCCTGACAATTCAATTTTATTTGGTACTTTATACCACCAGAAGTGATTTTAAGATTGGTTTCTTTTTATTTTCTCTTTGAAGGGAGATCGCATTCCCTCTTATTTTTACTAAGGAAACTGACAAAGCAATACACCTTACCTGGAACAATGTACTTAGGAAAATCGGTCAGTTATTCCACATCGCAGGGAGTGAGCGCCCTCTGCTGTCTGTTTTCAGATTTCTCCAATTTCGATCTGTGGTCTGGAAATATTTGAGCTTGGGGTTATTGAGACTTATATCATTTGTATTATATCAATTTTACTCCTTTCCTATACATTACTTCAAATTTAATAACATTAAATTAGGTTTATACTCTTATACAAAGAAAATTAGTCAGTGATGTGTATATTAATACTTATTAGACATATATAAGCAATAATGGGCTGAGGGGTTGGATGGGAAAAATCTCAATTTTGTATTTACCAATCAATGAAGAAAAATGTATACATATACAATTTTAGATAAAAAATCAAGACAGCTCTGTCTCTGATAAATGCTGAATTATCTTCTATTGAAAAAAATTAGTATAATTATCACATGGAGTATCACAAAGGATTTTCATGAAGAGTTTATCAAAACAAAACAAAGAAATTACACCAGTATTTATTGACGTTTAGTTTTCTGTCTTGGCAATCTTTCTGAAAATGCATGAATTTTTTTAAAATAGGTTAAATTCTTTTATAAGTTCTTCTATTTGATCCACACAGAATGCATTAGAAAATACAAATTAAAAAATGTACCATCTTATAATAAAACAATCATAAATGTATTACTTAAAACAATCTAAACTAAGCAGAGAGCTTTCAAATTAATGAATATAAATCGCTAAGAAAAATTTTAAAATGGTAAATTATTAGCCATCGGGGAAACAAAAATTCAAATGGCACTCCAGGACAAGTACCTCTCCTAATATTAGTTTGGCAGCACAGCCTGAAATCAATGGGGGAAAGTGATAAAATCTCAGAGTTAGGAATGTGAGAGTGAAGAGGGTGGATGGATGAGAATGAATATAATAAAAATACATTACATTAACTTCTGAATTAATTTATAAAAATGTTGTTGAAAATAAAATCCTAAAATAAATGTATTCTGCAAATATTTTAAACTAAAATAAAACAAATTTATCCTTTATAACAAATTGCATACATTTAAAATATTAATTTACAAAACTGTAAGCATTAACTTCTATAAATATTTATTATCTCTAAGTCAATATTCTACTAAACCTAAAAATACTGCTTTGAATTGGGTCAAAGTATTAAATTCAATGAGCAATATTTACCTATATGGAATATTAGAAGTCATGCAGGCTCTACAGTACAGGTCTGAAATCCCAAAAGTCAGAAGGCTGAGATTCATTAATTTCATGTTAACCTGGCCTACATAAAGAAATCATAAATTATATTGTTCTCAAAAAGAAGCAAAAACTCCCACCTTTTCTTAAGTAGACATATCTAAAATTTTTTACTTGTATCATCTATGATTGCTGAATAATTCACAATAAAATTCAAGATAATGAAAGAATACACATACATACATAAATAATGTCAAGTCACACATATGTATCTCCATATGTACACAGAGACACTTGTGTAGAATTATTTCAAATAAAGCTTTCTACCACAAACCCAAAATTGAAAGAGTTTAGTACAGTGACTTTCACAGTGATCATCTACAAATGAACATGGGTCTCCTTCACGTTTTATGTACCAGTTAAAAATACTCTATTCCCTTATCAATCCTAAATGTTTTGCCACATATTTTAAATACACAAACATAGCGTACATAGTTTGTACAATTTAGCCCTTCTGGTAATGTTTGTCTAAGTAAAGAAGAAGCTATGTAAGAGGAAAGGAATTTAGTAGACTCTTTTATTTTGCATTCCAAGAAAGATGTAGTTAAAATTCCCTGCCCATTTGCTCTCATGTGCCTTTGCCTAAGCTGTATTAAACCCAGTCTCTGTCTCACTTCATGTGAGGAGCATTTCAGTTAGTATCATTAACTCTGAATGCATATGTTTCAAGGCAGAATCATTTTGGCATGTTCTTTGGACAACAATTTCAAATATAATATTTAAAATAACACAATAAGGATCTATCTGTCACTAGAAATAAGACATTACTGGCAATGTATGTCCACAAAATTAATGACACTCCCAAAATTTTACCATGTTTAAATTAAACATGACTTTAAAAACATCCCAAGGATAATTCATTGTAAAATATTCAAATAAAGATTTAGCAACTCCTGAAATACGTACCTGAGAACACAAGTAATGTCTTAATGATTGTTATTTGAAAGGGTCATATTCTCTGATTAACTCGGAAATGTTTGATTTACTTAGTTACACTTAAATAATTGTATCTGAAATTTAACTATTTCTATTTTATGAGTTTTTTCTAATTTCCCTGCTAAGATTTTTCAGATGATTACATTATTTTTGTTTCCTAAAAGATAATTCCTAACAATATAAGAAATTATTCTAATTTTTTACAAAATAAGACTTCTTCAAAAAACTCTACCTTAATCTTTCTGTAACTATGATGGTCAGTACCTCATAACAGAGTACATGCTAGAAAGGTATTACTGTTAATTCTTTTAAAATAAAATTTCCCCCCAAATTAATTCATACAGACTTTTATAAGACTAGATCTTACATAGAAAAAATAAGAACTATTATGTCACATAGTCAGCAATATCATGTCTGCAACACTATTTGCTGTTCTGTCTGGTGTTCAAGTTCTTTGTTTAATTTCCAGCTGAGTGCAGTAGCCCAGGCCTATAGCCCTAGGTAAATCATGGAGGCTGGAGCACTGTGACCAAATGTATGAGCTCAGTTTGGAAAACAAATCCTATCCCAACAGTTTTTGAAAGAGACCGGTTGCTGCAAATTGATAATATGGATTCTCAAATTAAGTTTAAGCAATTTTTATTATTTTCAACATTTTGAAACATTTAAATGTTCGATTGCTACAAAATTCTGCTCTTCCATTTGTCAATAATATTTTCATTTTACTTTTTAATCACCCTAGGCTGAAATTTAGCTCTTGGTTTCTCTTCTAAGGTTCTGAGAATGAATTCCTCTGGCTCGGCACAAAATAAAGCCAATGATGTGTGTCAATTGCCAGCAAAGAAGACTAAAAACGGGGTTACTCTTTGATCCCTAGTGCCCTCTCTGCATAGGTTACCCATTTATTTATTTACAGAGACTTCACAACACTTGAAAACTTACACAATGGCAGCAGGGGACTGGAGTGTGAATCCAATCCGTTGAGTAGCAGATACCGGTGTCAAGAGGGCATCTGAGAGAAGATGCAGTGGTCATTGCTGCTGTCTCCTGTGCTTCCACAGCTGACCGGCTCAAAGCCAGCTCAGCCAGGTACACATAACTCACAGGGCAAAGCTTCGAAGTATGTCTTGCCTCAGATGTTCTTGATAGCTCCTCTACGGAATACTGCATTCCTGGCATAACCTGTAGGTTCTCAATAGAACTAACAGCAAGAGGGAGGCGGTAGATCTCTCAAACACTTGGAGAGAACAGCCCAGAAATCATTTACCAATTGTTTCAGGCTTTGTCTATTTGTATCTCCTAGCCAGTTACTGACAGCAATTATTTTGTGTACTATCCTCTTATTTATAATTTAGGAAGATGAAACAAAGGCTCTTGCATATATCTAATGCCTATTTGTTAAATTGTTGAGTCTATTTATTTTTAATGTCTATAGTTTTCATCCTCTACATACAAAATTCAAGCAAAAATCTTCCTATGCTTTTGGAACATTTTTTCTTCTTCCAGATCAAGACCTATTGCCCATACTGTCAAAAGATACCACTGAGGTAGACATTATCAAACACATATATGCATCCAAATTATAACTTCTCTTTTGGTAGTTCTTAAAAATTCTGTATCACAAGATTGGGTAACATTTATAATCACATTTTTCAAAAGTAAAGATGCAAAGATGACAAGAAGTATGTAAGTATTAGACCTGATGTGTAATGTATTACATACAGTGCTAATATTGTTGAAAACAATATGTTTAAGAAAAGAATATACTAATTCTACTAATTACTAATTTTACAATAAAAAGATGGAGAGCTACTAGTGGACATTGGATGTCTCAACTGAAAAGAATAATTGAGAGTTTTAGTCTAAGTTAGAATGAATGTCAATTATAAGGAATGCCAGCCAACACGTGTGCTCAAAGGACCCGATTCAGACCCTGGCACACTCCCCTGCTTGCTGTTTCAGTCTTTGTGAAGCCATATTAACACTGCTTAGTTGGTTCACCCGTCCATGTTCTCCTAGTGTCCTCAAGGGGAGCAGAGATGTCCCTGCCTCTTTTGCCTGCTCCTCAGACTCTAGCTCTCCTATTGGTTACCTTGTCTAACTTCTATTTGAGGGCTTTGCTATTGTCTTATTTATCTTGTTTTGTCGTGTTCAGTTGTTGTGACTTAGACGCCTGCTCTTTTCTGACAGGGAACAGGAGAAGTAGATCTTTGGAAAGGAAGACAGGTTTGGGAGAGAGAGAAGAGGAGCAATTATTTTCAATGAAAAATAAAAGAATATCAGCAACAAATAAAATATTCAAATAACACCCCAAATAAAGACTTAAGTGTGGGCAAACTACACTTGGTTTTAAGTTATAAGTGATTTCAACTTCCAAATATATATATTTTTTAAATTTGTAACTGTGTGTTATACTTTAAAGCATAGATTAGCAATTGTTTTGTAATTAACATTTATAAAGTTACCCACGACCTTACACTAACACCAAGAAAAACAACTCTTTATCAATAACATGTATATGTAAAAATGATATTTTTGAAATCTGCTCATATTTTGATATGTAAACTACTAATTCTATCACCAAATACTGTCAGTTGTATTTTGATAAATTAAAAGGATAATATTGCATTTCTGTTCCTTTCTATTATTTGCATTATTATTGATCTACAGAGCCTGGATGACTTCCTTTAGTTGCCCCTGTTAAGAGCCACTAACATGTCACACAACACATCATTTTTGTCAACATGTCAAAATAATGAAACTACATAAACAACCAAAGAAGACATTGACTGTAATATTGTCCAAAAGACATAGTTCTGGAATTTTAGCCTTAAGAATACTTATGCATATTTCTAGAATTGTTCACAACGTGGAAGTTATTCATTATGGATGAAAATCTTGTAGGAATTCTTTTACATCATGCAGGCATTAGATGACTTTACATTGACAGACTGTTACCTTTCAAGCTGTGAATTTTCTCCTTTTAGAGGTGGCTGGATGTTTTTCTTTGTATTGACTATCTCAATAACAAGGGACATTCAAAAAACTACCCTTCACTCTGAAATGCATACCACTATATGTGTATTTTATTTTCCTCATTTTCTCAGCACTTGTCAACATTTTCCTCAATACACTGAATAGCTTCCTTTAATTTTAGTTTACTCTCATGTGATTTAAAAAATCACAATATTTCCACCTCAGACTATTTCAGTAGCAGCATGTACATGATCTCTCATGCTTAAATATGCAAATTAAATAATTCATTTGACTGTATCTTCCATTCAAACATTTCCAAGCATATTGTCTGTTGTGATAGACATGTATATGTGATTTGTCTCATCAAGAGAATTTAGTATGTGTTGTGGAGGTGACACATATCCTGCAGCCAGTTCTTGTGCTTTTGCATTCATCTAAAGACTGCAACCTACTATAGGCATTCAGAGTCAGTTAATAAACCATAGTACAGTTGAAAGAAGCATGCTGTTTCTGCTATGCACAGAATTAGATGAATGTGAAATCTTTGCTCTGGTATTCCTCTTTAGACTAGGAAAGAAACTTCAGTGTTGCATCTAGACTTTATCTCCTTCATTGTTCTTTACGACACTGTTGAAAGGTTCCTTTCTGCCTAATGTGTTTTCTACGGTTCATTTTTCACAGATGCTTTTCCGACTAAATATTATACCTGTCTAATCTGGTTTTGAAATCTGCTTAATGAAAGATCCTAAGTGGCATGCTCATATTTTGCTCAGTAGAAGTTTTATAGAATGCCGATTAGAGTATATGAGAGCTCTATTGAAACAAAAATGTGTTACTAAAGCTCTAAGTGTGTCAAGATTGTGAAAAAGACGGAGAATCGTAAAGGAAGAGAAAAACTGAAGTCTCACGTTAGGGACTCGGGTAATAGTTTTCATACTAGTAGAAAGATCTGGTCATATTTTAACAATTTCTTGATGTTTTGGTTGTAAGCTTCTGGTTTGCGTTTTCCAAATTATTAGAAGTCATTTTCAACCTAAAGTTTGTGATGTGGTAGAGGTACTAACAGATGGCAGAGTTCGGCAATGATTTCGAAGCACACTGGGAACAGTCCAGCTGTGAGGAAGCAAAAGCAGTTGTAGTGCAAAAAACCCAACCCCCCTTTACCCACAACAGCCGATTTTCTGCTATTACCTCTCATTGTCTGGTCTAAATAGAAAACTAAGTACCTTCTTCTAGTCAGCCTGCTAAATGATCCAGGAAGATGCACTATCCAGTAAATTTAAATCCATTTAAAACTCATTATTTTTTTTTACAAATAACTGAAATAGATATAAAATTACAAAAAAAGAAAAAAGCAAAACAAGAATTTTTTTGAATCAAAAAGATGTGGATTTGACTCTGGGTTCTCATCTTCCTGTGCCTCTTAGTTTAATTCCTTAACCCCTTTAACTTATTTGCATTTTATTCAGGTATCTAAGAAAAGCATGTGAAACATTGAGCTCAATCAGACCCTTAATACACAGCCAGGCTTTAATTAGTTCTGATTAATGGATACAATCATAATTTTAATGACATTTATGTAAATGAAACCAATGTATCTCTATATCAATATACATATCTACAAAATAAAAGAATAGAAGGCAAATGTAAGTCAGAACAATTGTTTTAAAGCTTTTCTATGCATAAACAGCATCCAAGAAGTATTTTCAAGTGTGAATTTCAGAGTTACCATCCAGATTTCAATTAATTACTATTTTCTAAATCTTTGAGGTGTTTGACTCCTTGATAGAAATTTAAGGTGTTTTTCTATAGACCATGGGAGCTATTTTAGCCCCTCCTCTCTGTGCCAAATTCTGTATTTATAAACTACTAAAATGTGCTAATTTGCAAATCTGTATAAATATGTTTCAGTTAGTCTCTAGAGCTCAAAAATACCTTCTGTTTGTTTATTTTTGTAAGCATACTTCATCTGAACTGGGGGAAAATTCACAATGATCAAATGTAATGGCTCCCAGAGAACAAAAGACTTTCTTTCTTCCTCCTTATTTCATTCTCTTCCTCCTTCTGTCCTTCTTTCCTTCCTTCCTTCCTCCTTCCTTCCTCCCTCCCTCCCTCCCTTTTTCTGTCAACATGTTTTCATATATCCCGGTATTAAAAAAAAAAAAAAAACTAAATATGTTAAATATTAGAATTCAGTTGTTCACTTTTTATTTTACAATACCACTCCTTTTTAAGAAAAACACTTTCCTAGAAATATCCTGGTAATATTAAGATCTATGAAGTCATGCAGAATAGAAACAAAGAACAGAAGAATCCAATACGTAAGCTGAATGCCAATTTATACATTCATTAACATCCATGAAATGGCCTTGGAAATACAACACAAGTTTACAGGGAAAAACAACACATCAGATGAGAGACAGAAAGAATGACTAGGATATTGGTCCTTTGCTGGATGATATTACAAATATTTACTTGCATATCCAGTCTTTCTTTGAATTGTCAGCCCACGAATAATAATACAGAGACTTATTACTAACTATAAAAACGTGGGCTTAGCTTAGTTTTTTCCCAGTTAGCTCTTATAATTTAAGTTAATGTGTTATAAATCTACATTCTGTTATGTGGCTCAGCTACCTTCCTCTGCATTGTATGCCTGACTGTTCCTCATTTCGCTGGTGTCTCCTTTGCGCCTAGATTCTATCCCCAAGTTTCTCTCTTTCTAAGGCAGAACTGCCTATTCTCTCCTGCCTAGCCATTGACCATTTAGCTGTTCATTAAATCAGTCAGAAGGCATCTTAGGCATAGACTCATCTTTACCCTGTAAAAAATTATTCCACAATATTCCACAATATAGATTGAAGCCATATTTTGGTTTAAAAAACTAATAAATACATTCACATACATAAAAAATCTTTTTTACTGATTTCCTTTTTCATACAGTTTTTGAATGATTAATGTCTCATTGCTTGAAATAATTTTCTTGGGATATTTAAAAAACTTAAAATTTCTTAAAATTTATGCTACCCCTGATACAAGATAACAATAGGATAAATGACCCTATATTCTTTTCAACTCAAATTACCTTATTCTTTGCGATTATAATAAATATCAATGTTCTCAGTATAAAGTTATGATTTTAAGAATGCATCATTTCGGACTTTTCACACGCTGTAAATAATTAACACTCCTTATAATCAATTTCAAGGAATATTTCCCAGTCTATATTTCACAAATATTTTATGTACTCAAAATTACTACAAAACATAAACTTATTCTAGCAAAATAATCGTTTTACTATATCATTTGGATTTTTAATTAAAAGTGGAGTCAGAATAATTCTCTATTGTGATTGTTAAATCAACTCCTTTGTAGTAAAATGATAGAGGCAGGGAAAATGTGCGCATTGATTTTCTTTCTTTCAAATTTAAGAAAAGAAGGTTAATTGCTAACATAAAACAAGGAGATGCGGTGAAGGGCAACAGTAGCAGAAACCCTCCTGGAGACTGTCAATTTACCAAATGATTTGTAAATTACACTGTCTTTCATTATCAAATGTGCTAGCCCTCTGTCCTGGAGCATGCTGTTTGAAAGCAGTAGCTTTTCAGTGTTTGCTCTGTGGGTGTTTGCTCTGTGGGTGTCATCTTTAAAGTCACAGAAAACATGAAATCCTTCTGCAATTAAGAACTCTACATTTAATTTACTCTAGAGGATGAATTGGAGAGAAATAGATATAGGAAAATGACTCGTTTTGCATTCCAAAATGAGTAGTGATGTGAAAGGAAGAATTGAAAACCTAAAAATGCTAATTAATGGCCTCTGTATTTGCATACTCTTCAAATAACTATCCAAAAGATCAGCCAAAAATACAGTTTCTTGTGGAATTTTGGTTGCTGCTAGCCTATCCCTGGCATCACTGCTCCCTTAGCGCACAGATGGCATGGGCCAACTGCCCATGTAAATCTAGCCACTCCTGGTCTCTACTAGTTCAGACAGTGGTATAATTAAGATGATGCTTCTCCTTCCATGATGTCAGCTGCTCCTAAGCAATGCTTCTCTGATGTTTCTATTTTCAAAAGAAAACAATTCTAAACTAGAAAGGAAATTTATTTAAAGGAAAATTAAGATAAGAAAAAATGCAATGTAGAATTTAAGAGACCTACAGTCTTCCGAGGTTTCCTACGTCTCCATCTCCTCAGTGTTCTTTTCAGGGAACACTCTCTGTTAAGGTTGTAGGACGTAGTCCAAGTCATTTTCTTTCCCACTCTTTTATTTCTATTTAATTATTAATAAATTTCCTTTTACACACTCACTGCTTTTTCTCCCTTCTCTTCTCTAGCTCACCTCCCCTCCAATCACTTCAACCCACATCTACTTCACAAAGGGAGTAAGGCCTCCTTTAAATAGTCAACACAGACTAACATACAAGTTGAGGCAAGAACCCTCTTTTCCTCCACGTATTAAGGCTGAACAAGGCTTATGGGAAGTGGCCACTAAGAAGCCTGTTCATGTACCTTTGTTAATTCCTGGTCCCATAACTGAGGGGCTCACTAATGGCTTGATTAGAGAAACTGTTACCCTCATTCAAAGGGCCTAGTTCTGTCCCATGCAGACTCTCCAGCTGTCAGTCCAGAGTCCATGAGCTCCTATTAGCTTGGACAGCTGTCCCTCTGACTTTCTTCATCATGCCCTTGACCCTCCATCTTGCTCATATACTAGCTCCTTTCTTTTTTCAACTAAACTGCAGGATTTTATATTTGTTGAATATCTATTTATTTACATCTATATGTCAATCTCCAATCATCTGTCACTTGTTCACATACACAAAAATATGCCTATTCATAGACACACCTCTATACAAAGCTATTCTACCTATCTGAGTTTAAGTTTCTACAAACAGAAGATGTAATTATCTCCTCCTGAACACTAAGTATATTGCTCAAAATAATATCTTATATGAGAAGACGTATTTGTTCACATTTTTTGTTTTACTTTAATAACAAATAAGAAAAGAGATGTATCTACCCTTATATCTATCAATCACTTGTGTAGTTATGTGTTTCTCTGTTAAGTGATCTGTGAGAGCTTCAGTCATTATGATTGGGGCAGGGGCAGAGAGGATAAGACAAAGTATGTCACCTATGGAACCTACAATGCAGTGGGAGAGACAAACAGTAAACAACATAGAAAGCATGCAAAGATTCCAAAAATGGCAATTGCCGAGAGATTAAAAAAAAAAATCATTTAACAGTAATGATAAACTGGGACAATTCTTAGTACTTCAAGCTTTCTCTCTAATGCACATTGCTTTTCACAAAGAAAAGTGAGACAATCATACATGAATTGTCAATCTGTACTTTATACTTCTCCATTATTCCCATCTTTCCTTGAACTTTTTGGTTTCTATTACTTAAATGTTCTTTTCACATATTTCTTAGATTGTCCACCCAGGATTCTTAAAAGATAGGGGCTGCAATTTGAAAATCGTTTTTGATGATAGGGGAAAAAAGTGTCTTTCAACAATTTTTACTTATTTATAAATTGAATTTTTAGAACGTGCCAGGAATCTTTTTATATTTCTTCAATGGGTGGCAGCATGATTTAAGAATTATACATCTCACTGTTCCTTTCTACAGTTTTGCAGTCGAGAGAATTATTTTCTGTCGTTCTCAACATTTTTTATGTGGTCTAGAAAGCAGACCTTAAGGGAGGCGGCCTCCAAGGGTTGATATCCTTGATATTGCTTATTTTCTTATTTCTCTTATATTCTCTTATTTCTCTTATTTTCTCTTCACCAGTTGAGATGAAGGATCTAACCAAAGGGGAGCTATGAAGGTATAAATGTTCTTTTCACAATTTTCATGTCTTCCCCAGATTTGTATTGTCTTTGAAATCATTTTTCTTCTTAACTATTTTCTTCCAATGTTGGTCTCATGTCCTATAATAAAAGTCACTGCCATCCAGTCACCAACCACACTGTTCTCTCCAGAAAGTTCCAAACCTACCTTTCAGTACTGATATATGTCCTGCTGCAGAGCTTCACACTATAATGAATCCACAGTTAGGCTCCAGGCTTTACTTTTAGTTCACACTCATTGCTTATTTGAATAGACACTAACAGCTCTCCCCTGAATTTTATCTTATAATTTAAATCACCAAATGCCTTTTAATAAAAGAATCACTTTTAAACTTTCAAAAATTCATCATGACTTTTGGCTCTTCAAATTTTCTCTTAATTTCTAATGTACCTATTTATTTATATTTCTGAAATTTAGTCATATCTATTTTATAACATGTAACGAAAGGCTAAGGATACACTTACTCTTTCCACTGTTCTGAACTAAAGTATCTATCAAGATTCACAAAGTCATTGAGTATTTTTGAATCAATGTTCATGAGGGAAATTGGTCTGTAATTCTCTTTCTTTGTTGCATCTTTGAGTGGCTTAGGAATCAAGGTGATTGTGGCCTCATAAAAAGAGTTTGGCAATGTTCCTTCAGTTTCTACTTTATGGAACAGTTTGAGGAGTATTGATATTAGTTCTTTGAATGTCTGGTAGAATTCTTCGCTGAATCCATCTGGCCCCAGGTTTTTGTTGTTGTTTTTTTTTTGTTTGTTTTTTGTTTTTTTTTTAACTTCGGAGACATTGAATAACAGCTTCAATTTCCTTTGGGTTTATAGGTCTGTTTAGGTGTTTAATCTGCTCATGATTTAATTTGGTAAGTGTACCTATCCAGAAAGCTGTCCATTTCTTTTAGGTTTTCATTTTAGTGGAATGTAGATTTTCAAAGCATGACCTGATAATTCTCTGGATTTCCTGGGAATCTATTGTTATGTCCCTCTTTTCATTTCTGATTCTGTTAATTTGGATATTCTTTCTCTACTTCTTGGTTAGTTTGGATATCTTGTAGACTTTCTCAAAGAATCTTTTTTTTTTTTTTTTTTTTTTTTTTGATTCACTGATTCTCTTTTGTATTGTTCTCTTCGTTTCTATTGTATTGATTTCAGCCCTAAGTTTATTTCCTCTTGTCTACTCTTTCTAGAGGACTTTGCTTCTAATTGTTCTAAAGCCTGTGCTATTAGGTCTCTTGTGTGAATATCTCTAGATTTTTCATATAGGTATCTAGTGCTATGAGTTTTCCTCTTAACACTGTTTTCATTGTGTCTCATAAGTTTAGGTTTGTTGTGGATTCATTTTCATTAAATTATAGGAAGTCTTTGATTTCTTTCTTAATTTCTTCCTGCACCCAAAGGTGGTTTAACTGAGAGATGTTCAGTTTTCATGAGCTTGTAAGCTTTCTGTGATTTTTGTTGTTGTTGAACTCTAGCTTTAGACCATGGCAGTCTAATATGATACAAGGAGTTATTCTTATTTTTTTTTTAATATTTATTGATATTTGTTTTATGTCCAAATATGTGGTCAATTTTAGAGGGAGTATCATTGGGTGCTGAGAAATATATGGAGGGGGTGCCTAAACGGGACTTCTCCTATAATCAAATGAGTAAAGACCCTAAGTGTCATCACAGAACCTACATTCAATGGGAAATGGAGGTGGGGGTGGAGATCCATGGTGAAGCACTGGCAGAGTTCCTGGTTCAGCTGAGAGCAGGGGAAGAGAGTCTGTATTAGCAGGGGGATGGAGATTATGAAGAAGGTTCCCATGGTGATGGCTGAGTGGTGTCGCCAGGAGCTCACTAAATCGGGAATTGCCTCTAGAGATCCATGTGGAGTGGGAGCTGGCTCCTCCAGGGTGAGAGGCTTTAAACTGCCATGAGCAGTGTTTGGAGCCATGAGTGGCGGGATTAGACTGTGTTCCTGTTTGTGGGCTGGAGCCTGGAGCCCTTTCCCTGAAGAGAAATACCCAGGCCAGCATTGACCTTGAGCTGAATAAATTGGAATTGTCTGGAGTGGATGTGTAGCACTGGGCTGGCTCACCTTGGAACTTCTAGCCCATTTTGGGGAGAAATGGGTGGATGGGGAGGGGCGAGGGTGAGACTGGCTGGGAGGGATTGGGAAGAGCGAGAGGAGGGGAAACCGGGATACACTGATCACAATGATTTAAAAAAAAGTTAAAAAAGATTCACAAAATCATTTTCATTATTTTAAGTCTTTAAAATATCTATTTACTGTGAACAAATTACACTGTTGTATTGACAACTCTGTCCAAAAATTATTTGCAGAATATAATAGTTTGCAAAATCAAAACTTTATCTGTAATAAATTTTAATTAATTTAAAATAATTTTAAATTAACATTTAAATGAAATATACATTAAATTTACTGTATTTAACTATACATATTTTATATACTTTTTGTTTCCTATTTAATATCATATTTTTAGAAAATATATTTTCCCATTATTATAAAGAACTTAAAAAGAGTGGTTTTATTTGACTAAATACAATGTAGACATGATTTTTAACTAGGTAAAAATAATATTTGACTTTAACAAGAAAATGAGCAGTGTGTGTTTACCCACTGTGCATCACAATAAGTTTACTAATAACACTATCATGACAATTATATATATATAATAAAATATATCTATAAAATACACATTATATAATAATGTCTGTCTCTTTTCACCTGTGACTTATCTTTAAAATGTAGTTATACAATGAATTCCTGCTGTATATGTAAGACAAATTAGGAACAATGTAAATGTATGACATCATTTATTAAAATACAATTTTACAACGTAAGAAGCAATATCTTGAGTTGCTATTTTTCTGTTTGATGCTCTTCATATATTTGTCCCATTTACTGCAGGGAAGCATTGGCACTGGGTTTATATGTCCTTTTGCTCTGTGCTCCAGTTTACATATTGTCAATCAAATTACGCACAGCTTAGATGTGAGGAAAGAAAGAGAAGTCATTATTCTCAGCAGGTGGCTGAGACTATGATCATTGGCAATGACGTACAATTGACAGAGTCCTCTGAAAACGACTTGTGAGTCTCTAGGAAGGAACCAGCATATTTTATAGCAGAAGCTATTCAACCTGAGATTTAGACGTGCTTGCATTTATTCTCCAGCCTAATAATATTAAGTGTGTCTGTGCTGAAAATAAACTGACTTCTGTTTCCTCAGTCACATTTTGAGTAAAAAATATATTCAAGTAGTAAGGCCAGCAGCAATGTTAGTATTAGTAAATCTAGTGATAATATAATAAAAATTAAATTACCTACTAGCCGCTTCTACATTGTCCTGAAGCCACCAGCAACTTTATATGATGACAAAAATCAGTGAAAAGTTTTCAGAGAAAGAATATTTAGTTTAAATTAGCTAGGTGTTCACAATGCTTTGAAAAGTACCCAGAGCTCTCACCTAGGGGTTGTGAGCTTGGATTTTCAGAGGTTTCTTTAAACCGGCATACTAGTGCATTATAACATCCAACTCATTTTTTTTTTTGCTACTTCATCTATGCATGAGTGTTACAAAAGATTCAAATTTTAACATTCACATGAATTTATCACTATATTTATAACATCTACTGACAATTTTTCAAAAGGTTAACTGGAAGTGCCATAATTATACATATTTTCAACTTAACAGACATCAAGTAGTTATCATATAAAATGTGACATATATTATTATAATATGTATAAATCAGTTAAGTCAAATGGTATACTGAGCTTGTAAAAAGTAGGAGAGTCTTACAAAAGTACTTTTAATAAATAATTAATGAAGGTATAAAATATTTTATTCTTAAACAATAGGTCCCAAAAGAAGGCTTGGTAAGCAATAAAGTTACATGTAAATGTAAAGACCCGAGAGTGATCCCTGTCAGTTGCCTATAGTTCTCTGTCTATGGGTGAGACACCAAAAATTTTAGTTCTCCATGTTAAGACATCTATTTACATTGATATTGTTCCAGTCTTATTTATGGAACTATTTCTTTTTTTTCTTTTTCTTTATTTATAATTAAAAATAAAGTCTTTTTATCCATGTATACCCCTGCTTTCCCTCCCTTCCCTCCTCTCAACCCTTTCTAGTCAGTCTTCAGCCTCCCTCCTCCCCATCCACCCATCCCCTTCCCCAAAAGGACAAGAAGTCCCAAGGTGGGTCACTTCGGCATGGCACATCCACTCCAGGCAAGCCCAATTTCCTCGTCTCCAAATCAGTACTGGTTAGGTGTTCCTCTGCAGGGAATGGGCGCCCAGGCAACAATTTCTAAGAGAGATTTCTTCACAGAAGAATTTGCTATACAAAAAATTTTCTTACTACCTTCTAAACCTTTTTCTTACACTCACAAATAATTGTAGCCATTACAACTCCTTAATGAAGCTTCTCTTAACAGCAGTTGGAGAAAATCCCAAAGGCACCCAGGTAGAGACAATCAGAGATCAGCAAATGGAAACCTCTGAGCACAGCTCCTGCATCTATTGTTCGGGAACAAGGGGTAGAGGGCTCAGAAAGCCTAGAAAAGGAAAAGCAGTATTCTTTTATTTTAACTTTTATTTTAGCTACCTGTTCACAAATCTATAATACTAATACCCCACTTGAAATGAAAAAAGTATATAAAGTTTTATATGTATATGTGTGTGTGTGTGTGTGTGTGTATACATATATATCTATGTATATATAATTCATGCACCTTTCACTTCACGGATTTAGGATTCAGGGACCATAATATTTCAGTGAAGCAAACATTTCATTGTGTAGATTATTTATACATTTCGTATAACCTGTGTAAATAAAACTATATAACCTATATAAAATAAAATGCTTTTATTTCTTCCTTTTTGCTTATTTGCATTTGAAAGTCTACTTATGTTAGTTAGTGGAAAGAAAGCAATTATCAATTTGTAAAATTATCTTTAAACTTGACTTGTTTTATTTTTCATTTCACCATAGATAAGAAGTCATTGAAATGTTTAATGTAAGAGTTAATTAACCAGAGACTTTTAACTTTTGAAGTTATACTGTTATATAGATTATTTCCATTCTTGGAATAATATAGATCATATTTTGATATAAAATATAAAAGCATATAATATTAGATAATTTTTAAAAATAAGTAAAAGTTATACAAAAGAATTTACTTTTCATAGTTCATTTATTTTTATGAAGATACTCATAAAAAAACCTCAGATCATTCAATAAATCACAAAAAATTTACTTGTTTCAATTCAGAGGGCTATTAATTTATAGTGGAAAGAGATCTGAAAAGGAAAAAATGTAGGAAGAAAGCACCTACCTCTCACGTATCTAGATACATATAGGAGTAACATACTGACTGAGCTGGAATTTTTATATATTTGAGTATATATGCTATATATATGCATATAAAAAGATTAATGAAAAAGGTCATGAATTTGAAAGAAAGCAAAAAAGTGTCTGTGGGAGGATCTGGAGAGAAGAAAGGGACAAGAGAAAAGATGTGGTGATATGACAATCTCAAGAAATAAAAAGGTAAGCTTATTTAAGAGCCCGGAAGCCTGGAGAGGAGACACTGCTTTCAGCTGATTACAACATGGATTTAGGAGGATGGGGGAGGATGCTGGTGCTGATGTCTGAGATGTTAGAGGGAAAGGCTCAGCCCAGGGACATAAACTGCTGTGTGGACATAGTGGACACTGTGCTGTGGTCCATGGAAGTCCTCCAATTGCAAAGACACTGTCTCTGTCAGACATAAGAGAAACAGTGCTCTGGGAAAAGCTGTTTTTGCCAAGAAAAGAGAGCATTGACAGGGTAATGACAGCGACAAACGTGCACCCTCTGTGTGGAATTCCCTCAATCCATGCTCTCTCCAGTCAGAACCTAATAGTTAGACATCCAATAAAGAATCATCATGTGCGGGAGCCATCACCTTCCAGCGAGAGAACAAACATATGAGGAGGCATTTTCATTCAGAAAACTAAATCTTATTAATTCACATAAATTATACAACTAAGCCTCGGGTGCACAATCGATGTAGGGCAGAAATTGTCTGGGGTTGGTGCAGCAGTCCTCAATCAGAAAAATGAATTTCAACTGTGAAAATATCAGAGCATAAATATAAAGCATAAAATTAAAATGTGCAGGAACAATTTGATGAATCTACTTAAATTATAATGTAACTTTTAATTTCTTTTATATACTAACCTCAATGAAAAATTAATCTTGTCTTCTTATTAGACTTATGAATTATATAATCAAAGATTTTTAGAGTTAAACTTACACAAAAATAAAAATTACTTTTTTATGTATATGAGTTCAATAAAATATCAAGACACCTAAGAAGGCAAGCTGTGTAAGAAGATTTTATAGATCACCTTTTGAAAATAATTTAATATTTCATTTGTAGTGAATATCATACAATGAAAAGTTTTTGTTCTTTTAAATAACTGATTCCAAACACATCTTTGTCAATGTAGACAGACTTTCCCTCAATATTCTCTTCTAGCAAGACTAATCTTGCAAAGGTAAATATACTTGACCTTAAACATCTGTGAAATAAAGAACTTTGGAAGTCTTATGAAATGAGAAGCTAACTCTAAGCTATTCTTTGAGAATATGTAAGCAACTATTCATTTCTTTTCATTTCTCTTATATTTTTTGAGATAAGATCTCAGCAATATAAGCTGTATTTGAATTTCCTGTGTAGCAAAGGTTTATTTCAAACATTTAATCCTCCTGCCTCCACATATAAGAGCTGAGATTACAGGTATATGCCAACATATTTGGGTTTAAGCTATGATGGAGTCAGAACTGGAGCTTCTTGCTTGCAAGAGGACCATTTGAGTAGCGGAGACACATCCTCTGGCCTGCTTGAGTAAATCTTTGGGGACTGACAAAATTCTCTCACTTTTTTTAAAGCATTTATGAAATGACTGTTAACTCTGATGAGTTGAGACAGTCTGAAATGGTGAAAAATTATCAAGGAAAACTTTTTTAAAATACCAACAAAAGCATACCAAGGAAGAATATTGTCTAGGCAGGCATTAAAGACAGCACTACCATGCACATGGTTGAGGTGGCAAAATACAGACAAACTTCTCTTAAAAATAGAGTTTTAGAATTTATGTTCAATATGAATAATTAAGAATACTTACACCTTGAATTATCTGGTCTTGGAGAAAGTAAAGAAAGAAGAGAAACAATTGTGAAATACCAGGTCTCTGCAGCAAAGCTTTGGTAGCAGCATAAAAATGTAAAAAAGTTGAAAGTCAGAAAGAAAGAAATAACAAATTCTAAGTAAGTTCAAGTATTTGGGGAGAAATTTGAGGATACTCAGACAGATAGGAAGATTATGTTCTGCTGCCTGAGTGGACAAATGACATCACAGAAAGTGATCAAATTTGTTTGTCAGTCATATTGTGTCTTCCAAGACAGCTGAAATGTTAGAAGTTTCACTGGTTATAGTGATGTAAGTGAAAATATCTTATTTTCTATGTCTTTAAGCAGAAACACTGGGACTAAAAGCCTAATTCCTCACCCTGCCAGAGGCAGAGGGAGGAAAGAACTGATATTTATTCCAGAATAGCCAGCCAGACCTCAAGGGTCTTCACTAGAAGCAGCAAACTTAAAAGTATTATTCATAGAACATACTCTCTAACATAACATTTTAATGTTCATTAAGGTGGAAATAGAGTATAATTTATATTGTTAGAGTATATTCACAAATTTTAATATGTAAAATATGTTCCATGGTTATTCACAGAAGCAAGAAAAAGGAGAAAAAAAGAAATTCCATGCAGATCAATTATCAAATAACAATAGAGCATTTACTGGAAGGTGTCTCTGAAAAACACCCAGAGCCAGAAGCATATAATCTTTGTGCTTAAGCGTGATACAGACCTAGCTTACCCCTAAGAATCATCTATCTGCTTGACTGAACACTGGGACTGAAATGGGACCAGTGACACATGAAAAAGGAAGAGACTGGAGAACATTTTGTGTAAAAAAAGTATTTTTCTCCACATAAAGCTTTAAGCACCAGTAAATAATTGAATAATAAAGTTGCAAATTAATATAAATGTTTTCAAAAGTGAGATTTTTAACTCCCTTTACATATAAAAAATGTTATAACTCAATAAGAAATAGCGAGGAAAACAAAGAAGTTGTTCATTATAAATGATACAGTCTAAGATTAAATCTTTAGAATTTTAAAAATCTATGTATGATACATTATCAAATAAAAGAAGGATATTTTTGATTAATATACATGGGTTCATAGATATATACTAATTCACAGCAACCTCTGGAAAGTTAAAATCCCATCCCAGGATAATTATGCACAAGCTCCTTTCCTGAAAATTGCAATACTAGAGAAAAATGTCACATCTAATTGTTTCATTAGATCCCCTACTTTACCTAATAGGGTAAACAATGGTGAATCTAGATATTTATTAAGACTTAAAAGTATGTATGAGGAAATCGGACTTGCCTGGAGTGGATGTGCTGCATTGGGCTGGCCCACCTTGAGACTTCTTGCCCTTTTGGGGGAGGGGATAGATAGATGGGCTAGGGGTCGACTGGGAGGGATTAGGAGGAGGGAAGGGAGGAGGTGCAGGGAGACCCATGGTTAAAAAAGACATTTCTACAAAAAATGAAGAAAAAATAAAAGAAAAAAGGAAAAAGAAGTATGTATGAAATGGCTCCCTTGAAGTAGCAATAAAGAATGTGGTCCATACAGAAATAATTTTATGTTGGTGTAGAATAAATAGGGATCTGTAGAGTGTTCATTCTTCTGACCAGGTTAGAAAAAATAGCAAAACAAAAACAACAAAAATGCCCAAACAGAAGAGAAAGACAGTTTGATGACATTTAAGTGTTTCTGATCCCAATACATGATGCAATGTCTCATTGTCATGGAAGTTCCCATGAACACTTATATCAAAGAAACTTGGCATATTCAAAACAGCACTGGAAAATCAGTAGCCCATATCCTTCATGAAATAGAGAAAAGATATGCTGTCTGTTAAGATGACTCTCCCTAACATATAATGTAACCAAACTGTGCTTATGTTTTTCACTTTAAATAATATTAAGGTAATTTTAATATTTGAACCACAATGTTAGTGTTAAGAATCATAGTCCTTCAGTTTCTCAGTTTAGCTCATCACGTCGTTAAGGATTATAAAGTAACATAGTAAAAAAAAGTTAATTTGAATAGAGAATGTGTTGTTTAGTTTCTATTGCTGCAGGTACTGTTTAATTTGTTTTTTTATCACAAACAATCCAAAAAGAAAATTAGGAAATGATTTAATGTGTATCCTTAATATGAACACTATATTTTTAAAAAGAAATTATATCCAAAGTACTTTAGCAAACTTATTTTTTCAGTATCCTTGGAAACATGCTAACAAATCATATTTCTTCACAAATTATTCCTGGAAGCATTACATATCTATTGGAATGATAAAGCAAGCTGCAGAATACAGATACATATTCTAATAAGGTGTTTAGATTATATTCCAAGGCATGCATCCAAGTGTTTGCCAGAGTAAATTAAGCTGGAATGCTATCATTTTCTTGGTGCTGATAGAGTTCATCTATATTCAGTTGCATTGCCATTTTAATAGATATTTGGATCAAATTTCTTCAATATCCTCTTCCAGACTAATCTACAATTCCTTTATCTCATTATAATGGTTTTAGAGTGTAAAACATATATGTGAATCTTTAAAATGACACCAAGCAATATGATCTATTTTCTTGCTACCAAATGTTAATATCTTTTTTAACATGCATAACTGAAAAATGTTTTATTCTTAATTACATATGATTTTAATCATACATATATTCAATTAACATATAACATCAAATTCACTTTTTTGCTAGTTATATCTCGTTTTATAAGCCTTAATAAAAACTATGTGAACTACTGTGTTAGCTGTATTGTGCTTTGATGTTTCACATTTCTGCCATCATTGATCTCCTATGTAAAAGGCAGAACATTATTCAGCTTTGATATCTTCAGGACAAATTAGTATCTGATACCTAAAAAGTTTTCAAAAATAGATGAATATTGGTGGATGGGTGGTTGTGAGGGCAGATAGATTGATATATGTCCTATTGAATAGAATAGGGTATTACATGTCCAAAAAATAAAAATTTTGGCGTAAACATGGATTTTAAATATAAAAATACTTCATGTAAGTATATATTATTTTAAAAAGTAGTGTCATAACGCTTAGCATAAATTTGTTCCTCTTTTGTTCAGCAGTAGCTGAGCTAATTACACATAAGAAGATATCTGAAATAATTCTAAAAGACAATCTAAAATAACATCTTTAAAATCATTGATGTCCTCTCTCAAAGAGAAGCACTTAGACATGCATATAATTATTCCTGTCAGTCATTTACATGAGCAATATAAAACCATCCTGGGAAGGTAGAAAACTAATAAGAATAAACAATTAACTTATCTATTCAAACATCTTAGTCAAAACGAAGTTATCACACAGTACAAAGGCACTTGGAGACAGAGTGGTGTCACAAAGGATAAAAGAGCCATTATTTTCTGTTCAAAAGCAGAAATCACAGTCAAATATAGCTTTGAAACTCATTAGCATATGAACATATGACTGCTCTGCAGTTTTGTTTATGTGTCATAGCATGTGGCTCTTGCATACTTTCACCAGTATTGATTTATTCGTCAGAATGTGACCCTCAGCCAGACATTTCCTTCTGGTGTGACTTCCTGAAATTCTCCATCAGAGAAACCTCTAAACTGTCCATGTCACCTACTTTATACAGATTTACCAATAAGGTCATCATGGAAGTAATCAAGTTTTCCAGGTAGTTCGCTCTTGCTCTTCAGAATGACTAACTCAAGTTTTATGACAAATGGATCACACAATAATCACTGTTTACCAATAATATATAACCTACAGGCAAAAATCAAAACTAACCAAACAAAAACACGGCTTAATAACCTTCTCTGTAGCTTTTTCCTCTGTGGCTATACAGAAATTTTGAGAAGCTTGTTTATTATTTTTTTTTAGCAACTGACAATGACTGAAATACATGTTTACTTCAAGACTGTTACGTCACGTTACAATAATTTCATTATTCTGAATATAATAAAAAATCTAATTTGGCATGATTTGTGAGAATATTAATCACCAACTAGTGGATGTATTTATTTAACAACAACAAAAAAAAAAGTTGAGGTGATTTTTGTTTATTAGTGCTTACATTGGTGTGACTGAGTGAAGCTCACATAACAATAAACCACAAAACAATAGCATACATACATACATATACATGCATGCATACATACATATATCACATATGCTATCTTATTTAGGGTTTTTATTGCTGTGAAGAGACATCATGACCACAGTAACTCTTAAAAGTAACATTTAATGGAGGGATGTTGCTTTTAGTTTCAGAGGTTAAGTCCATTATGATCATGAGGTGAGCATGGGGACAGGCAGGCAGATATAGTGCTAGAGCTGAGAGTGCTGTCTTACAGGGAACAGAAAGTCAACTGACTGTCACACTGAGTGAAGCTTGAGAAGAGAGACCTCAAATCTTGCTCTCACAATGAAACACTTCCTTCAACCAGGCCACACTTCCCAGTAGTACCTTCCATTTTGGGAGAAATTTATTCTGCAACCACATTTCACTCTCTGGCCTTCAAAGGTTTATAACTATATGATAAAATAAAAATTGCATTCAATTCACCTTCAGAAGTCTCCATAGTCTATAACAGTCTCAAGCTTATTTCTAAGTCCAAAGTTTGGGCTTTTTGTTTGTTTGTTTGTTTGTTTTTGTTTTTGTTTTTCCTGAGATGCATGACACTCTCTGTTCCTTCCTGGGGTTAGAACATGCCAGCCTTGCTTAATTACATATTCACCAGATTTCTGTTTTCCTTTTTTGCCTAAGCTTGGCTGTCCTTGAACTTAATCTTTAGACCACCTTGGCCCCCAGACTCAGTAATCAACCAGCTGTTGTTTTCCAGTGCTAGGATTAAAGACATGCACAACACCCAGCTATAAATTCTTCTTAAAATTTTTACAGCAAGTTAAAAACTTAGCTGAGATTTTGCCTTAAGATCACCACTCCTTTTATTCCATTTTTAAAAATCTGTTTATTTCCTTGAACAAACAATTTAGCTCCATTCAGCTTTCTGGTCCTCTTTTTCTTTTCAAATGTCTTGCTAACCTTGCTCCTTTCATTATAAGTCTTCATTAGAGGCAGCATTACTATCCACATGGCTGAGTCTATACTAGGCTGTTTTGAGATTTCATCTGCCAATGTAATTAATCTAAACTTTTTACTTTAGCCTCAGACAGACTCTCAAAAAAAAAAAAAAAAGGCAAAATACAAGCACTTTCTTCACCACAATATTACAAGAATGATCTCTAGACATCACACTAAAATTCTTCTGAAGAAAGATAAAATTAGAAGTGTTTCACTTTGTCATTTAGTATCCAAAGTAAAGTAGAAATTAGACAATAAAATATATATGGTTCAGCTCAGTACAGACCATATCAGTACAGACCATAGTTGGAAAATCAATTTCATCTCCATATAAATTACACTAGTAAATATGGTAGTTTTGTGAAGGAAGAAGGGCCATAAAGACATAGAACTGGACCCTAGAATAAGCCATAAAGTATCACAAACTTAGGAGTTTAAAACGTACATTTCTGTCAAAAGTTTTTAGAAACAACACATTAAAGCAAACCACCCAGTGCTTTAGGAATCTGTCATAGAGAATCCATTATTTTGTTATTTTTATTTCCAGAGTCTGCCTACATCCCTCAGTCCTTGACTCTGACCTCTGATTTTGTCTTAATCTCTTTTCTTATTTCTTGAATTTTAAGGGTTTGTATGTGCATTATATGCATGTGTGTGTGTGTGTGTGTGTGTGTGTGTGTGTGTGTGTGTGTGTGTGTTATCATTGGGATACTATGGACAAACCAGGATAATCTATTCATTTTTAGCAAGTCTACAATTTGTTTTGCAACACAAAATATTACTAAATTCTAGGAATTAAGCACAAATGTGTGGGGCATTTATCTATGTACGCCTTGTACTGGCTTGATTGACTTGAAGGAACTGTGAATTCAGGACCTCTACTGATTTTTCTGGGTGTTGCTTATCCTTGAAAGAGGAAGATATAATTTAACAGGAAAATGTGCTCCTCTGTAACTGTGAATTTATTGAAAAAAAAAATTAAAGAGATAAGTATTAGAGATTATCCAATGTCCCTTAGTGAACAGTATAGGAAAAGTGTAAACTTCACGGACAGATTATAAGCAATAGGAGTGATATGTAATTCATTCTATTGATTTTCTAAATCTCTGTGTAATATTGAGTAAAGAAGCAAAGCAGGAAATTGTCAGGATGCACGGAATTACCTTCTAATAAACATGGAAAACAACCTTGTCCCTTTTGATACTGAAATGGCACAGGGGATACGACCTCGGAAAGAGCAAAGTCCTTCTCACAATGCTGTGTAACGGGGATACGACCTCGGAAAGAGCAAAGTCCTTCTCACAATGCTGTGTAACAATACGACCTCGGAAAGAGCAAAGTCCTTCTCACAATGCTGTGTAACAAGTCTGTTCTGGATTCACAAGACAAGACCTAGTTAAGAATGTCTTGGCATTGGAAAGAACAACGGCCTTCACTTCAAACTACATGTGAAAATCTCTATTATCAACTCCTCTGTACTCAACTCTAAATTTGAACACTGTGAGAGAAAAGAGTCTTGGAGATGCATTCTCATGTCTAACCAAATAAACTTACTTGGAAAGAAATTAATAATATTATCAGCATGAAGAAATTTGATCATAATTACTATCAAATACATTTTTTATAAAAATACAGTATTTTAAAATTTATCTAGATGGAAAATAGACACAATACAAAGAGTCATATAATAATTAAACATGTATCTGACTGCATGAAAGTTCTTTCAATAAAATTGTAAAAATGTTTTTATATAAAACCATAATTTAAGGAACATTTTTCTTCTTACTAATAAGCACTTATATCTGTTTTTGTTTTCAAACTTTACTTTTTAATTTTTTTATTTTATAGTATAACTACAATATTTTTTTCCTTTTATTTTCTCCCTCCAAATCTTCCTATGTACTCCCCTGATCCCGTTCAAATTCCTGGTCTGTTAATTGCTACTGCATACATGTATGCATATGCATATACTCCAGCATGTAACTTGCGAAGTCTGTGTCATGTTACTTGTTGATATGTCTTTAGAGTTGGTCAATTACTGTGCTCTTCCCTGAGGAAGACTATTTCTCCTGTTTGGAGCCTTCCTCCATTCCCTGTAATTGAGTTACTTGTGGTCATCCATAATGGCTGAAGCAATTTAAATTCCACAAATATATGAGATAAGGAATTTTTTGATTTTGCATTATATTTGAATACATTGTATTTCTTGTACATTCTTCAAAGATTAGCTACTAATTTTTGAAGTACATCTCTAAATGCGAAGTTGAAAACATTTATCACATCTTTTAAACCAGACAACTATCTCTCAAAGATCTACTTATTTTATACTTATATAAAAATATGTGTATTTCTTGTCAGCACCCTTAACCTCTGAGCTATCTTTTCAGAGCACTTGCAAACAAGGATGAATAGACTAACCGATAAACTATGTCTCAACAGCCCACACTACAGCTTCCACAGATTCTTCTTCCTTGTTTTAATTTTTGTTTTGTATTGTTTCTTTGTGTTGTTTTGGTTTTGACTTTTCTTTTAAATGTTTAGTTTTGATTTGAGGTGGGAGAGATTTTAGGGGCAGAGAGAATACGAGAGGAGACGGGGGATAGCAGGATTGGAACGTAGGATGTGAAATGCACAAAGAATAAAAAAAAAGCTCAAAAATTAGTATTTTCTGTATTATTAGTACAGAAGCAGTGTCAGACCTTCATTGGTTTCCCTGAGACATGGAATAACTCCAGAGTTTTCTCAAATTATGGCCTTAGTGAAAGTATTAATCATTGTTAATATCAAATATATATAGATACCAAATGATTAAAAGAAAAACCCTAATTACATTGTGATTTCAGAATTTGGTCATTTTTCAGATTCTAAATGCTAAAGGCATTTTTTCATATGTATCTTTGGCTTTACTCAGTTCCACAAGTTCCACAATTTTCTTTGGAATTTCTCACATTCTCCTGTTCATTCCTATTACATACAGCATTTACTGAGAAGAAATTTTAATCTTGCAATTTATTTCATGCCAAATCATTATATATTATTGATATTATTTGCATTTAAACGTGAATTTTCTTCTAATATTTAAAATAATCATATTTTAGCAGGCATTGTATCTGGTAACAATGCCTACATTAATTTAGCAAGTACATTTTCAAATATTAAGATAGAAGAAAAACAAGGAGTAATATTTTTTGAATAAAATAAATGCTAATAGTTGAAGGTGTTTTAAATTAGGCTTCATCATAATTACACTATTTTAATTTTAAAAATTTAAGATTTCTTCTATCATCTTTCTCCTGTATGGAATGCCGTGTACAACTCCATAATTATATTTTGTGAGTGTGCACAGATGACTGAAGAGCCAAATATTCCTCTTTATTTCCTGGTTTCATAGAAAATTATGCTCAGTCAATGATACCAGCATTGGATAATTAGATTGAGTAGAAATAGCATGTGCAAATCAATGGTGGTGTCTTCACTATACACCTTTTCCATTGTTGTGGTCCTAGTGTCTTGTGTTAAAGAGAGAAGGGGGGAGAGAGGGGGGGAGGAAGGAAGCAAGCAAGAAAGAAAAAGAAAGGTATTGTTAGTCTTTGTACAAGATGGTTTATTTTCTGTTCAGGTGCTTTAAGATTGATATTGTTAATACCATGAACTAAAATGTAAAAAGTAGCAATATTTATATTTCCAAACTGTTTAAAAAACAATAATTTTCATATTATAATTCAGGAGTGCAACTAGAAACATGTAAGGTCTTGTGGTATTAAAGAATGTTTTTTAAGAAAACATATAATATAATGAAATCCTAATTGTTGCACTATTATCTGTAAAACTGGATACAGTTAGTTCTACAAACAGGAATCTTTAAAATTATTGTTTATTTAAATAGTTTTAAAGGAAATGCAAAATGTAGAGTATGAGGATTTAATAAAAGCTCCTTCAAAAGTTTTGGAGATACAAGAGGGATCTAACCACAGTCAGTCTAGGAAGATCAGGGAGTGGTGATTCACATCTTTAATCCCAGCACAGGGAGTATCCTTGGAGTGGTGACCTATACCCTTAATCTAAACTATGTTTGAGGTCTTCTTAGTTTACAGGAGTTCTAGGCTCCCATGCAGGCAGTGGTGGGGCCATGCCTTAACTTGCCAAGAGAGTATTTAAGGCAGACATAGAAAGACAGAAGAGGAAGCCAAGAGAAGCCAGGCTGAGGAAGCTGGAAGACAGCTGGGTAAGATCTGACAGTGGTGTTTACTCTCTCTTATATCTCTGAGAAAGTCAGAGTTTGGCCAATCCCTGAGTTTCACTTATTCGTGCAACAGTAGAGGAGAAATACAGAGCTTAGTTTGAAAAAATGCATAACACTCTAAACCATAGCTGCTTTCCAAATACATTTTCTCCTGGGAAAATTTGTTACAGCATTGAAAGAAACCAAAGGATTCCAATCACAGTTTAAGGTATTCTGGTTCACTCTTTCTCTGCTTCAGTGCTTCATTTTAATTCTTCATAAAACAGAGCCAAAGAAGAAATTTTCTATTTAAAAAAAAACCCCAAAAGCCAGAAAACTATCTTTAAAATCATATATATATATATATATAATCTTGATATTTTTCAAGTCTATATTTTATCTACTAACACAAATTAGCATATCTAATAAAAGACACTCTTTGGCCATCAAATGAAATATTCATTCTTTGGCCTTTCAATGCTAGTTCTGTGTTTTATAGACATATAAGGAGGGTTAAGTATTTCTCATAATTACGTGAAACAGAAATGAAATATCAAGTAAGTGTACTCATGTCTCTCACGATATAAAACAGTACTATAACAATTTATCAGCTCGGTATACTCAATCACACAGTCTTCCTTGAGATGGAACAAGTGCATTTTAAAAGCCTTTATAGTTACAGTTAACTAGAAGAATGTGTTTGTGATGTTAACCTTTCACTAACAAAAGCAATAGCGATTATCATTTAAGAACTATAAAAATATAGAGGATGCTGTATTTTCAATTACTGTATTCTGCAATCTAAGTTTCTACAAAAAAAATGTTAAAGTCATAAAGGGGGGAGATATGTAAGGAAGGCAGATTCGTGAATTAATTTATGTTTTGGCTATAATATATCCTTTCTCAAATCAGTTTGAAGCTGTTGCACGGTAGGGAGTTTCAACCTACTAATGATTTCACAGCTGGCACACACATGGCATCAGTGCTTATTGGCATCTTCAATGTCAGCTATTTTTAAAAAGCTCTCTTCCAGGACTCTGAATACATTATCTATCAAGTGCAATGGTGCATGGCAACACCCAAGACACAATTTACAGTCTCGAACAGGCTCTCATTATTTGGTGTAAATGAAATCCCAAGTCATTAAACATTATTTAAAAAAAAAAAAAAAAAACTAAAAACGAAGGCATCTTGTATTAAAAATATGAGCAATAGACAGACCTCCTAGGTCATTCTTTCAATCCATTGTATGCATAGTAATGAGACTGAAAATAGGTTCAATCCCTCAGCTATTGTTTACTTTCCTTTGAAAGACAAAAGTTGTTTTCTGTCAAACACATCAAAGAAAAAGTTCAAGCAGGCTAGTTTCAACTGTTCCCCTGAGAAAACTCCTAGGAAATTGGCCAAAAGAAAAGACAGCAATGCACTGATGATAAGAAATAACCTCTGGGATTTATAAAGTTCTGTGTTATAAGTCAACAAACTATGTAGGCTGCTGAGTGTCTACCCATGATTCACAGTTCTAGGGGTGTGTTTTTGTAGATTTTAAACTCATATTTAGAGTGTTATATACATATGAATGAATATGTATGTTGGAGAGTTTTTCCTTAATATGGATCCATTAGCCTTATCAATTTCAAGGAAGTTAGCAATGCATTTTTTTTTAACAGAGTTCAAACTCACCTGCAGTCCCTTCTGCTATGTTTATTATGAATTTTGATCATTGTTTATATGACACTGAAAGCTATTTGCTATTGTCATGCATTTAATTCATGGGCTGATTCCCAGTTTATCAAAAAATATTCTGTCACAAACCAAAATGGTAAATATCTGCTTCAGCTTGTTTCTGTGGGTTTACTATGCAATGTAGGCAAAGTTTACTTAGAAGGCACCAGTGCAGGATAGATATTTATTAAAATATAAACCAACACTCACGGTATAGGTAACAGTTTATAGTAGCACCTGAACAGGGACTGGAGTCTGGAACAGTGGACGAGCAATGGATGGACAATGGATTCCGATCCTGTCTCTCCAGCAGCCAAGAACCAGGAAAAGACCCCTCATGTCCCAGAAGCCCCTTCTCAATGGGGTTGGCCACACCCCCTCCAGGTTGGCCACATCCCCTAAAGGAGCTCAGGACCCTGGATAAGTGTTTCAGGATCCCATCAGCTGACACTGAATCCCACTACAATGCAATAAATGGATTATATAGTGTAACTTCTCTATATAATGTGAGCTTTAAAAAAAAAAAAAACTTTAAATTCTTTTTTTAATTTTTAAACTTAGCAGCAATGACCATCATTCTTGATACCATTTTATTGATGATATATCTGAATGTGTGCAGTTTCAACACATAAAAAAGAGTTAGGTTGGCATGTTTTTCTAAAAACTTACTAATGTGGCTGCCCTTTCCTTTAGACACATGCATTATTTAGCATGTCCACCTAGTTGATTCCTTACAATAATTTGTCAAATAAATGAATAAACTAATCAAAGAAACTGCCATATTTGAACTTGTCTTTCTGCATTCAAATATCTGATCCAACAGAGGTTACTTTGAATGATATATCTCATAAATAACCTGAATATTTCTTTAGCATTCTAAGTATTATGATGACAAATTGAATAAAAATAATACTAGAAGAGGAAAAATTAAAACCTCAACAGTTCAGGCTGCCAAGAAATTTTAAGATTCTTTGGCTACATTATCTTTAATTATAGTAAACACCTTGCAGTGTTAAAGACGAATTAATCTCCTTGGTTTTCTTCCTTAGGTCAAAACTATCCTTTGACTGTGTAATTGTCCTAGAATTATCCTGAAGGTGGGAAAAAATGATGAAATGTGCCTCACGCACCTGCTGCCAAAGTCTGCTTTCCTTCCTCCTCCTTCTCTACCCACAAATAGACGCTTTCTTTGCTTCCCCTCCCTCCCTCTCTTCCCTCACCCCTTCCCTCTCTTCCCTCACCCCTTCCCTCTCTTCCCTCACCCCTTCCCTCTCTTCCCTCACCCCTTCCCTCTCTTCCTTCCTTCACTCCTTCCTTCTTTCCTTCATTCCTCCTTCTTTTTCTCCCTCCCTCCATCCTCTTTTAAGTAAAACTCTGCTCTGCTGTTGCTCACTCTGAATTACTAATATTAAAAGACATCTCAGAACAGCCTGCAGTGTATACGATACTGTGGACCAGTAAAATGCCAAGGAAAATGTTTCTCTTTCATCTCTCAGAAGGGAGAAACAAGCCCTCGTGATTGTGAAGGGCTCATGAAGTGTTCACATGGAATGGCTTACCTCTTTTGTAGGACACATATCCTGATAATAATCATGTGTGGGAGCATGAGAAAGTCTTGGTTTGAATAATTCCTAGGCTAAAAATCATAATTACAAAGAAAGGACCTAGAGTCAGAATCATCCATGGTGCTCCAACTTTCTAAATTATTGGAATATGTATATAAAAAATATCTGTTGTCAATAATTACATTTTAGAATGATTTGGATCACAATTAATAATATTTTTTAAAGTGCATAATTCTAAGTCTCAATGTCAATATTAATCACAATCTTCAATTTAACATGTTAATCCACAATGAACTTCTGGAAATAAAAGATCATTGTTGAAGGAAATGGTTTCAGTCAATGTTTTTAACTTTTAGATTGACATATAACACTTTATTATTTAAAATTTTGTAATTTTGACAATAAACTAGTAAATATAGAAAATTGTTTGCTGTTACATAAAATTTAGATATTGTATTTGTACAGTGATAGTTACAGGTGAATAAGAAAGAAAGCATTGTTTATTACAGGGCTCAAAGAAGAGCATTTACTGATTCAAGAGGGGTAGACCAGTTATGCAGTTCTGGAATCAAGCTGGACTGTTTCTGTGTGGCTGCACTCTGTGGGTCAGGTCCCATCCTGCAAATGAGAGAGAAGAGTTTCTGCATATGTGTGCACCATCTTAGATTGGTCCTCTGACCACGAATAAAATACTCGTGCCCCAAGATCATAGGTAATTCCTAGATTTAAGGTTGCCAAGAGGCCACTTCTTTATATCAAGCTGTAATAATACCTGCTTTCTAGGACATCTTGCCCTTGTGCCTAAATAAGAAAGTTCTAAACATAAAGATAAAACTATGTACAGTAGGAACAATTATCAAGAACAGTCAGCATGAGAGAAAGGGCAATAATTAAAGTGAAACTATAAGCAGAAAGAGCATCTTCTAACACAAAACATATACTAAATATCGAGCATATTGGTAAGTTGCAAAATACTGAGATTACTCCAAGAGCTGTCCCTAACTGGAACAATCTGAATCTAGTACTTAATATCCTCTTAGCTAAGATATAAGATGATATTATTTGTAATGACCAAGTCTTCAACTCCATCAAAGATCTGTATCTGAGTAAGCAGCAAGTGCAAGCAAGCATCTTCTGGAATTTAGAAAAAGAAGACAATGACAATTGGCTAACTAGACAGTTACCCAAAGCTTTACTGAACTGCTCAGGCATTCATTTTTTTTGGCTATAGGCCTATAGAATATCTGACAGATCATTTTCAGAAGCAGGGTAATATGAGAAACTGTCTTACCCTGTCTTGGCATGGTTCTGCAGTCTCTTATTCTTTATTCTGCTCATTCAAAATGTCAGTAGTTGGGACAAGGGCATTTTTTTTCCCTTTGGACCAAGAGGCCATTAGTCACCAAGTGGAAAACAGACTCCATGTGGAGTGTCTTTGATACCTAAAGTCATCTCTGAAAAGGATTAGTGCTGCCAAAAAGCAATTATATCTCATGTAAGCCAAATTCTGAATAATAAAATCCTGTTTAATCTCTCATTTGGATTTAACCTAATTGAACTTGCTTTATATTCCTTAAATACTATCAAGTCTTTTACCTTCTGTCTTTCCTGGTCTTTTTCACATATTCCTCCAGCTATTGATGAAATCCTTTTTTTTATCTTTCTCAAATTCAGTTTAAATATCATCTGTTAAGATATGTTTTTGTTATTCCTACTACCTAAAAACACTTTCTTTGTCTCCTCATATACTCTAATGGCCAGGCTAAGACACATGGTAAAGTGGCATCTGTAACAATGAATAGAAAATCTATTTATGCAGGATGATGTGGAGTAAGAAATGTTCTTTTCTAAAATCATGTATGAACTGTTGTCCTGCATTTGGTTCACTGTTTGGCTTTATCAAAAAATCGCAGCCATCTTTACCATAAGAAAGAACCATTTGTTACCATAGTGTGACAACAGTTTAGACTTCAGATGTTCATGCTGGCCTTTTGTTCACGCTTATTTTGTATATCCTTGTCCATGTCCAGTTGCAAAAGTGAGACACAAATCACATTACTTCCTCTGTCATTTCTGACTAATGACAATGTATTCATTCCCAAGGGAGAATATTTATAGCATTTACAAACCTTGTTTCTGAGACATGTAAATTCATAAAAAGATTCTTTCTTTAACATGAGTAGCGTGTGGTGTTGCTGAGTTCTTAGCAGAGCAGAAGGAGGCTCAGCAGGTTTGGGTAGAGATTGTGTGTAAATTTCGATAGATCAGGCTAGTAAATGCTTCTTTGCTAAACATATTGGTATGTATCCTTCCAAAAACAAATGAACTTAAGGTTTTACTGTTGGAATTGTTCAATTTGGTGTGGATTTAGATCACAAGAAGAATAAAGAAGATCATGTGGTGCTTTTTGAATGACATATCAAATGCACATCTTGCCATTTATGTCCCTAATTAGACATGCTATATTTTAAATATTAAATTAAATGTTATTTTTGGGAATATTTTACTTTAGTTTCCAGAAATATTCCCCTTTTTTCTCTATGGAAAAATATTTGATTTTTTTTTTTTTTAGGTAAAACATTAAATGTCTGTACTTACTGAAAATTTTAAGTTCACCATTGAAAGTTTCACATCTAAATAATTATCTAGTTAAAAACAATCATCTTGAAATATCTTTTATAAAATTATTATGTATTGGTGACATCTTGCTCATATGAAAGACAAGGAACACAACATACAACATAAAGCATGATTTATAAGGTCTCAAATAATTTTATTTTATATTTACCTAAAATTATACACAATACACACATACATACACACACACACGCACACACACACACACACACACACACGAATACACACATTTGTGTGTGTTTGAATGGATTTTCTATAGGTAACATACATTATATGTACCAGGAATGAGAAACCTAAGTTTGTATGATTGGTCATGATAGTCCAAGTGAATCCAAAAATCTTCTAAACTATTGTCATTGCTGTAGAATGACCTGAAAGGATGCAGCTAGGTCCTGTGAGGCAAAAACACCACATTTAGGACACACAGCTCAGACTTTTGACTTTTATGAAAAACCTGAAAGCCCTATTCCTGTGTGTACATTCCATTTTGTCCTACTGATCGTTGGCTTGTATATTTTGGTTTCTGTTGTTGTGATTTTGTGGACATTTTTGGTATGCATGTTTCTTTTTTATTTGTTTTTTTTTTTTTTTAAAAAAAAAAGGAACAGAAAGAAAGAACATGAAGTTGGATGGGTAGGGAAGTGGGGAAAGTCTGGGAGAAGTTTAAGAAGGGGAATGATTGTAATATATTATGTAAAAGTATTTTCATTTAAAATATTTTATGTGGTAAAAATAAATTTACTACTATCACTTTGTTAACCTGAATAATTTTTACCTTATACTAAATCTTATATTTGTACATTATCTTTATACCTTTGCCTTATACCTGATACCTTATATCCTTATACGTAAGTGTATCTACCAACCTTCATTAAAGAAGCTTCTCTTTAGAACAAATTGAGACAAACACACTCAAACACACACACAGACAGGACAGAGAGAGAGAGAAAGAGAGAACTACTAAAATGATCAAAATGATCAAGCCTAACCTTAGTGAATATATCTACTATACCATGCTGCAACTCAGCTTCAGAAAACAACTCTAAATATATCTTGAAGTTCATAAGAGCCAGAGGACCATGATGTCTAGTGTGAGACTGTGGGCCCTGGAATGACAGGAAAGCTTTACTTATGATACTTTAACAATATATCAACCTAAACAAGACCTGAAAAGCGACCATAATCTAAACATTCTCTCTGTTTATTGGTGAGATCTGAGTAATGAAGTCCTTCACAATCAGTTTATCCAATCAATACGTAACTTAGTTGGAGTAGTATTGGTTTGAAAGCCTTGACTGTCCACATCTTAGGGACATATACATTAGGAATTACAATGTCATTATAATAGAAGTTTTCTTTTGATGAGTATGTGGTGTCCTTCACTCTTTCCTTTTGTTTTGTTTCATTAGATGTATTTTTGTTAGATATAATTTGATACATATTAGGTACATCTGATTAGAATATTTTTTCCCAAAACTTTCCTCTGAAGTGTCTATCCTTAATGCTGAGATGTGTTTTTCAGATGCATCAGAAAAATGGATCCTGTTTTTCTATCCATCCTGCTAAACTGTCTTTTTATTGGGATTTAGATCAGTGACAATGGGAGATATAAATGATCAATGACTGTTGATTCCTATTATTTTATGGTTGGTGATGTAGATAGTGGTGGTGATGGTGGTGTGGTGTGTGTGTGTTGGATTATCTTTTTTATGATTTTGCTGGTGTGAGATTTTTATTCTCTGTGTTTTAATGAGTGTTTTCACCTTCTTTAGGTTTGATGTTTGATTTTTAGCACTTTCTATAGGGCTGAATGTCTAGATAAATATTGCTTAAATTTGATGTTATCATGGAATATCTTATTTCTTACATCTTCAATGACTAAAATTCTGCTTGGTATAGTAGTCTGGGCTGCTATCTGTGGTATGTAGCATCTACAACACATCTGTCATTTGTCAGACAACTCTGATTTTGAGTCTCCACTAAAAAGTCAGGTAATTCTAATTACCCTGCTTTTATAAACTCTTTGATATTTTTTCCCTTGCTGGTTTAATATTCTTTCCTTTTTCGGTGATTTATTGTTTTGATTATCATGTGTTAAGGGGACTTCCTTTACTTGTCAAATCTATTTAGTATTCTGTATGCTTCTTGTACCTTTATAGGTATTGCTCATTAGGTTAGGATATTTTTCAGGCCTTTCACTGGGGTTCTTCTCCTTCTGTTATATGTATTATTCTTACTTTTGGTGTTTTTGGTGTCCGAGATTTCATGGATGTTTTGTGTCAGGAGATTTGATTGCTTGTTTAGCATTTACCTTCTTTTTTAAAGAAAGCATTTAATTGGGTGTTGCTTACAGTCTTAGACATTTTGTCTATTACCATCATGGCAGGGGACATGGTGACACGAAGGGAAATGTCCTGCTGGAGAAGGAACTGAAACTTCTACCTCTTTATCCACAGGAGATAGAGCCTGCCGCTGGCCTTGGGTTTTGAAACCTCAGAGTCCACCTTCAGTGACTCACTGCCTCCAATAAGGCCACACCTACTAATCCTTCTAATGCTTTTCAACAGTTTCACTTACTTGTTACCAATTATTCACATACATGAGCCTAAAGGGCCATTCTTATTTAAACCATCAACATATCATTCCCTGCCTCCCATAGGCTTATAGTCATATAATAGGGCAAAATTTATTTAGTAAAAACTTTAAAAGTTTCAATAGTCTTTTTATAGTCTCAACGTTGTTTAAAAATCCAAGTTTTCTTCTGAGACTCATGTCAATCTTTTAACTGTAACCCCCTCTAAAGTCAAATTCAAAAGCAACTCACATACTTCCTGCATACAACGGCATAGAATATACCTTGTCATTTTAAAAAGGAGGAAATAAAGCATAATGAGAAAATACTAGAGCAAAGAAAAATCAGAAACCAGCTGGGCAAACTCTAAACTCTACACTTCCATGTCTGACGTGAAAGAATTCTTTGGATCTCCAATTCCTTTCAGCTTTGTTGACTGCAACACACTTCTCTCTTGGTCTGGCTCTACCCACGTCAGTAGCTCTTCTTTACAGGTATCTCATGACTGACATATCCAACATCTTGGAGTCTTTAACAGCATCTGTGATTTGCTTTCAGAGGTTGATGCAATGACTTATAGGCCTCCATGCAGGAATACTCTTGTCACATTCCTGGCCTCCCTAACTATAAAAGGAGATTTTATAAACTTTTTATTGTACACATTACTATAAAACCAGAAATATGTTGCATTAAGCTCCCGTGTTTTGCTGTTTAATATCTCCTTAGTTAGAGGCAAAGACTTGTAAGCTTCTCCCATCTCCATGTTAGAATAATGACTGGTATGTTGGTTTATATAAGAATGTTCCCCACAGAATCATACACCATTAAGTGAAAGTTTAAAGGATTATAATGATTAGTAGGCATGTCTTTATTGTTGGAAATGTGACATTGGGGTTGAGCATTGGGGTTTTAGAAGCCCATGATTACATAGGCTATCTTCTCTCAGCTTTCTACCTGCCTATCAGTATGTCTCTGCTACTTCTCCAGTACCACCTTTGTCTCCATGCCATTATTTCTGCTATGAGCTGTGGGTTTACCAAAGGCCATAGAATTATACATGTGACAACCAGTTTCAGCAGGTTGAACCACCAAATAATTAGCTCTCTGATGGGAAGCACCACCTTGTGAGTTCATGGGGTCACTGACTTAAAATGACTGATGGCTTCTATCTGTAATTTTTCTCATGTGCTACTTTCCTACAAACAGCTAGGTGTTTTCCCCATAGCCTTCATGTTTATATCGTGTATATTTCAATTTTCTGGCCATATATATTTTTGGATGGCCAAGAAGATGACTTCTCTTTAGGTTGTATAATTTTGATGATTAGAAATGTACTAAAACATGTTTCATACCTGGATCTATTGTTCCACAAAGACTGTAATACTCTTAGAAATATTTTATTTACTCAGACTAACATAAGAAAATAAGAATTTCTCCCCAGACCAGGACAAACTATACAAAATTAGCTCATTTTTACCTCAGAGCATGTCCAGACTAGACAGGGTGTCTCTGGAATTGGATTGTAAGTTGAAACTTTCCCAATTTGTACAAGAACAGAATTGCAGATGTTCAGCTAAAGTTATTTAGTACAATGCAACCTCTGATACTATGCCAATTCCTAGCTTGCTAAAAGTCTGGTTGCTAAAGACCTGACTCCATCTGTAGATCTGTCTGCAGATTTTCTCACTGGTACTATGTCCCAGCCTCAGGTCACAGCTTTGTACATCAGAATCCTGGAGGCCATGCATTGCCATGGTTACTAATCCCCCTCAGTTATTGACTGTGTAACTTTCTTTCCTTAAAAAGGTTTGTTGTAAAATCTGTATATAAGATATGTAAGATATGTAGAGCATATGAGCTTGGGGAAGTAGAGCTGAAAAAAATCAATCTAGAACTAGAAGAAATTAGAAGCAGACTAGAAGAAAATAGAGCATAGAAAGAATTAATAACTAGTAGGAATTAGAGTTTAGAATTGAAGCTGTAGAGGTAGAATAGCAGGAGTTTAGAGAAAAATAATAAAAGAGCATGATCAGAATAGTACATGTGTAAATTTAGTTCCTCAGATAAGATCAGAGCCTTAAGTTCTATTTTACTACCCTGTAGACCTTTTTTTGTGAATCTTGTTTGTGGCCTTGGAGCTGGTCTCCACAGGCTACATTAAGGTTCACTGCCATAATGATAATAGATCTCTAAATCTATAAGATAGTCCTAAATAAAATGCTTTCACTTATAAGAGTTGTCTAGACCATGTTGCTTCTCACAGCCTGAAAACAGTGACTGATACAGAAATTGGTACCAGGGACGGGGGACAAACGGGAGAGATCAGACAATTCTGCTGTGGGAGAAATATGAAATACTTTCAGGCTTTGGTCGAGAAAAGAAATTGGATACACTAAAAGGAACTTTATAGGCCATCCTAGCAGGAGAATTGACAACAATGCTGAGGCCAATTTGAACTGTGGGAGCCCAGTTCAATATGTTTCAGAGGGGATTATTAAGAAGTAACTGAAAGACCATTGTTATGATATTTTGACAAAAAAGTGGCTGCTTTTACTTTCCTTTTGCCCAAAAAATCTATCCAAAGCTAAATTAAATAGTTTTGGATTAATGGAATTAGTAGAGAAAATTTCATGTAGCATTGTATTGATTTTCTTGTAATCAATCTTATGCAGATCAATAATAAAAAAGAAGCCATCTAGAGAAAGAAAATATAAAATATACAGCTTGAGGGAAGAATTACCAGAAAGGGAAATGGAGTTAAGTTCAGTGATTAAGGAGATAAAATGTTAATAAATAAATAAATAAATAAATACATAAATAAATAAATAAGGTAAATGGAATAGAGTGGTGATCTCAGTGCAAGACCTACACCCAGCTAAGCTTACAATTTATAAAAATAAATTAAAGTTACACAGAAAAGTAAACTATGAGCAACAGAAAGCTGATGTAAATTTATTAGACAACACTTTCTTTAACCCATGTATCCAATACTTGTATCTCTTCTACTGTATCTAACAGGAGATTCTTTCATCTCAGGTATTCTTTATGTAATGCTAGCCTCTGTAGTTTTTGTACAAAATTTTCTTTCTAAATTTGTAATTTTCAGAATTTTCTCAGTTTATGTTTTCTATGTTGCTCTATTTACATTTTCAGGTCTTGAACAGCTTTATTCATTTTTCCAAACTGTTTGGTTTTTTGCTTTCTTGGCTTTCTTTAGGAATTTATTTATTTCCTCTATTTATTTGTCATTTTCTTGCTTTTTTAATTGATTACATGTATATATACATATTTATACACAATCAATAAATTACACTTATGTATTATTTATTATTATATCTCTTCCTCTAATTGTTTGTGTTTTCCTGGATATTTTAAAATGATGTATTCATTTCCTCTTTAAGAACTATCATATTCATGTAGTTGTTTTTAAAGTCTCTTACCTGAGCTTCAGCTATGTTGGAATATTCAGCTTTGTGGTAGCATAGTTAAGCTCTAGTGGAAACATTGCCTCAATTATTTTTGATCTGTGTTTTTATGCTGGTCTAGGCATCTGAGTTAGGGAAATTATAGGTCTAGGTGCTAATTTCTGAGTTTGTATTTGTTAAGTAGATGTTTTGTTTCTTGGTTTCTCTTTTTCTTTATATATTTTTAGGAAGTCTGAAATGCCAGTGTATGTTTCAACTCTGCAGATAGGGTGAGAGGTATCCTGACTCTTCAGGAAGTCAGGATATACCTGGAGCTGTTAGGACAGCTCTGCTGACTGTCACTGATGGCATAGCTCACCTCTGGAGGGAAAGGTATCCTGACTCTTTGGAAAGTCAAGCTGTACCTGAAGCTGTGGTTCATGTGAGATGGTCTCCCTATAGAATATAGCAATCCTGACCCTTTTCCGGGAGAGCCACTATAGCTGAGCTTTGCTCCATCTCTGTTAAGGGGCTTCTAAGCAGAGCTCTCCTTCTTTTTCTCTCAGGTCCAAAATGTTCATTCTTTTACTTCACTACGCTAAAGGGGAAATCCCTGCAGAAATGAAGCAATCTCCTCTGAGTTCATGGAAAAGTTGATAATATTCCTGCCTCTCTTTGCTCAGTCCTCTAAGGGACATCTCAGCCAGGTCTTCTTCTCTGCACAAGGGAATAAAGGATCTTCACCCAGGAATCTTTTGAGAAAGAAATTTATTTGGGAAAGTGAAGTCCAGGAGAAGAGCTGTCTCAACCATGGTGGGAAAAAAACAGCCAACAACTGAATAGACAGGGGGTTTCTATAAGAGTTCTTAGGTGTGAAGTTTCTCCAGCCATACTCAAGGATTGGTTAGTTTTATTGTTCAGGGGCAGAGATGGCTCTGATTTCAGGGCCAAACTGTCTTTCTTTTGCTGGCCTTTCAAAGTTTTGGATTATAATTGTAGTGCTGGGGATTATTTCTTTTGTTGGCTTTGATTTTAGGGATGAACTGTGATTCTATGGTACTAATTTCAAAGAAACGGCATGATTCTTTGATTCTGGATTGAAGAATAAAGTATTTCGTTCATTCTGGATTGAAGAATACAGTATTTCTTTCATTGGCTCAGATCTCAGACTTAGGTTCTCTTTTTTTCACTAGCTCTGGTTTCAGGGCCAGAGTATGTTTCCTTGGATAGTTCCTTTTCCCTACAATGTTTTGCTTATTTTCCTACCCTGTTCAGCTGGTATATTCCCTGGCAATGCCTGTTGCTTTTGGAAGTTGGATAACTGCGATGAGTTGGGGAAAAGAAGGTTGTTGTTATCTGTTGGGGATGAGGTCTAAAGAGAAGCTGAGACCACAGCATGTTTTTATCTATAGAGCTAAGGATGAGACTTGGAGGACTGGGTTTTAGGAGCCAAAGGAGAGGTGGGAGTCTGCCTTCAGCCTACTTGATGCCCTAGGAGAAGCTGCCCTTGACTTAGTAGGAGGTGCCAGCTGGAGATGTGGTGTGGACAAAGGAACAAGTGGGAAAGGGAAGGATAGGAGCAGAGGGTTTGTGGGATTTACAAGAGATGTGGGCAGGGCTCAGGGAAGATCCCAGATGGTATTTTCTAAGAGTGCTAGGGATGAGACTGGGTATTGAGTCTGGGGGAAGAGAAAGATTGAAAAGAGTCTCTAGCCGGCATCTCTAGACGTGGCCTGTGTTTTAGCAGGAGATATGTGAGCAGCCTACACACACCTTCTAGTTTTCTGGCAGGTTGCAATTCATTTTAATTAAAAGTGTAAACAATAAATTTTAAAAGTGAGAAAAAATTAATTTCAAGAGGTGAAAAGATGAATCCCTGGAGTTATTTTGCTGGTCATTCATTATAGCTGAAAATAATTACATACAGATTCAGTGATTATTCTTCCCAAAGTGAAAGATAGAGTCAATTAGGAAGAGATTGGATATTCTCCTCAGGCCTCCATGCTCATACATGAAGAAATGAAAATGTGTTTATACCACATATAGTACAATATACGCACATACATAGACACAACTCAGAAAAATAGCCTGAGATTTCAGTCAGTATGCGAAACATAATGCAGCTAATAATAGTTTGTCATGTTACCATCATGTAAAGAATATTCTATAAAGCTATTTATCATCTACATGAGAAAAACATCCACATACTTATATAATCATTATTTATCTAAAATTTTCATAGGGTGAGGTCAGTTTCACACTGAACATAATATTTGTTTTTGATCATTGTTTACAAATTAAGTTTTATAATATTTTATATATAAGATGTAAATCTATACTAAATCACATGACTGTCAGCTTTAGACTGTACATATTTATTTCATTTCTCTGCAAGTTTTGCAACATAACTGACATTCAGCCTTTTCAGAAAGTGAGTATTTCTTTAATATTTTAAAATTTTCATGAAAAATCGCTTAACATTTTACAACAATAAAATCTCAATTTAAAGAAATGCTTTTATGCCATCCCCTTTTGGTGTCTGTGTGTTGTTTTAGTAAGTATGAGACAAATTTAGTAAACATATTACAAATTATATTTTACAAATCATGCATTGGCATTGATTTGCTTTTGTTTTGTAAATGCATGAGACTTATTCAAAAGCTTGTCATTCTGCTTTGGATATCTTGTTCATTGGTAAAGAATTTAAGTACTGAGCAGAATGACATGGAACAAACATTTTGTCAAATGAGTGTTTTAATTGATGAGGAAAGTGGGCATGGTTGAGCTGTATAAAAGAATTTATTTTTGAAAAACTGGAGCAAGGAAACACTGATGACAAAGCTGTGCTCTAGGTCTGGGTGTAGTAGGAGGTTTCTGCCCCGAACTTTCGCGCCTGGCCTCAAGGTTTAGGTTCATAGACCTGCAGACCCACAGATCCGCAGAGACGTACAGATGCATACGATAGTTTTAGGCTGATTGACCTAAGGCCCAGGCATATAACTTGCTAACTCTGTACCCTTAATCTAACCCATGTCTCTTGTTCAGCCATGCAGCTGGGTTCCTTTTCTCATAGCAGCATAGTTGTCCTCTGCTTCTTCCAGCTTCTCTTTGCATTCTGCTTTGTGCTTCCTGTTCTCAGAGTTTTCTTAGTCTGGTAGCCCTGCCCACACTTCCTTCCTGCCTTTGGCCAATCAGTGCTTTTTATTAAACCAGTGTGTGGGACAATTATTTACAATGTAACGACATAATCTCCCACATCTGGGTGTATGTGCTTCATTGATAAAGTATCTTATAAGCATCATGACCTGAGTTTAGATTCCTATAATCTACATGATTAGTCTGCTGATGTATGCCTATCCTGCTATAGACCAGATGGAAGGCTGAAATATGCATAGTCATAGAAGCTCATCGGCCAGCCAGTTTAGTTTACATGACAAAACAACCCTTACATGGAGAGAGAGTACCTAGTATACTGCAACTTGATATGTCATGGCTGGCTAATATATACAGAAGACCTGTCCTTTCTGAGGAGGAAGGGGGAAGAGTGGATGGGAGTAGAGAAAAAGAGGGAGGTTTGTGGGCAGGACTAGGAGGGAAGGAAAGGAGTAGAAACTGACACAGTTAGGAATATATTAATTTTTCTTTTATGAGAGAGAGAGGGGATAGAGAGAGAACGCCTGAAGTAAGATGCTTGTTGTTGCCTTCTGACTTGTACATGCATATATGGACATATGTTTTGGTGTGTGATTATGCCACACATACAGCTATTTTCCAGCTTGATTATAATAGTAAATAGAGATTGATCAATACTCAGTTCTCCCTAGGAAAAAAATTTAAAATGGGGTGCTATTGATTGGAAGTTGACCATTATTTTTCATGTCCCATTATACATCACAAACCTGTTGCATCTCTCACAATTAACGTATTGCTTATAAAGTTGTTGCTTTCCAACTTTATATGCAATTGTATTGAGGATAATAATGCACAGATTAACAGACTCAATTTCTGCCCTAAATGATTCCAGTTATATCTTCTGGTTCTTGAAGAAGGTAATTCTCAGTGCTCTAAGAAGTTGAAGTCAAGATCTTTAGAGTCCAGAAATACAATTTCAACTCCTTCATCAAAGAATGGCGACTTACTTCCAACACCCAACAAAACTCTAGGGATATCTTTCCTATTAGGAAAAAAAAAACTTCACTCATTTAATTTTTTTTGCCTAAGGCTTTGTATTTAGCAAAGCCAGAGAATAGGCTTTAATTTGAAAATTCACGAAGTTGCCCTTGTGACAAGAAGATTTTTCCCTTTTTATTGTATAAGTATTTTTTATTCACCTGTGGAACTCTCCTGGAAAAATGAGTCTTTCACAGTCGTAGGCAAAAGAAAAGAAATCTCTGTAGACAGACATGAGGTCTTATTGTTGCTCATACATTCCATTTCAATCTTTCTGACCACATTATTAAAAAGAATATTTATATCCAAAATAGTTGGACATCTCTCAATGAAGCAGATTTGCAGTTGCTCTTAACTATTACATAAAGAGTAAAAACTTTCAACTGGGATAAAAGTAGAGAAAAATTTAATGCGTAAGTTTAGGAGATAATAAAGTTTGAAGAAATAAGTAATTCTACACAGAATTGATTAGTTCACTGTACGAGTCAAGCTACATTTTACCTGAAAATTTTATGATTAAAAATTGATTCATCATATCTGCTGTATAACAGAAGGGAGGACTGATAGAGATATAGAGTGAATTTCAGGTAAGCTTAGCTTCCATAGAAAACATTGTCTTAAAAAATAAATAATTTTTAAAGATACTCTCATATTTAAAGTATAATGAATTGATGTCATATGAATGAAATTTTAAAATATAAATTCTTGATGTTTAAACCTTGAGGGCATGTAATCTGAGTGGAAATGAATAATGATAAAGTAAAATCAAAGTAAAAGTACAGTGAAAATTTTTTTGCATTATTCAAAATATTATTTGTATGTTCATTTTATTTTATATTATAAAAAGGTCTTTTTTTTTTATCAATATACCCCTCTGCTCCCCTTTCCTCCCTCCTCCCAAGCCCTCCCAGAGGCCTTCAGTCCTATTCAGGCACCCCTCCAACATTGATTGAAAACCTAGCCAGGGACATCCTGTGAGTTTGTGGAGATTTTCTTAGCACCTGGTCCCTTTCCAACCCTACATTGGCTTCCTCTATCAAGATATCCATCTCTTTGTTTCTCCCTCATTGTTGCTCCTCTCACTCAACCATCTTCTCATGATTTGTTTTCTCACCTGTTCTTGATTTCAACCTGCTATGATCCCAATAAGCTAAGGTAATTTTCTCTATCTTCTCTTCCTAGGGGAATCCCTGGATGTCTCTCTTAAGTTCTTTCTGATCCCAAGCTGTTCAGGGGTTGTGATTTTCAGCTTGGATATTCTTTGCTTTCTTTCTAAAGTATACTTATGTGGGTACATCCATGTCTATCTTTCTGGTCTTATGATACCTCACTCCAAATATATCCATTTGCCTGAAAATTTTAAGATGTCATTTTTTTTAACTGAGTAGTACTCCATTATGTAGATGTACCACAGTTTGTTAATCCATTCTTCAGTTGAGAGTACCTAGGTTATTTCCAAGTTCTTGCTATAAAGAATAATGCTGCTATGAACATGGTTGAGTTAAGCCTTTGGGGTACAAATGTGCATCCTTTGTGATGTGGGAATGCCTTTCTGTATGCTGTGAATCTCAATCTTTAAATAAAGGAGCTGTTTTGGCCCTTGACAGGCACTGTAGAAAAGGTAGGCAGAGGAATCAGAATAGGTAGGAAAGGGAGGGCGGAGTCAGGAGCAGATTGAGCAAGCCTCCCAAGGATCAACATGTAAGGAACACAGGTGAGCCACGGGCCACATGGCAGACAGATTAATGGAAATGGGTTGAGTCAGGAAGAAAGAGCTAGCTAGCAATGTGCCTTAGCCATAGGCCAAACAGCATAAAGTTAATATAAGCATCTGAATCATTTCTAAGGGACTAAGCAGCAGAGGCAGGTGGCTATGTGGCAGGTCTGTGGGTATGGGCCTCTGGCCGACCGGGACCAAGAAACCCCATTGCAACACTTTGGGTCTATGCCCAAGCTGAATCCCTAGTTTTCTGAGAAACTGTCATAGTGCATTCCAGAGTGTCTGTACAAGTTTACATTCCCACCAACAATGGAGGAGTGTTCCCCTTGCTCTGCATCCTCTCCAACAAAGGCTGCCATCTGTCTCTGATCTTAGCCATTCTGACAGGTATAAGGTATAAGGTGACATCTCAAAGTTGTTTAGATTCACATTTCTCTGATGGCTAAAGATGTTGAAAAATTCTTTAAGTGCCTTTCAGTCATTTGTAATTCTTCTGTTGAGAATTCCCTCTTTGCTGTGAAGGATCTATTTCAGATGTTTTGCAGACTGGCAATACTATCAGCAATTTCTCTAGCTATTTGCTCAATTTATTGACATTTCATAATGATTTTGCTCTTTTCAATAGTGTTTGTTTCCCATGTCTTTATTTTCTTTTTAAGTGCATCAAACTGAAGAAAACTATGGATGATGAAAAGAAAGAGGATATGAGCATAAAGACTTTGTATGTATTTAATTCTAAAGTGGTCAAAAAGTACATCACAACAACAGCAAAATTTTATTCCCATGGCCTCTAATCACAATTCTTCTGCAGCTAGTTAGAAATCAAAGTTTTTTTCACTGAAATGATCTGAGCAATTGGAAACATCAATAGAGGGCAGTAACAGTCTGTCCTGAAAGCTTTCCATTGCAAGGCTTGCTGTGATGAAATCTCTTTGTAAAGGCAGTTAGTGTTAGCTGCATACAATTGCAGATGTTATACCAGGAAGACAAAAAGGAAACATTTACATTGTCCTTGAGCAGAAGGATAAACCTTCTCATAAAGGGAGGCGTTCACTTGTGATTCACTTTCTGCATAAAAGAACTATCCGCTGGCTATATAGATTGTCTTTATTACATCCTATAGTTTTCTGTTTGTCATTTGCTAATTTAAGATGCTTCTAGAAATAAATAAACTGAGCCACTAGACTAGTTGGCTATGCAGTCAATTATTGTGGGACATCTATTGATGGTATTAAAAGAATTTTCTAAAGACATCAAGTGGTCACAGCATTGTTCCTCTGTATTTTTTTTTCCCTAAGTGGGTTTTCAAAATAGCCAAAAATTATTAGTGAAAGAATTCTGTGGGATTATCAAAATATTTAAATAAATAATCTCTCTCTTTGGAATAAAGAAACATGGGAACAAGTGAGTAAAGCTAATGTAAAAGATATGAAGCAGAAAAAGCATAAAACATATTCCCTATTAGCCAAAAAAAAGATAATTATTCATAGTCTGTAGCCTATAACCACAGTTTCCTATTTACATCAGCCTCTGTCTACAGTTTCCCACCACATCTTTTCTAAATTGAACATGTCTGTACTACTCAAAGAAGAATATGCATAAAGTTTCAAGTACCTTATTGGAAGAATAAAGAAGAAACACATTTCTTGTATAAATGTTTTATGAAGCTAAAATGTAGTTCACTCAGGAAAAGAATATGAGAAGCACATTAATAATAGGTTATTTTTCTTAAAGTAATTTCTAAAATCACAGAAAAGAAAATAAAAGTTTTATGTTACATCTATAATTATGTAGCCTACAACTTTTAAGAAACTAAACATAAATTATGTACTTAGCATGTGAGCACAATAAAAAGCTTGAGCTAAAATAATATGTGCATACATATATGCAAATAGGTTGATAGCTGTCACAAACAGCTCCAATTTTAATTATGGTGACATTCAATCAAAGAGATAATACTAACATTTCCTATGTACAAAAAAAAAAAACAGTGATTAACTTTGTTCCTTAAAAATTTTTATAGATAAATATATACTTGCAAATGTGTGATAGAGGAATAACCTGAACTAGGAATCAATCTCCAGAAGAATCGAGCAATGCCACTATTCAGCACAGACCCAAAGGACCCACATTCTTACCCCATTAGCTCAACTATGTTCATAGCAGCATTATTGTAATATGCAGAACCTGGAAACAACCTAGATGCCCCTCAACTGAAGAATGGATTGGATTAGAAAATTGTGGTACATCATCACAATGGAGTACTACTCAGTAGAAAAAAAAAAAGGCATCCTAAAATTTTCAGGCAAATGGATGGACTTGAAGATTAACCTCCTGAGTGAGGAATCACATGCCCAGAAAGATAGGTATGGGATGTACTCATTCATAAGTGGATTTTAGACAAAAGCAAAAAATACCCAAGCTGCAAAACACAACCCTGAACAGCTTGAGATCAGAAGGAACTTAAGAGGGGCATCCAGAGATGCCTCTAAGAAGAGAAAATAGAGATCACCTTAGCAAATTGAGATCATAACAGGTTGCAACCGAGAAGAGTTGGAAACAAATCTTGAAAAAAGGACATGGTTGAGTGAGAAGAGCAAAGAGAAAGATAGAAAGAGATAGATATCTCAATAGAGGAAGCCGATGTGGGTTTGGAAAGAGACCAGGTGCTAGGAAAACCTCCACAAACTCACAGAATGTCCCTGGCTAGGTCTCCAACTAATAGTGGAGGGGATGCTTATACAGGACTTCCTCTATAATCAAATGAATAACTACTCTAAGTGTTCTCACAGAACCCACATCCAATGGGGAATAAAAGTGGAGGCAGAGATCCACAGCTGAGTGATGGGAAGAGCTCCTGGTCAAGCTGGAGCAGGAGAGGGTTGTCTGTGTGAGCAAGGGGATGGGGATTGTGAGGAGAGTTCCCGCAGTGATGGTTGGCTGGAGCTCAGGAGTGGCCACTGGAGATCAATCGGGAAAGGGAGCTGGGCCCTCCAAGGGTAGGAGATTGTCTATTGGCATGGACACTATGTGGAGCCACAAGGGATGGGTTCAGACTGTGTTCCTGTGCATGGGCTGGCACCTTGGAACACACTCCGTGCAGAGGAACACCTAATCTAACCTTGACTTTGGGATGAGTGGATCGGGACTTGCTTGGAGTGAATGTGCTGTGCTGAGCTGGCCCACTTTGTGACTTCTTTCCCTTTTCGGGGAGTGCATGGGTGGATGGGGAGGGGGGAGGCTGAAGGCTGACTGGGAGGGGTTGGGAGGAGGGAAAGGAGAGGGAGCAGAGGGATACATAGATAAAAAATGATATTTTTTTAAATAAAATAAAAAATTAAAAAAAAAACTAAAAGAGAAAGGCATGTAGTCTTTTAAATGTACAGATTTATTGGGGTACTATGTGATGTTGTAATAAATGCATATAATACATACTGATTAGAAAAATAAATAAAATGATGCCAAAAGCAAAAAGCAAATAAGCAAACAAACAAACAGAAAGATTTGCTTCCCGAATAGAATATTCTGTGCTGTGCTGCATATCACAGGGACGTTGTGGTAATGGCTGGCTTAGTAAGAGTACATGTAATTTGTAAGAAATATTTTATTTTGGGACACAGTGAGAAGCAAGATGAAAAAGTAATTAAAAATATACTAGGCTTTCCAGATATTGAGAGGGAGACACACATACACACACAGAGACTGAGGGGGGGAAGACAGAGGTAGATCAGAAAAAGAAAGAGAGACAGAGGTAAAATCAGACAGCGTCAGAGAGAACATTTAGTATAACAACAGTAAAATGGTCTAAAGTTAAGAAAATGCCCCACGTTGTTGTCTGTTATGGAGGAAACTTCTCAGTCAATGTTCACTCCTATCAGATGACTCAGGCTTATTTCTATTGACATAAAACTAGTCGACACATACATGAATGCCTTCACCATACTGTATACACACTAAAGAAGCAATCTAGGACAAATAAGCTTATGATTTGAAGATTATCTTCTAGGATACAGTTGAATATAAATGGACATTATTAAAGGGTTGCTAAGGGAAATTATATATTTGCATGGTTTAACAAAGCCATACCTGCCCCTCAGTGCATGTGGATGGGCCTAGCTGGCTAAAATTTCATTTAGATATTGGATGACATGGGGTGTGTGTTTGTGTGTGTGTGTGTGTGTGTGTGTGTATGTATTTGTAGCTCAAGGCAACTGTGTAGTACCACACTACCTAACTGTTTCTATTTATTGCTTTATTAAAACTATTTGCCACATTCGGTGGTAGAATCAAACAGAACATATAGTTGTTGACAATTTTAGTTTTATGCAAATGCATTTGCTTTTTGTTACCTACCAAGACTGTAAGTAACCTGAGGAATATAGCCAATCCTGAAGAACAGGAGTTCTGTTAATTAGTGGAATACAGATTTGTATGATAATGCCTGAAAAGTTTTCATAAAAGAAATTAAGACATGTCATATACAGAAAAATAGAGATAAGTTCCTTGGCAAAAAAAAAAAAAAAAAAAAAAATTCTAGGCGGCAAAGGAAATCATCAGTACAAATTCATAGTCATTCTTCAAGCCAACCTCAGCATCATTCACATTTGACACCTATTAAGAATATACTTACTACTCTTGGTAGGTAGACTGAGTATTTAAAAATGGGATTTTATTTTGTTCAAACTTCTGTAAAATTGAAAAATAATGGTCCCAACAAAAATAAAAAGAAGTGTGTATCCTATTTCATTACAGAACACAGTTATTTTTTTTTCTTAACAGAATAAGGGTATTAAAGCAGTAATATCAATTACTAAAGGCTCTGGCACAGATGTGGTTTCAATGTTTTTCTGTAAAAGATCATGTGTTGGGATTATGATTCTTCTACTATGTCTGAATAAAATGAATGTGAGGTCTTTAAAGGAAATTAGAAATAAAAAAAATACTTCCTAAACTTGAGGCCTCCTCAAGAAACTTTTCATAATAACTTATGAAAAGAAATAGAAATGTCCAAGCCAGCATGGTTGGATGATGTCATTTGAGGTGACATCACTCCGGTCCAAGCATCAGCAAGACTATCATTATATGCCAGGTAAATGTTGCTGCTATAATTTTGTACTCAAATGCTGTATCTCTCCTCCAAAAACTATTTTTAAATGAATTATTGAGTTTGTGACATTAAATTTTAGCCACAGAAAACTAATGAAGTGACAACACTGCAACATGAACAATGAAATTTTTACTATACGAATACATAATAGTGTTGCCACATTGTTGTGATGGAGTTGAAATGAGTTTGGAAAGAAATGCCTAAAAGGACTGTATACTTTTATTGTTTCTTTTTTCTTCAGAGAATTCAGGAAAATAATCCAAGGCAAGAACCTGGAAACAGGAAATGACTCAGAGAAAGAAAAAATGCTACTTAATGGCTTGATAGGTCCCTATAGCTAATTCATAGGAAATACGAAGATAATTAAATAAAAATTCTAAATATTTTTAGTCTGGAAGCCACGAGTCATGATTCTGAAGTATGTTCTCTTCAGCAGCAGACTCCCTAACCTCGATGACAACCAGTGACCATAGTAATAGCCCATATTGATTGGGGAGTCTCTCAGACTACAGTTACCAACAATTCAAACAGAGGCTTCTCCTCTGTGTGTGAAAAAGTACATAAATTCTGTAAGAGCCACATATAAGGTAAAGTAAATACTACAAATTGATTTACTTATTTAAAAATCCTGATTCTTAGAAGATAGAATATTAAAGCAACAGCTGAGATTATCTCAAGATATAAGTCATCCTTATTAGGCATTATGATTAACATATATATTTTGTCAATTCTTATGATGAGGTTGTGATTTTGGAAGCCACTGTTAAACTTAACAGCCTTTCAGAATTCGAGAAAACAAATCTAAGTGTTTTCTAATGGCTGAAACATGCAAAGGAAACTCCCTCTGTAGCAGCACACATTCATAATGACATAACCAGTATAATTATGAAATGTACTGACTTGTTAGTCTTTTTTTTCTGTGACTTTCACAATTACATAACATCTTCCACAGTTAGATACATTTTTCAAGGAAAGCAATACTTGTTTTTCTGGTTGTTGGTCAATTATGTTGGGTTCTCACTCCTTTGCATCAGGAGTCGTGCTTTACATTCATAGTAGAGTTGAGCAAACTCTAAAGGTTACCCAGAAAAGGTCTCAGATAAAAATGCAGAAGAAGGTATCAAAGGTGAGCAAAGGCCATCATCACTGCACAATTTTAAAGACGTTGGCAAAATTGTGTTTATGTTCTCAGACTGTAGAAAAATGAAGAATTAATGTGAAGGGCTAGGACATGTTCTTTAAAAAATGTAAAAAATGATGATTTAAGGGTGAAATCTGTAGCTACAGGGAAAGAAAAATTATCTTTATCAAAGGAAATTGATTTAGAGCACAAATATACTTTGGGAAATTTAAACCTAATAATAAGAATAATATAATGAAAGGAAAACCATGAGGTCATAACAGAGATCTGCCAGATTCCTAACCAGTTACACACTGAGATCATTAGACAGATTGATTTACATGACAAGCCCAAGACACTCCCCAATTTTTTTACAGGGATTCCTTAAAATTCCTCTTTCACTGCAGTTCACTGATATCTACATCTACTAGCAAGACTTACATGGCTCCAGGTGAAGATTACTATGTTCTGAAGATACAATGGTGGCCCTGGAAGCATTCATATATTTATTTTTATACCCACACAGAAGGACCTACCTACATTTCACTGAAGGCTGATTAGTTAACACAAATGAATACTTGTTATGACATTATTTTAATTATTTTGAGGACAAGATACACGTAGACCAGAAGCTTCCTTACAAGTAGGATAACTAAAACTAGTTTGATCTAAAATGGTAATCAGAATGACTACCAGGCAACCTCTAGCTGTAGTGAGCCAAATGACAAAGCCCAGTGCAATAGAAACTGTCTCTCCCCATATCAGCATAGTAAGCAGGAAGAACCATTAGAAGTGGGGAGAGGTAACAGGGGCACATGGCTGAATTTCCCAGAAATCTGCATATTTTCAAAAGACATGGCTATCTCTTTTACTAGTTTGGCCTTTCTACATCATTTATTTTGCTCCACAGAGGCCTTGTCTGTATATAATAGAATCACAGAATTTCCTGGACATTGAGTTAAAACAAAATTCTCTCTCTCTCTTTTTTTTTATTTTTTACTAACATATAATATTACACCAATAAAAATGGTTCAGTTATGGACAGATACTTTAATTTGCATAAAAGATTTCTTTAATAATATTATATACTTTTCAAACTTCCTATATTTCTGTCATACAATTCTGAAACACTTTTAATTAAGGAAATAAATACTTAGACATGCATGTACTTTTAAGCAACAAGCACATTCTTTTTGTTTTCTTTTAGCAGTAATATTTGAAAACTTAGTAGGTATTTCAAATGTTAATCAGATTCTTGCATATTTCTTTGTTAGACTAGACCTGAACCAGAGAAATGTTCTTGAACATTCAAACAATATAGTAAACTACTGTAAACTACTACCTAAATTGGTAATACTCACACAAATTTAATATTAAATATGTTACCATTTACTAGTCACTTTTCTTTGATACTGAAAAGTATATAATGCATTGATATATATATGTTGAGGGCCGCTGGCTCCAACTCCTCAAGGTGGCGCCATTATCTGGTGCTGGCCAACCCGCCTGAGTCAGTAGAGAACGCATGCGTGCTCTCGCGAGACTGGTTTCTCAGCCTCTTCCGTGGCGTCATGTGGGATACTGGACTGCAACCTATAGGAAGATGATACGTCTAAAGCAGGGGCCTTTGGTCTGTATAAAATCGGGCGCTTCCTACCTCGTGCTCTCTCTCGCTTTCCCTTTCCCCGCCGGGGCCTGTCGCCGCGGGTTCCTGCGCCGCGGCCCCCACCCCTCTGCTCCTCTCTGCCGTCTCTCTGCCGGCCTCTCTGCCTCTCTCTCTCTCTCTCTCTCTCTCTCTCTCTCTCTCTCTCTCTCTCTCTCTCTCTCTCTCTCTCTCTCTCTCTCTCTCTCCTCTCTCTCTGCCTTCCCCTCCATTTTCCGTAAGCTGAATGCTCTCCCTCAAGACCCATTAAAGCTGTACTGCAGAAGGATCCTACGTGTGTGCCGCGTCTTTTCTTGCTGGCGAGAAGTGGGCGCGGGACATATATATATATAATCATTGATTAAAAATTGGTTTGAGCAAGAAACATTCAAAAACATAGAGGATCAGCATTTTAGTAAGTTCAAACACTATTAACAAATCCTGAGTTTTTTCATAGATTTATGTTTTCAAATTAACTACAGTGTACCAGCAATGAAATAAACAAACTTACATTCTAAGATTATAATACATATGTATATCTACATCTATACACATATGACTATTTGTTCAATCTTATCATTTAGAAAGCAAAATGAAATTTTTACATATTTAAAGTATTTTGGCATATAGTTGAATTTTTCTTTGGGCCACCAGCTCACACACAAAGACTTATTATGATAGCTTGGCCTTAAGTTAGGCTTATCTCACAACCTTTTATTATTTAAGTTAATCCATTTATTTTAATCTACATTCTGTCACATGGTTAGTTACCTCAGCTCTCCATACTGCCCATTCTGATTCCCTGGGTCTGGCTGGTGTGACTCTGCCTTCTTCTTCCTAGAGTTCTTTATAGGCCAGGAAGTCCTGCCTACACTTCCTGCCTAACTATTGGCTGATCTGATTTTTATTACATCCATCATAGCAATATATTTTCACACAAGTATGAACATCCTACAACACTGACGTGATTTCTTAATGAAGTATGGACTTCATTGAAGGTCTGATATAATAGACTAAATTGTAAGTATGGCTAATCCATAGCTTCTGAACATCATTTGGTCAAGTATAGCTATGAATGTAGCCAACACAAAGTTGTAAACTTTCATAAAACTTTCTTTATTTTCTTGGTAATTCTATTTCTTAGATTAGGAGCATACACTCTTCAGAGAACATTTAAAAATGACAAAACTCTGGGTAGCTCCAGATTGGGATAGAAATAATTATTTTAGTCAATTTATTGAAGTAAAGGAAACCTGAGCCCAGGCAATAAGCTGAAATTGTGAATCTTTCTGAAGAGGCAATTTAGATTCCAGTAGAAGACAAACCAGTGTATTTAATAGTACTTAAACAACAAATATTAAACACCTTTTAGTACTGATCATACATATGTTTATTTAACAACTACAAATAGTTACAAAATTTTCATTTAATTTCAAATTAATAAGGCTTTTTGAAGACAAGGTCAAAGTTTTGAATCCTTTTCTAAAGAAAATTGGAATGTATATATTGCAAGTCTTGATCTCAATACTCTAAGTGCTTTGTTAGTCTAGCCAGGTAGACAAGGAGTGTGGGTCAGGGAAAAGCAAAGTTCCCCTCTAAAGAAAGTCCATCCTAATCTGGAGGGTCAGCACTGTACCCTCACAGCCTGCTCAATCCATCTCTATTTTTCTGGAGCTACCAGCAAGGATGCCAGATGTGATCCTTATACATGTCCACTAGAAACTGAATGGATGCCATCATTTCATTTCACACAGATCAGCAAACAGCAATCAAAGGGCAATGGATTTCTGTCACCACTGACCCTCTCTAGGTCCAAAGGCCACCCTGGAGGTGAGAGACTTTCCATCCAATTACCTACCCAACAGCTATCTGGTCCCCTTCAGAAAAGTAATTTGCCCAGTGAAAAATTGAACATACTACCCGATTTTCTGTTTTCTTGGTGTTACTTTAAAAAAATACCTAAAAGTTTCTAAAGTGGTTAATGAGACTGGATCTTAACTCGATGTACATGACATTGTACAAAATACTAACGAGACAGCTAATAAATAGAAAAAAATAGGTTGCAACAAAAAGTGAATAAAATTCAATAAATGACAAATTATGTATAACACCCTCATAACTTTTGTTAAATAAAAAATAGACTGTAGCAACCCAAGTGCTTTCAAATACACCTTTCTTTATCTAAATATTAACCAACTGATGTCAGTGACTAGAAAAGTTACAGCTTTTAAATTTCTTCTCAAACTAAATCATTACGAAACTGGAATTGTATGAAAAGTAACAACTAACTTACCAAGTTTGTTAGTAACATATGTCTCTAGGAATGTTTAACTTAAGAAGTAGTTTGCTCACAGCACCTACATAAATGTCCTCTGTATTTTATCTTATTTTTTTTCTTAAAACTAATATGAAAATGATCAAGTGAATAAAATCCATGGGTAGATACATGATCAGTACTAAGAGTGAGTCCAGTTAAGGTTAATCTTAATTAACCTCAGTGATCTTCTGATATTTTCAAAAAGGGTGGAAACACCTTGAAGATGACCCTATGAACTAACTACCCAGATTCTACCCTAATTCAAAAAGAAATCTTATAAGAAGCAGTGCCTATGCTTTTCAGTCTGTGCACAAATCACCAGAAGCAATGTTGAAAAGCCTCTGGGGGGAGACACAGCCCCAAAAGTGGCTGCAGCATTTCTCCTGCTAGTTTGAGTGTGAGGAAAAAAAATGCCACAAGGTATGAAATGCCAAAACAAATACAAGCGTAAACATGGAAGGGAAACAGGCATTAAGATGTTAAAAATGTTTAGTCATTCCACTTATATAGTCATATCTATACAAAATTATATTGACCAAAAAAATCAGATAATTCTCAGCTTACACAGTTGGACTAATGGATGTGCAATGCTCTGTAGATTAGAATAGTTCTACAGATTCTCTACGACCTCACAGGTGTTATTGGGCATATCTAAGGATATAGTTTGTACTCACACTGGTGATCTATCATGCACTTGAAGCTTTCACTGCATTATTGCTTTTGAACAGGCAATGAAGACACAAGTAATTTTTATGAAGAAGTGGCACTAAAGGCCCACCTCTGATTATTACTTTTTATTGCATCTATAAACAGAGGGTCCAGAGATCTAGTTTACAAAGAAGAGAAAAAAATAGTTTGAGTTACATTGCAAAATACCTTCTCTGTGAGTGATGTAATCAACGTCTACTTCCTCCTCCTAAACCAATGTCCATCCCAGGTATGACTCAACCAAAGTTCCACCAATGATTTTATTAGGAATAATTACATTACAGTGACAGGCCTAAGTTTAAAATCAAAAGAAGTATAAATGGATCTCTCTTCTGCAGCTGTTTTTAACCTGTATACTAGCCCAACCCTGATACTTGAGACCACATGGAGTTAGGGCAGAAATGGCACAAACTGGCTGACAAAAGCAGCTAGAAACATAGTCATGAGCCAAATGCTTTTGTTAACCTGTTCCTTCTCTGTGGAAAAACTATTAGGCAGCAAGCACATCTGTCATTATTGGGTTTATGTTTTGCTGTTTCATGTGTTTGAAATTCTATTATGATCTCTTCCTTATTCCTTCACCGCACCCTCCTCCAAAAACTCCAACATCATCATTTGTTTGCCTTCAAATCCACGGCCTCTCAACTCATTGATTATTGTTACATACACAGTCACACACACATATTTCACAGATTCTATTTAGTATTATAATAAAACCCTGAGCCAGATATCAGGGAAACCTAAAATATCAGAGAGACAGAGACCAAGCCATAGCCAATTTTCACGCAGCCAATTTTCAGGCCAAATTGGGTAGGCCTTTATCTCCATGAGTCCTCAGACTGACTGGGCACACAGGCCAAAGGCTGACTACTGCCTTCTCCTGCCTTATATTTTTTTTTCCCACCCGCCTATTTTAACTCCTGGTTCAACTTTCCTAGAGCTAGGTCTAAAATTGTGTGCTACCAGTGCCTGTGCCTGGCTCTCTTTAGCCTCCCAAATGCTGAGATTAAAGACTTAAGTCACCACTGAGCTTCATGGCCTGACTGTGGATGGCTCTGTCCTCTGATATTTCAGACTATTTTTATTAAATATAATATATCACCACCCAACATACACACACACAAATTAAACATGCCATCTAAATTCATGATTTTAGGATAGACAACTTAGCACTAGATAATCAATTGGAATATTATTGCCTGAGGAAGATCACCTCCCCCATACTTAGCATTTTTTAAATGTCTTCAATACTTTTGTGTAGAGTTGAAACCTCTTGTTCTTCTGCTGTGTACCCTGCCATGTACTTCTTCAGTTCATGTTTAGGCATTCTTCTTGGTGAAAATCTATGGGTGTACTTTCTGACAGGATTAGGAGACACAATCTCATAGGAAAATCCCTGATTCTCTGGCTCTTAATTATCTTTCTGCTTCCTTATCTATCAAGTTCAGCATAGCTGAGTTTACATTGAGGTCTTTGGTCTTCTTGGATTTGAGTTTTGTGTAGGGTGATGGATATGGATCTATTTGCATTCTTCTACACACTACCATTCAATTATGCCAGCACCATTTTTTAAAGATGCTATCATTTTTCCATTGTGTATTTTTGGCCTCTTTGTCAAAAATCAGCTGTTCATAGATATGTGGATTAATACCAGGGCCTTCAATTAGATTCCATTCTTCCACAAGTCTGTTTCTATATCAGTACCAAGCTGATTTCATTACTGTAGCTCTATAATACAGCTTGAAGTCATGGATGGTGATGTCTTCCAAAGTTCTATTTTTGAACAGGATTGTTTTAGCAGTTCTGGGGTTAAGCAAACAATAACCAAGCTAAAATACACCCCTACCAAGTAGCCAGGTATATAAGAAAATTATGAAAGGCACTCATAGATCCACCTGGGAAGGCAAAAGTAGAGAAGATCTGATCTCCTTAGTATATAGGGATCAGATGTGGGTGGAAAGAGCAGGGATAGATGTGGGGAAGAATATGAGATAATGGGATGGTTGAATGGGGAGGAACAGGGAGGGAAAGCAAAAAAGTGAATATCTTGATAGAGGGAGCCATTGTGGGCTTAGAGAAAAGCCTGGTGTTAGGATTCAAGAACCAACCAGATGAGCCCAGCTATGACTCTAATAAAGGAGAGGTTGCCTAAACTGGTCTTCCCCTATTATCACATGAATGACCATCCTAATTGCCATGGAGGCAGATATAAAGAATCCATAGCTAAGCACTGGGTCCAGCTACTGGTCTAGCTAACCAGAGGCAGGAGAAATTACATGAGCAAAGGGATGAGGATTATGATGAAGATACCCCAAAAATAGGCTGATTAATGCTATTGTGAGCTCTCAGACTCTGAAATGACAGCTGAAGAACCTTAATGAAATGGATCTAAACCCTCTGAATGTAGATGACAGTTGAAGACCATGGGCAGTTTATGGAGCCTCTTACACTCAGACCAGTTTATTTCTAGGGCATAAAATGGCTTCCTGGAGCCCATACCCTAAGGGAAACACCTTTCTCAGCCTTGATAGTTGGGATAGATTAGGTCCTACCTCAACTGAATTTGCAAGAGGGGGAATTGACTCACCTTGAGATTCCTTGCCTTCTCTGGAAAATGCAGGGGGGGTTGGGGAGGGGAGAGGCTTTGGTAGGACTTGGAGAAGGAACAGTGGTAGGGATTGAAAAATTATAAATAAAAAATCATTTTATTCTTGTGAACGTTCTTTCGGGAAACTTAGTAAGTCTTTTATAGGCAAGATTTCAGAAGGAAATCTGAACAAAACTGGTGAATATAAAATTAGTGCTTATTACTTTGTAAACTAAGAAAAACATTGTTAACCTAAAAGGGGTAAAAAAAACAACATCAGGATATATAAGTTTTTTCAGTGATTATGCGATTTGGGAGCAACAATTCAAGTTTCATCTATGAATGTATATTAAATGAAGCATTTTTGGGTTTTGGCTTAATTTCAAGGTAACATAATAAAAATAAACAAAAAATGTCTGGAAATTAAGTATAATAATATAGCAATGGCCAAAAAGTTTAAATTAAAAAAATAAAGCAGTTTCAAGCATTATGATTTCATTTAAGCAGCTTTACGTGAATTTCACATTCACATCACTATACAATTAGTAAAGAAACTTTTTCTTTGGATATTGAATGGAAAGTAAAACTCATCAATCTTACTCAACTTAATTTGTTGACAAGTAAAGAAAGTGAATTTAACTTGTTTAAAAAGCAGGTCAACTAAATACCATATTCTTTTGTGCTAAGGAAATGAACTATTTATGGTATTTAGCCTATCACTGTCTTTTTATTGTTAATGTAAATATTATTTAAAATGCACGTATCAATATTTTGCCTTTTTTTCTGGTTTGAAATCATACCATATGCCATGTATTCAACTTGAACAGAAGTCTTTGATCACAGATAGGAAAGGGTGTGCCCTCTGACTTCATTACTTCTTTAGTGGATACTTAGTGCTCCTATATATGAGGTTTTAAAATACATTGCTAAACCATGGTCTTGTACCTGACACTGAAGGACTCAATAGGAAGCATACACTATCTCAAGAGGCAAGTCAGGAAGGTCAGTGGGCAGATCCCTTTCAGTCCAGTCATTGCCTTAAATAACAAGAAAAAATGCTCAAGAAATTATAATGGACTATTCCTGCTTTTCTTCTTATTAATTTAAAAAGTTTTTCTCATAGCCATTACTGCTGCCCTTCTCTCGCCTCCCCCCAGTCCTCCCTCAGACTCCCCATCCATTCCTCTGGAGGGTAAGAAACGCCAAGGTGAGTCAGTCCCATCTGCCATATCAAACTGAGGTAGGTCTGAGTCTCTTCCTCCGGTATTAAGGCTCAGTAAGGTGATATTCAATTCTCTGTAGGGAATGGACACCAACATGTCAATTCACACACTAGCAATAAACTCTGGTCCTGCTGCAAGAGTCTCCACAAAATGCCCAGGTCATTTGATTGTTCTCAGCCTTCAGAGAGTTTACTTCTTTTCCATGAAGGTTCCTCAGCTGTCATTTGAGATATAACAGATATTTTCCTCCTTCAATTGCTGTTTGTCACACAAAGGCTATTTTTATATTGGTGATTGGGGGAATATTAAAACTCTTCAAAGATTCACACATTTTCTCTGTCTCTATAAGAAACTTAATATTTAGACTACCCACTTTGGAGAAATGTGTTTTTGCATTATTTTATTCCTTTCTAAAAACTCCGATTTAAAAACAAATGAAAATTTAGTTTGAACTTAAATTTACAGCACTCCTCCTCAAATTAAGACACAGTAATACCTTGACTTTTTTTTTGGTGAGAAAAGATATTGACTAATGATTTTCTGGATAAAAATATGTTTATCATTTTTGAAAGAGAATAGTTAGAACATTTGGCTAATATTTTATTTTCACACCTATTTTATATATAAAGCAACTCTGAAAATTGCTCTGAATTGCAAAATAAATGTTTATATTTCTCCTGAAAACTAATAATCTTAAATATACATGGTTTAAAGAAGTATATGAAATTCTTGTTTACCATGAAAAGTATATTGAAAACTCTAAAAACAAATTCTGAGGAGGAAGAAAAGATGAATAAAGAGAAAGGCAGTGAACATGAGTAATGTTTAGGTGGAGAAATTTAGGGGATATTTCTAGAAGGGTAATTTTGATAAAGAGCAATTATAAAAGAAAGGAGTATAGTTTGTTGAAGCAGTATGACACCGGTTATATCTAAACTATGAGAGTTAAGGGAAAAATGATTAAAATATAATTAAATTTTAAAATCTTGAAGCCTAAGAAAAACATATTAGAAAACTGGTATTTAGATAAGGGAATACCTCAGTACATTGAACAATGAGTGGTATTGTTTTAAATTCACAGAAAAACTTAAGATATGTCAAATTTTAGTAATATTTTTTAGTGTAGTGAACACTGAAAATGATCAATTTATAAAATAGCTTATCTTGCTTCATAATATTGCAAATTTGATCCCATGATTGATTGGCTCTGGCTTTTGGCAGTCATGTAAACCTGTGGAAATGGCAATTATACTTAGATGATAACAACAAGTAACAGGAGAGCAATAAATTATAGAATCATAAGACAATTTTAGGTTGTGCCTTCAGTGACCTAATTTCCTCCTACCACACCCTAACTCTGAAAGTTAAGACATCCATTTATCAGGATATCATGAATAGAGTAATGAGCCTGTACATTTGCTTGCTTAGAAGATGATTATCTACAGCATAGCATAATTCCTCTTTTCTAAAAGTCCATAGGACCATGAAGTAGACCGTGAAGAAGTTTTAAAAATTTTAGTTGTTTGAAAGAATAAGTCCTCTCTCATTGTTGTAAATAAGCTTCCTATGGTGTCTTGAAAGAAAAAGAACTGGGAATAACACACAAAACTAAAAAATTATGCTAATGCATGAGTCTCCTTGATTATTTTGTTTAGGGAATTGTTAGTATGTTTTGGGGAAAGATTATTTATATATATATGTGTGTGTGTGTGTGTATATATATATATATATATATATATATATATATATTAATGGGATATTAGTAGTGTAGATAGAAATATTCTAGTTTTTCTTAATATATCTTATTAATTTCAGAAATGTCTGTAGTTACAATGTTTGCAGTTTTCTGATTAGGAGAATAACAATTTACTAAGTAGTCATATATCTAGGGTAAAATAATGTCCCCTCATTGCAAAACCATTAAAATCTATTCATCAGTAGTAAAAAATGACTACAACAATATGCAAGAATTTTAACAAAATCTTAATATTATTTCTGCATATTTATCATCTATTTTACATATTTATATTCTAATTTGTATGAATTATGAACATATAATTATATTTCATGTATTACATTTCATCAGGGAATTATCTGAATACTTTAAATGTATGAGTATTCTATTTCAATAAAGTTTTTCTAATTGAGATTTTGTTCTGAAGAATTATAATGATACCACTGTGTATTTATTAAGCTATCATTATCAAATCAAATGTATCATAAACCAATGTCAAAATATCCCTACAACAGGAGTTCAAAATGAGCTTGAGCCAAGCTTGTATTACAAGCAGACAAGACGTTAGAGATTCAGACGACTTTTATAAAATATACTAGTGCAAACAATGAACTCTAAACTTCTAATGCTGGTGATCAAATACATATTGTGTTAGAATCCTACTTCATTTTAGATTAATATACTTTATTCATCATAAAATAAATTCTGAAAACGGAAGTCACATATTGAACATTTATTGATATTTTCAAGCCTAACCATGATTAAATGAAAACATTCTCAACATTTGATTTAACTATAAATCTTGATATAACCATTTAAACCATTTGTTGTAGTGTTAATAAAGATAAACAGAAAATGAATATGCTTGAACATCACAATGGAAATCAATCAGATACAAAAGCACATCCTTTCTATCTGAGGGGTGGGAATGACCCCTAGAGCATTCAGGCCAGCAAGCTTAGCCTACTTGGCATATTCCAAGTCAATGTGAGAATCAAAACAAAGGATCAACAAGCTGCATTAGATAACTTCAGAGAAGCTGGGTAGAGAGGAAGACACTAAGAAGGACACACATGGATTGCCCCAATAAGGGGAAATGATTAAGATATCCTTGGTAAACTTGGAGAGGGGTAGAAAGAGAGGATGAGGAGTGGGAACATGAGGGTTTGAGATGGCCACGTTGGCGGAGCAATAGTGGACAGGATGCCTGAACTGTCCTACCCCGGTAATCGATTGGTAAATACCCTGTCATCATAGAGCCTTCATCCAGATGCAAAAACCCACAGTCAGGCACCAGGCTAAGTTCCAGAAGTGCAGTCAAAGAGAGGGGAGAGGGATTATATAAAGATGGGGAGGTCAAGATCATGAATGGGAAAGCTATAGTGACAACTGTACCAAGCTGGTGGGAACTCATGAACTTTAGATGGACAGCTGTGAAAACAGCAATAGGATCAGGAACTATATTCCTGGTGCATGAGCTGGCTTCTTGGAGCCCATTACTTATAGTGGAATGCCTTGTTTGCTCAATACAGGGGAAGTGTGTGTGTGTGTGTGTGTGTGTGTGTGTGTGTGTGTGTGTGTGTGTGTAATAACTTAGTCCTGCTTCCAAGAGTGTACCACAATTTGATGACTCCTCATGGCCCATGAGAGGCCTTACCCATTTGAAGAAAGGGATTGGGGTAGAGAAGCTGCAGGGGAGTGTGAGGAGGGATGCGAGGAGAATCTGTGGTTGGTATACAAAACTAATTAAAAAATTTCTTAAATAAAAAATAGTCAAGGTTTGTATAACAAGAAAATAAATTTTTCAAGAGTTTACAGTTTTAAGTATTTCCACTAGATTTAATGTCTTACAAATACAAGATAAGATAAATATAAATAACATTTGTATTTTTTCATTAAGTAAGTTTATGTACTTTAAAATATAAAAAATATACAAGATAATGATTGTTATCTAGTTTATTTTTATATAAAAATGACGCAAATCAATTTTGTGAATTGTGACTAAGGATATTGTGTCTATTATATGTGAAGTTTAAGTAACATTAATGTTTTCAATAAAATATAGTAGTTTTCCTTAAACATTCACTATTTAAAAGCTGTCATTAGCGCTGTAGTCCTGGATATTTTTCAAAAATTAAATAGATGACTTAATATTTCAGAAATCATGTTGTGCTCAAGTTTTTACCCCTCAAGAACTAATTGTTTAATGTTGTAATTTCTAACAAATTGTGCTTCCCATAACTCTATTTTTTCAAATATCACTTGGGATATGTAAATGTTACATATTTTAGCATACATTGAGGTTTTAATCATTATTTTAAAATATTAAGTTTAGATAACTTCATTTTACATGTCCCTTTGCTGACTTTCCCTCGAACCTCAAAAGACACTTTATAAACTACAGACAGAACTTTTAAAAGGTCATTTTTTTTTCAATTTGTAGCAGAGAATCAAGGAACTTTGTAAAGGAAGACTTATTAAATTTACTTGATGAAATGTGGAGAAACTTAGATCATCTCCAAACTGACTCTGTATCTTAAATGCATAATCCATATAGTCATGGGTTAAACTGATTATGGAGAATTCATTTCAGTAAAATGGAAGATGGCTTGAAGAAGGCATTGGAAAAATCATCAAGAGGTAAAGTTGAAAATCTATATCCTTTTCTTCTTCCTTTCATAGAAAACTTTGATACCTAATTCACTTCTGCTGACAATCTAAATGCAAAATGTATTATCAGTGAAGCTTTACCCAATATTGGCCCTTTGGATATAGATTTATCAGAATTTAGATTTCTCTGGGTGGTCAAGGAATCCGGAGTAATCAGGTCACATATCATATGCTATCAGACATTTACAAAGTACTGTGAAATTGAATGTAAATTTGCCTTTGCTGTGAGTGTTTGCTTTTAATGTCTTATAGCTTTTGAAGAATGAAAATATTGGTGCTTAATTAAAAAATGTTAGACATGAGTGCACGGAAGGATTTAGATAGATAAGAGAACATTTTAGCAACTAAATTTATGCTTTGTAATCTGCCAGTACAGTGCCTATGCCCATTTTATTTATTTTCTTCAGAACATTTGTTGAATCTTGTTTAAAATATTTTCCATAACTGCTTATAACACATCTATCATATTTCTACATAAATCATTTAACTCCTTTCTACTTATACCTTACTCAACAGAGATCCCTATGTGTTTTTTGTTGCAACTTTCAGTTGAAATGACATTTACAGAAAATTATGCACATCATAAAATTCCAGCTTACACCAAGAAACAATTTGCCTTCATAATTTAGTGTGCAGGCTAGGTTAAAAACAGAACCAGCAGTGAATTATTGCTCCCTTTGCTTATAATGTGCCTTGTTCCTCTGCCCATAAAACAATAGCAAAAGTGGCGCTGTGATGGATTCAGTAGTTATACCATATGCCAGGATACTTTCCGGGAAATATCTTCCCTTAAATAAGTAGCTAAACAGGTTATCTCATCATGAGAGGATGCAGTTGCAAGTCTAAATCATTCTTTGAATACTTGAAAATACCCTAGAGCATCATAAGAAGATAGTAAGTTGTTAACATCATTTCCATAAGGAAATGATTAGGAAGTTAAAGTGTGGCACTTGTAAGGTTCAAGTGTCTGATTCATAACTACATAATCATATCCTTAACAGACATGTGCTAAGAACTTTGTATGGTCTGGGTACTACCATACCATCTGTGCCAATGCTTCTTCACTATTTGAACTGCTAAACATTTAAGACAATTCTACTAAACAACATTAGTAATTTTTCCTAAAGTCTTAGAAGACTGAGAAATAAGGTCTTGTTTTCACGATAATAATGCTGATAATGTAAATAGTTCAAATTTTTTTAATGGAAGAACTTAAAAGCATGTTACTAGGAATAATTTATCCTTTAATAATGGGTGAAGGGGATGGAATGTTTTTAAGGTATCAAAAGCTTGCTTAGGAATGTGACTGATAGTAGCAGACAAAGAAACCATACATCCTAAGTCAACAATGTGTGTTATAAATTAACAATGAAAACGTTATTTTAAAGTACCTCTCTTCTTGCCCCAGTATCACCAGAGCAATTACAAATTAAAATCTCGAGAGATGATTATATATTTAAAATAAATAAATAAAATGCTTTTAATCATTCAAACTCCATTTAAGGTCTCATTCAAATTATACCAAGTATTTCTCTAATCTGTTATAATTTGATATTTGTCTTTCTTTGCTCTCTATTTTCTACTTTTCTCTAATTAATATTTTCCTCTTGTCTTCTTATGTTTTGGCCCACGCCCTCTCTAAGCTTTCATTTAAAAAATTTAAAAGTACCAAGAAAATTTTTTTAGAGATTTTATGTGTTTGCATAATTACCACATAACTTAAAGAAAATAAATTGTTATATTTTATTAAAAAATTAGATGTGTCCACAGAATAATTATAGATGCCCAAGGTAATCAGCCTCTGTTACAATGTGGTTTCTTGGTCCCAGGCAGCCAGAGGCCCAGACCCACAGACCTGTAGCTCCAGACCCCTTAGCCACCCACAGCTGCTCAGGCCCCCACAAAATGACTCAGACACTTATATTAAGTTCATGCTGTTTGGCCTATGGCTCAGGCACATTGCTAGCTTGCTCTTATATCTTAACTCAACACATTTCTATTAATCTTTCCTGCCACGTGACCCGTGGCTCACCTGTGTTCCTTACGTGTTGATCCTTTGGGCTTCTGGCTCCTTCTGTCTCTGACTCTGCCCTGCTCCTCCTACCTATTCTGACTCCTCCTCCTACTTGTTCTATGGTGCTTATCATGGGCCAAAATAGCTCCTTTATTTAAAGATTGCTATTTACAGCATACAGAAAGGCATTCCCACATCAAGCCTCTGTCCTGGCCATTTTATAAAAGACATTAAAACTAGTTAGTAGCTCAAATATTACTCAGTTTCTTTTGAAAAAAAAATAAATACATTGGTTATATCACTTTTCCTGGCTTACATGTTTTGTCTTTATATTTTCACACTGTGATATATTGTTATGTAACAAGAACTTGAAGGTTTTCTTCCTTTGGATATGCAAAACAATCTACATTTTCAGACTTAAGAATGAGCATATTAGCTCACAAAATATAGCCTCACACTATTACTCAGTTGTAAAAATTATACACAACTTTTATTAAGATTAAAGATAAGCCATTATTCTTGGATTGAAGTTATTTGGCTATTGACTGCAATCTTTAGAAGATTCATTTAAGCCTTGAAGTCTTTTTTAACTGTAGAACAGAAATATGTTTTCCTAACATGTTGGAAAAGACAATGACAAAATGCCATATTTCTTAAAGCATAGTATAAATAAATAAATTTATATAATATAAATTTAAATTACATTAATATAAATGTAAAAAATATAAATAAAAACAAATTTAATGCGTTGTGCCTGGAAAACACGGACAATGTTTTCTCAGGCATTTGAGAATCTTGGCTAGTTTCCATGTGATTATGTTACATTCAACCAAGAAGAAATAAAAATATAACTTAAAAAACAGTACAGCTCAAAACTTGAATCAATACAATAGCCAGATATAATATAATGTATGAGAAAGAACATTGTATTTTTTATAAATTTTTATTCTATTTGATATCATAACAAATTTCTAGTTAAAAAAATGCTCTCTTTGGTTTTAACTTTAGACTATAAATCAATATGATCTTGGGTAGATTTTAAATTGACTTTGTTGAAATATGTCCATAACTGGTGTTTGTCTCTCACGGTAGTAGATACCAAACCAATTGCCTCCAAATAAAAAAGGAATCATGGTAGGTTGTTAGAATACGAGCCATCATTTTTCTCGTTAGGAGTTATCTTAAATGGTTAAGTCATTTACACATAACCAAAAGCATCTATTCATGTCTCCAAATGATAATTCCATTATTACTATTCTAGTAACAAAAATTCATTTGTATCAAACAGTTGTTGATAAAAAATTTAACAATTTCTGAAATTTTGTTTGTTTTCTTTTTTGCTTGTTTTTATAAAGTACAGTTTGAAGGGGTAACCTTGGTTTAATTCTTATAAAATCCTGATTTCTCATTTTCTAGATTTGAATATTTCTTGTGAGAGTTTTTATTGAACTAACATTACATAAATATTAAATAAGACCCCCCCCACACACACTAAGTACCATATTTTAATCTGCTGAAGCTAAAAATAACCAAAGTTATCAGGACCAACAAAGTCAATTATTATGAACTGTGTATTTTTACATTTTTAAAATAAGTTTAGTTTGATTTAACATTTATTGTTCATTTGAATACCATCTATATGAAGTTTTATGTGTAAGGTTATAAAAATTACTACTTGATCTGGGGAAATGGTTAAGCAGTAAGTGTGCACATCATTGTTTATATTATTCTTTAAAAAGAAAATGATTCAGTACCTAGCACCTACTTTAAGTGCTTCTCCACTGTCTGTAAATTCAACTGTAGGGGACTCATAATGCTCATGCAGTTCACCACAAGCACCCAAAAGTTCATTCACATAGAAACACAGATACATGAACATATACGTAAAATAAAAATAAAATAATTTCAAAAATGTTTATTATGCCTTCTAAATCTTAAAGGATATTATGTATTATATATTACAATTATTATATTACTTCTTTTGACAATATTCAAATTCTTTTGTCTATTAAGATTGAGCACCTGAGAACACTTACAGTTATTACTAGTCACAAATTATATATTTGTTATTTTTCATAAATTATTTTATTATAAGCTAATAATAAGTTATTTTAACAATTAAATTATGAGGTTACAATCTGGTGCCCCAGATATAAACTATTTATATGAATGAAAGGAATGGGTTTTAGATTTAATCAGCAAATCAATTATCATCACAATTTGTATACTGATTGCTAGAGAAAACAATGCATCTGATTATTTTATCATGTGTATTTTTCCATTTTTTCTACAGAAACTTGGTTTTAGAGGCTATAAATAGGTGCTTTACATATTTTTTATATATTTTAATATTAATATTTCAAATTAAGAAGAGAATATTTACTCTTATTTTGTTTTTCAAAATATTCTATTATATAAAACATTATAATCTTTAATATTTTAAAGAGTGGTGCATTTTAAGTTTTGTAAGACATTTGTATGTAAATCCATGCACATAGCCATATATTATATTTTCAAATATATTTACATAAAATAGTATTTGTTGACTTTTATTTGACTCCCAGTAACTATACAAATAATCCAAAGAGCACCAGACTGATAGATTAAATCCCCTATTAATAACATAATCTTTGTCTTTAGAATACTGGGGAGACATCAACAAATCACCAGTCAGCTGATATTTTTCTTGTATATTGAATAAAATGAACATCTGTCTCAAATTTAAAGGATTTTTTTCTTTCTTATATTAGTAGGAACAAAATAAGTAGAAAAAATAAAATTTCTACATAAGTGCAAATGATTTATTTTTCCTGGACAGGAGCTATTATCTAATAAAAGAAAAAGATCATGGTCTACAGTTTCCTGTAAGAAATAGTAGGTGTAAGAAACTAGAAAGCTCTTTTCCAGGTGGCACCACTCAAGTTGGAAACCTGACTGCACTTGACAATCTTCTTGAGTTGAGATGATAACAAACATGGTAGCAGTAAAAACCCCCTTCCAGTGGTGGAGGGTAGAAATACAGGGATGGGGCAAAGAGGGAGAGGTACTTAGAGACATTCAATGATGCTAGTCAATCACCTCTTAGAGTCATTAGTGTAGATATGTGAGGAAGCCGCATTTAGAAAAAAGATTCACATCAAATAAAAGGAAAAAATAACCCATTTTAATAATGACTATAAGTAGTTTTCAATGTCATTAGTGCAAAACCATTTATAGGCAATAAATTGGACAAATATCCAAAGTTATTTTCTCAGTATTAGAGGAAAAATAATGGCCTTTTGAAGTTATAAACTACTCAGGCATATAATGTACATTCTGAAGAATCAACCACTACTCAATAATTAATCATGCTGTAAGTTAAAATTACATAAGTGACCTGAAGATATGTGACCTTTATGATGCTCTAATTTTCATGGTCTTTCTGAATAAATTAGGAATCACCTAAGAAACACACTGACACTCATGTTTGTGAGGAAGTCTCCAGAGTGTTTTACCTATGGACCATCAAAGCAAAATAGATTCTACGAGGAAAGAAATGTAATAAAATTAGAGATGTGGCAATATAAAATATGCTGGAGTGGAAATTTGCCTGCTCAGAAAGGCAGAGAAATCACACAGCTGCTTCCTTTTCTGCCTTCATTCCAGAAAAAGAGCTATCAGCTATGCTGTCTGAAACAAATCTTCAACCAGATGCCCCTCCCTTCTACTTCCTGTGCATCTTTCTATCTTTTCTCTGCATTTCCTTTTATGCTCTCTTTTTTTTTCCTGTCAATTGGTTACTTGTTCTACCTCTTAACCTATTGTTTATTTAATCCTGGTTACAATATTCAAGCAAAAAGCTCTTGGATTATAGGTATGAGCCACACTACAGCTAAATAACACAATAAGTAACAATAAATAACAGTACGTAACACAATCTCAGCGTTAACAGTGGATCAAATATCCTTCAACATAAGGTTGCAGATAAGTATCAAATCCAGGAAGTTAAGTGTCTCAAAAAAAAAAAAAAAAAAAAAAAAGAAAGAAAGAAACAAGAGTTAAGTATCTCTGATGAACTGGTAAATATATATGTGAATTTTTCCAGAAAAACATTAATTGGCCAAATCCAGCTAAATATAAGCAGTTTATTTATCGAAACTAATTTATTATGACAAACAGATTAACTAAGGTCATCAGACAGAATTTCATCACATGCATGCTAATTAAAAAAATTATAATAAAAAAATTAAATGATTATTAAAGCCTGGGAATGGCTCAGTGAATGAAGAGTTTGCTGCATATACATCCATTTCAGATACCCAGAGACTAGAAGCAATAGAGCATCTGGCATTACTAACCACGGAGGTGGAAACAAGTCAATTCCAGGGCTTCACTGAAGAACCAGTCTAGCATAAATGGCAAATCTACGTACAGTAAGAGGCCCTATTTCAAAAGCAAACAACACAAATAATGACATATTTATTGATTTCTGGCTTTAATGTGCACATGCACAATTGTATTCACAAACATATACATACATTTATAAACACAAAATAAATTTTTATCAGCAATATACATAAGAGAGAATGAGGACATTAAAGAATAGATTCAAATGTGAACTACAAAGTATTACTAAATTTTATATAATTGAAATATTTGATGTTATATCGATATTGGCTTTGTGTTTGTAACAATGTGTGTGTGTATGTGTGTGTGTTTGTTTAGGTCATATATGTGCAAGTGCACATGGAGGCAAGAATAAGACATATATTCACTGGAACTGGAGTTACAAGGAACCCTGAGCTGCCTAAAATGGAGGATGGAAACGCAATTTGGTTCCTCTGTCAAAATTAAATCCAGACTCTACCCTTAGTGCCCTTCAATTTCTGCTAAAGCTGCTGGGAGATGTGGAACTGCTGCTCCACTTGTCGATCTGGTCCCCACCCTGGTCCACAGCTTCTGAACCCACAAGTACACAGAAAGCTTCACAACCTTCTTTTAAGGGCTTCAGGAAATGCTCTTAGACATAGAGTGGAGACCAAATCTAAGTCTGGCAAAAAGGCACAATGGTGTGGGAAGAATTTCATAATACATAGAGAAAGCTACAGATGCTGGCAAGAATAATACCTGACCTTGGAGTAAAACTTGAGATAGTGCCTTCAAACATAAACACTCACTAGTTCCACAAAGAAAAATGACACCTCTGCTTTAACTGGGACTAGGTTTTCACTGATCGCTGCTGCAAACAAAACCACAGACAAGCATGGGTACATGAATATTTGAAATAAAATTTGCAATAGAAAAAAAGAAAGAAGCCATAGTTTAACCAATGAACTAACTTAGGTTACACAAATCCTAGAAACATTAAAACTAAAGACAGTATGACTCCCCAACAAATTACTAATCCATAATAATGGTACATATTAAAAATTACATGGAAGTACCAGGCAAAGAATTCAAAAAATAATATTGGCTAACTATCTTCTCATTGCCATCTGCAGAAAAGTCCATCAAATTGAGGCAGCTACATTTTTTTTTCAATTTAGTGAGAGTTAACATAAGGATAAATGTATTATTTTTATATTTTCTGTTGAGATGATTGTATTAGTAACTTAAAGCTTTTTGTTCTACAAATACAAAAAATTATCACAGTGTTATCCCCTATTCATTGATTTTTATATTTTACAGTGTAAAATTTTTATATATAAAACCTGGTCAAATTTGATAGAATCTATGCAATGTACTATATTGTGTATAGTTAACTATTTCCAGTTATAGGAAAAATACATTAGAGTCTGCCAGATCACATGACCTAGTTTGTGCATGGCTAATTGTTTCAGATCCCTGACTCTCAGGATAATTATATATTGCTCTATATGTTAAACAATATGTAGAAATAATCTAGGATAAAAGAAAAAATTGGAAATTCTCAGTTTGAAATGTTTCCTTCATACTCTAAAGAAGTTATATGTATCATCTCTCTCTCTCTCTCTCTCTCTCTCTCTATATATATATATATATATATATATATATATATATATATATATATATGTATGTGTGTGTGTGTGTGTGAATGAACACCTGATGTAGTAATTCATCTTTTACCTAGAAAAAATATTTTAGCAACTTTTAACTACTGAAGTCTTAAATATCTGTCAAAAGAAACTCTGGATTATCAATAGACATGAGCCTATCTATCAACATCATAGCACATGTATATTAAGAAAGCTTTGGGGCTAGGGAAAATGAACAACTTGTTTTAATTCCTAGCATCCATACACAACAACCAGATACTGAGGAAGGGAAGAGAGAGAAGAATCATTGAAGCATGATGGCTAACCAGGCTAGATTAATCAATTAGTCCTACGTTTCCAGAAAGACATTGTCTCAAAGAAGGGAAGAGAGAGAGGAACTTAGAAAGACACCCACATATACTGGTAGCTTTACAAACACACACACGAGTTTTCACATTAATAGGCATTTATATGCAGATGTGAATGTATACAGATAGAAACACACAAACAAGCATACTAGCTACATTTTGCATATTATATCCAACTTCAGGTCATTATACAGCTGAAAGCAATGAATCAATATATCTATCTTATTCTTAATTTAACTTGAATAAAAGGTATAGATTTTCCAAACCAATATAACCTCAGTACTAATCAATGGCTTTATTTATTAAAGTTTTCTACTATAGAGACCTTGAATCTGGAACAGAAGGTACACTTCAGAATAGTTTAAATAAAGTTTATGAGATAACAATTTCTCAGAACTTTCCAGAACTTAGCTTTTTATTATCCTACTGCTGTGGATAACATGCTCAGACATTGCTGTTTCTTTTTCACTTTCAATATCATGATTCCTGCAGTACAGATCAGTATTGCTATAAAAACCAAATACGTGCATTCAAATTATATTCACTTCAGGGTAAGATACTCTTGTAAGAGTTGAAAAATCTGTTTATACACTGAATCAAAATTATCTAAGATTACATTTCTGTGTCTAGGTTTCTGTTTCTGGTCACAATCCTTTCAGTACCAACACATTCGTAGCTTAAAATTTTTTCAGTTCTAGATTAGACATTCTTCAATGTGGAACAATCTGAATAATAGTTGCAAACACCTTGGGTGAAAAAAGTTAAGAAACCAACTCTCTTTTGCTCATGGAGCTGCGTCATCTTCTGAGGATATGTCATGGAAGACAGAAAATGGCTCCTGAATCTAAAAATGATCAGAAATTTGAGAAATTTGGATTATTGAAAAATAATCTAATGTGGATCTCTGATATATTTTCACATTTTTATAAAAGGAAACATTGATTTCCATTTGTATTGGACTATCTTTTCAAGGATATTTCTACAGGAAACAATGTGAAAATTTGTGTGAAACCCTTAATTCATATATGTTAAGCAATCTGTCAATTATGGAGTATAAAACCTTTAGGTCTTCTAAGTATAGGGATTCTGTAGTACGAGGTTTCTGGCCCGACTTTCGGGCCTAACCTCAAGGTCTAGGACCATACACCTACAGACCCACAGAGACACAAAGATGTTTACAATTGTTTTAGGCTGATCGACCTAAGGCCCAGGCATATAACTTGATAGCTCTCTACCCTTCATCTAATTTATGACTCATCCTGTTCAGCCATGTGGCTCAGTACCTTTTCTCACAGCAGCATGGTTGTCCTCTGCTTCCTCAGGCTTCTCTCTGGCATTCTGCTCTGTGTTTCCCTTTCTAAGAGTTTTTAGTCTGGTAGCCCCGCCCACACTTCCTGCCTGCCTTTGGCCCATCAGCGCTTTTTATTAAACCAGTGGGTGGGACAATTATTTACTATGAAACAACACAATACCCCTACAGGATTCCCTATTGTAAAGCTCTTTGTGCCCTGTATTATCTTATTACCTATCCTTAATGCTGTTTATTCTATGCAAATTGGAATTTAGGGAACCAGCCCACTTTCTGTGAAGACTAAGGCATTTTTTAACTTTGACCCAAAAGTAATCTGTCCTCTCACAGATTATAAAATTCTGGGGCAGCCCAAACTGATAGCTAACAAGGAGGGTAAAATGCTATGCTCCATAGAGTTCTCAGGAAGAGGAATACTATCACAGGGGCAGTATCCCCGTGGTTTACTCGGTCATTCTCATACTCATGATTAAAGGTTGTGGTGCATATTTTTTGGCTCCTGCATAGTATATGTAATGTATGAATCAAGAGTTTGAAAATGACAAATATATCTGGTGTTTTAGCTTATTTTACAAATCTCATGCTCAGAAAACTATTATATTATATTTTAATAATGATCTTAGATGTCCTAATATATTATATTGCAAATATTGAGACAAAGTATTATATTTATAAAGGAATTTATATATTATACTAAAATAAATTTTGAAAGTATTTAAAAACTTGCATAAATATATTACATATAATGATCAGCTCTAAAGCTAAGAAGTAACTGAAAGAAAAAATGGATATGCCATGCCATGCAGAAATTATGCAGCACATGAATGTTGTTTAATTGTTAGTCTATCATTATATATTATGTACATAACAAAAAGAGAAACTAACATGAGGCTTTATCTTTATCTGAAAAATAAAATGATCTTTTCAGTAAAATATCCATAGCTAATGGGCAGTAAAAGTTCTATTTTTATTATTTCAGCATAATTATTATAAAATATTTCCTCAGTATTTTCATTAAAGTTATATAGACATTATGAACCATGCACAACAAAGCTATAATTTTCATATTGAATAATACTTAAGATAAAAATCTTGTGAACTTTAATTTATGAATGCAACTGGATATATTAGTGTCTTAAGAATGATAATCTCCCTTCAATTTCATTTCATATTCAAAGATAAATTACTTTTTTACATAATAAGTCATTGAAGATGTTTTTACGAATGAATTCCCTAGATTAAAAGGAGTTAAATAAAGTGGATAGACATATTAACTGTAAGACAGTCTGAGCATTCTTCCATCTAAGTTGTTTTTTTCTCTGAACATTATTGATTTTGGCCCAGAGATAAACCCAGTCACCGTGAGTGATAAACTATCACCGAATCCCATTGACTTTTCTCTTTTGCTGGTACTTTTTGTCAGGTCAATGAATTATCCTTGGCTTATACTTTGTTCTCTAAGGCATAAATCAAGTTTTCTTTTTTCTTTTCTTCTTCTTTTTTTTTTTTTTTAGTTGGATTCTCACAAGTTTGGAGGAATGAAGTCAAATATACCTTGAAATGAATATCTTGGCTTTTGTTTACTTGAAAGATCTTCCTATAATTCTTAACATGGCATGTTAGAGACTATTTATTTATGAGTAGAAGTGGCTTATTTTCGTAAATCTGATTTTGCTAATCACAGTCAGAAAGATATTACTTTTGCTTTGTGCATTTCAACATTCATTATAAACAGATAAAAGGATTTTTGTAGTTAAAATTAGTAAAAATCAAAACATGTACTTATTGTGGCCTTAACAGTCACAAAATAAATATCCAGCTTTGTCAAATGCATCTTCTGTTTTACCATTCTCTGACATTCTCTGTATATATACATACATACATTTTCTATCAATATATATGTATGTATACTACCTACTAAATCACTACCTTTGAGTCGAGAGAGCAAATAATATCATTGTATCAAAATAGTAAAAAGTAAGTAAAAATGAGGTTGTATCAGTGACATAGTACACAAACAAACCTGTGGCTGTAGCATCCTGCCTTAGTGTTTCTATATTTTTGCAGCCATAGTGGAAACACTATTCTTTTCCCATTTTGATTATTTTTTATACATCATACCCTAGTTAGACCTTCCCCATCCTCCCATTCTTCCAGTTTCCATCCACCTCCTCTCCCCTCCAGATCTACTTCATTCCTGGTTTTGGTTCTAAAGGGATAATAATCAGATATGAGAGAATAAAATGTAAGTTGAAGCAAAACAAAATTGGAAATAGCAGCTAGACAGAAGGATAGGAGTCCTAAGAGCAGGCATGAGTCAGACTCCAACTTGTTCTCACAGTCAAGAGTTACACTAAAATACTAAGCTAAGAGCTGTAATATATATGGAGAAGACTGGTGAGGGCATATGTGGGCACTCGGCATGCTCTTTCAGCTTCGTTGAGCTCATGTACACCTTGCTTAGTTACATTCAGAGGGTCTTATTCTCCTAGTGTACCCATCCCCTCTGCCTCCTCTTCTGCAAGATTCCCTGAGCTCTAAGGAGAGGGATTTGATAGAGACATCCCATTTAAACTTTCTCTCCACTTAATGTCACTGTGAATCTCTGCTTCAGTTCCAATGACTAGATGGCCCAGAGACCTAGGGTAAAACCAAGCACTACTAGTCTAAAAAAGCCTATCAATAAAATGACTTATAATAATATTCTGCTTTACTCATAAAACAGTCCTTTATCCATTCATTATCAGAGACTTCTTCCAGTAACACAATAAGATACTGATGCTTTAAAGGAGGAGAAACACTGTAGTCGTACTCATTAAATCTTCTAATTGCAGTTTTAAATTTCATGGTAATTATATAACATCTATCAGACATGTATCTACTTAAAAGGCTCATCAATTAGGAGAAGACACTAAAAGTCAAAAGGTGATTTAATAAAAACAATGTGCAATGTGGGGCCATTAGATTGTTAACTCAATGAACAGGTTCCAAATGCTGGCAAATCATTAGAAATAAAGTATAGGAATTCATTTGACTCCCTGATCACCAAGTAATTACAGCACAAACCACAGTAGGACATTCATATTTTGTTCTCTGAGCCATAGTCACGCTATATTTATTTTACTATATTTAGAATTTTAATTAAAAAATAAAGCATAAAATTATCAAGAGAAAAATAACATATAGGTATCATTGACACTTTAAAATTACAAATGTTTTTAAAGTTAACAATCCACATTTCTCATCAAAGTGTCTTTTCTTCTTATAGTTTTTATTAGTAGATTAAAAGCTCTGTGAGATGTGCATCAGTACTATTGTGTCTGGTTTCTTTGGCATTGTTTAATTTAATCATTCATCTCTCATCTATCTCTGACAACCTTCCAGCTCCTCTTCTACTTACTATGTTGAACCCTTAGGAGAGGGGAGATACATGTTGACAACCGCTGATAGTTAGGCTCCATGCCCAATAGTAGATGAACAATACAAAATACACCAAACAATAATTTTCTAGACATTTTGTTTCATATAGCATTGCTTTGACATATTTTTATGTCTTATTGATCTTTTGCTTGTATATTATAGTTTCTGATTTTGCTTTTATGGATTGTGTGTTTGTGTTTGTATGTCTGTGTTTCTTGTGCTTTTTTATAATTTGTTTTTTCTTTGTTCAATTGACTGATCTTCTTTATTTTTGTTTTTTGGGAGGTTTCAAATATATTTTAATGCCATTAATTGAAAACTTTTTTATACAATATATTGTGATTATAATTTCACCTCCCTTTACTACTTCAGGTCCCTCTTCAACTTTTTATCCATCTGAGATCACTCTTTTTCTCATTAGAAAATAAGTAGGCATCTAATGGGTGGAAGTAAAATTGAGTAAATTATAAGAAGATGAAACAAAAGTAAGCATACTAGAGTAGGATAACACAAACATAAGGAAAATAGCTAAGAAAAGGAGTAAGAAACATATAGAGATGCTATATTCACTTGTCTGCATTCCTTGGAAGACCACAAAACCACATGACCAGAAACTATACTTCATACACACAGGAATTATCGGGAGGGAAAAAGAGGGGGAATATAAATATACATACAAATAAACAAAAATTAATAAGATAATTTTTAATAACCATAAACAATGTTTGTAGTACGAGGTTTCTGGCCCTGACTTCTGGGCCTTGCCTCATGGTTTACGACCCACAGACCCGCAGAGACACACAGATGCATACGATAGTTTTAGGCTGATCGGCCTCAGGCCCAGGCATATAACTCTCTACCCTCCATCTAACCTATGTCTCGGTACCTTTTCTTAGAGCAGCATAGTTGTCCTCTACTTCTTCCGGCTTCTCTCTGGCGTTCTGCTCTGTGCTTCCTGTTCTCAGAGTTTTTAGTCTGGTAGCCCCGCCCACACTTCCTGCCTGCCTTTGGCCCATCAGTGCTTTTTATTAAACCAGTGGGTGGGACAATTATTTACCATGAAACAACACAATACCCCTACAAATGTTAAACCTAAAAAGATAACAAAACAAAATGTAAGGCTATCACTTTGAATTTAGACCAGGCACACAAGCATAAAGATGTTGTAGTGGGTTCTCGGGTCCCGTGCGCCAGAGATCCGGGACCCACAGACCTGCCGCCCGAGACCGCTTAGCCGCCCAGCCGCCCAGACCCTCAGAAATGACTCAGATGCTTATATTAACTTCATGCTGTTTGGCCTATGGCTCAGGCACATTGCTAGCTAGCTCTCATATCTTAAATCAACCCATTTCTATTAATCTGTTGGCCACGTGGCCTGTAGCTCACCCGTGCTCTTTACATGTTGCTCCTTGGGCGGCTGGCTCGATCTGCCTCTAACTCCGCCCTGCTTCTCCTACCTAAACTGATTTCTCCTCCCACTTCTTCTATGGTGCCCGCCATGACCCAATACAGCTCCTTTATTTAAAGATTGAGATTCACAGCATAAAGAAGGGCATTCCCACATCATAAAGAAATGAGTCTCAAGGGAAGGCATGAGAATTACAGAGCCAAGTGTTTATGCATTCAAAATTAATCAAAATATTAAACTAAAAGCTATAATATACGTTCAGAAGCCCTGATTCCAGAGGTTCAAGGAAGAGAAGCGTGATAGCAAAAGGTAGGCATAGTGGCATGAAAAAGATAGACCCTAGAAATAGTGTGAACCTTTACACTTCGAGGCCTGCCTCAGTGACATACTTTCTCCAACATAGCCAAATTTTCTAAACTGCTCTAAACAATGCCATTAACTAGGGGCTAATGTGTAAATACATGAGACTATTAAGTACATTTCTTTTATAAAACCCTGGCTTTACCTTATGGCTTCTGAGAGCAGCATTATCCACTTATGAACTATATCTCTGTTCAAACACTTTTGATATATCATAAGTTTAAAATTACCTTACATGCTATTGAGTTTCCATATGGATTTTGAGGACATACCCTTAATGTTGGTGAACCCTTCCCAGACCTATCCTCCTGGTCTCATTCCTGCCTTATCCACACTATTTTAACCCCTACTTCTCTGTGTCTATATTCTACTTTCAGTACTGTTGAGATCTATATCTACACCATAAGACTTTTATTTTAGCTTCTTGGACACTATAGACACTTTAAATTAGACATTCACTTCTAAAATTTGAAACTAAGATCTATGCTTTTTACCATAGTTGTCTCAATGAATACATCTTCCAATATCAGTAGTTTTTCTACGTATTTTTATATTTTTATGTCTTTTTACATTTGAATAATATTCTATTTTGTAAGTGTACCACTTTTCATCACCATTTATCAATTTATGGAGATTTAGGCTGCTATAATTTCACAGTTACTGTGAATAAAACAACAACAAATATAGCTGAGTATGTTACCTCTGAAGTAGGATTAGATATAAGAATATTCTAAGAAGTAGAACAGTGGCAACCATTAGCCACTGGACAAGGACCTGTTCTTATATTGACTGCTTGACAGTATGCTGTTCAAACTAGACATGCAGTTTCCCTAGGAAGGTGACCGCTGAACTTTGACAGAACAAACTGAAATAGTCCTTCAGGTTCCTGCTTTTCAGAGAAAACTGTCAGATATTCTTCAGAACACAAGGAGAAGCGACTGATGAACTATACCAGAATTGGTAGAGCAGATTTCCTGCTCCACTGAAATGAAAAGGGACTCTGGGCCTGTAGGCTCTAGATGGAGGCCCCAACTTTATAAAGAAGCTTTGGGTGACTGTCCAGGCAGATAGGTGTCATCTCTGTCATTTCTAGTTTTTGGAAGCTTCTTGCACTTCTGGTTTACTTGAGTAAATATTATTTCCTTCTTGAGTCTCTGAGGTAGTTGAAGATGAGATAGTTATAGTTTTCTAGTGACAATTTTAGAAAAGAAACTTTAAAGTTAAAGTGTATATGTTTAAGAGACATAAAAATAATAGTTTTTAGTTAGTAATACAACTTAGAAAGAAAGTGAATTAGGTATAATCCTTTGGACTCACCAAAATAGGATAATTAATGGAATATTTTCTTTGAGTTGTCAATTGTTAATGGACTTGACATTATTCATTTATTATTTGTATATATTGTATATAATTATTGTACCTATTGTATATGTTTTTTTATGTTAGCTATAACTTTCCTTTTTAATTTGTACACAAAAGGGGATATGTGGGGACATGTTTCAAATATAATGAATATATATATATAAATATATATTATTTGTGTCACATGGTAGTTTTACTTGTACTTTTTGAGACACGTTCATAGTCATTTTCATTATGATTATATTAACTTATATACCAACGAAAAATGAAACTTTCTATTTTCTGCACATACTTCCAACATTAATTGCCATTGTTTTCTTTTCCAAAATAATAATAATTATGTCATCACATCACTTTTCCCCTTCTTTCTTCCCTCCAATATGCTCTTTCACTCCTTAAGTGATGATCTCCTTCTCTTTTTATATGACTCAGAGGATTCTATTTCTACACAAAGAACTACAGGAAAATCTGACTACCGAGAAAGGAGGTTTTCTTCCAGAAATGAAACTCTAAATGAGTATCTTGTACAAAGTGTTCAGTCCTGAAATTTTATGCACAGATATTGCCGAAATACTCACTTGCAATATATCATATAAAGGATTAATATTTATTGAGGAGTAAATAAACACTCAAAATTCAAATTAAACCTTAAGATAATTCTTGGAGAGTGGAGCCATCCCACCCAAGGCTGCTGGTCCACTCTCCAAGAAAGCAGGAATAAAACTGGAAAGGACAATGTGTCCTGGGTCTCAATGGGGTCAAGCTACACCACGTTTTGGATTCTGGTTCCCCAGATATTTGCCCTTAAGCTTCCCCAACTAATGCCCAAATCTCACGTACATCTTCCCACTTCATCTAACTAAGAAAGTTTTAAACTAAGTATAAGGCGATATGTAATAGAAATAATTATAAAGTAATGTATGGGGTAGGAAAAGGCAATAGTATAAACAAGGTCAAACTTTAACCAACAAAAAAAACATACAGTATACTTTAATGTCTAGAATATTGGTATGTGGCAATGTATAAGGATTATTTTAAGGGTGTTTGTCTTGAATAATATGAATCTAATACTTGAATGTTCAAGTTAAGATATGAGATGGTAGTAACTTTAACTATCTAGTCTTTATTCCATCAAAGACTTAAGAAGGAAAATATATTACCTGAATAAGCTGGAAACACAAGAGAGTAGCTTTTAAGATTTGGGAGAGGATAGCGACAGTTAGTTGCCTGGATAGTCACTTAAGGTCTTTTTTGTAACGTCAGAGTATTTATCTTTTTTGGCTATAGGCCTAAGATATTTGATAGAACTCTTTAGAAGTAGGGCATTTTTGGAGAAACTGTGTTATCTTGTCTTGGCAGGTTTGGCGGTATATATATATATATATATATATATATATATATATATATATATATATATATATATATATATATATATATATATATTTAAGTTTACTTGTCTGGATTGGACAGCATACGTATTGACAGCAGTCAAGGCAAGGGCAGTTTTTGTCTAATAAGTCAAGGAAGGCAGGTCTTTGTGAAGTGCTTTTGATGTCTAATACTATCTCAGGAAAGTAAGAGGGATACCAGGAGTCATATCTCTCATGGCCAAAATCTGAACAACAAAACATTAAATGTTATATTATCTAGGTCTATGAAGTGGTTAAGGACTTTTGTCTGTCTGATACATTTTATGATATATCTGAGAAACTTAAACAATATGAGTACTACATAGCAAACTTAAGTAATCGTAATCCGTAATTTTATTATTTTAAAGACTGAAGCTTAGTTGTAAAAATAGGCAATCTCTAAGTAGTTTGGGGGTGTTTGAATAATGTCTTTGTAAGTATGACAATCAGATAAATATTAAACAAAGGTAAATGTATAGTGCATAATGACAACAGTATCTTAAATATATATCATTATATAAAATATCTTCATAGGGTACATAAAACATATTAAACAGAAATAAAGTATATGAATTTATTAGTAGTATAATTATATATTATGATTGCTTTAATTAAACAGAGGTCAAAATTGCAGAGTGGAATGACAATAATATGCTTAATATGCATTAATGTGTAAATTTTTTTAAACAGAGGTCAAAGCATGTACAAAATATGGCAATTATAGATTTAAATTTTGTATCAATATATACATTATTTTAGACATAAAATAATTTTGGAACTAAATTTGTAGCATTATACAAATTATCTCAATTCAGCATATAAAATAATTTTGTAATTGTATTAATATATAATTATTTATATTAGTATAAATTGTCTTTGGCTTATATTTGACTTATAGTTATTTATAGGTAAATATAATATAGGTAGATTTCTTTCTGTATGCTGTGAATATCAGTCATTAATAAGGAACGTTCTTGGCCTATGGCATGCATCATAAAATGTAGGTAGGGAAATCAGAGCATAGATAACCAAAAGAAAACAGAATCCAAAAAGTCTCAATCCAGCCGCCATAAAACAAGATATAAAAAAATAAGTAAGTCACAGGCCATGTGACAAGACAGATTGATAAAAATAAGTTAAATTAAGATAAAAACCCTAGCTAACAATATGTCTGAGCCATAGGCCAAACAACATATAATTAATATAAGCATCTAAGTCATTCCTGAGGGCCTAAGCAGCAGCTGGTAGGTCCAGACCTTAAGACTAGGCTAGGCCAGAAACCTCTTAATACACACAGCTATAATAAATGGATTCAGCAAGTAGTATATATGCATTTGGGCTATTGATAGACTGTTACAGTCTTTCCTGTCCCTTCTATGAGGTTGCTCAAGACTGAATTGCAAGTGTTGCAGCACATCTGTTGGATCTTGGTTCCCCACAATATATTAATTTCTGCATTATGTCCATCAGTTTTCAATAATCAGTTTTAGGCCCTCCAAAATGACTCAGATGCTTATATTAACTTTATGCTGCTATGTCTATGGCTCGGAATAGTGCTAGCTGGCTCCTGCATCTTAATTCAACTCATTTCATTAGTCTGTCTTGCCACATGGCCTGTGGCTTACCTGTGTTACTTTTACATGTTGATTCTTGGGCAGGTGGATGGTGTCTCTCTCTGACTCTACCCTCCTTCCCTTAAATATGCTCCAATTATCCCACCTACTTCTAAGATGCTTTCCATAGGCCAAGACAGTTCCTTTATTAACGACATTCAGAAAGACATCCCACATCATCTATGAGCATAAAGAATGAGTTGAGAATGCAGTCGGGAATTGTGCTGGTGTAATAAGGTGGCTGTAGTAGATTCCCTTCTAAGATAAATGACATCTTTGGCCCTAAATAATGCCTGTTTCTAGTGCCAGGCATTCCTTAAGTACAAATAGACAGTTGTTTACTACCAACGTGTGAATGCCATTATTACACTTTAAGGATATCTTATGATGGTTACCGTTGTGGTTCACAGGTGACTCAGCTGGCTGGGAATGATGATTGCTTCCCTCCTTTTGCATCTTGCTTAGTGTTTTATGATACTAGGAAAGTGAAACTGCTGGAAGGAAGCTTTCATGTTCTATTCAGCCCCAATCTGAGTCCTGAATCTGAAATTCATGATATCTTCTGAAACTTATCTTTAACCATCCGATGACAACCAATATTAGCAACAATAGTGGATATTGTTTTGGGAGTCACATGGAGTACCCTGGCCAACCACTCAAATACAGGTTTCAAATGCCTGATACTTTGCTATTGTTATTGTTAGTCAAACGTTATTGGGGAAGGATATTCTCAGCCCAAGCACCATTGAGTATGTGCATATGCATATTTTATAATAGTGTACAAAATACCGTATACATAATTTCAGAACAGCAACAAAAAAACATGTTTCCTTAAGGTTTTATCAAACATTCTTAAACTTATTTTTCTCTCTTTCCTCTCTCTGCTTTTTGATGCTATTCAGATTGAGGTGAAGTAGACTCTCAAAAGTTTGTATTTTATTCATGGTTAATGATATTGAACATTTTGAAACTATGAAATATCCACTAGTTTTTCCTTTTTTATAAAACTATTAGTATGACTCACAGATTTTGATTGCTCATTATTTAGAAACCACAGAACTGTCAAAGGTAAAACATAAAAAATAGAGGATTTAAAAATTGATAAAGAAAAAAATAGAAAGCATTGTATTTAGTTATTATTATTATTATTTACCTCCTTGAATTCTAATGAGACATAAAAGAGAACTGTGAATTTTGTTGATTGGAAAACTAGGAATATCTAGAAAAATTGAAGAGGGGAAACAGCAATCAGAATATACTGTTGGAAAGAACCCATTTGCAATAAAAAAATCTATATTCAAAAATAATCAGTAAACATAAAATTTTACAGCCATTTAAAATTTATTAATAATCTGATAAATAATCTTTCTAATATATGTAATTTTATGTCAGTAACTTGCCTAAGATTTCTTCCCAGTTCACATCAAATTAAGGCCTAGTCTTTTAGTTTGAAAGGCTTCATTTGATCTGAATTTCAGCCCTTCTGAATGCAGTATTAAAAGTCTCCATGTGTGTTCTTACACTGTAGGCACAATGGCCTGTTTTGTTTTTTAGAACTTATCAAGTTTATTCCTGCCTCCGGCTGGATCCTTATTCTTGTTGTTTTCTGGGAAAATAAAAAAGCACATTCTCTGAGTTTCTGTATGATGTATATTTTATCTTTTCAGATTTCCTATTACATTTAGTCTTTAGAAATGCCTTCTCTGAGCACTCAGACTAATGGCCACATTTATCAGTAACTTTACTCTGCCTCTCATCATTACTGAACTAGATACTTCTTGAAGTTACTGTTCATTTGCTTGTTTCCTTATTTACTTGTATTCTATGTACTAAATGTTATGAGAGTTAAGACATTGCCTAGCATAGTTACTATTCCTTTATCATTACATATACTAGTGTATGTCTAATGCCCAATAACTATCTGAAAATTAGTAAAACGTAGTCATTTATATATGAACTATGCTTTACTTTATCATATTTAGCTCCAACATTTTTTTACCCACTATGTCATTTTTTTCTTGAGCATGATTCATAAAAGTTCATTGAGTTATGAAGACTGTCATTTTGAATGACAAATCTTGAAAACAGCCATCAGGGTCTGTGAAAATGGTGTTAATCTCATAACCACCATGAACTCCAAAACTTTTCATCTTCTTTAAAATCACAAATACTAGTTCTGTTAATATAGAGTCAGGAACGTTTCCCTAAAAGTTATGGGGGTATTATTAGTTTTATTTTTACTAAACAAGTTGTTAAAAGCTGGTAAATTTAAACAACTCTAAGAACATTATGTAAAATTAAGTAGGCATGGCATGAAAACTATGAGATATCTTTTAAAAATTTCACAATGTAAAACTAAAGATTTTGCTAGAAAATTTTCTCTTAGATCAACAAAATAAGCAAACTTTTATCCAACTAACCAAAAGGCAGAAAGAAAAATATCCAAATTATCAAAATCAGAAATGAAAAGAGGGGCATAACAACAGACACTGAAGAAATTCAGAGAATTATTATATCAAACTATTAAAACCTGAACTTTACAAAATTGAAAAACCTAAAAGAAATAAGCAATTTTATGGATATGTTCAACATACTAAAATTAAATCAAGATCACATAAACAATTTAAATAGACATATAACCTCTAAGGAAATAGAATAATTTATTAAAAAGTCTCAAAACCAAAACAAGCCCAGAGCCAGATGGTTTCTTCACAGATTGTACCAAAATTTCAAAGAAGAGCTAATAAAAATACTCCTCAAATTGTTCCACATAATAGAAATAGAAGGAACATTGTCAAACTCTTTTTATGAAACTACAGTCACCCTGATACCCAAACTATCTAAACAAAGAGTGTCATTCCCCTTCATGAGCATCGATGCAAAATTACTCAATAAAATACTGTCAAACTGAATTCAAGAACACACCAAATAGATCATATAACATAATCAAGCAGGCTTCATTCTATTAATGTCTCCCACCATATGAAAGAAACTGAAACAATAAAAACACTTGGTCATCTCAGTAGATGCTGAAAAAGCCTTTGACAAAATTCAAAACCCCTACATAATAAAATTGTTGGAGAGATCATAGGTATAAGAACGTGCTCAAACATAACTGAGGTTATATGCAGCAAGCCTACAGTCAACATCACACTAATTAAAGAGAAAAATTAAAGTTATTCCACTAAAAATAGAAATAAGGCATGGCCGTCCACTCCCCTCATATATATTTAATATAGCAATTGTGTTCTAGCTACAGCAATAAAACAACAAAATAAAATAGAGTAAATAAAAGTTGTAAAGGAAGAAGTCAAATTTCTCTATTTGCAGATGATATATTTACATATAACGTGTGTTTGTGTATGTGTATATGCACATGTTTGCATGTGTGTGTGTGTGTGTCCTCCAACATTATGTCGGGAAGCTTATACAGCTGATAAATACCTTTAGAAATGTGGCAGAAAACAAGACTAACTCAAAAAAAAAAATAGTAGTTCTCTCACACACAAAGGTAAATAGCTAAAAATTAAATTAGAGAAATATCACTCTTTACAAAAGCCAAAAGTAACATAAAGTACCTTGGGGTAACTCTAATCAAATAAATGAAAGACAAGAACTTTAAGTAACTGAAAAAAAAAATTAAGACAATATAAGAAATGAGGAGATCTTCAGTGCTCTTGGATCGGTAAGATTCATCACAGTAAAAATATCACTCTTACCAAATTAAAGTTTCAAAGGAATCCCCATCAAAATTCCAATACAATTCTTTAGGGACTTCAAAAGAACAATTCTCAAATTCACATGGAAAAAAAAAAAAAAAAAAAAAAACTAAGAGGGCCAAAAAATTCTTGTAAAAAAGACAAACTTCTGGAGACATGACCATCCCTGATTTCAAGTTTACTATATAGCTATAGTAATAAAAACTATAGTAATAAAAACAGCTTGGTATTGGCATAAAAACAGATACTTTGATCAATGGAAGCAAATTGAAGACCCTGACTGACATTAAACCATACAACTGCTGAGTTTTGACAAAGAAGCCAAAAAATATACATTGGAAATAATAATAAAAAAAAAAAAGCATCTTCAACAAATGGAGCTGGCATAACTGAATGGTGGCATTAGAAGAATGCAAATAGGCCCGTATCTAACACACTGCACCAAACTCAAGTCCAAAGTAGATCAAAGACCTCAACATAAATCTAGTAACCCTGAACCTGATAGAGGAGAAAGTGGTAAATAGATTTGATTGTATTGGCACAGAAGACTACTTCCTAAATATAACTCAGTAGCGTAGACACTGAGGGCAATTAATAAATAAGACCTTCTGAAATTGAGAAGCTTCTGTAGGGTAAATTACATGGTCACTAAGACAAAACAACAGCCTACAGAACTGGAAAAGTTCCTCACCAACTCTCCATCTGACAGAGGGCTTATCTCTAAAATATATAAATAATTCCAGAACCTGGACATCAAAATGCCAGATAATCCAATTTAAAAATGTGCTACAGAGCTAAAAAGAGAATTCTCAATGGAAGAATCTAAATAGCTGAAAGACACTTTCAAATTACTCATCATCATTAGCCATCAACTTAAAACAACTCTGAGATACCATCCTACACCTGTAAAAATGGCTGAGAACAAATACAGTGATGACAGCCTATGCTGGAGCAGGTGTGGAGTAAGTAGAACACTTCTCCATTGCTTGTAGGAAAGTAAACTTATACGGCCACTTTGAAAATCAGTGTGGGGGTTTCTCAGAAAGCTAGAAGTCATTCTACCTTGTGATCCTGCAATACCACTCTTGGAAATATACCCAAAGGACCCACATTCATACAACAAGAACATTTGCTCAACTATGTTCATAGCAGCACCATTTGTAATAGCCAGACCTGCAAACAACTTAGATGCCCCTTTACTGAAGAATGGAGTATTAAAAGTGGTACATTTATACAATGAAGTTACTCAGCAGAAAAAAAAAATAAAATTACCATTTCAAAATTTGCAGGCAAATGGATGGAACTATAAACAACCATCTGGAGTGAGGTAACCCAGACTTAGACAGATACAGTACATACTTAATAATGGTTATTAGATGTAAAGCAAAGGATAACTAGGGTTCAATCCATAACTCCAGGGAAGATAGATATTGGATTTGTTCTCTACTATGAGTCATAATCCCACAAAAGTATAATTTGTGGTGTCCGGAAACTGAAGATTTTCTGTGGAAAAAAACTTATTTTCTTTCACAGATAAATATAAAATTCTAAGAAACCTACTCACTTTAACAATGTAACACATTAAAAGCTAAGTTAAAATGTTGCATTTCATATCCTGAAATATTTCCAGACCTGTAATAGAATGTTTCTATTGCTCAGAGAGATACACAGTTATGCATATGTAAATATATGTCTACATCGATATATATAAGGTGTTTTATACTCATAGAACATATTCATCTCAATATAATAAGAAAATGATAAAAATGAGCAACAATCCAGTATTTGAATAGGTATACTAGTTTGTGGTAGGTAATATTATATTATACATACTAATTCTCAGATAAAATTTTGACTATAAATCCTGTTTAACACTAAAATATCCTTTGAAAAACTCAACAATACCTGTGAAATTTTCTTATAAGTTAGATGCATAATAAAACATAATTTCCTGTAGAAAAAACTGTCTTAATTCACAAAAGTCATCATGGTTCTCTGAATATAAAAATAGATATTAATTATGAAAATTTGCTTTAAATGTTTGTTTTGATGGAGGTGTATCCCTTTACTACTAGAAATGAGTAAGTACTCTATGCTGTGGGATAATGCTCTTATATACTATATAAATCTGTCACTCAAATTGGTTTAATGGAATGCAGATTGGCCAGCAGCCAGGCAGGAAATAGAGGTGGCGTGACTAGAGAAGAAGAAACCTGAGAATAGGAAAGCAGTGTGAGAATTCACCAGACAAAGAAGAAGCAAGATGAGAATGCTTTACAGAGGAAAGTTATCAAGTCATGCGGCTGAACATAGATAAGAAGTGGGGCTTAATTTAAGTGTAATAGCTAGTTAGAAAAAAAGACTCATCTAATTTTCAAGCACTTAAAAGTAATATTAAGCCTGAGTCAATTATTTGGACAGTGGCCTCCAGATATTTGGGGACAGGTAAGAGGAAGGGAAATGTCCTATTTGCCTGATTCGCCTTCAAGATCCTTAAGCTCATTATCTAGGAGGAATTGGCTAGATCTCCATTACAAGGCATCATTTTCTTCGTTAGAGTGGTATTAAATCCAACTGGAGAGTTGTTAATTATTGCCAAGGTATTTATACTGCTATCTGACCCTAAGGGCTATCATGCCATGCTGGTCATTGTTGTGGTTCACAGATATTACAGCTACATAAAACTGTTAGTTTTTTCCATCCTTCTGAAGGGGCAGGGTTCTACAGGTACCATGAAATCTGGTCCATGGAGAGAAGTGTTTCAGTTTATTTCTAGCCCAGGGGCCTCTGCCTCTATGCTCTGTATTTAACATGCATGAATACTTCAGCAATAGTTTCTTATCCTCCAGCTCTGCAGTAAACAAAAAGGAATAGCAATAGCTTATCATGGTTGGGGAATCTCTTGGACAATTCTTATCAATTTCTCAAAAGAAAAGCTCACAGACTGGTGTTGGGGTTTTTATTAGATGGTCATTGGCTATTGGAGGTAACACTGTCATCCCAGATGAGAAAATTTTAGTGGTGTGTGTGTGTGTGTGTGTGTGTGTGTGTGTGTGTGTGTGTGTGTGTTTACACATAGACTTATATAGATTATAGACGTTTTTAAAAATAGTAGTATGATTCTTTATAAATTTTTAGAGATTCTTGGATGTTATTCCTTCTCTTATCCATTTTTAACTTCCTTTTCCTTCATTGCCTGGGTGGAAGATGAAATAGAAAGGGTACCATTGTAGGCTTAAAGTAATCAGATTTATCAAATGAGACAGAAAAAGTAGGAGGCTATTTCTTGTTTCTAATTCAGTCTTTGAGAATTCATATTTGGGTGCAATATTTTTGGATCACTTAGATTTCTTATATTTACATCAGGTCCTCTCAGACATTTCCCTTCCTCATCTTCCTTTGAATTTCATATCCTTTTTTCAGAGCGCACTATGTCCAAACATGTCCAAATAATGATGCTCTTAGATTCAGGTTTATGGGGCCCATTCACTGTAACTTAAGTTCCAAATTGGACACCATCTTCTTGCTACCAAAGACACTAGGCACTTTTGTAATGCATTTGAATACATGCAGGCAAAATTCTCATGCACATACACTTAATTTAAGAGTAAAATTAAAGTATTTAGAAGATATTTTATGTCTGTTATAGGAACTACCCTCACAATATCACCTCTTCTAAGGTCTATGAACTCCCCTGCTCTGGGATACTAGGAAGAATAAAAGTAGGAAGTATGAATTTTGTCATGTGGAAATGGTCTTAAATTTAATCAGGTAGTAGTTACTTACACCCAGAATATTAATGTCACCATTGCACCAGTGAACACTTTTTGTGATGTGGATAATTATTGCAGGCTACAGGGTTTACAACTGTGTAGAAATGTTCATAACTTTTCTCCTTCAGTATATGTATATGACATTTTCTAGCACTGTGAAACCCGGCCAGTAAAGAGGAACTTTCTACCTCATACCAGCTTGATTTCTCTGACTTGTGACTTAAATATTTTTCACCATTTATATTTATAAAATTTACAAATAGAGCAAGTGTTCTGGCATGACTAATACCTATTAAATGAATATTCTGTTCATTTTTATACCCTAATAGTTAATGTAGAGCTGACTGCATATGGCTAAAATGATTTGTTTTAATAGTCTAAAACTAAATCATAAAGATTAGTATTTTCCTTAAGAATACCCAGAAACATACACATCCAGACAAAAACACAGTTCCATTACATATCTAAGAGGATGCAGCTAAAATTTATCCACAGGTAAGCTTTCATGCGATGCAACTTTTAAAGATATTTGCTAAATGATTCAGTAGATATAAAAATAACCCAAATACTATTGTTTTGATGGAAAAATAAGATTATACATTTAATGTAATAGTTCTTTTGGAATACATGCTTCCCTGCTCTATGTTTAACCAGAAAAATCATCATTGTACTTCTATATTTTCATCTTCTGAGCCAAACATAATAAGTCCAGCATAATGTGTGTTATAATAAATATATAAATTAAAATTTACTTTAATTCCTTCTTTAATCTCTATTTAGTAGTATGGAGTTTCAGCTTAAAACTAATAATCTTAAGTTTTAAGAATGTTAACATTTAAAAGTTAAAATAGACAAGCAAAAATAATTTGTGATTAAAATGTTTTGGTTAATGGCAAATGCTTTCATCTAAACCTCTTACCATACTTTTCTGTTTTTTATACTTGATCTCTCAGAAATAGAAACCTCTCTGTTTATGTGTGTGTGTGTGTGTTTTCTTAGTACACAATTACTCTGAAAGCTAGTTACTTTTTGGTTTCAGAACAATGAAAATTTGATAAAAGTTACAAATTAGGTTATCAAACCACCACTCACTCTCTGTCTCTCTGGACATAGTCAAACTCAACAGGAAAAATCTTTCAACTCATTCTCAGCATTAGGACAAACTATCTAGATGCCAATATTAGATTTGGGAGTTTTTCCATTATTGAATATCTTTTGAATAACAATTACTTGCTACTTTGTACATTACTTAGCCATAACCCCAATAGAGAACACAGACAATGCTATGTAAAATTGCGTAGTTAGATTGTAAAGTAAGTTCTTAACAATTCATAAAGCTCCAAATATATGAATTTTTAACCTACCCTTGCTTTCTTTTCATTGCAAGCATATTTTTTTAAGGTGCACCTGGTCACAGTGTGTTTAAAGTGTTTAAAGAGTTGTACCAGTGTCTTTTAGTATTACCCCTGAGCTCTGGTTGATTTACTTTCAGTACTCAGGTTGATTTCCTTCCTCCTTTGCCCACCTGAGTCTCCTAGATCCAGCTGACGTTCAGACTAGACTGTGAAATCTTTCTTTATTATCTGCACCCATGACATTCTTCCTTTTCTAAATTCATTGTCAGTATGAACCTTGCCATAAAATAAGTCTAAAATCTCCTGGTGATTCAAAGGAAGCAAACTTCAAAAATAATAAATGGCACTAGGCAAGCCCAAAGGAGTCCCTGAAATTGTGTGTGTCTGAGGCCAGGGGATCACAAGAAACAGGTAAGACCCATGCTCATGAAAAAGAAAAAAAAAAAAAAAAAGCCTACCAGTGAGAAAGTAGCAGACTTTAGAGGCAAGATCAGGAAATAAGAATTTTTAAATGGATATAAATGTGATGAAAACATGTATCATGTCCACAAATATTTTTGAAATGTGCATGAGGTGTGGTATATTAAATAAAATTCAGGAAATTCTGTTTCAGAAATAAGCAGATTTACTAGGGCTGATCCTCAAATCACATCATTTCATGATCCTAGTCAAAGTAAATGTAATATGAACCATTTAAAATTTCAACAAGAGACTTTTGGGTGGTTTTTTGTAGTAGGAATTTGTATTGCACGGATGAACACTGCTAATAGAAGTTTCTGATGTAGTTTTTCCACGTCTTACTCCCATCATTCAGAAAATAATCCCATTCTGCATGATTTGTCCTAGGTATTCAGACCGAAAATTCTCGAGGGCAGAAACAGGTGATTCATCTCTGTACCACAGCATGATGGAAATATTTCTTAAAGAACAGCACAATCCCTATGCTCCAATTCAGTGCTCTCTAGGTAAGGATATAATCTACCATTTGTTTTCTTGAGAAGAAATCATCAGCTTACCAGGATAGTTCCTTATGAGCCACTTCAAGTAATGATGTAAAATTACCAGTTTAAGATTAATAACACTGCTTCGTGTTTCATTAATCAATACCCTGTGGATTGGTTCACTTGGCTGTTAGCTCCTTTCAACAATACCTTGAAGTTAATAGAACAAAACTTTTAACATGACATGCCTAAAATAACTATTCCATCTCTGAGTTCTAAAATATAAGTTAACTGCAACATTTTTATTCTAAAACTCACTGCTCTACTAATCTAAACTTAATGTATAGTTTTTCAAAAGAGTAAGATTTGTCATTATCTTAAAGTTAAAAGTATAAATTATTTTAGTAATAATATTTTTCTTGATTAAGATCAGAGGGAGAAATAATTTCCAAAATGGTAAAACTTTTAGGTATTTTATCAGCTTTCAAATCACTTCCATTAACTGAAGTTATTCTATACTTTGACTTATAATCATACATTAAATATAAATTGATTTTAAGATAAAACAGAACTTTTAAAAAGGCAGAATTTTGTTTGTCTATACAATTAACTGATTATCACTAAAAAAATATTTTTATAAAATAAAAATTTGAATAGACCTCAGGGTTTGTAGTACACTAATCTTCTAAATATGAAATGAGCTAATCTATTATTAATTGGGACACTCTAAGATAACTATCATCTACTTAAATATTGTAAGGTTTTCTTTAAATAAATTATTGATAAGATCAAGATTTTTACTTCTCTTAATTAAGTTTCTCTTTACAAATATAATTACTATAAATTCTGAAACTCATATTCAGGTAGTGCAAGCAACTTCTCAGGCTGAAGTATGCCCATCGCTTTAATTTTAATTTTATGTTTGAAGAAAGACTCAATAATTCGGGGAAGAATTATACTAATAGAAAATTAATATTGTCCATAACTTTCCTTATTTCTCTATTTTGTTTACTTTTTTTAATTTGCTTATTTACAGGTAGAGAGTATATGATTGTTAAGAATTCACTTATGTAAACTATCCAGCACATAAACCCACAAACTTCTCATTACCAAGTAAAACCACATCATCATAGAGGTTAATATGAAATTGAATAAGTAGATGAAATAAAGTACTATTCAAAGCTCTAAAAATCAGGAAAATAAATATTTCTGAAATTATGATAGTTTTAATAAAGACAGAATTGGCATGAATGCTTTCTATTCCCCACTCATTGTTTGCACAGCATTATAAATCAGGGACACCAAGGGACTCAAAGGAATTATTGGATGGAAACTTTTGACTATCATGCTTATTGATGATGCTTGGAATATCTTTTTTTTTTCTCTTAACATTATTTTGATAGTACATATTAGAATAGTAAAAGGCAATCGAAATTCACATACCTTTTTAATAAGCCCACCTAGTATAAAGAAGAAATTCTAAAAAAAAAATATTTTAAGATTATACTTGCCACTAAGTACAGAATTTTAAAAGATTCTATAATATCCTGAATTATATAAGAAATCACCATTAAGTTTCAACAGAAAGGAATCTTAGTTGATATTCATGGGTTACAATTTTTAAATAAAAAGATACATCAATTTAAAGTTTATGAAAAGTACTTAGACTCTCTTCTTAATTAAAGAAATATTATATTGAACAAGATTATATTTCTTATTGGATGTGACATGCCACATTAGATGACTCTAGTAGAAAACATTTCCTTGGTTGTCAAGTGACATTTAGAAAAATTCTTCCCAGAGTCACTTTTATTCTGGACATTTATCCTTCATGGTTATATTTTTATTAAGCTATATCCATAAGCATCACAGGTTCTTAGTGATGATTCTCTGTTAAGATGGATTTATTGTTTACTATTAACATTTTCTTTATTCACACTTGTACACAATGTACTCTTAGCTTTTGCCCCCCTTCTGCTCCCACAGAGTCCCTCTTTCCAACCAACCAACCACACACACACACACACATACACATGTTCCTCCATTGAGGAGTAGATGTTCAAAGCTGTTGCATATCCCTGATTTTATAAGCCTTTTAACATCTAGAAAACAGTGCTTCATGGTACTCTCTTCTGAATTCAAACTCCTAATGTCCTTTCTGTTCCTCTTTCAGTGGTGTCACTTAAAAATGGGCATAAATGACACAAATGCTCTGCTTAGGACGGAAAAACTCCTGTATATCTCTAATCCTCTATTTTCTAGAAATAGGTTTGGGTCATACAACTTATAACACACTGGCTTAGTTCACCTAGCAGTATGCATTCATTTAATGTCTTTCTTCATTCTTGTTGGATGGATCATCCCTTTTTTGAATATATCATGTAATATGAAAATCTGGGAAAATAAATATGTAAAGAATATCTAAAAGTGTTAAATATTGCCCCAAATCTCTGCCATAAATTAGATGCTTTCACTAAAATATTTTGAAAGACTATAAGATATTTAAAATCTGGTTCAATAAATACCTTATATTTGTAAACTTTCATAAAACCTTTCACTTAATTGCCATCATGATGAGTTTTCATTACCAACTTCTGTGTTTTGTAGGCAATTATTTAAACATTTACTGACAAAACTTAGAACAAAGCAAAATATACCATTTAAGAAAAAATATACTTGAAATACCCATGAAAATGGTATTCAGCTCTGCTGAAATAATTTTTCCTCTTTTGAGGCACCTAATGAAGTGTAAATAATGTAACAATTTAACAGATGTTTGTGTGTGTTTGAGAGTATGGATGTGTGTGCCTGCTATAGTTATGGGTTATTCAAATCACATAAGACAAGAGACATGAAATGATAATAAATTAGGAAGAAAAGTAATATATTATTGAATATTTAATAATGTTTTAAAATTAAAAACTGTAGATCTAAGAAATAATTCAGCACTTACTGAAGTACAACTCACTGAAAGTAGTATCAGTGTGTAATAAGTTTCCACTCTCTAATTTAAAAAGGAAGTTTTATACAAATATGTATTATACACATATATATGTTTATAAAATATGAGTATTCAAAAATTCCTATATATTATTCACATATATTGTATAAAGCCCACATTTTCATGTTGTTCAAATACAAAATATGATTAGTGTAATTTTATGTATAAACTCTTACCCTTGGAAACACATTCAAATTATATCTAAAATATTTGTTAAATAATTTCACCTTTTCAGTTATCATTGTCAACTTTTCCACATTCTGTCAATTTGCCTTTATGACACAATTAGAAAAAAATGTCATAAGCAATTTACATGATTTGCTTGTAAAGCTTCCTGGGGAATTATTTATTAAGACAGTGTTCTGACATTACTAATATTTTCTTCTTCAAAGTAATTAGAAACATTTGTGAGACCAGAGGTATCAGAATAAAGTGTAATGAAGCAGTGATTCTGGTCTTACAATATGTCAATGATGAAACAAATAATACTCTGAGAACAGTTTCTAGTTCTTTGGTGTACATCTATAATTGAAACCATTGACCACTGTGGAATTTTGTATGTGGAATTTACACATCGTAGATAATTGAATGCATACTTTTAAAAATAGAACACTCTAAAAATATAATCAAAGATGAGTTCTGAGAAATTCATACCTAATTTATATTGGCATTTCTTGCTGCACTTACATTTGCTGGTGGCTGAGGCTGGTGGTCTGAGTATCATTTGAGCCTAAGATTTAATCGTTGTGCTAAACATCATAATGATACTGCCTTGAAAAGGAGAAGAAAAGAGACAACAAGGAAAGACACAAGGGGGAGAGGAGAAGAGGAAGCTGAGCTAGGGAGGGAAGAAAATTATTACCTTCTTCAGACTTCCTGATGGGCTGAGTATATTATACTTTCTCTTTTGAATTTCCAAAAACTTGACTCACCAAATGTGTCTGGAATAGAGTCTTTCAGCATGGTTGTGTAAATAGATTAGTTCCCCCATGCTTCTCTTTGCTGTGTAGACTTCTCTGGATGGCTGCAGTTCCTTCATCCTAGATCCTCAATTTAACACATTTTAGGTGGCACTTACAACCCTGAAGACCATGGAACAGTCTACTATTTGAAGCAGAATTGGCCAGATAAAATCAGCTACTAATGACTAAGCTCCAACCAGATCTTAGACTGGAGCATGACTCTATACCGGAAAGGGAGACTTAGATTTGCTGACCCAAGGTTGTGCTTGTTTTTTTCAGCAACTTCTAAACAGGTCTCTCTCAATAAAAACCAAAAGTGAAATAATATATAACACAGTCTCCAGTGTGAGTTGATAAAATATTTCAGTCTCTTTTTTATTGAAGAAGCATACTGTTACATATATTTTTAAATTCACACAAGAGTTTTGGATTGTGTTCTTATGGTAGCACTATAAAAAAAAGGTTTTGTTTTTTTTTTTTATAAATGAAGGAATTATCACATATAAATCACCCCAAATTATTAACAATAGTTATATAGTCTTTTGGTTCTTAACAATGTGACTACATTCAGAGAAACTGTTTCATTGTGGAATGTGAAGTGTGATGGTACCAGTCAGTCATTGAACCATTGTGACTTCAGTGTAGTCAAGACATTCATACACATATGTGACTATTCTTGGGGAAACACAGCATACATAATATAGTAAGTGGGTTTTATGTTTGCAAGACAACTACAAGTTAAGTAATGATAACATGATCCCACCAAAGATATCTTGCTCTAATGTATCTTTAACTCCGATATTATGGGATAAAGGACAATATCACCTTCTGTTACCATCTCTTCAGAAAACAAGAAGATAAAGAATAAGGCCATGTCTTACGCTTATGAATTTATGTCTGTGTTTTAATTACATACATTACCATTCTTAGCATTTATTTTGATAATATATATACAAACCTTTAAGTTAAAAAATAAAATTCAAATGATTTTAATAACAAAAATGTCCCTATAGTTTTCCAGGATGATTCTAGTAAGCATTATGTGTCTCTTACTTTAAAAAAGAGAAATGGTAGACATACACACATATGCCTATAATTCTATAGATTAAAGAGCTCAACTGTATTTTGAAATTCTGTTTTGCAAAAACAAAATATAGAAAGTGGGAAAATGTAAGAAATGGTATATCACTGTGCTTTAGTTTAATTTTATAAACTAAAGTATCAGTATATAGACTAACCATAGAGCACATTGTAAAATATATACTATAAATTATAATATATAAAACAATATATTGTATATACTATATATAAAGCCATATAGATATCTTTCCAAATTGTCTTTTTCCTGCTGGGTTGGTATAACCATACATACACATTTGTACATACACAGAAACAAACATATACACAGAAACACAGAAACCTCTGATAACTAGATAATTGATTCTTTTCAATAATTCATTATTTTTTCTCAGATCAAATTAATGTGGCCTAGGAATATATTCATATATTTAGAGTTTCAGGCCAAGAATGATTATCACCTGAATCCTAAAGAAATTTAGATAAATGAGCATGCTCATAAGACACAGAGAATAAGCAAGTTAATTTATATCTACTTTGACTTCCTCAATTTTATAATGTTGCTCTTAATTATCAAGAGTTAGTTTACACCCACCCCTTAAGCAAGAGAACAAAACTCTTCTTTTAGAGAAAATCTAGGCACAAAAAAACCCCATAATTTAAGAATAAAGTAAAATAAAGCAGTTGTTGAGTTCCTGGCAGGAAGTTGTTGCCTGAGAACTGTTACTCTGCTTATTTATTTTGACAAAAATAATATTACTAATAACTTTATCACAGAAGTTTCACATGCAAATTTCAATCAGACTATCAAATACAGGAATACTGGTAATTGTGCTTTTACCAAGCTGAAGTATGTATCTTGAATCCATCTGAAGGCATAGGTCTATAGTCATCTTCAGCAGTTTTCACTTGTCTAGTAGAATAAACAACAAAACCAAATAAAACAGTTTTAGTTTGAATAATAATGGTCCCGATTAGTGCTATGGGATTATATTCTTGGTCATTGTTAATATTTGTCCATCCTATTGGTTTAATAAAAATATAGGTTGACCAGAAGGCAGATATAAAGTATGGGTGGACTACCAGACTAAGAAAACACCAAGAAGATGGAGAACAGGACAGAGATGCCAGACAGACACAGAAGAAAGAAGATGAAATGCTGCTCTGAGAAAAGGTACTAAGCCACTTGACTAATCATGAGTTAGTTCAAGAGTAAGAGTAAGCAAATAATACACCTGATCCATAGGCCAAACAGCATGTAATTAATATAAGACTTTGTATGTTTATTTGGGACTGCTGGTCCAGATACCAGGGCTAGGCCAGGCCAGAAACTCTTACTACCCATTAGGTCATATGTTTGAATGACTGGTCTTCTGTTGGTTGAACAGTTTAAAAGAGATTAGAAGGTGTAAGTCTTGTTTCAGAACCACTGGTGTTTTGCTTTGATTTAGTCTCTTTCTACAGATCAGGATGTAGTGTCCTAAGCTACTGCTTCAAAACCATACCTGTATGTGTTGATCATGGGCTCTTTTGAATTGTAAGTTCCCAAATAAATATTTTCTTTTATGAGTTGCCTTGGATGAGTTGCCTTGGTTATAGTGTCTCTTCACAGCAAAAGGAAATTAACTGAGACCCACGGTACAGCTATTTTTATGGGACTAAGCACCCAGACATGAACATGCAATTTAATTTATAACCTATGCCATATAATCTAGTTATTTGTAAAACAATAGGCTGAAGCTTGTTTTAAAAGCATTTTTTTTAGAGTATTGCTTTAGAAAAGCTGTAATCAAGTAAAGCACATACTCTCCACATTATGAGAGGTATTCTTCTAACTGAGAGCCTTAATGAATTTGCAGTTAATGCTGTAACAACTGAAGATACAAAAACCAAAATTCTCAATGTCCAGGTCACCTAGAAGGTTAGGAAGGAAATGGACTCAATGAACTCAGCTTTCCCCTAAGTTTCTAGCTTGAATGTTTGCTCTCAAAAGTCAACCCCTGCTCTCCCTTCCCTCCCTCCTCCAAGTCCCTCCCAGACAGTCCTCAGCCTCGCCTTTCTCCATTTATGAAGATGACATTTTTTTAATGAAAATAAAATTGAAAGAAAAAAAAAAAACCTTCCAGCCTAGAAAGTTCTATGCTGTAATATAAGTATATGTGGTTATATGTTACATAATTAATAAAAAGCAGTCTGAAATATCAGAGAAGGTATCCCCCCACAGTCAATTCAGGAAGATCAGGGAGTGGTAACTTACACCTTTAATTCTGAGTGGTGACCCACGCCAGACTGGGAGTGGTGACCTACATACGCCTTTAATTTCAGCAGATCTGAGTTTGAGGCCAGCTTGGTTGACAGAGGGAGTTCCAGGCTCCCAGGCAGCCAATGGTGGAGCCAGGCATTTAATACCATAACTCCAGAGACAGAGATCTTCCTGTGTTTCTGTGAGGTCAAGGCTAACTACCATATAGTAGTAGCCCACGCCTTTAATATTAACCTGGATGTGAAACAACTGGGCAAAGAAGGTATTTAAGGCAAGTATAGGCAGTAGAAGCCACGAGGAGTGAGGCTGAGGAAGCTGGAAGACAGCTGGTGAGATCTGACTGTGGTGTTTCCTCTCTTTGATATTTTAGCCTTTCCCTGATATCTGGCTCTGAGTTTCCCTTATCACAAACAGAATTCTTGCAACAAGTATAGTGTTTTTGTAATAAGCCAATAACAAAGATATATATATGATGTTTTGTCTTTAAATATATTTACCTAAAATAAAATGTTTAGGAAAACTCCAATCAGTTTCAACTTTATTTTGTCCTTGATATTATGTCTAGGATAAATAAGTATGTGCTATTATATTGTGTGCTTATTCAGTGAGATCCCCACCACTATGTTTTGGAGAGCAAGTATTATCACCTTGACCTAGATTTATAACCAATTGGCCAGCCTAGATCTGAAAATCACCTATGGTCGTGGGGCACTAGTATCAGGGATGTGGCTGAAGGGTAGCTTAAGATTGCGTCTCACATATACAACCTCCCTCTTTCTTCTCTCTTGTGACCTTGAACAGAGAGCCTGGTCTGCTGAGTGAAGCCAAGTGGACCAGTCAACTTTCTAGGAACTGCACAACTTCTTAACCTCTCTTGTATCAGAAGGTTCTTTCCTTTGACCCATTAATAAATAATAATCCATCTTTACTAAATGCCTATAGTTATTATTTACAATATCTGGTACCCAACATGGGGCAGACACCAACTGTCCACATGGCATAGAGCAGATTGCAAATGCCCACATGGCTCCTGTGCTGAAATTCCTCACTTCAGCTCCCTTCCAAACATCTCTTCCTCTTTTAAAATTCCTGCGTTTCCTGCCTCGGAGCTTGCTTGTCTGACAATCCAATATGCAAACTGAGCCCAGCTTTACTGGGCTATTTAAAACAGACCCTTGTGCTTATTCTTCCCTGAGAGACTGAGCCTGCCATCCATCCATCTAGGGACATGGGCTGCCCCCCCCCCCCAAAGCTGCAGTCCCAGCAGTTCTGCCCAAGTGCTTGTTTTTAGAGGTCGGCACAAAGCTGCATGCCAGCTGTTCCAGCCACTGAGTGCCTGCAGGAGATGTCACATAAATCTGGAGCTTATTCCCTCCCAGTCATGTGATCATAAGATTGTTTGATTCTACAGGCCAGCTGCTGCAGCTCCAAAGCCCCTACTGATCTCAACACTGAATGTATTGCAGTCTCCAAAGGTGACTTTTTTTTTTTTCATTTAAAAATGTTTCCCCCATCTCTACCACTGCTCCCCTCTGTTCCTTCCTCCTAGTCCCTCCCCATCCTATTTTGGGGGTTGTTGTTTGCAGTCTGGTTATTCTTTGCTTTATGTCTAAAATCCACTATGAGTTAGTAAATACCATGTCTATCTTTCTAAGCTTGTGTTATCTCACTCAGGATGATTCTCTCAAAATCTTTCCATTTGTCTGCAAATTTCAGGTTGTCATTTTTTTTTTTAATGCTGAGTAATACTTCATTGTGTAAATGTACCACATTTTTTTAGTCCATTCTTCACTTGGGGAGCATCTGGGTTGTTTTCAGATTGTGGCTGTTATGAATGATACTGCTATGAACATAGTTGAGCTAATGCCTTTGGGGTAAGAATGTGCATCCTTTGGGTATATGTCCAATAGTGATATTGCTGGATCATTGGGTAGGTTTATTCCCAGTTTTCTGAGGATTGCCACACTGCATTCCATTGCACCATCAATGGAGGAGTGTTCCCACTGCATTATATCCTCTCCAGCATAGGCTGGATGACCTTTTAGATATGATCTTGAATTCGGTTGGCCAGCATTTAATTGAGTATTTTCGCATCAATGTTCATGATGGAGATTTGTCTGTCATTTTCTTTCTTTGCTGCATCTTTGAGTGGTTTGGGCATCAGGATGACTGTTGGCAATGTTTCTTTAGTTATGTAGCTCAGTTTAGCAGTCATCCCAGGATGCTCCTATTCCTGTCCAAACCTAAGGAGGACACATCAGCATCCGATCTTCAGAACAATATAGAATGTCTGTTCTGTTACTGGATGCCTTTTGAAAATGTGTGTAATGGATAAAATAAAAACAGATGAGTATAATATGGGCCCTCAGTAGAGCAGCAAAGTACATTTCTGTATTTCTTCAAATAAAATATATACTCTTTCACATTTTTATTTAAAGAGTAATAATGATAATAACATAGTTTTGGCTGAAACATTCACAATTATTTATAAATTGTTCCTTTTTTATTGTTCAATTTTTTTGAGAGGGACTATCACAAATAATCATCAATACTAAAGCTACCCCAGCCAATGACTTTCAAGATTATATTCTCCTATCCAAGAATAATAAATAAATATATACTAAGAGTAAGCAGAATCATTTTAGACTTATTAAGATAAAGTAATAATGAATTAATGAAAAATCCAAAGATGGATACCACCAAGTAGCCCTAATTGATGCATTTATAGCTCTTGTGCTGGAATTTACATGAAGACTAAAGTACTATATTTTGAAATGGTTCATTTTGATCCTGAAGCAGTGAAGAGTCCACATGCCTTCTATGTACCTGTTTAGACTAACTGGATACTCAGTGCAGGAACTGTATGTGCTAGGAGACTAGTTCATGATTTGCCATACATTTTGTCTTTACTGCCTACGGAGATCTAGTTTCTGTCTTCCTATTTTTCATTAGTATTTTTGTCAATTAATATTGAGTTATATATTTTTACACAAATACTATAAAGGCCAGATGTTTCATTTACTAGTTTGGTGTGACAGGCAGGTTAAATGTTGTAATGGGATTCAGGTGTCAGCTGATAAGATCTGAAGATGCCTATGCAGGGTCCCGGGCTCCTGAAGGGGGAGTGGCCAACCCTATTCATAAAAGGTTGCTGGATTTTTGGGGCCCAGTTCTCTCTCTTTGTATTTTTTGTTTCAATTGAACCCCGGGCCGCTATGGTGAGAGAACAGAATATTAACCACTATGTAAGGAACACAGGTGAGCCACGGACACGTGGCAGACAGATTAATAGAAATGTGTTGAGTTAAGATGTAAGAACAAGCTAGCAATGTGCCTCTGCTGTAGACCAAACAGCGTGAACTTAATATAAAAATCTGAATCATTTCTAGGGGCCTGATCAGCTGCAGGCAGCTAAGGGGTCTGGGCCTGTAGGTCTGTGGGTCTAGACCTCTGGCTTCCCGGGACCAAAGAAACATTATTGCTACAAATGGCACATGCTGTTGACATGTCTTATGGTAGAATACATTAACATGAGCATGAAATTATTGTTTCATGTCAGGATCATTCATGGTAAAGTCATTTATTTTCTCCTGTAATTGGCCATGCTTATGAAAAAAATATTTTCAAGGTATGTAAACTCACATTTTTGTCTCTAGAAATGTATTCTTTGTTATTTAAGATACATTGACGGGTCTTATGTTGAAGAATTTCATTGCAGTGCCTTTTTTCTCTATATCTCTGGATTTTTCAGTAGTAGGAGATGGCACAAAATTGAACTTTCAGCATTTCATTTTACTTGTGCCTTTGGGAATATTATTTTTATCTATCTGTGCAAATAACTTTTTTTTCTTTCTTACTCTTCTATTGATTCAATGTTATGAGGCATCCAAAATGTCATTTGTGAGTCTCACTTTATAAAACAAGGTAATTGTGATTGTGTTTTTGTTATAAATGGGGATTTTTAAAAATAGATCTTAAAAGAGTATAGCAAGTAGTCATGGAATAAGGTCAAACTTCCAATTTTCTCCGGAGTCTTAGACTATGGAAGAAAAAATATCAGTCATTGATTAATGATTTGAAATACTTATTGCACAGTATAAGTAATATTTACATAAGAAACAAAATCTCTAGAATTTTATAATAAAATAATATAAATTTTTCTCATCATATAAATGCAGGTAATGAAGCTATCTTATATACCAATAGTCACAGAATATAAAAATAATGTTAGCCAATAGATTTATTTCATTTGTCAATAAAAGAAGCTTCCTTATTAGATAAAATATCTTAAATTTAAGAATTATAAAACTATTAGCATAGAGACTGTGTTACTATATGAATTATATTATCATTTTCATGAAAAAATTCTGCCATTATTAACTTTCTGGCAGGAGATATATACAGCTTAATTTTACTATAGAAAGAATATAGCAAACATCACTGCCTTTGATTTATCACTGTGGTAAGACTAATACTCCAATTTCAGCCTGAGTAGCTTTATGTTGAAGCATGCTGCATTTAGCATTTCTGTGTGCCAGACTAAGAGAAGAGACAGAATAAAAATGATACAGAATGAAAGAAATAAATAAAAAATGAATGAAATGAAGAAGCAAAGAAATGAAGGAATGAAGGACCACATTGTATGACAGTGTATGTGAAACCAACTGAATCTTTGGAACAAGCAAGAAGAAAGGATGTACCACGCCTCAGAGTGTGGTGTTCTCTGTTTTGTCGTTGGCTGAGCCTCTACTCACCTCTATGTTTTAAAAGTAGGTTGTACTTTTAACTCATGCTTGTGACATTTCTTGTGTAAAATTATAATTCTATATAACAAGATTTTGCTATGTTTGGTGTAGAGATTTAAAAAACACAAGTATTGATAACCACTTGAAAACTGTATTTCAATTGTCAAAATGAACTTCAGTAAATCATTCTCTGGGGTCTGGTGCTATTTCATTTCATCAGATGCTAAATTTACTTCTAGCTAAATAGTCATATAATAATTGGTGTTTTGTGCCATATACTATTAGTATGGCTAGATTATAAAATTGATCCCAATGTTTGAGTTTAAAAATATATTAAGCAAATACTGGAGTATCTGGAATAAAGATAGATCATCTTGACAAGTGATTCAAATATTATGTGAAGGGAGCAATCCCATAATATTTGGACATTTTCATACATGTTTATTGTAATGGGTATACATACCCATTTCTTCATGAATATTTGTTGAGTAAGCACCAACATTTATATTTTATTTATTTATTTTCATATTTTTTCAAGGTTGTTGACCACTGATGTCAATACATGACCTGCTTAAGAATTTAGTCCACGACCCAAAAATAGTGGATTGTTTCACTTTAGAACTTCAAGAAGTTGCATTGAGAGGTTGTTTTGCTGTTTGTTGTTGTTGTTGTTGTTATTGTTATTCAAGACAGCTCACCTGAGCTATTAGGAGATCACTGACTCTGGACTGACAGCTGGGGAATCTACATTGAATCAAACTAGGCCCTCTGAATGTAGACTATAGTGGTGTGGCTTGGTTAGGTAGTGGGACCTCTGGAAGCAAGACTAAGATTTATCCTCAGTGTATGAACTAGCTTTTTGGACCCCATTCCCTATAAAGGAATGCTTTGCTTAGCCTTGATACAGGAGAAAGAGGCTTGGTCCTGTAGCAACATGATGTGCCAGTCTTTATTGACTCCCCATAGGAGGCCTTATACTCTCTGAGGAGTGGATTGGGCAAGAAGCTGGCCCGTGATTGAAAGGAGAAGAGGAAAGGGAAACTGGTTGATTTGTTAAATAAAAAAAATTTTCAGTAAAAGTAGAAAACCTACTAAGATATGAATTTAATCTACATAACAAAAATTATTAAGCTCAAAAAATTCTGAATTTCTAAATGTGCCATACAGCCTAATGAACAATTTACCTTTAGGGAAGAGTGATTATTTAGGAGTCTGCACACTTAGGGCCACACAGTCTTCTTCAAAATAATAATATGAAGTTTTCTATTAGAGCATCTTACAGACTCTAATAATAAATGCATAGAGCTATACTTCCTTATTATTTAGACCCCAGTTGCATAATAATCTGAATAATTACTGCAGACCTACATATAAAATATTCATTGGTCAATCTATGATACTGGTGAATCTTCTTCCAATTATTCTTGTAGTCCTTTCAAGACTAATTCTTGGTAATCAACAATAATATTTGTATTCTGTTATGAAAAGATGGAACCAACATAATTATACTATATTCTTGAATAAGTTTTCTGAATTTTGTCCTTCATATTTGATACTTTTATAATAAGTGGTGATCAAAAGTTGTGTCAGGAGCTACCTAAAACAGAATAAACAACACATGGCAAGGTTTAAAGACTAGATGGATATCTCAGGATTGCCTAACACTCAGGATCCTCTGCCTCCTTCAAAAATCCAAACAGTGTGTGTGCTAGAAAAGAAAAGATGTAATCAACAACCTAGCCACAAACTTTTTGATTTACAGTGGGTTCTAGCTGCAAAATAGATGTGTAACATTGGAACAATGCTTGTGAGAGTAGCAAACCAATAAATGCTCTGACTTAAGGTATACTCCAAATGATTAAACTTAATGATGCTAAACTAGATATTCCAGGAACTTAGGACAAGATAAAATACTACTGTTTTACTAAAATAACACAACAAAAATGACTCCTAATGACATTCTGCTATACATATGGAACAGTGCCTTTTTCAGCTGTCACCAAAGAAACTTTATGTACAGCATGTGGGGGAACATTACTGAGATTCACAGCTGGGAAATATATAGAAAGTGAGAGACCTTAGAACACTCATCCCCAAGTTGGATGTCTCCATCAAATTTCTCATCCTAAAGCTCAGAAAACCCTGCAGAATTTGAAACAGAAAGATTTTAAAAGCCAGATGAGATCGAGGGCATCAAGAAACAAGGCCTTCTAGTCACAACAGAGATGGCACACGAATGAATTCACAGAGAATGAGGTAGCATGCTCAGGGCCCTCAAGAATCTACACCAGATGAGGTTTTAGAGCTGAAAGAAAAAGTGGACACCTGCTCAGTCTCTCGTCCAGAAACTATCCCCAGTTGATAGCAACATGCAAATGAAAATCTAAAGGATTTTACTGAGAAAACAAACTACTTTTAATGGTCAGCAGCATACCCAGCATTAGATGGACAACAGAAAATGAGCTCAATGAGATTGATGGAGGTTCCTTATTTCTGAGTGATATGCAGGGCTTTTGTTTACTTTGTTTGTTTTGTGTTTTTCCCTCTCTCCCTTTCTTTCTCTATCCCAACCTCCCTCCCTCTCTCTGCCTTCCAGATGTTTTGTTTATATATTATGACTTACTGTTTTCTGTTTTTATGGGATTCCCAAGTGTGTGAAAAAGTGTGACTCTGTGTCTATATATCTGTTTCTTGTGCCTTTTGTGAGCTTTTTCCTCCTATTTATCTGTTTTGTCCTATTCTGGTGTGTCTGTTTCATTTCATTAAAATCCTTTGGAAATATATTAGTTAATTAATTAATTAATGAGAGACATAAAGGAATAGATCTCAGTGGGATGAGAGATAGAAACTGGAAGGAATAGAGGAAGGGGAACCTGTGATCATTTTATATTATATTCAAATAATCTATGTTCAACTTAAAAAGACTGTGAGATAGGATCCCTAGCCAATGATAAAAAGTCATAACTTCAACCTTAGAATAAAAACCAAATGCACAGCGTGCTTCTCTCTCTGCATTTCTATGGTCATATGTGCCTTGTCCAGAGTAAATTCTGCCTTGTGCAGACTCTTAGTTGAGATGATGGTCTCTTGCTTTAAAACCCTGAACCTATTTCTAAATACACCAAAGGAGGTTAGTGAGTGTTGTTTCTTAATATGATACCCAGCATAATGATTATTTAAAATTTAAAAAACCTGAGCAAAGGATGGAAGAGGTTTTCTTTTATACCTATTGTCTGCTTCAAGACAGAAAATGCTTTTGTTCCTTCCATGATTCTCCTTTCAATGTTAACACAGAAAGTAAAATGGAGCTTACCAACACTGCTTGGAAGAATTATGCAATTTTCTCTTGATTTTGGTCTCAAAAAGGAACATTTACAAATCTCTGAGTATTCTGCAGGTCAGACAGAATCCTAAACCTTATATGTTCTCCAAGTCTCATGCTCCTCCAGCCCTGGGGATCATTTACCATTTCCTTTATTTCCTCTGTTCTCTATTTTAAGAAGAATAAAACATGGCCTTTTTAGTATTTCAGGAGTTATAGATAAAGGCATAGCTAAAATTTTCCTTCATAATTTAATTTTTACTTTGTAAATACTAAATGTAGTTTCTCAAAAAAGATAAAAGAAAAAAAAAACCTAGATGTACAGATGAGGTAATACCATACAAACAGTACCTGAATCTCAATGTCTCATGGGGGATATAGCAGAAAGGTCTTGCTCTGGACACCTGGAAAACTCACCAATTGTCATATTTGTACTTATCCCCACTGAAATGACAATGTCTTTCGGATAATAACAAAAAAATCACAAACCTCTAAAAGATTTTCAAAAAAAAATTATAGAAGCCAGAATATGTATTCTCCAAGTCAATTGTTAGCTCCCTGGAATCAGAAAATATGTAAAATGCCATTTTGTAAACTTTAGCTTTAAATAAATTTGTGACAATCTTTTGCCTTTCATAAAACATTGTGCTATATAACTGAGTGCAAGGTGGTATAATATGATCTAAACTGGCCTCCTCTGATTTACCTTCTCCTAACCACTGACCTAATTCTTTCTGTATTCAAATGAAATTCTCACATATTTAATTGCTTTAACCATTTAAAATTTGATAGAGAATGATATTTTTAAACATTTTATGTGGTGCTTAATGTTTTATTCTCATAGGTAAGACAAAAACATTGTTGGATATCAGAACTATTGGAAATCAGAACCACTGCTGTCTCAGGGACTCTTCACTTCAGTGCTGACCAACATCATCTAAATCATAAGACTCATTTACAAGTTGTACTGTACTGAAGTCTATCTCTGTATTCCTTTCTGTACTATGGCATTTTGCTATTATTCCTAGAAAATGGTTTTATCTCACCATCATAGACTCCTATCTAAATGGTATCCTATGAAATGTGTACTTTATTTACATTATTTATTTATGCAGCTTTGTTTCTTCCTCATTCAAACCTCAAATTATGCAATTACTGCATGCTTTCATAATTTGACAAACTTCTACCCATCTGGTCATCACCATGCTTAGCTCATAAGCTTTGAAGAATATTTTATCTGCTCTGGGCCTCCTCAAAATTAATACAGAAGTCAATAGTCCCTAGTTGCACATAGTAGATGAAAAAGTTCAAGTATATAAATCTAAAGATATGAACAACAGAAGGCCAATGATAAATTTATCTCTCCCAGTGGCATAAAGAGAAGTCACATACTGTTTGTAACATCAAAGTTATTGATGAAAATAAAAATGTATATGCCGAAAAAACCAATATTGTGCAAAGTTCAGATAATAGTAATTAACAGTTCCACAGAAATTTTAGTTCAAGGAAATGGCCAGAGAGGGAAAAACAAAAATATTTTTTTCCTAAATACTTCATATGTTATAAACTATAGTATTCCTAAAAAAATCAAGTGTAATTTTCTTTTGTTTCAGTATCATTCCAGAGGTGTTGTCTCCATGAGTCGTGTCTAAAGTTTCTCTGGTGGAACAGAAGAAAAAGAAAAGATTTAACACAAACACTTTTGCTTATTTTCTCTAAAGTACTGAAATGATAGAGAAAAAGGGGGAAATGAAATGTTGATTATATGGTTGTAAGGAATGAAGCAGGAAGAGAATTATTTTATGAGCTCATGTTCTTGCAACCCAACTCATCATTTGAAATTCAAACACATGTCAAACAAGACAATTTCTGTCTGATTTTTAGCTTGGAAACACTACAGCTATTGATTTTTAAATACACTTTCTTTGTCCATTTTTTTTCCTCGTGAGCGGACAGAGTTTAGTAAATTTTACTGCAATTTCAGTGTGAAAAAAATGACAAAGTTAATATAAGAAAATAATTAAAGAGAGTATTCAAAAAGTATTTTTTTTCTGAGGAGTGTATATATAAACAATCTGTGTCAGATTATCTAAAACTGACCTTGTTACAACACTTTTATTTGGGGGATACCAAATGGTACTACATATCACAATTTTTAACAAAGAAAATTAAATTACCAAATGTATGCTTTGCATGTTTGCAAGATAAAAATATTAAAATATTTGGATTTATTTTATACTTATCAAGTCTGTATCTGGCTGCAATAACCTTATGAACCAAAACTCAAATAGTATGTAAAAGAAAAGAACATTTATTAATATTACAACATGTATTTAGGGGCATTAACCTATACAAAATGACCCCAAGAGCAGCTTGTAGGCTCCATTTTGTCATAGCAAAGGGACATTTAGGGACAATTAGGTCATCTAAATATGGTTGGCTAAACAAACAGAAGTTATATGTGTAAACTTTTAAATAGCTGAGATTTAGTCTTGTCATTTTTTTTTACATATTTGCAAAAGCTTGAGTAGCTTTTATGTGGCTCTGAAGGGGCTGCTGAATTTTTCCTTGAGACACTGCAAGGTTGGCTCAGGCCTGGTCTTTGGCTGTAAGAACATTGTCAGCAATTTGCCCATTCTGGGAGAGACACCTGTTTTGCCCTTTACAGAGAACTGAAACCTAAACACAGTTGTAAAGGTGGATGAGTTTAACAGCTTCAATATATATATGTAGTGGAAGATTATTTTAAGACGTTACATGCATTTATGCTGCAGAGAAGTGTTTAAGGATATAAATATGTGTTGCATTGTTTTCTGTTGTATTTGTTTAACTCTATGAAGCTATGTTTCTTTGCCTGTCTAAAACAAAAGACTGTTCTAATTAAGAACTAAATGATCAATAATAAGGCAGGAAAAAGAACAGATGAGTCTGGCAAGGAGAGATAATAAGTAGGGAAAGATGTCTGAAAAGAAGAGAGTGGAATATTGAGTAAAGAAAGGAGAGGAAGATGCTAGGTGCTAACCACCATTCTACATAGAAAGCCACAGAGTAAGAAGTAAAGCAAGTTATACAGAAATAGAAAAAGGTAAAAGCTCAGAAGCATAGGGTATACAGGATAATTTAAGAAAACCAGGCTAGAAATAAGCCAAGAGGAGTCCAGGCATTCATAAAAAAATTCATAAAGTTTCATGTGATTTATTTGGAAGTTGTGTGGCAGGTCCCAAAAGAGTTGTTGAAAATTTCTGTCCTGTCCAGGAACTTCCAGATATCAGGCAGGTTCTTCCCAAATAATTGACTCAGAAGTTTAATATAATAAATGATGGTCCAGTAGCTCAAGCATACTCCTATTTATTTTTTACACTTACCATATAATTCTATTTATATTTAGTCACATGACTTGATATCTGTTGTCAGTAAGGCATTCATATATTGCTTCCTGAGTATCTGGCTGGTGTCTGCCTTTCCACATTTTCTCTGTCCATAATTCTAGTCTTGTTTTACCACCTATACTCCTGCCTGGCTATTGACGAAACTGTTTTTTATTAAATCAATATGAGTAACACATTTTACAATGTACAAGAGCATTATCCCATAGCACTTCCCCCTTTTTAAAAAAAACAAGAATAGGACAATTTTTAAATACAAAATAACACATTTTTTAACTTGACTATTTTCTGTAACAACTTGTAACCAAATAAAACAAAGACAACTTCCTTAATCCATTATTTGGGAATATGGTTGTAGTTCTGTAGACTACTTTCTGCTGATTGGGGGGTATAGGTAATATTTGGAGGGTGCTGAGAAAATTCAAGACTATGGTCAAGTCTTGACTAAAGAATTATGTACAACTCGTAGGAAACTGCAAGAAAGTTGTCAGGACCGGTTAAATTATCTGGGCCATCTTTTCTCATCAGAGAGTTTTCAAAGAATCTTCCTCAATCAAACCTTATTTTCTTTAACCTACAATAAATTCACAGCTTCTTGTTTTCTGTTGAAATAAAACAAAACCTCTCATCCAAAGAAATGTATCTTTTGACTTGAATTTTAAAGACAAGATATTTTTAAAATATACATGTTGGTTTAAGCCAGCAGCACTTATAAACAAGTGTCTCTTGGCAGCTCTTGATTCTTCCTCAGCAGTCAAACAATTCAAATACAGCATAATAGCATACAGTATCTAGACTCTGTTTATATTCCATCTTTATATGGCTTATATGTTTTTATTTTTTTAAAGGACTTTATTATCTTGTTTTCTTTTCTCTCCAAAGCTGATGCAATTTTTACCATATTTTATTTCATTTAGAGAATTTTGTTTTTCATCTGAAAAATATATATATACATATATATTTATGTATGTATAAATAAATATATACATATATAATATATATATATATTAACCAAAAGAGTCTTTAATCTTCTATAAAGTGAGGCTAAAATTAAATCCTCTATGGTGGCTGGCTTCACCCAACTTCTTGGTCTGTGAGAGCTAGGCTTCATGGAAGAATACTAGAAGGAGCCACTCCATCTCTGGGAATGTTTAAGATCCACACTGCCACCAAGTAGAGCACCACTCCATGCTGCTCATAAGCCTCGTTTAAGTGATTAGCAGCTTAAAAAGCTTCAAGATTTCAGCTGCTAATGCTGAATGAGAAGCCTCTCTTAAGGAGTCATGGCTGTGCTCACCACCAGTAAACAGAGCCTAGTCAAGAAAATGCTGCTGCCAAAAAGCCTTGCTTTTTGTACGTATGAGCAGTAACTATAAATCAATATGCAGGACATGCTTGTACTGAGCCCCTGTGGAGGTACCATCACTCGGTGGCTCAAGGTACAAACCACTCTGTACCAGGTCCCAATTTAAAGATAGAACTAGGAAGTTAGTTTTGACTCCATTTCTATGTTCTAGAACACTTTTTAAGTTTTCTCGGGCTTTATGTGGATGTATGTGCCACACATTGGAGCTCCATTTGTAGCTTTTAGATGCTGCCCTTGTCCAAAACTTCCAGATACCTGGCAGCAACTTCCAAAACAATTTACTCAGATTCTTAATATTCTAACAACTGCTGGGGCAGTTGCTCAAACATATTATTATTTAGCTCTTGAACTTAAAATTAACCAAAGTTGTATTTATGATTAGCCATGTGGCTTCGTATCTTTTCTTAGTAAGGCATTCCCATCTTGCTTCCCATGTATCTGATTCTTGTGTCTCCTTTTTCTGTAATACTCGTGGTCTAGTTGTCCTGCCTTTTTGTCCTGCCTGGCTACTGACCAATTAGTGTTTTACTAAAGCAATATGACTCAAAAATTTTTACAGTGTACAAAAGTGTTATCCCACAGCAATAAACAGAAAAAAACCCTCAAAACACAACTACAAAATAAGTCTAAAAATAAATGATGAAAAATTATTGTAACTATAAATGCATAATTTAAAATTTATTTTAGCTAATATTAAACATAGTAGATTTGAATTTCTATTAAATTTAAATAATTCATATGGTAGCTTAAGACTATTAACCTCAATATCATTGGTATGACCAAAAAAGTTAGTTAAATTAGGATAAAAAATAATAAATAAATGGTTCTATAAGACTATATGGTTAACTTTCTTGTTTTCTTTTGTTATCAATATTTTTGTAAGATTAGAATATAGTTACAACATTTCTTTTCTTCCTCCTTGCAAATACTAAATTCATATATTTTTACATTATTAAGTCATGAATAATATTAGCTAAAAATAAACTTCATATTATGAATTTATATCAGCAGTAATACTTTTATTTCTAAATAAAATATGATCAGTCTCTGTAATGCTAATTTTATATATGCTATTAGGGCTGACGATATGATATTTTTTCTTCTCTTGAGAAGATTCCAAAATATCTTAACGGCCTGTTGTTCTTTGTAAAGGGCTGAGAGTCCATAGGCTTGTTCCAGTCCATTTTCCATCTCTGTTGGTGTTATTCCTGTTTAGCTCATGGCTAAGCGGGAAAACTGGGCAGATTTTGTGGGCCTAGCTTCTGACAATATTAAGAGATATTATCTTAGAGTAAACTTCCTGATCCTCTGGTTCTTATGTTTCATTTCCCTCTTCCCAGTGAAAACAGCAGTGTTGTCCTGTATCAACAAATTTAAATTTTTAGTTTTTTTGTGGTTTCCTATAGTGGTTTTCCTCTTTTGTAAAGAGTAGTTTTCTTGAAGAAAAAATACTGTGGAGTTGGTTTTGACACTGTAAGTTTTGTATAAATAGGCATAGTTACATTATCCCATGTCATTCAGTATGTTATTTTTAAAATATATTCTCCTAATATTATTTGAACTATGTGCTAATATTCTATTTGAAAATAATTTAATATCAGATAACTTTTGATGGGTACAAATAAGTCATTGCAATGAGCAGAAACTTACTTGATAATTCTCTTAAAATTGCTTTATGAATATATTCATCCTTTTATTCTGCTTCCTTCTGTTGAGCTCTTGTTTGTTCATTCTTAAGGAATGATATGGCCTGCAAAGATACAAATAGCCTACAAAGTGAACAGAGTAACAAAAAATATCTACAAATGTAAATAAAAATAAGCAACAGCAACAATCTAAAATAATGATTTGTTAACAGCAAGGAAAGAAGTGGCTTCTGAAACTTCACAGTATATGATAACTAAATAAAAATAACCCCACCTAAGTAAGCCTGCCACAGGTTTCCCCCACGAATCTTTGAAAGGTTTTCTATCTGATCGATATCTTGATTTAGTTTCTGAGGGACTTTATATCAGAAAACAGGAAAGCCTGACAGTAAAAAAGCATCATGTCAATTAAAGAACTAGTTAAGGAGCCCACAAACTGATTAATCATACTGTAGTTCCTATTCACTGACCCTGATAAAAGCAGTGAAATTAATTATGACCTCTTATTGGCCTCCAGATCTGACGTGTTTACAGACATATTTCATATGACATAAATGGTTAGACAATCCAGCTTGACTGCATAACCAGAAAGCATAAAAACAAGTCAAGTTTCATCATGCAGATCTGATCAGTTCAAATGGAAAATTATAATTTGCATTTGAAAAGAACTCATAGAGGTTTTGTATGGCTATCTCATATTCAAAGCTTATTGAGATCTATTTATTTAGGTTTACATATAGAGCATCTCTGTGTGCATTTGCTAGAATCTTTTGTGTCCAAAGTTTCTGACTTTGTAAAAAGTTTGCCTTGAAGAAAGAGAAATTAAGCCAACTGGTTTTGACTATCGGCATCTTTGCCTCAATTTTATTGAAACTGAAAAAAACAAAACAGAACAAAACAAAACTGTAAAGCTAGTAGCTGAATCACTTATTGGTAGAAAATCTAGCTCTTTCCATGTCTACTTTCTATGTTGTTTGAGTGTCATTTAACAAATTTCTGCCTACCTGCTTCCAAGTTATGTTTTATAGGTAATATTATTATAATTTCATCTGTGGAATAGCTTCAATTTAAAAAAAATTATTGTCTTTTACTAAAATTCTATGTACTGAAAACAAGTGTGAGATCCTTACTGTTATTCTTATGTATAATTCTTTAAAAGTTCTCTTTAAAAGTCTACTCTTTTTTCTTTGTTACTTCTATATATGAATTTGTACATACATATATATTCCAAAATATGTATGTGTTATTTATATAAAATCTATTTAGTCTATATAATGTGACTTGTATGCATGTTTCAGGGCTGACCATTTGGTATTGGATCACCAATTGCTGTACTCTTCCCTGGGAAAGACTATTATTTGTGCTTTTAGATTTTTATGTATGGTTGAGAGCTTGTGTTGTTCCTTGTTCACTTTTTCCTTATTCAGCTCATGTTTCTCTAATTTTAATAGATTATGGGGCTAGATCACTTGATAAGCTAAATCACAGGTGTTTATTTCACTGATTCTCAAGTAATGTGTGTGCACATGAAAACATGTGAAGAGAAGGTTAATTGGTGGGTCTTCTAGAAAAGGCATCAAATATTCAAGAAATGACAAAAAAAGAAGATCCTAAAATACTCAATTGACTCTCTCTTTCTTATTTCAACACCCAGAGAACTCCACTCTCAAAACCAACACACTACTCAGAATGATTTTAAAATCATAACAATAAAGTATAGAAGTTATGTCATGGGTGAAATTAAAGTTATTTTTTAAAAAAGTATATAAAATTTTATTTTATTATGGACATGCCATCAATCCTTGTTTTACCATTCTTGTAAATTTGTGCTACCAACACTCTCAAATAAACTTGCAAATACACCGTTTGTTTGGAAGAACATTTGGGGGAAGGGTAAATGGGTTATTCAACACAGAATAACTACATTTTTCATAAAATTAATATTTGAAGATCAAAATAAAACACTACGATTTTTAACTTAGATTCTTATATCATGAGGATATGAATGACTTTTGACTACTATTTTCTATTTGTAGTATTCGTAAATTCTGTCAAAAATTAGAGACTAGTTGATCTAAAGAGAAACAATACAAGAACATAGAGATAATTACAGAAAATTTAAAAAAATTGCTGCTATAGATCAATAGCCAATACTGTGATGTAACCTATATAATTCCCATATACTCATCCCTATAAATTTTATTTTCATTATTTTAAAATAAGTTAAAAATAAATTTGTGTTTAAGATAAAACAAGCACATCAAAATATCTTTACAAAAAATACATAAATAAAACTGTTACATGTTTAGCCATAGGGGATAAATAAATGTTTTTAGAATTTTTATAAAGCCTTACCATAATTAACATAATGAATTTTAATTTTGAAAAATTGAATTTCTTTTTTAGAATTAAGTTACTTTTTAAAATTTTAACTGAGACACAATAATAGTTAAAATGCATTATAATATAATGTTTCAATACATGCAAATGACATATAATGAGAAAATTGAGACATCTATATAAACATCATTTAAATCATTTAGCTTCAAAAAACTGTAATAGTTAATTTGGTTATTATTCTGTCTTAAGTAACTTTTCTATTTCTGTGAAGTGACACCATGACCAAGACATCCTATATATCAAGGCAATTAATTGGAAGCTTGCTTACAGTTTACTAACCAAAAAAAAGAAAAAAAATGTTTGAAAAAAAAATTCTCAAGTTCAATAGCCTATTCAGTTATTACCAGGACAATTAGAAATTGTAGACAGAGTTGTGAGATCCCAGCAACATGGACAATAAAAATTATGAAGACAAATTTAATATTAAAACATCTAAAGATTGATCCATGCCCTCTCTGGCATCTCTAACCTGATAACAGTGATCCTTTTTTCCCCACACTGCTGGAAATATATGGCTGCTCCAAATTCATCTCTACTGGCTCCTGCATCAGGTACATCTCTCAGCTGCTGGATCACCCATTATCTGTATCAGTATTGGACAGAGAGGGACATTGACAGAGAAGGCCTAGGATGCTTTGCACTCATGCATCTTTTGACTTCACTAGCTGAAGTTTCTCACTGACACCATTTCTAGGTACATATCCACAGCATCAAATCGCATTGGTGTTACGGCTGCTATAATTTGAGTGGTTGTCTCTGAGGCTCTGGGATTAGGCTGACTGCAGCAGAGCCTCATTTCTATTTATAACAGGACTCTTTCTATGTGATTCTAAGCTTTGTTCTTTCGGAAGTCATGGGATATCATATGAGTTTCTGGCCCAGTTTAGCCCTGTGGTCTGGATCTGCCTGCAGCTGCTTAGCCCCCCAAAATGACTCAGAAGCTTATCTGCATGCTTTTTAGCCTATAGCTCAAGTTTATTGCTAGCTAGCTCTCTCAACTTAATTCAACCCATCTCCATTAATCTGTCTTGCCATGTGGCCATAGCTTACCTATTTCTTTACATCTTGCTTTTTGGGTGGCTGGATTGCACTCCACATAGTTCTACCTTCCTTCTCCTTTGTTTATGCTCAGATTTCCCACCTGCTTCTAAGATGCCCTGCCATAGGCCCAAACAATCTCTTTATTAACCAATTATATTCACAACATAGAGGAACACATCAATGGTGTTTTTTTTTTTTTATGGTACCCTGTGTCTTTGCAATCATTTCCTCATATTCACTCTTACCTTCCATAGTTCTTTTTCCATGTCTTATCCTTTGTCATCGTTTTTGTTGGTTTGTTTGTTTTGGGTTCTTTCTAGGAAGTCTGGGGAAAGTGGTAGCCTTAGGGTTAGAAAGAGAGAAGACAAATGAACATTATGTAGATTATAAATAAAGATTAGTTCTATCTTTCTCTCTGTTATATTCAATCAAACAAGCATTGTCTTCCAACATAATATGAATTTAATTCTGAAACTGATTTATATTGTTCAACTTTTGTGTACTTTATTTTAAAACACATAGATCAGTAAATTAGTATTTTATTTTTAGTAATATAAATTAATAAAAAGCAATTTTATTTTTGTTTGAATATAGGGCAAATTTAGGAAACAATGAAAATATAATCACTATAAAACTATAACTATAAAAGTAATCAAATCATTATATAATGAATCAAAATACTAAAAGTATTTTTGGAGTAAAAGTAAATACTTTGTCTTTTTAAAGGAATTAATATTTTTGTTATTAGTAGTATGCGAATATACATAATAGATTTTAGGTTTTTATTGAAAGTATATTATAACTTCAAATTAAATTAGGGGGAAATTAAAAATGAAATATAGATTTTTCAAAAGTGATTATTTGTAAAATTCTTTGAAATTCCTTCATATTTTATGATCTTCTCACTAAATAATGAACAAAATTACAGAGCTCATAGAAGAGGTGAAAACATTTTGTGACAAATACAGCAAATGTCTATAGTCAAACATTATTTTCTAGATGACAGATAGTTTCATACATACTTTCACATTAGCTATGACTACGCATGAGACAAAAATCTCAGTGTGGATGCAAGAGGAGCTCCTGAACTCATACCCTTTGTAAAATGCTACTGGAAACTGATGGCTTCAGGGTGTGGCGCGGTAACTTTCCTTCAGGAAAGACATCCATGAAAGGTTACCATTGCATATTCTGGAAAGACAAAATGTATTTTGTGGGTTTAAAATTTAAAAGAGTACCTTAAATTGTGAGATAATATCATTGGGGTGGAAACTGAAAAGTAATTAAAAAGAAAATGGAGGTAATTTTATCAACATACAAATATATTTATTGAATTCTCAATAAAGTATAAATATATATGTATATATATAAAGCATTATGCACTAAGAATTTTAAAATAATGTCTAGAATATAATAAAAAAAGATATTTTTGATATAATGTGTGTGTGCATGTGTGTACATGTCCATGCTTGTTTCTTTATTTACACACAAGCAAACACATTGGTACAAACCAGAGATCCACCTTGAGTGTTGCTTTCAGGACTGTAATCACCTATTTTATGAGCTGAGTATCACACAAAGACCTGAGTCTCATGGATTAGGCTAAATTAGTTGAACAGCAAATCCCAATGTTTCTCCTATCACATTTCTTCATAACTGGGATTATGAAGGCATATCACCATATTTGGCTTTTCATGAGATGTTGAATTTAATTTAATGTCACCAGGTTTTCACAGCAAGCATATTAGTAGATGAGTTCTTAGCTCAACACCCTGAATATATAATTAAATCATATACATGAAATGTTAAATTATTTATTAGAATACAATATTTATTTTACTATAACAAATTATGAGGGCATTCTGCCAGTAAATCACAATTAACTCATTAAAAGTAATCATCATTTAGAGAGGAAAGTGGCAGCTAAATTGTAATTTGTTTTAATTTTAATTGTTTTAACACTAAAAGTTTAGAACTAGAGAGATAGCTCCAGAGTCAACAGCATTTGTTGCTCTTGCAGAGGTTCCAAAAATCAGTTTCTAGCACCATATTGTGCCTCACAACCTTGCATAACTTCTCTATCAGGTTAGCAAACACTCTTTTCTGTTCACTTGGCATACATATGTGTGTACAGGCAAATCATCACACACACAAAAATTAAAAATGTAAGTCCTCAAAACAACTATTTCTAGTAAAGTTTCATATTACATACTTTAATTAAAAATCCTATTGATAATCCATAAAACATAGATTTTTATAGATAAATCAGGAATTTTAATTTAAAAGATTGAATTCTATTACTTCTAAATACCATTCTAAATATGAAAGAAAAGAGAAAATGAAGTAATCATGTAATAATATCTAAAAATAAAATACAAGTTTAGTCTTTCTTAATAAATGACATTATAATTTTTATGTTATTTGGTTGTTTTAAAAATTATGCAAATATTATAGCCACATATCATTTTCCTTAGACAAGGGAAACTATAATTTAATTATAATAACTTGAACAGTGTCTAGATCAGTTTCATAAAGGCTCCCTGACTGACCAGGGCACATTGCGTTATATGTTACATTGGCCCTGTGAATACATGGGTAGTTGATTCTAGGTATACCCAGAAACCATCACACATCCTCAGGTCCCACTTTTCTATGAGGTTTAGAGAAACTGTACACAAAAGCCATTGTCACATGTTGTTCTGGACCTACTACTCCCTTCTGAGTAGAAAGGGGAGTTGGTTAATCCACTACTTCTAATATGTGGCACCCAGGGTAAATTGCTTACCCATGCAGAGCTTTAGTGTCCAAAATTAAATGAAGTAATTCACTGATGCCACATCTTCTTGAAAGGTTTACAACTTTTGAAATTCAGGAGATATTTTCTTACATATGCTACTTCTAAATTATGATAATTTTTAATTGAATCAGAGAAGCCATATAGATTTTAAGTAGCCAAAATTTCCATGTTTAGTTTGCTACTAATGATTATAATTCTCTTAATTCAATAATTAATAGATAGCTGAATTGTGTTCTCAATTATGAGCTTACCTTAACTTTTTAAAGAAAATACCCATTTTTAATAAGTATGAGAAATTTCTTTATAGTATTTTAAATATATAATCATTATTAAAAGTTGCTATGTTGTTATGTGAAAAGATTTTTTTAATTATTGAGGGTTTGCCTCTAAAACTTTTGATACAACTAAAAATATAACAAAATCTAGATAAGAAAATCTTTTACTAATTCAAGTTAGACACTACAATTAGCAAGAATGTCAGCCAGAAGTGAAGATTGACAGTCTCTATACTAAAAGAATAATGGAGCTGCTAAGAATATCCCTTTTAGCACTGACATTCTTAGAAAATTATTTAAAGCATCTTAAATTTAATTTTGCATATGATGTGGTGGTTAAAAAATAATTTATAAATAAGACTTAAGATTGTGACATACATAAAGAATGACATATCTTTAATGTGTGATACTATTGGTAAAGAAACTTTTTATAATTGTATAAATTAAATGAGGCTTTCATAAGTAAAAATCTTATTTGTGATTTTAATCACCATGCAGCTGACCACATCTGAAAATTCCTTGTATAAATACAAGGATTTACTTTAAGAATGATGGTAAATGGACATGCTTGATGTGGGAATGCCTTTCTGTATGCTGTGAATATCAATCTTTAAATAAACAGGCTGTTTTGGGCCATGATGGGCACCATAGAAAAGTAGGAGGAGAAATCAGAGCATAGGTAGGAAAAGCAGGGTGGAGTCAGACAGATCGAGCAAGCTGCCCAAGCAGCAACATGTAAGGAACACAGGTGAGTCACGGGCCACGTGGCAGACAGATTAATAGAAATGGGTTGATTTAAGAGATAGCTAGCAATGTGCCTGAGCCATAGGCCAAACAGTATGAATTTAATATAAGCATCTGAGTCATTTCTGGAGGCCTGAGCAGCAGCAGCTGATAGCTAAAGGGTCTGGCACGCAGGTCTATGGGTCTGGGCCTCTGGCCACCCAGGACCAAGAAACCCCACTACAACAGATGTCTAGAAAAGTCTAAGCTCTTCCCCACTGCAACACATGCTTAATCTACACATCAACACACATTTAATGAAGTTTTCATGAAGTGTGAAGAAAGGAAATTAAAATTCCTGTGTTAAATCAGAGATGGCAATGTCTATAAGCATACTAGTAAGGAACATGGGTGTGTTTTCAGTGTAGAGAAAATATTACAGAAAAAAAAAATGAAAGAAAAGAAGAATAACCAAACCAAAAAAAAAATACATAGAGATTAAATAGCATGATCAAGAAACTTTGAAAATTGTGATGGCTAACTTTACATAATTGGAAAGAGTTCAAGCTCCTGCTCTCTGAACAATAGGACAGACCTGGATGTCCTTCACATTTTACAAATGGCTCAAGCACACTGCAACTCAGGTTAAACTCTTGAGGGTTAATGAATAATGCCTTGCCCAAACTGCATCACAAGTTCTCAAGTGTCAAGTCCAATATTTGTTCCTGTTTAGCACAAACTGCTAAACCATTTAAAACATGTTCCTTTGATATACCAAAGATGGTACTAGTGATTTCATTTCAAGTTACTTTTTCTTTGAGATAAATTACAAAAATAGGTATTAGTTTTGACATCCAGAAAGAACTGTAAACAAATTTGATTTACCAATCATGAGATAAATTAAATTTGAATTATACCAGTACTTATCTGATATTTAGAAGCAGTACCACTCTTCAAATATGGATGAAGTTCTTTGCTAAAGTCAGAGAGCATCAATTGTTGATGATGATATGGTGTTAATAGTTATCATTACACCTCACATATCTGGAACTAAATATTATCTATGACACAACTGGAGCATAAGGGTCTTTATAAGAACAAGCATAGTAAGTAAATCAGCACAGATAGTAATTGAAATACCAGTTTATGTTTTTTTTATTTTTTAATTGAAGAATATTTAAATTTTATTTTACATACCAACCACAGATCCCCCTCTCATCTCTCCCACTCTCTTCCAGCTTTCTACCTGGCTCCACACCCTATCCCTTCCTTCAAAAGGGCAAGACCTCCAATGGGGAGTCAGAAAAGCCTGGTACATTCAGTTGAGGTGGAACCTAGTCCCTCCCCCATGCATCAAGGTTGGGCAAGGTGTCCCATCATAGGTAATGGGCTCCACAAAACTAGCTCGCTACCAGAAATAAATCCTGGTCCCATTGCTGCAGGGCTCCTCAAACAGTCCAAGATACACAAGTGTCTCCATTATCCAGAGGGCCTAGTCCAATTCCACGCAGGCTCCACAGCTATCAATCTGAAGTTCATGAGTTCCCTTGAGCTTGTTGTTTCTGTAGATTTTCCCTGCAAGAGCTCGACCCCCACCTCATGCTCATATAATCCTCCATCCTTGTCTTCCACTGGACTGCCAGAAACTGGCTGAAACTTGGCTGTTGATCTCTGAAACTGTTTTCACAAGTTATGGATGAAGTGTGTGTGAGTGTGTGCATGTGTGCGTGTGTATGTGTTATTTCTGTACTTGTCTTGTGACACAATTATTTTTTCTAGAATAACTAATTTCCAATATTAGATAGACCTTAAAATTTATTTTTATTATTATAAGAGATCAAATAATCAATTATTTGATATTGTAGAAATGTCCAAAGACATGTTACATTGTCAGAGATTGATTTAAGTATTGCTAAAGAAGGCATAATTTTTTAAAATAATTTTATAAGAGACATGATAGTATCAGGAAGGTTCATGACAAAGTTAGTGGTATAATGTTTCAGAACACCTAGATTTTGGAGGAAAAAAGCCAATATTCATTGTAAAATATGCTGAAATACTTTCTAGAGTTATATCAATAATAACATGTTTATTTTTCTTTGAAAGTGTGTCCTTAATAATTTGCTTTGAATACTGAAAATATCTTTTGTTCTGTTTCTTGCTGTATATGAGGCTTTTATACTGGTACAATAAAAGTTATAATTGAAATAAATAATTAAAACCTGACTATTTTACTTGCATGATATTCTCATTTCTGAGTTCATAAAGAAGACATAAATAAAATACATTTCTTCTTTAAGTGAAACAAATCTTAAGTTCCAGTATTGCCAGGTAAAATATTAGAATTCTTAAAAGTTCAATAAATAAAATATTTCTAGGATGAAAAACTGTCAGAGAGCATCAATATGTAAGTACATGATATACTTCTTTTCATGTTGTCTTTATTCAGTAGCAAAATTATAAGATATTTTCTACTAGAATCAATAAGTATAATGTTTTAATCCTTTCATAAATATCACAGTCCACCCTAATCCCTGGAGAGTTTATTAAATGTGCCCATGAAATTACAGGCACTAGGTAATCCCACAGCAGGATATTTCAAAGAAGGTAAACACTTACACACACAACAACAACAACAAACAGAAATTAACCATCATTGGTCATTAATATCCCTTAATATCAATAAACTCAGTTCACCTATAAAAAGTCGCAAGCTAACTTAATGAATATAAAAAGAGGATTCATACATTTACTGCATAAAAGAAACACACCTCAACTTCAAAGAAAGACACTACCTCAGAGTAAAGTGCTGGGAAAAGACTTTCTAATCAAACAGGAGTGACATAGAGGGAGAACAATGAAATAGGTATCTTGATAGAGGGAACTATTGTGTAGCTAGAGAGAAACCTGGTGCTAGGGAAATGCTCAAGACATCACAAACATGAAATCAGATATTTCAAACAGTAGTGGAGACACTGCCTAAACTGGTGTTTACCTATCATCAAATTGAGGACCTACCTCTTTGTTATTATAGAAACTACATCCAGTAATGGTTGGATAAGCTTCCAGACCAGCCAAAGTGAGGCCAGAGTGTTTATATGAGCAAAGGGGTCAAGATTATAATGAAAAACCCAGAGACAGCTCACCTGAGCTAGTGGGAGCTCAGCGACTCTGAACAGCCAGCTGGGGAACCTGTATGGGACTAAACTAAGCCCTCCGGTGACAGCTGAATGGCATGTTTGTGGGGCCTCTGATAGTGGAAACAGAATTTATTTCTAGTGCATAAATTGGCTTTTTGGTGTCCATTTCCAACAGAAGAACACCTTTCTCAGCCTTGACACAGGGGTAAGAAACTGGATATGCCAGACTACATTGACACACCCTGGAAATCCTTCCATCTCTGAGGAATGGATGGGGATAGGCATGAGAGGAAGCTGGACAATGACTGGGAAGAGGTGAGGTGGGAGAACAGTGGGGGCATGTTAAAAATAACCTCATAAATAAAATAATTTTTAAAAAATAAGAAAAAAAGATAACCAAAGCAATCCTGTTCAATAAAAGTCCTACTGGAGGAATCACCACTTCTGACTTCATGCTCCACTCTAGAGCTATAGCAATAGCATAGATTATTATTGTCGTAAAAATAGATGTGGATCAATGGGGTCAAACTGAAGACACTTGTATTAGTCCAAACCCTTATGAACAATTGATTTTTGACCAAAAAAAAAAGAAAAAAAAGAAAAAAGCAACCAAAAAATACAATTAAAGAAGGAAAGATTCTTAAACAAATGGTGTTGGCATAACTGGATGGTAACATGTAAAAGATTGCAAATAGATCCATATCTATCACCCTGCACAAAACTCAAGTCAAAGTGGATCAAATACCTAAACATATATCCTGATGTGGGAATGCGTTTATGTATGCTGTGAATGTCAATCTTTAAATAAAGGAGCTGTTTTGGGTCATGACAGGCACCATAGAAGAAGTAGGAGGGGAATTCAGAGTTTAGATAGGAGAAGCAGGGTGGAGTCAGAGGCAGACCGAGCTGAAGCCGCCCAAGGAGCAACATGTAGAAGCTCAGGTGAGCCACAGGCCACATGGCCGAAAGATTAATAGAAATGGATTGATTTAAGATATAAGAGCTAGCTAGCCATGTGCCTGAGCCATAGGCCAAACAGCATAAAGTTAATATAAGAGTCTGAGTCATTTTTGGGGGCCTGGGCAGCTGGGCAGCTGAGGGGTCTGGCATGGCATGTTTGTGGGTCTCGGACCTCTGACCGCCCGGGACCAAGAAACCCCACTACAACAATATCCAGTTACATTGAACCTGATAGAAAAGTAGTATCCAAAATCCAGGAATGGGAACTGGTAGTATCCAAGCTTCAGGATGAGAGGAGGACCGTATTGCAGTACTGGAAAAGGGTACTAAAGAATCTTATGCTCAGAACAGTCCAGGTCAACCCCCGATGGAATATTATAGTACTAGAGATACTCTACCTAAGGTGATAAACATGACAGGGCTACCCCCTTCCCCACCACTATTGTTCCCGGTTACTGTTCAGACAAAGAGAGCATTTGGGGGGTCCTCGGAATTTATAGAGTATAGTTATGAGCCAATACATATGAGAGATATAAAGGATTTTAAGGAGGCAATATCGTTACATGGTATACACTCTACTTATGTAAAGCAGCTTCTAAATGCATGGTCAACAAAAAATATAATCTTATCAAGTGATTGGATGCAGCTAATGGTGGCTGTCTTGGACCAAAGTCAAAATTTACAATGGAGCAGCTGGTTTAGGGAGGAGGTTAGGGCCTTAGAACAAGGAAAAATTAGGGGTTTCTTTGCTTCTCAAGACCAAATCCTTGGTGAAGGCATGTTTGCTAATGTGAACCTCAAACTACTTATGACGAACATACTTTATTGCTATGCTGTACTGCTGCACTGAATGCTTGGGAAAAAATTTTGACCTGGGTCAGAAAATTGAGCCTTATACTAAGGTCACACAAGACTTAAAAGAACCTTATACCAACTTTCTACAGAGGCTTACCATGGCTGTACATAGAGCAGTATCAGATCCAGAAGTTAGGAAGTAGTTAATACTTTCTCTGGCCTTAGATCATGCTAATCTGGAATGTAAAAAAAATGCTTATGCCTTTAAAGAACAGATCTGCACCAATAGAAGAATGGAATCAGTATGCAATCAATGCTGAATCTTTCCATTGCGACAAAAAAAAAATGGGTAGGCCAAGCCATTGCTAATGTTAGGGTGAGGAACCAAGACATCACTTGTTTCAACTGTGGTAAACCAGGCCATATAAGACGGAATCGTATACAAGGTACTCTTGGAAATGATACCCATTTTGGGTTCGATTCGAACAGAAGGCTATTGCCTTCTGGGTTATACAGAAGGTGTGGCAAAGGATGACATTGGCCCAACAAATGTAGATTTACCAGGGACAAAGAAAGCAATCCATTGGGAAACGTCTCTCGGGGCTTCCCTGGGCACTACAAAGTCAAGGAAGGTAAGAGCATATCCAGTCACAGTGGAAGACCAGTATCCTCAGGATAAGTAGGACATCCAATGCCTGATCTAGAAGATCATATGGCATTGGATAATAGAATAAACTCAAAAGGGAAATCAGAAGTTCCAAGAAGAATCATAAAACGAATATTTTGGCAGACTTCAATAAATGACCAAGGACCAAAATTGAAAATATGGGTAGATAATATTTATATTCAGGGCTTAGTTGACATGGGGGCTGACATTTTGATCATAACCCCACAATCATGGCATCCAAGATGGCCTTTACAGGCAGTGTATATTCAATTTCTGGGTATTGAAACAATATCTCAGGTGAAACAGAGTGTAAGATGGCTCGAATACACAGGACCAGAAGGTCAGAAAGGATGGTCGAAGCCATGTATAGCTGACATAGCAGTGAATCTGTGGGGTTGCAACCTTCTACTGCAATGGAATACCCAGATTAAAATCCCTCCAGGTTCTAATACCAACTGGAGACTCAATTATGTTTCCAAAAGTGATGCTTTAATGTGCTGTGAAGAACATTCACCAGCCATTCACCTTGTACAAAGAATTGCCCAATAACGTCAGAACCTAAAAGGGTACTCACAGCGCTGCCTTTGAGATGGTTAACAGAAAAGCCTATTTGGGTTCAGCAATGGCTTTTGACAAAATAAAAACTTCAGGCTTTGGAACAGTTAGTACAAGAGCAGTTACAGGCTCAGCATATTGAAGAATCAACCAGTCCATGGAATTCTCCTGTTTTTGTTATCAAGAAGAAATCTGGAAAATGGAGAATGGTGATGGATCTAAGAGCAATTAACAAGTGATTCAACCTATGGACTCTTTACAATCTGGTATTCCTCTGCCTTCCCTGTTACCTAAGGGATGGTCTATTTAGTTGTGTTCTGAAATTACCAACTTTTTCAATACGCTTTACTTCGATTTTTCTCTTTCACACTCACAATCCTCCTACAACTTTGCTTCATATTTTTTGGATTACATCCCAGATAATTCAACTTCACTCATCTTCATAGCAAGCACTAAGAGGTTCCAAAGATGTCACAACATTATAGCAGGCATTATCACACATACATTCCTGTGAATATGTGTTGGCTTAAGGATGGAAGATACTATATGCAGCCAAGGAAAAAATATTTAGATTATCTTTAATGATTCAACAACCCCTCTCTTTAAATGATCAAGACAGTAATCTTGCAGGGTTTCTGCTCCCATCTGAGTCGAAGTAGACTCACTATACCTGCACCCAAAGCTCACTTTAATTTCTACATCTATGTGATAGTACTCAATGATACGGAAGAAGTTTCCTTCTCCATTTTTCACCAAAGAATATAATATATATGATAACATGGGAAATTTATGGACATTAATTTACACATAATAATTTTAGAATTAATTTACAGTGACCATTTCAATTTTACTTGTCTGTGGAGTAAAATTGCATTATCCTTATAATAATTTAGGCAATTACTATTGTCTGCAATTTAAAGTCTATATACATATGATAATATAGAATAGGTTTTTCTTGTCAGACTTTTTTTTGGACCAGCAGGCTACAAATAATAATTAAAGACTTATTATTAATTAAAAAGCTTGGTTTTTAACTTAGATTTGTCCTCAATTATCTCTCAATAAGTTAAATTATTCTGTTTCTATTTATCTACATTGTGCTACTTGGTTTGTTACCTATTTTCCATAATATATGTCCAACTCTCTCAGTGTCTCCCTGTCATTCCTTGTCATACTAGATTCTAACCCAGAGTCTTTTCTTTGCCTAGAAGTCCTGCCTATTTTCTTCCAGTTCAGTTCTTTGCTAAGCCAGTCAGATGCCTTGGACAGGGAAGGTAGAACATATTTACATAGTTTGCTAAAATATCCAACAACAATAACACAATTTTATATTTTCAGGTATCATATCAAAACATTCAGGTTTATTATAAATATGATAATGTCCATAGTGAATTTATATCTTCTAGAGATAAAATTTAATGAAATTTCAATTGTCATCATGATTAGTAATAAAGCTTATAATGATTTTATTGACATTTATAAGTAATTATCATATTATACTATCATTAAAACCCAGATGAAATAACTCTTATTTACATATGGTTACCTAAATTAAATAAGCTTCATACCTTTATTTCTCAAAATGTTTCTCATGCATTTTCTTTTGTTATTTAAAATTTGTTAAATTTTTAATTTTTAAAGTTTTATACCCACGACTGCATCCCCATCACTCTTCCTCCCAGTCCTCCCTTAACCTCCCCACAGCTCATCTCTCCATCCATTCCCAAGAAAGGACAAGGACTCCTCCGAACGTTAGCCCATCCCACCTCTGGCATGTCCAGTTGAGGTAGGACCTAGGCTCTGTCTCTAGTATCAAGGCTGAGTTAGGTGTTCCGCTGTAGGAAATGGGCTCTGAGAAGCCAGTTCATGCATCAGTAAAAAGCTCTGGTCCTACTGTAAGAGGCTCCAAAAAATGCCCATACCTTCCAACTGCCATCAACATTCAGAGGTTTTAGTTCCTTTCCGTGAAGTTTCCTCAGCTGTCACTTTTATAGTCAGAGAGCTCTGAATAGCTCAGATCAGCCTTCTCTGCTCCATTTGATCATATACTCTCTACTCCCTCTCTTCAGCTGGACCAGGATCTCAACCCAGTGCTTAGCTATGGGTCTCTGATTCTGCCTTCATCACTTGCTGGATGAAAGTTCTATAATGGCAATTAAAGTGGTCATTGATTTGATTATAGGGAATTTCCTGTTAGACACCCTCTCCCCTATTTCTTGGGGGGGTTAAATTGTGGGTTCTAGGATGTTTCTCTACCACCAAGTTTTTCTATAACCCCATGGTGGCCCCCCCTCTGTCAAAATATCAATTTTTTTGTTCTCCCTCTATATTCCTCTTCCATTCAACCATCATATTCTCTAATGGTATCTTCCCACCTTCCCTTGCTCTTTCCCAAGTATTATCCCAATTTACTGAGGAGATCTTTTCTATTTCAACTTCTCTTAGGTTCTTCCTGATGCCTAGCTGCTCAGTTATTGTGAATTGTAGCCTTGTTATCTTTTGTTTTTGTCTAAAATACACTTATGAGTTAGTACATACCATATCTATCTTTCTGGATCTGTGTTACCTCACTCAGGATGAGTGCCACAGATGTCAAGCAATAGTGGCACACACCTTTAATCTTTGCACTCTCGAGGCAGAGACAGAGATCCATCTGGAAATCTTTGAGGTCAGCCTACACTAGAGATTAATCAAGTCTATATGAGAAACCGTGTCAAGCAGTGGTGGCACACACCTGTAATCTCAGCACTTAGAATTCCATTGCTCTTCTACCAGTACTTGAGAAGCACACATCCCTTTAATCCCAGCACTAGGAAGTTTGAGAAAGATAGTCATATGGCTGGGCAGGGAAAGGAATATAAGGAGGAAGGAGGCAAGAGTTTTCCCCCCTTCCATTTTGGCCTTGTGGTATCCTTTGCTTCCTCATTCAGTCTGAGGATTTGTGGAAAAGTTGGTGATGTGAAAAGTAGCTATTGCTTGTTTCTTTGTCTTATATTTTAGCATTTGCTCCAATATCTAGCTCCAGGTTTTTATTTGAAGATCAGTTAGGATTTGTTCAAAAGTTGGAGGCTTGAACAGTTTAATACTGCCCCTTAAACATTTTTTTTTCTAAATAAACTTGCACATTTTTTTTTCAAATCTCTTTGAAGTAGATGAATAAGTAATAGATGGAATAGATAAAATTAATATGGAAACTTACAGATAGTCAAATTCATAGTACTTGGTTAGTTATCCTTTGGGATGTGTGAATCGGACTTGCCTGGAGTGGATGTGACACATTGAGATGGCCCAACTTGGGACTTTTGGCCCTTTTGTGGGAGGATATGGGTGGATGGGGATGGGCAAGGCTGAGGGCTGGTTTGGAGTTATTTAGGATGGGAAGGAGAGGGAAGGGAGAGCAGTGGGATATATTAATGGAGATGACATTTTTTAATGAAAATAAAATAAAATAATAAAATTTTAAAAATGAGCAACAAAACTAAAAAACAAAAGAGACAACTGAAATATTTGGAAATAACTACTAACCCAATCAGACTTCAGAATAAGTCTTACTATAGCAAAAACCAGAATATCTTCTTCAATACTCCAAATCATTCTATGTTAGAATTAACATCAATATTCTAAAATAATGCATCAGGTTTTGTAAGATGCTTTTTAAAAACATATTTGTTTTCTCCAGATCCTTAGAAGTGGAAAATATGATATAAATATTCCATTATTACAGGAGTATTTTCTTTATTTTTTCTCTGAACTTAACCAGTTGTGAATTTCAGTATTAATTTTCATATACTGCTTTTATTACATGAATCTTCTGTGATTAGGTTTGAGATCTGTACAAAATATGAGAATTTAAATAAATATGTATGAGGCCATTTAATACTGCTCATTAAATAGAGAAATATTAGCAGGGATCTTCCCTTGGGCCTACAACCACACAAGGCCATCGTTTGGGGCCCTGTTAACGTCTTGTGGAATGGACATTAAATCCAGTCAGAAAATAGCTGACTACTCCCAAAACACTTACACTGCTATTTACATCAACAAGCTTATCTTTTTCGAAAGGAGACTTTCTTACCACATGTTTATTTATTTTTAAAAATTTTATTGGAGGTTGTTTTGTCACAGCAGCAATAAAAGTAACTCACACAAAATCAAAAAGCATCTTTTACTCTTTTTTGTAAGAGAGAACAGTTTCTATAGGCATTGTCTTCATGAGCCCTCCCTTCTTAATCAATGTTCCATTGCTGTGCAAAGACAAGATGACCATGGCAATTCTTAAAAAGGAAATTGGGACTGGCTTACAATTTCAGAGGTTTATCCCATTATCATCAATGTGGAAAGCATAACTGCAAACAAGCAGACATGGTACTAAAGAGGAAGATGAGTTATCCATCTTGATCTCCAGGCACCAGGACAAGAGAGAGACAGGGGACCTTTATTGAGTATTAAAATGTCCATCCCCAGAGACACACTACTTCAGCAAAGCCAAAATTCCTCATTGAGCTACTCCTTAGAGGCCAAGCTTTCAAACCAATGGGCCTATTTTATTCAAACCATCTCAGCACCGAAGGATCCAGTGTTTGTACTGTAACTCTAAAACTCAAATACGTGAACTTGGAGGAAATGCCAATATTTTGAGCATATGCATATAATGTACAGGAATGCCATATGGAGCAATAATAGTGGAGATTACAAATTATCCCATTTCTATACACTGAAAACAGGTATTTACATACACTAATTTAGCTATGTGGAGAGGATTAGACCTTTAACCATCTAGTTTGTTTAGCTTAATTAATTTTTGTCTTTACCCATCATTTTATAGAAACTTAGAGAAAAGCAGTTTAAGTGCCTCTCACAGGTGCCACAACTACAAAGGTGTATTATGAACATTTGTACCCAATAAATTGCTTTAGAGTTAGTATTCTAAGATATTATGCAACCAGGTATTTGTATCTGGTTTCATTATAATACTTATAATATTTTGATAATTTAAATAATATGAATTTATTATAGATTTTATTGGTATGAAAATTAAAAATTACAACTAACAGACACATATGATTTACATTCATCAAAATAATATACACACACATACATATTTGTCTGCATAAAGTACTAAGCAATTGACTACAAGTGTCTATATTAGAATCCCATTGCTTAATAGCTGTTAGTTAAATGACAATCCTCAATAATATGCAACATATATGTGTTACTATATCTATATTCAAAAACTTTAAGAATTTAAATAACTATTAAATTAAAAAATACATTTGATTAATTGAATATTAGGTTCTGTAGATATAAATATTAATGATACATAGTATTTTTCTTCATTTTATTATTTTTTATTTAAAAAAGTCTTTTTATCCATGTATCCTCCCTCTGCTTCCCATCCTTTCCCTCCTCCCAATCCTTCCCAGTCAGCCTTCAGCCTCCCCCGTCCCCATCCCCCCATCCTCTACCACAAAAGGACAAGAAGTTTCAAGGTGAATTAGCTCAACATGACACATTCACTCGAGGTAAGTCCAATTTCTTCATCCCAAAGTCAAGATGGGGTTAGGTGCTTCTCTGCAGGGAATGGGCTCCCAGGAGCCAGCCTATGTACAGGAACACAGTCTGATGCCAGCCCTTGAGGCTCCAAATACTGCCCATGCCAATCGACAGTGGGATACACTTGGGACACCTGGCTCCTTTTCCCGATGGATCTCCAATGGCTATTCTTGATTCAGTGAGCTCTCCAGATCTCCAGCCAGCCATCACCATGGGAACCTTCCTCATAATCCTTATCCTCCTGCTCATACAGTTTCTCCTTCCCTACTCTCAGCTGGACCAGGAACTGGGCCCAATGCTTAGTCATGGACCTCTGCTTCCACCTCTATTCATTATTGAATGTAGGTTCTGTGATGACACTTAGGGTGGTCATTCATTTGATTGTAGAGAAAGTCCTGTTTACCCCCCCCCCCCCCACACACACACACACTATTGGTTGGAGAACTAGCCAGGAACATCCTGTGAGTTCTTGGAGGTTTCCCTAGCAACTTGTCTCTTTCCAACCTGAAATTGGTTTCCTCTATCAAGATACCATCTCTTTTTTTCTTCCTTTTCATTGATCCTCTCACTCAACCATCTCTTTTTTTCATGATTTGTTCACAATTCTTCTTGGTTGCAGCCTGTTATGTTCCCAATTTGCTAAAGAGATCTTTTCTATTTTCTCATCCTAGGAGAATCACTGGATGTCTCTCTTAAGTTCCTTCTGATTCCAAGTTGTTCAGGGGTTATGGTTTGCAGGTTAGGTATTCTTTGTTTTTTGCCTAAAATCTACTTTTGAGTGAGTACATCCATGCCTATCTTTCTGATCTTGTGATATCTCACTCAAGAGGATATTCTCCAAATCCATTTGCCTCCATTTTATTTATTTATTTATTTATTTATTTATTTATTTATTTATTTATTTATTTATTTATTTTTACTTTTGAATAGTATTCCATTGTGAAGAGGTACCACAGTTTGTTAACCCATTCTTCAGTTGAGAGGCATCTAGGTTGTTTCCAGGTTCTTGCTATTATGAATAATGCTGCTATGAACATAGTTGAGATAATGTCTTTGGAGTACAAATGTGTAGCCTTTGGGTATATGCCCAATAGTGGTATTGCTGGATTTTAGGGAGATTGATTCCAGTTTTCTGAGGAATAATAGTCATACTGTATTCCAGAGTGGCTGTACAATTTTATCCTCCCACTAACAATGGAGGATTGTTCCCCTTGTTATGAATCCTCTCCTACATAGGCTTTATCTGTGTTTTGATTTTATCCATTCTGGCAGGTATAAAGTAGTATCTCAAAGTTGTTTTGATTTGCATTTCTCTGATGGTTAAAGATGTTGAGAAATCTTTAAGCCATTTGTAATTCTTCTGTTGCAAATTCTCTTTTTAGCTCTTAACTCCATTTTTTAATGGGGTTATTTAGGTTTGGGGGTTCTACTTTCTTGAGTTATCTTTGTATTGTATAAATCAGTTTTCTGTTAGGTATAGAGTTGGTGAAGATCTTTTCCCATTCTGCCATTCTGTGGGCTTATTTTGTCTTATTGACTATGTGCTTTGCCTAACAGAAGCTTCTCAATTTAAGGAAGTCCCACTTATTAATTGTTGTTCTTAGTGTCTGTACTACTCGATAACTTTTTCACTAACCCATGATTCTTATTCATGTTCAGCCACATGGTTTGGAACCTTTATTTTAGTGCACCATTCTCATATTACTTCCTCTGTGTCTCCTGGTTTATTCTCTGTTCTTCCTCTTTCCAGAATTCTCCTTGTCTGGCCACTCCCTTCTTATTCTTGTATGCCTAGCTTCTGGCCAAATAGCATGTTTAAAGCAATAATTAGAGTGACAAAGAGTTACAGTGTACAAGAACAAAACCTTACAGCATTCCCACCCCCCCTTCTTTTTCCTTTTTAAAACAAGATCCCTAAATCTAATCTCTTTTGTTTATTTATTTATTTATTTTTTGCCTGACCATTATCTTTAAGAACTTGTCACCAACACTCTAAACAAAGGCAAACATACATAATCAATTTTTGAGAAATGTGAGTGTAGTTCACCAGACCACTTCCCAGTGATTGTGGGTGCTGGTAATTTTATGGGGATTCAAAGAAAATTTAGGATTATGTTCAAGTCTTGTCTGGAGTAATCTATGCAGTTGGGCCATCTCAGCCAGTCTCCTTGAAGCTGCTCTAAATGCAGAGTTTAGAGGAAACCACCACAAAGGAGCTCTTAAATGTTGGATCATCTGTGTCAATTCTCGTCTGAGGTTTTTCAGGGGTTCTTCCTAGACCAAAGCTTATTTTCTTTAATCAGGAATAAATCCACGGTTTCTTATTTTCTGTTGAAATATAAAGAAAACTCCTTGTCCAAAGTAACATATATTTTGACTTCAATTTGGATGTCAAGACATTTATAAAATATAAAGTTTGGCTCAATCCAGTAATATTTATAATCACATGTCTTTCAGTAGTTCTTGCTGCTTCCTTTGCAGTCAAAAAACTAAAAAAAGGCAACACAATTTTATGCAGTATCTAGAATGTTTCTGTGTATTTCATTTTCATGTGACTTATTAACATTTTTAGTGTTTTTTTAGTCCCAAATAAACACACAGGGCTTATATTAATTACAAATTGTTTGGCCCGTGGCTCAAGCATACTACTTGCTAATTGTTAATCTTAAACTAACCCATTATTCTTAATGTGTTTAACCAAAGTGGCTTAGTATCTTTTTCTTTGGACAATTTGTTTTATTAAACTAATATTTACAATGAAAAATATTAACAGCGTAACCATTCCACAGCAAACATATTTACATTGAAAGAGCAAAGTAGCAAAAAAAAAAAAAATCTTCTTTTAAAATGTAAAACATTTCCTCTGTATATGAGATATTCAGTGTTAGTATTCCTACTTATTTGGTATGCCAAGAAAAATTTATTTCAATGCCAAATAGTAATATTTTTGTCACATGTTAAATGTGAAAACTTAAAATTTAAGAAATAGTAAAGATATTACTCAATTAATTCTTTGTGTAATTGGTTTCTCTTCTATCAATTTTAAATTTAACATAATGGTTTTTTACAGTTATTTTTACATATTTTTTATATAATTTTACCCAAACTGCTTGAAAGTGAACACATTTAGTTTCCTGTCTGGAAAGAATGAAGTTCACAAGCTGTGATTTGTTCTGCATTTGAATAAATCTTAATTCAATTTTAAGACAACTTGGTTCTTTTTAATTTCTCTAAGTTTTACCTCCTTGTCCTACGCCAGATGTCCCTGTTCAACTATAGTTTATATATTCTGTGTGGCAGAGATCACTATGAATTCTGTTTGTTTCCCAGTTCATAGCCAATATGCTGCTTAGTCTCACTGGGATACTGATGTCATTTAGCTTTGTACTAGGCTGTTCTCTGTCACATTCTTACAAGAATATCAAACCATAGTAGACAGCCATCAACATTCAAAAGTATCCCAGGAAAATAGAAACATTCAGAAAAATGCCAAAATATAGATAATTAATCCCTAAATGAAAGGTCATTTGTAATTGAAGTATAAAAGAGTAACATTATGAAAATTAATAATCAGAACTTGTTTTGCAGAATCCATTTTCCTGAAAAACAAATAGCCTATGTAGACTTCAGTTACATTATTATATTATATTAAATATAATGTTGCTGGCCTCAAGGCACAGTGCACACTGATGTGAAATGTTGCTTGAGGTTAGCAAATTTTAGCACTTGATTTTTAACAGTGCCTTGTAATAAAATCAATTACCTCTGCTCTAAATAAGTTCTAGTGACTCTATAAATCATTTAAACCAAGGGTTATATAGTCCCAGAATATTTCCATCAACCTTAAGAGAATTCTCACACTCCAGTCTCATGTCTTCACTAAAATGCATTTTTTATAAAGTCAAAAAGTAGTAAATTCAGAGTACAAAATTGCAATGCAACAAAACATTACTTGTGTAACTTTCTAGAAAATTCTACTAATGCAGTATGAACATAAATGTGGTAATTAATCTGGCTTATAAAAATTTAGTAAAGTAAATGTAAAGACTAATAATATGACATTATTAAAATGTTATTATAGGCTGCCAAAGTGGATCAAACTCTTTTAAAGATTTATTTGTAAAAATAACATTCTGAAATTTGCAGGAAGTGGATGGATCTGGAGAGTATCATCCTGACTGAGGTAACACAGATCCAGAAAGACAGACATGGTATTAACTAACTCATAAGTGGATTTTAGACATAAAGTAAAAGATAGACAGACTACAATCCACAATCCCTGAGCATCTAGGTAAAAGGAGGAGCTTATGAGAGACATGCATCCATAGATGCCCTGGAGAGAGGAAATAAAGATCTCCTGAGGAAATTGGGATTGTGGGGAGTGCGAACAAGAGGAGATGGGAAGAGAACATGTGATGGTTGAGTGGGGCAAGAAACAGGGAGGGGGAACAAAGTAATAGATATCTTGTTAGAGAAAACAATTGTGGGATTAGGGAGAAAACTGGTAATAGGGAAACACTAAAGAACTCACAAGATGACCCTGGCTAGAATACCAACCAATAGTGAAAATGATGTTTATATTTGCCTTCCCCTATAATGAAATGAATGACCACCCTAATTACCATTACAGAACCTTCATCCAGCAACTTATGGAGGCAGATGCAGAGATCCATAGCCAAGGACTGGGTTGAGCTCCTGGTCCAGGTGAAGAGAGAGAGGAGAGAATATATGAACAAAGGGATCTGGATCATGAGGAGGAAACCCACAAAGTTCTGACTCAATCTTTTGGGAGCTCACTGACTATGAAATGACACCAGTGGAACCATCAGGGAAAGGAACTAACCCCTCATATAGATGACAGTTCAACAGCATAGGCAATTTGTGGAGCCTCTTGCAGTAGGACAAGAGTTTATTCCTGGTGTATAAACTGGCTTCTTGAAGCCTCTTTCCTACAGAGGAACCCTTACTTAGCCTTGCTATTGGGTGGGGGGTGAGGGGAAGACTAGGTCCTAACTTAATTGAATATTTCAAACTGAAATAACTCACCATGGGATTCCTTGCCTTCCCTGGAGATTAGATAGTGGATATACTGGGTGGGGGGTAGGCCTAAGGAGGATTGCGAGGAGGTGAGGGAAGGGGAACAATGGTGGGTATGGAAAATAAAACATAAAAAAGAAAAAAACAGACCTAAATGCCAAGATATAGAGAATAGTTCAACTTTATAGTATAATATCTTTCTATAAAATAATATAACATCTACTATTGGTTTTAGAAGATTAAAGAAAGTTTTCTTTATACAAGCAAATATGAAATACAGGTTCTTTTGTTGTCATTTTTTGAGATCTAGACAGTTCCTAAAAAGGCATTTCTGTGTTTTATTTATGTACTCTAAATTTTGATTATTTTTCTCTCCCAGGCTCAGTTCTGGTGCAAACAAACTTTAGAGAAATAATAATGGTTTGACTGGCAAGAAATATGAAATGATGAGATATCTAAGTCTTCAGGTACCTACATATTATGAATGATAGAAGCTTTTTATCTTGCTAGTTGGATATCTTTAACTTATTATATTGAGTACTATAGTGCAATGAGCCCTAATAGAAACTTCTTGCTGATTAACAAACAAGAAAGACAAATAGAGTCAAGATATTATGTTTTTATTTTTCTAGAGAAATTATTAAACTTAGAATTAGCATAATATAAAGTGAAATAGGCATTATATTTACATTAAAATGTACAAAATGTCAGAGAAAATGCTGTAAATACACCAATATAGACTCACGTGACACAAATTATCAACTGTATTTATCCCACTTACTATGACATTTTATATACACATTAATGACAAAATAACAATAAGTTTATTTAAGAGTATTTCTCCACATTTTATTGTGACTATAAGGTAACATAACTTTTAGCTTCAATATTCTATACACACAGTACATGGATACATGGTATCAATATTAATGTTTCTATCTATTTTAAAAATATTTACATGTAGCATAATGTGTAGTAGTGGGGTTTCTCGGTCTCGGGCTGCCAGAGGCCCAAACCCACAGGCCTGCCACCCGAGACCCCTTAGCAGCCCGCCACCACCGCTCAAGTCCCCAGAAATGACTCAGACGCTTATATTAACTTTATGCTGTTTGGTCTATAGCTTAGGCACATCGCCTCCTACATCTTAAATCAACCCATTTCTATTAATCTGTCTGCCACGTGGCCCGTGGCTAACCTGTGTTCCTTACATGTTGCTCCTTTGGTGGCTTGCTTAATCTGTCTGACTCCGCCCTGCTTCTCCTACCTATGCTCTGATTTCTCCTCCTACTTCTTCTATGGTGCCTGTCATGGCCCAAAAGAGCTTCTTTATTTAAAGATTGAGATTCACAGCATACATAAATGCATTCCCACTTCACTTTCCCCTTTCTAATCAAAAAGGAAGGTTTCAATTTTAACATACCAAAATTACATATAACAAAATAGCCATCAAGCAAGAATTACAGTTACAATATCTAGTCTATTTGTATTTAGCAAAATTAAATAAAATACTCTTATCATCTATCTTATCTTTATGAATCTAAAGTTTCATATCCAATATACCTTTTAAATGACTAGGAAAAATTGTACCAATAACTATCTAATCTTCAACTACATCAAAGACTACAATAATATATATTTACCCAAGTAAACCAGAAGTGCAAGCAACTTCTAAAATATGGAAAGGACAGAGATGACACCTATCTGCCTGGACGGTTACCCAAGTTCCTTTATAAAGCTGGGGCATCCATCTTCAGCCTACACGCCAGAGTCTCTTTTCATTTCAGTGAAGCAGGGAATCTGTTATGCCCATTCTAGTAGAGTTCATCAGTCCCTTCTCCTCGAGTCCTGAAGAATGTCTGACAGTTTTCTCTGTAAAGCAGGAACCTGAATGACCATCTCAGCTTGTTCTGCCAAAATTCAGAGGTCATCTTCCTATGGAAACTGCATTTCCAGTTTAAACAGCATCCTGTCAAGCAGTCAATATAAGAACATGTTCTTGTCCAGTGGCTAACCATTGCCACAAAAAGAGTAGACTGCATATAGAGTTTCTTCGATGCCCATTTTTCTCTTGAAGAAGATTGGTGCTGCCAGGAGCAGACCTGACCTGTCTCACTGTCTAGAAAAGTCTAAGTTCCTAAAATATTTTAAATGCCATATTCTGTAGGTCTTAGAAGTATTTGAAGATTACCTACCTAACTGAAATATATTTTTGTATACCTAAAAACCCTAACTAACCTAACTGTAAGTTTGATTACAAATGTCGACAATTAACCTTCATTTCTAAATTGTACATTACAATTTTAAATCAGTTACATGAACATCATACCTTAAACTAGAATAGAAAATACATACAACATAACAAAATTGACCTTAAATTTGTATCAATAAACTAAAATCCATACCAATGTGAAACATTTCAAGATTAACAGCTGATTTTCTAATCTAAGTAAATTAAATAATCTAATTTTAAAAAAATCATTCATATACCATATCCCCTTTTTTTTCTTCTTAGAAAGAGATTAACTATGACCATTAACCATTTATAATGAAAGCAAACATTTAGAAACAATATTTGGGTAATTTGGGCGTAGTTTTCTATTACTACTTCAGCTGATTAGGGGGCATTGAAAATCTAATGGATTGTTGAGACTGGATCATAATCTGCAGTCTTGAAGCTGATATGGCTGTCTCTTCCCATCAGAGATATTTTCAGACGGTCTTGGTTGATGAAACCATATTTGCCTGGAAGCAATTCACAGGTTCTCATCTTCTGTGGAAACAGAAGCAGGACTCTTACAAAGCAATAAATCCTTATACACAAATTTCAAAATCAAAATACCTTTAAAATATATATTCTTATTTCACTTAGTAGCCTTTGCATTTGCAATCCATTGTCATTCTGCAATTAGCTCATTAACAGTTAAAAAATTGAAAGAAAACACAATAACAACCAAAATCCAAATTTTGTGTATGTTTTCCATCTTTACGTGGCTTATCATATTTTTATTACTCTATTTCTCTTTTTAAAGACTTTATCTTCTCTCTTTTCTCTCTAAAGACTATGTATCTTCTCTCTTTTCTCTCTGAGGACTATGTACCTCTTACACACATTGTAACCCATTTACAGGTTTTTCTTTTCATCTGAATCTGTTTTATTGTGAATCCTTAATCATCTTCTAACCATAAGAGCTTTTAAAATACATTCTCTTAAAAAGCTGCATAGTTTTTGCCAAGGAAGCTGAATCAGTAAGTTCTCTTAAAAGGCCAGCAAACAGAGCAGACCCAAGCAAATGCTGCTACTAAGAAACTGTCTTTGTTTCCTTTTTGTTCAAAATAAACAGAACTCTAAAATCAATCACATGCTACTAAGTCTTCTGTGAGATTTCAGGAACCCACCTGATTGCAGCTAACACTGCTTGCTGCCAGTCTTCCTGTGCCATTTTGAATGTGACCCAGATGCCATGCTTTCTTTGTACTATGACCTGCTTCATATACACAATTTGGAACCTGCGTTTGCTCAGTTTCTGCTAAAACCCTTTTTAAACTTTCTCAGGCATTAAGTGGATAGTCAATCCACATTGGACACCATCTGTTGTAGTGCAGTTTCTTGGTCTCGGTCAGCCAGGGGCCTGGACCCACAGATCTGCCGCACCAGACCACTTAGCTGGCCAGCCACCTGCTGCTCAGGTGCCCAGAAATGACTCAGACACTTATATTAACTTTATGCTGTTTGGTCTATGGCTTAGGCACATTGCCTCTTACATCTTAAATCAACCCATTTCTATTAATCTGTCTGCCATGTGGCCCATGGCTCACCTATGTTCCTTACATGTTGCTCCTTTGGCAGCTTGCTCGATCTGTCTGACTCAGCACTACTTCTCCTACCTATGCTCTGATTTCTCCTCCTACTTCTTCTATGGTGCCTGTCATGGCCCAAAAGAGCTTCTTTATTTAAAGGTTGAGAATCACACCATACATAAACACATTCCCACATCAATAATTATCTCACCTCAAAGAGCTCTTTATTCTATTTAAGTAAATCTTCTACACCATGATGGATAAATAGAAAATGTCTGTCTGTTTTATATAGAAATTTGTGGGATTGATGCATGCCTTTTTTACATATACAATAAAATTTATAGTGTTTTCAATATTAAAAAGGATTTATTTTTATTATTTTCTCTGATGTTTAAACATACTTATTTGTATTATTTTTCAAATGTTTAAACATATATATCTATATGTTAGTGTGTCTATATGAACTCAAGGCCCATGATGGGCAAAGGCATCTGGTCCCTTGAACCTATGTTTACATATTATCATGAGCTATCTGACAAAGGGCCTGTCAACAAAATTGGGATCTCTCTGAAAGCACCATGTGTTCTCAACTGCTGAGGATCCCTCCACCATGTTTTAAGTCAAATTCAGAGTAAGTAACTCTCTATTAGAAAATGGTCAGATTTTTCATCAACATGGTTTTCTTTGACACATAATACATGTTGGATGTTCTTTCTTTATATTCTCTAACCTGATAAATGATGATGTGGGGTATGGAAAATACAATTTCAAGAGTTTTGAACCTGGTGTACTTTTAAGTATTAAAAGAAGTGAAAAGTTAGTATTTATTTGACCTTTCTATAATCATTCTGTTATAAAGAATTTCACCAAACAAAAAATTGTTAGTACTAGATATAATCTACACATAAACTAAAATCCTGAGTTCTAGAGTCACTTTGAGACAAGATTGTGAAGAGCAGTTCACTAGATTAGGTAAACAATCTTTGAAGTAATAAAATAGGGATAACTATATATATAAATGTTGTATTCCTACTCTGAATCACCTACATTTTAAAATTTAAATTTTTAATTAAAACTTAAAATAACATGCATCCTGTCAAATGACATCAAAATTTGAGTGTCAAGGTATGACTAAGTAGGTGGTACAATGCAATATCACATTCAAAAGATGTTTTTAAAATATATTGCTTCAAATCCCACAATTGAAGGATTGTAACAATAAGGTTTCTTGATTTCAGGTGGGCAGAGGCCAGAAACCTTGTTTCTCTGGAAACAAAAGCAAAAATCTTACAAAGCAATAAATCCTTATACACAAGTTTCAAAATCAAAATACCTTTAAAATATATATTCTTGTTTCACTTGGAAGTTTTTGCATTTGCAATCCATTGTCTTTCTGCAGTTAGCTCATTAACAGTTAAAAAATTAAAAGAAAACACAATAATAAACAAAATCCAGACTTTGTGTCTATTTTCCATCTTCATGTGGCTTATTATATTTTTATTACTCTATTTCTCTTCTTAAAGACATTCTCCATCCTCTTTTTTTTCTCTCTGAAGCCTATGTACCTTTTACATACACTAACCCATTTACAGGTTTTTCTTATCATCTAAATCTGTTTTATTGTGGATCTTTAATCATTTTCCAACCATAAGAGCTTTTTAAATACCTGCAATCTCTTAAAGAGCCACACAGTGTTTGCAGAGAAAGCTGAATCAGTAAGTAAGTTCTCTTAAAGGGACCATGTCTCTGTTCGCTGCCAGAAAACAGAGCAGACCCAAGAAATGCTGCTACTAAGAAACCGTCTTTGTTTCCTTTTTGTTCAAAGTGAACAGAAACCTTAAATAAATCACAAACTACTGAGTCTTCTGTGAGACTTCAGGAATGGGCCTGGTTGGAGCTTACACTCCCTGCTGCCAGTCTGCCAGTGCCATTTTGTATGTGGCCCAGGTGCCATGCTTTCTCTGTACAATGACCCACATTAGAGACATAATTTGGAAGCTTCTTTGGTACACTTTCTTTGCCTATAGAGCCCTTTTTTAAGCTTTCTCAGGCTTTATGTGGATATTTGGCCCATGTTGGGACACTATCTGTAACAATACGTTCTTGATTTCAGGCAGCCAGAGGTCCAAACCCTCAGACCTGCAGTCCCAGACCCCTTAGCTGCCCACAGCTGCTAAGGCCCCCAGAAATGATTCAAAGGCTTATATTAAGTTCATGCTGTTTGGCCTATGGCTTAGGCACATTGCTAGCTTGCTCTTACTTCTTAACTCAACCCATTCTCGTTAACCTATCTGCCACGTGGCCCGTGTCTCACCTGTTTTCCTTACATGTTGCTCCTTTGGGTTTCTGGCTTTGCCTGTCTGACTCCACCTGCTTCTCCTACCTATGCTCTGATTTCTCCTCCTACTTTTTCTATTGTTCCTGTCATGGGCCAAAACAGGTCTTTTATTTAAAGACTGGTATTCACAGAATACAGGCAGACATTCCCACATCAAAGTTTATAGCAACAATACAACTCCCATACATAATTTTCAGGAATCATTGCAGAAGAGGAGGCATAAAGATTCTAAGAGCCTAAGCAATAAGAGGTTTTATGTGTGATTGTGTCTCCTAGGGAAGTGAGAATGCACCCCATTAAAAATGTCACCAACATGACCGTATAAACATGAATGGAACATGGAAAATAACAGACATGTTAATGGGGAAAGAGAACAGGAGAAAGGAGAACAGCAGACCTCACTCTGCACAAAGAAGTATGAAATTTTGAGACCTTGAAAAATAGTCTTTTTCACAGAAGGTCACAAGGATTGGGTATCCAATACTGAATATTTGCCCCAAAACATACTTGTAAGTCACATTATACAGAGTTATACAAGTTTGTTGTATGTATATACTTAGTGAAGCATAATGCGAATCTCTCTTTCTGTGTATGTATGTGTGTTTGTGTGGTTTTATGTAACAACAGTTAATGCAAAATTAGACAATGTCTTTAAATGTGAGCAAGAAGAGCATATGATACATTTAGGAAAAAGAAAGAAAAGAAAGAAAACAATGTGAAAGTAATATAGCAAAAAAATCAAATAAAAATTAAATTGTTCATAAAATCATAGTTTTATTATAATAGGTAGTAATAACACTATATTTTTGATATTGAGTCTCAAAAGATGACAAATTGTTTATCTTCATTGTTTCATAAAATAATAAATTTATGAAATAAATAGCAGTTGAAAAGGAGCTTGTTATTCCAGAGTTCCATGTGAAAACACAGAAGCTAAATATCATCAAAAATTGTTAAACATTGTTGTTTAGCATGAAGTTGTTTATGTTTTGGTTTTATTATAAGCAGGGTGACATTTTAGTCTTATAGAAGAGTGGGTAAGTATGGGACTTACAGTTCTGTTTGTTAAAATAGAAACTTCAATATAGAAATAAAAGCACTGTTCATTCATCCATCCTATTCCTTTCCTTTGAAATTGGTGCCTGCATCTAGTTTGTAAGTGAATTTTGTAGCCAATACCAAAGCAAACTATATGTTGTAGAAACTGATTTATTCATTGCTCACATCAATAAGGCTGACATTTGGTAACTCGGTATCCAAATAGCGGCCTGACCTTAAATATCATTTTATGTCTCTTCTCTTTTCTGGAAAACACCTTATGATGCAATTTTATAACATTGATAGTGGATAAATATTGTCATAGTTTGTCTGGAATTATTTTAAGATAAAAGACAAATATTTTATAAATTACATATTAATTTAGAAATGATGTGATCGGCGTTGATTTAGTATACTAATTAAGCTATTTGTTCTGAAGTTAGTTGACTGAGTATAATTCCTTGTTGCTCCATTTCTTACCATATAGTATTAAAAATCTCTTTTGTCTTTTGCCTATAGATATATTTAATAATTTCACTGTCCCTCTATTGGCTTGGTTAGTGATAAATAAAACATTGCACTTTAAATTTTCAAAACAGACCCAGACTTACATATATAAACATTTTATCATTTATGGAAACAAGAAATTCTAAAAGGGAAGAAAATGGAAATAAGAGAAAGAAGAAAATGAAATATGCACTTTAGGAATAAAAATCTTCCCACCATCCCCAAAACCTTTTTAATGCCTCAGTGCTTCTGTACTTTATAAAGATAAGTCACATGCATCATTGTTTCATTTCTGTCTTTTTTACCTTTGAGAACTTTGTTCCACATTTGGGATATCTAAGCCACTGAAATTTCATACTGGTTCTGGGCTTACTGATGAATTAGCTTCCTTAGTTATATCCACTGAGTGCATTTCTATCTAACCTGGTAAACTAGCCATCAAACACAACCTGTCTCCTGTCCAGATATTTCACAAATGCCTGTCTTTTTTTTTTACTTTTTCTTTTATCTCTTACAGTCTTTGACATTTCATTGTCTGACAAGCAAGAGTCCCTAATAACATCTACAAGCTAGTCTATCAGTGACTGATTTTTCTCATATATCTTCAGATTATGCAACCTTTGCCTCAAGGAGAAACAAATATTCTCAGTACATTGTTTATTTCTATTGCACCTAGACATTATCTCATTCAAGTCCATGTATCACAGCCTCACATGCACGTTATAATGTTTTTTTCTCCATTTCTTCCCTCAAATCCACCCCTCCCAATTCAAGTCATACAGATTAAGCATATTTTCTGATTCTTATAATTTCCAGTGCTGAATCATTACTGAGGTCTAGTCTGTATGGGAAATCAATAGATTTTCCCACCTTCTTCTCTATGTAGAATCAGAATAAGAGATTCATCTATCATATCTACTTTACTCTTTTGCTCCTTAGTACCTAACCTTTTCTGGTATCAGATTTTTGGATCTCAGCAAGTACTTTTTGTCATAGAAGAAATTTTTATACTCTTACACTTGTTTTTCAGCAGCTATAATGATAGCAGGCCAAAAAACTTTATCAATTCTCCCTTTTTAAAACTTGTTCTGCAAAACCAGATAGTAATACAGAGGAGGGCATCTGTACATGTATTTTTCACTCTACAATTCTCTTGAATGGGCAACTTCTTTCTTCTCAGATAACTAAGACTCAGTTGCATGTTTTATCACCTACATCAAAAGAAACACAGCTGTCTCCACAGAATGTTTATAATCCCATCCCATGTGTTCTGTTTTAAAGATTAATAAGGCATTCTATAGTTCACACACTATACGCATACATCATCACTGTTTCATGATGAATTCCATGTAAGAAGGGGATCAGTTACCCCATACCACATAAGGGAAGATAATCAAAGTATTATTGGATAATCCAGTCTCATACAACTCAATCTTTTCATTATCACTCAGGACAAAAAACATGCAAGACATTATCCAGGATGTATACCATCTCATATCACATAGGAAAAGACTCACCATATTAAGATTTTCTTAATGGATGGTCCAAACTCAGATGGGTCAGTCTTATTGAATGCCTTAAAACCCACTGCAAAACCTATGCAGTTCAAACCATTACATAGAGAGAATACATTAGTGAATATCTGTTTATCTCAAATATGAGGGTGAAGGCAGAGTAAATAAATAATTCTACTCAAGTCTTGTTAGTAAATTAAGAAAGTTACTTGGGCTTATTATAGAATGATGGATGATTCAAAGACAACTATATAATTGAAAATGTTCCTCAAAAAAGTCTTTTTTTTTCTAAGAAATAACTTATTGCTTATATCTTATGAAATATCATCTGACTCTTTATGCTATTTGGACTTCCTCACCATTTTAATTTTTATGAGCTCAGTGCCTCATAAGTTTCATTAGCCTTCCGAGTTATGAGCCTCTCTCTTCTTTTAAACCGAGCTATTGCAAATTAGAGAAAATATCAAAACAGTAATTTATTACTTGTTATTTTAGTTGTATTTCATTCAGGAATGGGAAAAATAGTCATTTGATAAGTGTGTATACAATGTTTTATTTTCTAACAAATTTGAGATAAAATATCATTACCAACAATGCCACTAGACACTTCTCATTCTGCCTGGTGAGCTTCAGTGTTCCTGAAAGCCTTTAATGAATATGCTTAAATTTTCTTACTTTAGTATTTTCCTATGAAATAGACATAGTTGTCTATCAAAATTTTATGTTTATAAATTAATTTCAAATTCACCATGTCTCATCAGCTAATGACTCCTCTTAAAATGACAAAATTAATATTTACTGTCACCTTTTACAAGTGTTTTATTGCATCCTCTCTCCTGTCTCTCTTTATTTCTCCACTTTTTTTGAAAATGGTATATTCAAGTATTGGATTGGACAGAATTAAGTCACAAATTTGGCCAACAGTGGGAAGGCTCTGAAGTAGATGGAAGCAGACATAGCTCTTTGTACTACCTCCCTGTCTCGTTTCTTGTTCCTTCACACAGGATTCATGAAGTTCAGTGTACAATATAAACAGTTTGCAACTGATTTCTCATAGGACTCAATCTGATCTGAATATCTATTATGTGACCTGTTGTATTGCACTTATACCAATGAAGATAGAGTTTCAAAGTACTCAAATGTACAGAGCTGAAAATCCATAGGGGATTAGAGTCCCAAGAAAGAATAATATTTATTAAATAATAGTCACCCACATTAAGAAATTATAATACTTGAAGCATTGATATTAGCTCAGAAATTGCAAACTAAAATGTTAAAGTGCTTGAATATTGTGTGGCAAATAACACAAAATAAGTATATATATCAAGCACAATGTATTTACACAACTCTTCCAGACCAAAGTTAGATATTATGTACTGGAACAGTAGCAGATTGCTGAAAGATCAGAAATTGTTCTTGTGGACTTGAAAGTCCTAGGAAATACTAGATTTCAGAAAGTAGTAATTGATGTGGGAATGCCTTTCTGTATGCTGTGAATAGAAATCTTTAAATAAAGGAGCTGTTTTGACCCATGACAGGCACCATAGAAAAAGTAGGAGGAACAATCAGAATAGGTAGGAGGAGCAGGGCAGAGTCAGGGAGAGAAGGAGCCAGAAGCCCAAAAGGGATCAACATGTAAGGAGAGACAGACCAGGCCAGAATCCCAAAGGAGCAACATGTAAGGAACACAGGTGAGCCACAGGCCACGTGGCAGGAAAGATTAATAGAAAAGGGTTGAGTTAAGATCTAAGAGCAAGCTAGCATAGGCCAAACAGCATGAAGTTATATAAGTGTCTGAGTCATTTCTGGGGCCTGAGCAGCAGCAGCAGTGGGCAGCTAAGAGGTCTGGAGCTGCAGGGTCTGTGTGTCTGGGCCTCTGGCTGCCCAGAACCAAGAAACTACTACATTGTAAGAGATAGCACCCAACATGGGGCAAAATATCCACTTAAAGCCTGAGAAGGTTTAAAAAGGGTTCTAGTTCATGGAAACTGAGCCAGAGCAGCTTCCAAATTGTGTATCTGAAGCCAGTCATTGTACAGAGAAAGCTAGGCATCCAGTCATATTCAGAAAGATGCCAGCAGACTGGCCGCAGGCAGTGTAAGCTGCAATCAGGCCAGTTCCTGAAATCTCACAGAAAACTCAGTAGCATGTGATTGATTGAAGGTTTCTGTTTATTTTGAACAAAAAGGAAGCAAAGACGGATACTTAGTAGCAGCATTTTCCTGGGTCTGCTCTGTTAGCTAGCCACAAACAGATGCGGTCCCTTTAAGAGAACTTACTGATTCAGCTTCCTCTACAAAAACTATGCAGCTTTTTAAGAGAGTGTATTTTAAAAGCTCTTATGGTTGGAAGATGATTAAGGATTCACAATAAAACAGATTCAGATGAAAAGAAAAACATGTAAATGGGTTACAATGTGTATAAAAGGTACATAGGCTTCAGAGAAAAAAGAAAGGTTAGAGAAAGTCTTTAAAAAGAGAAATAGATTAATAAAAATGGAAAAGCCACGTAAAGATGGAAAATGGACACAAAATCTGGATTTTAGTTGTTATTGTGTTTTCTTTCAATTTTTTAACTGTTAATGAGCTAACTGCAGAAAGACAGTTGATTGCAAATGCACAGGCTAGTAAGTTAAACAAGAGTATATATTTTAAAAGTATTTCGATTTTGAAATTTGTATCTAAGGATTTATTGCTTTGTAAGTGTTCTGCTTATGTTTCCACAGAAAATGAGAACCTGTGGATTGCTTCCAGGCAAATATGGTTTCATCAACCAAGACCCCCTGAATAAACCTCTGATGGGAAGAGATGGCCTTATCAGCTTAAGGGCTACAGACTATGATCCAGTCTCAAGAACCATGAGATTTTCAATGCCCCTTAATCAGCAGGAAGTAGTAATAGAAAACTACACCCAAATTCCCAAAATATTGTTTCTAAAATTTTTTTTCATTATAACTAGTTAATGGTTATAGTAAATCTCTTTCTAAAAAGAAAAAAGGGGATATAGTATATGAGTGATTTTTTTTTAAATAAGATTATTGAATTTACTTTAATCCAAAAATCAGCTGTTAATCTCAAAATGTTTTATATTGGTATGGATTTTGGTTTAGTGATACAAATTTAAGGTCAGTTCTCTCTCTCATGCTGTATGTATTTTTTACTCTAGTTTAAGATATGATGTTTATGTAACAGATTTAAAATTGTAATGTGTAATTAAGAAATGCATGTTAGTTAGATTTTTAGGTATACAAAGATATAATTCAATTAGATAGGTAATCTTCAAACACTTCTAAGACCTACAGAATATGGCATTTAAAATATTTTAAGAATTTAGACTTTTCTGGACAGTGAGACAGATTTGTTCCTGGCAGCACCAATCTTCTTCAAGAGAAAAATGGGCATCGAAGAAACTCCATATGGAGTCTACTCTTTGTGGCGATGGTTAGCCATTGGACATAAACCTGTTCTTATGTTGACTACTTGACAGTATGTTGTTTAAACTGGACATGCAGGTTCCATAGGAAGGTGACCTCTGAACTTTGTCAGAACAAGCTGAGATGGTCATTTAGGTTCCTGCTTTACAGAGAAAACTGTCAGACATTTTTCAAGATTCAAGGAGAAGTGACCAATGAACTATACCAGAATGGGCAGAGCAGATTTCCTGCTTCACTGAAATAAAAAGAGACTCTGGGCTTGTAGGCTGAAGATGGATGCCCCAACTTTATAAAGGAACTTTGGATGACTGTCCAGGCAGATAGGTGTCATCTCTGTTATTTCTGGATTTTGGAAGTTGCTTGCACTTCCAGTTTACTTAGGTAAATATATCCTTAGTTAAAGATTAGATAGTTATAGGTATAGTTTTTCTTGGTTATTTTAAGGTATATATGAAACTTTAGATTCATAAGGATAAGGTTGATAAGAGTATTTTATTTAGGTTTGCTAAATACAAATGGACTAGATATTATAACTGTAATTCTTGCTTGATAGCTGTTTTGTTATATGTAATTTTGCTTTGTTAAAATTGAAGCCTTCCTTTTTTATTATACAGAAAGGGGGAAGTGATGTAGGAATGCCTTTCTGTATGCTGTGAATAGCAATCTTTAAATAAAGGAGCTATTTTGGCACATGACAGGCACCATAGAAATAGTAGGAGGCAGAATCAGAATAGGTAGGAGTAGCAGGGCAGAGTTAGGGAGAGAAAGAGCCAGAAGCCCAAAGGATCAACATGTAAGGAGAGACAGACCAGTCCAGAATTAACAAATTTCTTAACATAGCAAGAATGTACTAACAAAATAAAAGAGATAAAGATTTGTGTGCATATTGTCAGAGCCTAATATAAGCTTATGATTCAATCAACACATAAAAAAAATTCATATTGAAGATGGAGACTGCATGTCCAGCTGATTGGACTTTGAGATCAGGGTAAGTCTCCCCACACTAAACAGACTGTTGTAGTAAGGGTTGTCCTTCAGAAGCACCGTTTGAATCATGGGAGTTTGGGAGAGTATCAAGGGAAAGATGAATGTTTTATGATGCCAGAAACTTTCAAAAAATAGTTGCTTACATAAAAGGCAAGCTGACACAAGCAAGGGTAAGGGATATATCCACCGGAACTGAAGGAACAAAGGGAGGATCCAGTGATTTGGGGGAAGCTGTTTCTGGGTCACCAAAACAATCTTGATTATTGCCTCTTAAACAAAAAATATGAGAAGGGAGAATACACCTTAACAATCTTTAATGATTCTTATTATAGCATTCACTCTATGCAGTTATGAAAGCAGACAATTTAATAGGACATTCAGTATCTCATGATAAATACTTTATAAAAAAGACCAATATCAATTTAGTGGGAAGACTGAGGTACTGGTAACAGTACACACAGAAAAAAAAATGCTACTTTATGTCATTAAAATTAATAAAGCTAGATAAAATAAAATGTCTTAAGAAATTGCAAGGTCAATATATTTTAACACAAATCAAAGGCTTAACCAAGAAAGTTCTTAATATCCTTATAGATATAGTATATATATATGTGTGTGTGTGTGTGTGTGTGTGTGTGTGTGTGTGTGTGTGCGCGCGCGCGTGTGTGTGCATATACATGTGTACACACAAAAATATACACATATAGTTATAAATGTGAGCACTGAGTGTTGTTCCATTTTCTCATAACAAATGCAGAGGAAGGGGACTGTGATGGCTGAAGACATGGCTCAAGAGTTAAGATTACACACTACTCACGGAGAGGATCTGTGTTTAGTTCCCAGAACTTACCTTTGACCTTTCTTTTCTCTCCTCTAAACTTTGCCATTTTTCCCTCCAAGCTCTCTTTTAAATTTACAGCTTCTTTGTTCTTTATTACATTAATGTTATGTATATACATATATGTTTCTAAATATTGCATAATCAGTCAGATATGCTAAACATAAAATAAATGGAAACACTGTACTTGAAATTTAAACTTTCATATTTTGTAAATTCATTATGCCTCAATTATTTTACTTACCTTATTTATAGTGACTATTCAAACAGATTTTGTATAAAGTTATTTTTTTTTAAAAATTACACTTCACATTTATAATTTTAGCATGTACACTTTGCCATTTCAATGAAGAATTGAGATTTTAAAATACTTTCATTAAATTATGTGTAAATTATTATTAAATTAAAGCTCATTAGCTAGTGGATTTTTTTTGTTAAAGTGGAGAAAAAATAAGTTTCCATGGGGAAAATAATTAGTTATATTATTAGTTCACAAAATTTGGGAAGAAAAAAGTTGATAACTGAACTTTTTCATTCGAAGAAATTGAAGAGAAATAAGTATGACAGTTATCCAGAGATTACATAGTAGGCCATAGTTTGATGACTGTCAATAACAAGTCCGCAAAAAAATAAAAAATCAAATGTCAATGATGAATGATTAGGAATAACTGAAAGCCACAGGAAAGCTTTAGGCCGGGCTTTATTAGGCTCCAGCAGCCCCTGCAGCTACTGAAGTTAAGAACAGAGGTCTTGATTTTAGAATTACAGTAAAAGTCTGAGATATACAATAGGCCCCATATTCCATAAATGTACTCTAGTTTAAAAAACAATAACAACAAACAAACAAACAAAAAGTACAATTTGTAAGTGTAATAGGTACTAACAGCTCCTAAAACATAGAAAATGACTTAGAAGAGAGAGTTGTTAGTCAACCACTTATTCTTCAAATGTGTGAAATTCTTCAAAAGGATGAAGTGCAAAACACTCCAGAAAATTCTCATGCAATGCATGATGTGACTTTATGAGTCCCAGGTTTACCCTTCAGTGTCCCAGAATTTAGCACTCCAGATGCTGGTCACACATGGAGTGTTGGCAGCCTCAGCTAAGAAGACAGAGATCAAGTGGTCTTCATACCTAGGTACCTATGTCATCTCCTAACGTGTGCCTGGGGTGCTCAGGCTTTTCTGCTTCAGTAGCTCATCTTAAGCAAGAATTTATTTCTTAGGTCCTTTGATGATTAGAGGAAATAATATCTGAGGAAACTTATCTTTCTTTCCTTTAGTAATTTGTTAGTTATATTTTATGTGGTAACTACTATTATTAGATTTATCATTGTCTATTTTTAATAAAACATGGTATAAATAGCTCTTGAGGACTGTATTTCTCATTATAGAACACTTTAAGTTCTTTAATAGAATTCCAATAATTACTTAAAAGATAAAATTTGTGACCAATGTTGTCATTTTTCACTTAAATTTTGTTTCAGTGGTCAGCTACTACTTTTAATAAGTAAAATCCAAATATTTTTCTGAGGCTTATTTACAAGTGCATGTATGTGTTTATGTTGAGTGATTGATTCTCATGAGATATTATCTCTGTGAAGACTTCACCCTGAGATCAGACCAAAGGAAATTGTCAATTACTCCTGATATTTAAGGAAATCTAGTCTGATATATTATAAAATGCCTTTTGTTTTGAGTTTGGTATTTTCCTGGTATTTTCTTATTACTACTCCTGAGAATTTGCTTTATTGTAAACCTAGAGAAAATGTGCTGAAAAGTGTGTGTGTGAGAGAGAACAGTAAGAAAACCTGATGAGTGAAGGGTTAGCAAGAAACAGAGGCTTACACGTAAATAAATTATAATGAATACGGTCTAAAGGCTAGGAATGTGTTGCATTTTTTTCATTCATTAAAATATTTTACTTAACCCATAATGTATAAGCAATTTTTGAGAGGAAAAGAAACAACAGTATCCTAGTATGTACCTTAGGAAGCTATAGCTGTCATTTGACATAATTTAGACTTACTTCAAAAGGGAACCTGAACTGATCTCAAATCACTTTAGTTAGTGAGCATATTGATGGGGATTGTCTTGATATGTAGGCATTTTAGAAGATTTAGGAATAATGGAAACTAGACAAACAACTACACACAGAAAAAGCAAACATTCATTAACATCAAGAAAACATGAGAAGTCATAGAGGAGGTTATTCAGAGTGAAGAATGAATGATTTTAAGGCCTATAATGTGTGTGTGTGTGTGTGTGTGTGTGTGTGTGTGTGTGTGTGTGTGTGTGTGTGTAAATGTGTTCAGGTCACCCCAAGAAATCAGTGATCAGTGTAGATAAGAGAGGAAAGCAGAAACCAGTATGTGCTTCAAAAGTCTGAAAGTGATTCTTACCAATACTGTTAGAGCATAAGGATGGCTCATGTGTTCTAAGAGCACTAATATTTGGTCAGTTACTGGTTATATGTACAACTATCCTTAGCTAATCCATCAAAAACATCTCTAAGGAGCTCTTGATGTAGCCTTTACATATTTTTTGTCTACATTTTTTTAAATGTAGTTTTTATTTATAAAAAAGTCTTTTTAAAAATCAATGTATCACCCTTCTCCCCCTCCCTTCCCTCCTCTCTCAATCCCTTCTAGTCAGCCTTCAGCCTCCTCCCTCTCCATGCCCCCATTTTCTCCTGCCCCAAAGGGCAAGAAGTCCCAAGGTGGGTCAGCTCAGCATGGAACATCCACTCCAGGCAATTCTGCTTTCCTCATCCCTAAGTCAAGATTGGCTTATCTGTTCCTCTGCAGGGAATGGGCTCCTAGGTGCCAGCCCACACACAGAAACACAGTCTTATCCCACCCCTTGAGGCTCCACATACTGCCCATGACAATCAATAGTTGCTTGCCCTTGGAGGGCCTAGCTCCTTTTCCCGATGGATCTACAGTGGCTGTTCTTGATTCAGTGAGGTCACCAGAGCACCAGCCAGCCATGACTGTGGGAATTGTCCTCATAATCCCCATCCCCTAGCTCATTCAGACTCTCCTTTCCTGCTTTCAGCTGGACCAGGAGCTTGGTCCGTTGCTCAGCCATGGATCTCTACCTCCACCTCTATTCATGGTTGGATGACAGATTAGAAATCTCACAAAAGGCAAGTAAACATTTGCCTGATTCTAGTTATTACCACCTAATACTTCCATATTTTTTCCAACAGGACTTATTTTTTTTTCAGCTTTAAACGCTATGGTCATTCTAGTAGTTTGATCTTAGCATATTTAAGGTATAATTTCTGATAGGACTTCAAAATAAGAATGAGCTTTATAAATATTTACAGAATAAGACACCTTATTCTTTTAAAGTCTACTTTTTAAACTTATTCTAGATGCTTCTCAATCAGCATTTCTTCATTGATACCAAGCAGCAATGTACTTCAAGAATGAAGCTTCATCTAGACTTACACCTAAGGACATTATCATTGGCCTTTACTCATTTACAGCTTCATTTCCGTAGTCTTTGGAAGTGTGAAGCTCAGGTTATGGAAACAGATGATATAAATATAGAAAGGATAGGTAAATGCAAGGTACTTGTGTGACATTTGAAAGTCATTGGTGATCCATTGTGTCTCACTGCTAGCTAAAAATTATGAATCAATCTTGTGGGAGATTGTGTTGTTTCATTGTAAATAAATATCCCACCCACTGGTTTAATAAAAAGCGCTGATTAGCCAAAGGTGGGCAGTAAGTGTGGGTGGGGCTACCAGACTAAGAAAACTCTTGAGAACAGAAAGCACAAAGCAGAAATGCCAGAGAGAAGCTGGAAGAAGCAGAGGACAACTATGCAGTTCTAAGAAAAGGTACTGAGCTGCATGGCTGAACAAGATAAGAGTTATGGGTTAGATTAAAGGAAAAGAGTTAGCAGGTGATATACCTGGGCCTTAGATTGATTAGCTGAAAACTATTGTAAACATCTGTGTGTCTCCATGGGTCTGTGGGTCCTTGAGGATAGGCCAGAAAGTCCGGGACAGAAACCTACTACAAATGGCAGCCTAACGTGGGTAAAATATGCCCACATAAAGCCACAGAAAGCTTAAAAAATGGTCTAGAGCCCAAAGCAGCTTCTGAATTGTGATTCTCAAGTGAGCTATGGTACAGAGACGCCCTGGTGAGGCACATGGGCTTGAGTTACAATGGTGGGTTTTTGCAGTGCAGCTTAAGGTGTAAAATGGCTTGTTCCTGACGTCTCACAGGAGCCTCAATATAAGCAAAGGGTTGTAAATAATGTATTTAAAGTTTCTGTTGATAAGAACAAAAAGAGAATAGAGTCAAAGATGGCTTCTTAGTGGTGATATTTTCTTGGATTAGCTCTGTTTGCTGGAGGCAAGCAAGGCAAGCTTCCTGATTCAGATTTAAAGGCAAAAAAAAAAAAAAAAAAAAAAAAAAAAAAAAAAAAAAAAAAAAAAAAAAAAAAAAAAAAAAAAAAAAAACCCACTTGTGAGTTTTTTAAGAAGCCCTGCTGCCTAATACTTAAATGGAGTTAATGAGCAGGAGATGGCAAAGCTTTACTTGGTGGTCATATGGACACTAAAATTCCCCAGAGTACCTGGGTTAAAAAAGATAAATTCTATGAAATTAGACTAGGAGCTGGGTGGAGCCATCCACCCATCCTACAAACCTTGAATCTTGGCAGATTAAAGGTGTAGTCAGAACCAGAAAGAAATAGAAGAATCTGGGTGGAGTCAATCACCCTAGACAAGCAAAGGTGTGGTCAGAGACAGAAAAAGTTAAGAAATAAATATACAGGAGACAGTTTTTGGTAAAAAGTCTAAGTGGTTTAGAGTGTGTTGAAAATATAGATACATAGGCTTAGAGAAAGAAAAGGTAGAGAAAGCCTTTAGAAAGAAATAGAGTTAAATAAATAAATAAATAAATAAATAAATAAATAAATAAATAAATAAATAAATAAATAAAAAGCAAGCCACATAAAGATGGGAAAAGCAAAGAATGTCTGGATACTGTATGTTATTGTCTTGTCTTTAAGTGTCTTGATTGAAAATGACTTAGTAAAAGCTGCTAAAACAGACTAAGAAAACTCTTGAGAACAGGAAGCATAGAGCAGAATGCCAGAGAGAAGCCAGAAGAAGCAGAGGACAACTATGCAGCTCTAAGAAAAGGTACTGAGCCACATGGCTGAACAAGAGTTATGGGTTAGATTAAAAGAAAAGAGTTAGCAAGTGATATGCCTGGGCCCTAAGTAGATCAGCTGAAAACTACTGCAAACATCTGTGTGTCTCTGTGTGTCTGGGGATCTGCAAGTCTAAACCTTGAGGCTAGGCCCAAAAGTCAGGGACAGAAACCTCCTACTACATAATCTACCACTAAATACATTTTTTTAAGTATCTGCACAGTTGTGCTGCTTGGTTTTTCATCATTGTGACAATATAATTGATAAAACAACATAGAATAAAGAAAAGAAATATTTGTATTAGCTCACTGTTTCAGAGCCTCAGCTCATAGTCATGCCCTTCCCATTGAGGCCATTGTGTGGTGATAAAAAGGAAAATGAAAATAATTACTGACAACATATGGTGGGAAAAACTGTCCACTTCATGGATGTAAGAAATCTGAAAAGAGGAGAGAGTCGGAATCCTGATGTCTCCTTCAAACCAGTGTTTCCAAGTATTTTACCTCTTCCCTCTGGATCTTCCTTCCTCAACTTTGCAGGACTTCTTTGCTGTACCACAGGCTGATGACACAGCCTTCAGATCATGGTCTTTGAAGAAGTTTCAGTCCCTAACCACAGCACTGTTTCTCTACACAAATTGGGGTTGAAGCATGAAATATTTCTTAGAGACTGAATTTTATGAATCTTACTGTTTCTGACTTGCTGTGACCTGATATATATTTGACACTATATGATTCAGGGTAACTATGGGACAAGTCAGTTTGGTGAGTTTTTCATAGACATTGACAGAATTACAGGTTGCAACATACTGAATATCTCTTGCCATGTTCCAGAACCTCAGTATCTATTGTGAGCTACCTATGGTATACTTGTATACTCTATTAAAAATATTTGTCATATACTTATGAAAGAAAACAATTAAAGAAAACATTTCTTGCTTTTGACTTTTTAAGAAAACCTCTGAAAACTAGTTAGTTTTTTTCCTGGACCATCCTTATCAGAGTGATTATCCTTATATAGACCTCTATGAGAGTCTGAGGAAAAGCTAAAAACATCAGATTAGATGTCAAGAAGAAATTTTTTAGTACAACAGAGTATTGTTTTAATGGTTTTATTAGAATATCATCCACCCTTGTTGCTGTGTTCTATATATGTTAGCCTCCCATGTTGGATGTGTTGTTAGGAGTTTCTCTGTACTTGCCATAATCTTCTTGAAATGAAATGAAAAGTTTGCCTTCTGATCTAATGTTCTTCATTACTGAGCATATTTAATTTGAAGCACTTAGGTACTTAAATATAAAAAATAGTATAGAAAACAAGAGCAGATGAACATTACTTGGAGGTAATTGTCATGTGTTTGGGGACACCTACAAGGATTAAGTGGTTGCACTAAAATAGTCTTAAACCCAGAATCAAGATAGCCTAGTGCACTGCATCCATCATATTGTTGCATTGTTTTCTTAGTTCTGAGGCAGCTACTGAGAGGTGAGTCGGTTGCAAGCCCTTTATTAAGCCTGGGATCCTCATTAGCCAAATCTACCTGCACAGCTAATTCATAATGAAATTCTGAAGGCCAAGGTTTACTTGGAAAAACACTTGCCCCAATCACTCTATATTGGCATAGCTCAATAAAATAATCAAAGCTCTACTAAACTAATTTTGAAAAATAATATCCAAACTTTTCCTGTATAAACAGTCTTTTTCTTATGTCATTAACATGGACAATAAGAAACTGACTAATATCCAGTTTTTGTTGGTGCTGGTGACTTTCTTCATTATTAAATTTGGGCAATTTAATCCTTATAATAATTTATTGAAAGCAAATACACAGTTATTTAAATGAGTTATGTATCACATTTTTCTCTTTATTAAATAAAATTACCAAGACTGTAAACTTGTTTTTTCTCAAGATTTGGAGATTTTATAAATTTTCTTAGCTCCATAAATGTTTATTTGAATTTCAAAAATTTATCCACCATTTATTACCTTTCTTAATCAGTATATTAGACCAAACAAAAAATATTCCCATAGTTAATTTGGTATAACTCACCACAGGCTGTCCACATGAGACTATATGTCATTCTGTTCAGTTACAGTATTAGAAATTTCTGCAAAATCTATTTTTATACTCACATTTGATTAACTCAATTTTTCTCTCTCTCCCATTATTTTCCCCCCATATGACCACTTCTCTCTTTTTCTTTTGTGTTTTTCTTGTTTAATTTTTAAGTCTGTTTCCAGCATGAATATAATATTTAAGTCTTTTTAGTCAGAACTCTGTTACCTCATAGTGAAAATTTATTTATTATTTTGCCTATCAAGAAGGTGAGAAAAAAGAGAGATTTATTGTTTCAGCTTTACACTTCATTTCACTCACACACACACAAATACATACCCTCATGCAATACTATGTATATATGTATACATGTACAATTATATGTATACACACATTATATATATATATCTATATATATATATATATATATATATCACTATAAACTGTTTAGCTGAGAGTTATTGTTAGGTTGTGACATCAAATAAAGAATGAATTTTTTCTTACTACACTCTTGTGTGCCAAGATTAACTGTATTTGTTCACTACTCCTTATGGAATATCCTGCAAATGAGAAAGAGTATAACTATGTTCTCTTCTAGTACTCCTTCCTGGATACTCATGTCTTCTGGATGCACCTGCTCCTACCATTTAAAAAACTGTGAACAATATGTACTCTGATAAAGTTATGTCTGCATGTATACATAGATTATATGTAATTTGATAGTTATGTCTAAATACATACATTAATAATATGCACTCTGATAAGGCTATGTCTGCATATATACATGAATAACATGTTCTGTAGAACAATCCTTTTCTACTCTATGAATATATATTATTATCATTTGTTGATATAAAGCTGACAGGCTGGACCTGGGCAATAAATTATGTAGGAAAGACAACCTAAGGATGATGGGAAGAAGGAGGGTAGAGTCAAAGAAGATGAGAATGCCATCCTGAGAAAAAGAACCAACCTACATGGCTAACATAGATAACAATGAGCTAATTTAGGTATAAGAGTTAGCTAGTAACAAGTCTAAGCTATCAGCTGAACATTTATAAATAATATTATAAATTATGTTTGTTATTTGGGAACTGGCAGCAGGGACAGAAACATCCTTTTATATATGACAAATGTATGGCTGAAATTTCCACATTTAATCTGACAAGGATTAAAAAGTGATTCTAGATACACAAGGATGGAGTCAAGCTCAGCTTCTTGGTAACCATATTTTTTCTCCAGTAGGTTCTGTTTTCTGGCAGTGAGTAGAAATCCTTTAAAAGACAGATTCCTCACTCATCAATAGCAGTGAAACTATGTCTCTATTAAGAGACCCTACTGATAAACACTTAAATGGCTTTTATGAGCAACTGGCAGCATGCTACTCTGGGGCAGCCTGGACATAGATACTTCCCAGAATTAAAGCAGTAAATATAGCTCCCAGACAGAGCTGGGGATAAACATGCCTCTGTCATCAGACTAGATTCTCAGGGAACTGAGGAGGAGAAGCCAGAACCAGCATGCCATGATCACAGTTAGACCCCTCCCCCCCCTTTTTTTTTTGCTCTTATAGACAGGAAAAATTACAGATATTCAGTAAAGTCAGATTTGGACAGTAAACATCTCTGAAAAAGTATATGTAGGATTGAGAAAGAAAAGAAAAATGGTAAAAGGAGAATTAAAAATAGAGTAATAAAAGCAAATAATCTCTGTAAAAATAAAAAAAGAATACAAAGAAAGTTGGGATAGTATATGTTATTGTGTTATTTTTAATTAATATTTTGACTGCTAATAAACAAATAATAACTGCTGAGAGACATTTGATTGTGAAAGCTTCTATATTAACCCAACCTATATATTTATAAAATACCTTGATTTCAAAATTTAAGTTAAAAGAAAACTATTACTTAAGGGAAAATATTCTCTTGTTATTTCCACAGAAAATTAGAGGTTGTAAATTTATTCTGGGTAAAGAAAAATAGGATTTTATCAAGGAAGACCTCCTGAAAAATATTCTATGGAAACAGGTGGCCCAGATGATTCAATATTTCAGAGCATCTCTGTTTCAGTTTCCTCTGAATTCCACATCCAGAATAGCTGCAAGGTTGCTGGCAGAGATGATCCAGCCTCACAGAAAATTCCAGTCAGGACTTGCTATAATTCTGAATCTTTCCAGGGTTGCCAAAAGATTAGTAGAGAACTCCAATCAACTGGAAGTAGTCTAGAGAACTATACCTATTTCCCCCAAATAAATTATGAATGTTTATCATCCTTTAGAGGAGTTGAATGCAAGCTGTTACAGATAATGATCAGCAGCAAAGCTAAACATTGAATTAGCTAAATATTAGATTCGGGATCTTGTCCTGAAAAAAAACGGGGGGCATTATAGAATAATAGGATAAAAGAGTAGATTATTGAATCTACTTTAATTAAAAAAACAACTTTAATCTTACATATTTTACATCTTGGTTTATTTATACAAATTAAAAATTAGTTATGTCATATAGTATGTACATTACTACTCTTGTATAGAGTAATTTTTACTAAATAAGAGCTTTTATTGCATATATTTTTACAATATTAAGGTTATGTTTATGTAGCTGATTTAAAAATGTAATAAAACATTCCTCTTTAATTAGACAAAAGGGAGAAAATGCTGTGAAACAATTCTTTTCTACACTATGACTATTTATTACTACCTTTGGTTAATAAAACAGCTGAGAAGCCAGCAACTGGGCAGGAAGTTAAATAGAAAAGCCAACCTGAGAATGGTGGGAAGAAGAACAGAGTCAGGAGAGATGCCAGGAAGCCACCTAGAAAGCAAGACCTGGTAGAGAACATGTAAAGCCATGAGCCATATGAAAAAATATGAATTAATAAAAATGGATTACCTGAAAATGTAAGAGCTAGTTATTAATAAGCCTGACCTATTGACCAAGAATTTAGATTTTAGAGAAACTTTTATGTGCTTATTTGGAACTGCATGATTATTACAGAAAATGTCATTTACAAATATGGGCTCTGATAAAACTATGCCTGCATGCATACGTGGATAATATGTATTCTGGTCAAACTATGTCTTCATGCATATATAGATAATATGCATTCTGATAAAGTTATGTCTGAATGAATACTCAATTTTTTCTTTCAAGATGGAATGATTTATTTTCTGTTAACTAAAGTTTTAGTAAGTTCAGATTATGTATAAAGTTCCATTTGCTTCCTAAAATTACCTGGTTCTAAAATTAATGTACTATTTCTGATGTACTTTAAATTATAGAAGTTTCTAACCTAGAGGTAAAGAAGTCAATTTGGGATTACACAGTTAATCCTGAATCCCGAATAGTAACCAAACTGGGCTCCCATTATATTTTAAATGTATGTGACATTTACACACCTTTTTTGTTTACTAACTTAAATGTACAGTTCACCCATTTTATCATTCTTTTTAACAATGTAATACTCACATCTTATTTATTTTCTATTTATTTTACTATTTGAAAATGTTAAATGCATGGTCAGATCTAGCCTATAAGTTTAACAACAACACCATAAAGCAAGAAAGCATGATTCAAAACTCTCCATGTTCATTTTGAATTATTGCTATTGAAGTAACTAGATTATTAGATTTAAAAATAACTGTTCTGATTTGAATGTGAGTCAAATAACTCTGGGTTGTGCAAGCAAAAGATACACACTATTTTTTTTTATTCTAGACATAACAACACATTAAAATGATTATTTTAAAAGTTCAATCATTATCTTACTCTTGAGAAGTAAAAGAGCCACCAAGCAAATTGAATTTGATAATGAACAAATTGTGATTTTCATTAAATGGTGGCCACTGACTATAACATCTGCTCATAATATAGAAGATGATCCCCATTTGCTTAATCTTTAGAACAGCAATTTTGTCCTGAGGTTATTATATAGATTTATTGTTTTAGTCCTTAATGTTGCTCTTACAAGTCACTGATTACTTGAAAAGTCATATCTGCCCAGATGCTCTGTGTCTGGCAAGGGAATTGAGACCCTTAAAAGCTCCTTTTTAGTACTCTTCTGTTTATTTCCCAGCACTCGTGACAATTGGAGAGTGACATCTGCTTCCATCTACTGTTTTACTGTTGCAGAATTATACTGGACATAGATGGTAATGTCCTTCCTAGTACCTCTCTATGAAGCATGTATTTGAGCCCAAAAGAAAGCAAGGAAAAATCTGATGAAAGCATCTTCCTGGTGATTGAAGAATTTGAAGGATTCAGTAATGTCCACTACTGATCAGGGCTCCAGGAAACAAGAACTGCTTTGTCCTCTGTGCTACTAAAAGAGAAAACAAGAGATGTGGATAGTAATTAAAAAAATGTATAGGCATGCTGTCAGGCCAGCATAGATTTTAATATACCAATAGTGACTGCATGTGTTTGACATACATGTTGACAGTTGGAAAGGCTTTTTCATTCACTGCATTTTCATTAAAATTGAGCATGTAAAACTAGACATTCTATTACCAGATCATAAAACCAATATATTCTTGATGCATCTTGAAACAAGATTTTCACAAATTTGCAACTTTAAGAATGTAATCTTGAAAAAGGTTCTAGGAGGGCAATCAAGCATTGATTCAAAAGCTGTTCTCAAAGAAAGATTTTTAACTTTAAAAGATTTTTTCTCTAAGCAATGTTACTGCATAAAAAATAAAATGACCAAGTTTGTACAAGGCTAGGCAATAATCAAATTTGTTTTTATATCTACCATATTTTAATAATAATAAAAATATTGAATTTTCAGTTCATCACAATGATTCCATACAGGAAGAAACTAATATTGTTAAATTAGCTTTTGGGAGAGGTAGAATTAAAGCTGAAAGCTACAAGATAAACTCAGCTAAGTTCTGAGTTTGTGATTTTTGTCCCATCATCCTTCAGAATGATCTTCTTTTTAGAAGTGTCTTCCTTGATTCTTTTCTTTTGTCTCCTCTGCACCATTACACTTCTTCTAGTCAATAAAAAAAAGAGAAATATTTTAATCAATGAGGATATGTCTGTAGGTTTTATTAACATTGATATTTAAAACAGGTCTTTAGATTAACTTTGTTCATAAATACTCAGATTCAGTCAATTTGCTTCATTGAAGTTTAATTTTAAGAAGAAATGAAGGCCACATGATAAACAAGGATAAAATTACAACAGATACCAAGAACCCATTGTCTAAGATTTTCCTATTTAGAATTAATTATATTTACTATTTAGTAACAGATTTTAAATCATATAACCATGGTTAATTCTTACAGCCTAAGCAGCATGTGATTCCCTCTTGTGATCCTCTAAGCATTATTTCTTTTCTCTGTTTGGGTAACAAATATCAAATATTATTTTCATCTGTGCACTGATTTAAGCATTATATAGGACTGACAATATTAAAGTTAGGATATTTAGAAAGGAGCAAAACAAAACTAAAAATAAGTAGAATTAAATTACTGTAAATGAAGAAGTCAGAAATGGGAAATGCTAAGTCTGAGGAGATAGACCCCCCCACCACCACTTATGCAGTAACAGGAGGCTAAAAGTGATGGCAGAAGAGAAATATGCATCACTGTGACAAACTCTATGTAAAATGCCATTATGAAGAGGAAATATAAAGTCACTTTTTAAAATTCAGCACACTAGTACAAGACCACTCTTTGGGTTGGTGATCTGATAATTTCTAACTTTTGGAAATCTTAATATTATGTGAAAGAAAGCTCAGGCCAGAACTGGATATGGAATATGTGCATAGGCCAGGCATGAAAATGGAAGACCAGAGGTGGAATGTACTTTACTGGTTTTCCTTTTCCCTTAAATATAGAATGGTAAAATATGGATCCCGACTAACAGGATAGTTCCATCCTTCAATTGTGGCAGAATCAAAGCTTTTATTCACAATAAAAAAAAAATATTAATACTGCCTAAACCCTGTGCAGTACTAAGATACATTTTTATCAAGAAGTTATAAAATTGGTTAAAACTAATCTAGTTATTTTCATATTTCTCTGGTAACTTTCTATATATTTCTTAAAGTAGAAAACTGGTACAAATCAAACACCATCAGAGATAATAGAACCAGAAATGTGATTGAAAGCTATGGACACTAAATTACTGGAAGACTTTACTATCAAAGAATGATGTAACAGTTATGAGTACATAAGTAAGTTCATGATGCCGTGTGGTTTCAGGGAGCAAGGCTTCAGAGAGAAGAAGAATAATATGCATTTCCCACTGATCCCCATATGGCTGTTAAGTATGAGCTAATAAGATGTATTGTGAAAAACTGAACAGAGACAAACTGTGCCCAGAAATCAACAGTTCTCTCTCTCCCTCTCCCTCCCTCTCCCTCTCCCTCTCCCTCTCCCTCCCTCTCCCTCCCTCTCCCTCTCCCTCTCCCTCCCTCTCCCTCTCTCTCTCTTTCTCTCTCTCTCTCTCTCTCTCTCTCTCTCTCTCTCTCTCTCTCTCTCTCTCTCTCTCTCTCTCTCCCTCCCTCCCTCCCCCTCCTTGCCTCTCTCCATACCTATTAGTCTCACTCTCTCTTTTCCTTGAAAACTATTATTCTGGAATAACAGAACATATTGTACTTCCACACCATTAACCTTTAAAATGATATAAAAATTTTATGGAAAGAGAATTTAAATTCATAAGAGGTAGATTAGTATATGTCTTATCATTTCAGAAAGGTCTACGTATATTATTGGAGATACCAAAATTCCTATTTATGACCCAGCAAGCACCTAAAAAGAAATCTTCTCTTCTTGAATTTGAATATCATGGCTTAAATTTCTTGCCTTTTCTTAAAATAAAATTTGTGTCATGTTCTATGTGTCTTAGACTCTGTAGCCCTGACTAGAGATAGCAATGGGATGAGAAACAGATAGAAATATTCAGAGACATATTATATCTGGGGTCAAGTGAGGTTGGCTACCACCACAAACCAAAACTCTCGGTGTGTTTATTTGGTGCAGTTGGGGGGTAAGTAGTGGCTAGTCTTACTAAGAGATGTCTTTAAGTGAGCAAACTGTAACATCCAGGAAGAGGTAGCTGAAATTGCCAATCTGCACACACTGATCACTTGTTCATAATGACTCATACTCAGACACTCAAGGTATTTTATATCATCCTTTTAGAGCCTAGTCCATAAGTATAAAGACTTTGCAAGTTTCCATGGGTCCAAGGCCTTAGAGTTCTTGACATGACCTTGCCTATGATAATGTACATTCACTCAGAGATTCTTCTGATTTCTATATCTTTCCTTTCTCACTTCTTAGATTCTCAGAATGCACCTCCACACTTATGTAATTGGCAGTTATTTGCACTGTTACACATTAGGCTGCAAAGATGATGAGTAGGAAGATCACAAAAGTGATTTGTGCAACATAAACAAAGACAATGGTGTAGCATAGCCTGGGAGTCTGAGCATGAGTGCTTATAACAAGTGATCCGTTTGTGCAATGTAACAACTTAAAAGGATTAAATTTTCTGAGTTCTTCAAGGATCATTTTGCCTTGGAGAAATACCTCTCACAGGTCTTTTGCATTTCTGAGGTATGCTGACATATTTTGCAAAAGCTATGCTGCCATTATTGTAGGTGCCCCAATTAATTCCCAATTATATTTATTCTCAGGCTTAGGAGCCGTGGTGATACATTACTTCTTGGTATTCTCCATGACATATTAAACCCTGATCTAAATCTCAGAGCTGTAGCCCATCCAGAATAGTGGAATGGAGCCTGTTGGGACTCCAGGTTAGAGAAATAAGCCTCCAAACAGAGGGAGTCACTAATATAGACATGAATGGAAGATGTGAGAGGAAGAATATTAGATGAAAATCCATTGGTTCAAGAAAAATATATGTCTTATAGTTGTTATTTCATCCCAGACTTATCTGCATGGGTATGATTAGCAGATGTGTTCTATAAAGAAAATATAGTGGCTGAGTGTTGGGCTAGTTTACAACCATAGATCTTTTCACACTTGAAATCAGGTTCCTCACTGCACTCAACACCAGGGTTTCACACCTCCAGGAAAGATAAAAATAAACTCTCAACCCATATTAGCACAGGGGTCAGGACATTTGCCTATCACATATTTCCATTGGCATCTTGTTTTATGCCCTGGTCCTTTGGCCACAACTGTTTTTCTGTGACAGTGAAGTCAAGTTTTGTGTAATTTAAAACTTTTAATATGAATAAGACTTTGTTTAGAGAATTGGTTGTGGTAGATTACTCTGCCCTCTTTTGTTTTTTCTATTTGTTGTTAAAGGCTTTTGTGAAATTTTCCTGTAATAAACTTTCCATGTTTGTTTAAGGGAATGCCTATATTGTGGAATATTTTATGTTGAGTGTGAATAGTTTTAAATGCTCAAGATGTATAAGCAGGAATATTGTCTATCTTGAGGTGCTGTGGATAGGCCAAAACAGAAAATACAGCTTTTTTTCCCCATATGAACAGCAAGCACTATGTATTTTTGCTTCCATTGGGTATAGTTTTCCTAACAACTAAGCAAGGATCACACCTTGAACTGCCTTATTTTATTTAATTCACTTTTTAGCTAACCACTTGTAAGAACTCTTGAGGGTTTCTTTGGCGGTTGTGGTGATACATTAAAATATATACTAAGAGAGTCCTGTTTGTATATTTAAAAATCAATTGTTTTGTATGGCCCTTTTCTGTATTGGGGTCACCTAGAGGATGTCTTTTCACTTGTAAGAGTCTGGGTACAATTTGTCCTAGCCCTGGAAAATCTCAGTTAACAAACTTCAGATAATGACAAGGTTTTATTGGTTGTCCATTTGCTTTTGTTTTTTGGCAGGAAAGCTACTGGATTATTGAAGTTAGGGAATTCAAAAGACGCATTGACAGCCATTTAAGGCTGAAATGACTTTTTCTCTGACTAGGCACTTTTCTAAAGTTTGATTTTAAAAGCCAGACTATAGTACTTTCTATGCACTATGACCTCTTAAGACCAGCAATGGCCACGGTGCTGAGAAAGCATAACTCTCTACCTGTCCTGTATATTTTTTTCCCATATAATCTACCTTCTGCACTTACTGAACAGACACTTCATTGCAGGCCACGAAAAAAGGTGCAAATCTTTGAAAGTCTTTCCAAAGTCCAGCCCACACTGCTTGGCCATCTAGGCAGGCTCAAGAAAAGCCCGGTATCACATCACCAAGTCATCTACATACTCCCTGGAGAGCAAAAATATACCTCTATGATGCAGTGATTTTGTCTGACTTTCATCATTTCTCAAAAAAGCACCAGGCTATAGCTGCCTGCGTCTTGATTTTACTTGTCTCAAGATTCTTTTTCAAACTACTGATATTTTTGACAAGTAATTTTTAGATTTCTTTGTCCCAAGTTTTATGCCTGACAAACAGAATGATGATTTTCCCTTTCTATTTTATTTTTTCAATCTTTACTTTTACCTTAGTGCATTTCTCTTTAGAGTACTCTGCCTGTAGGTTTCTGCTTCTGCACTGCTTACTGTGACCCTTGATGTGGGGCCTGAGAACTCTTACTAGGAGTGGTGAGGTAATAATGAAAGAACACGCATGATCAGGTCACAGCTGGGATCCAGTGGGGTCTGCTGCTGCTCCAAATTACATCAGCTTGTTTATTATATTCATGCTTGGGAAGGGTCAACTAGTCTCCATAGGAGGTCTCTGTAGGTGAGCAGGGTCAGGCCCTAAACAGCCAGGAAGAGAAAGATGCAGTTGCTATTCTGTGCATATACTAATGAATCAGTCATAAATACTCATTCTAGAGGCATCAAAAAATTGTCATCACTCTTGAGTCTGACCAGTATGGGTAATGATTTTTTGAGTTTTGGTTGAGTCCGAGGCCTTGGAGACCTTGACATTGCCCTTTCTGTGTCTTAGGAGTCCACTCATTCAGGCCTTCCTCCATTCTCTAAATGTTTCTGCTAAACTATTATTGTAATGTAAAGTGACTGAGTTATAACTCATTTGAATACATAGTATTATTTTTACCTCTTTCATCAAAGTGACAGAAGTAAACTGAATGATGACATCTCTATGTCTCTTTCATTTTCTATTAAACATTCTGGCCCAAATGTTAAATAGCCAATTTATAAGATAAAGTTACATAAAAACGGGTTTCCCAAATGACATTGGTCTTAGCTCTTACATCATGCTAGGAGTGGGTAGATAGTAGTAACACAGAGACATTCCATGGCAAGACTCTCCTCAAGCTGATATTTACTGCATGTGCATACCTACTATGAGATGCCTATGGTGGACAGTGGCAAGAAAATTGTGTTAGAAGTATCTGAAATATATCGTTCTTGAGCAACTTTTATTAGTAGAAATGAAAACTTATTGAAATACCATTAGTTTTAGAATATATTGCAAGTCGTTTTCAGAAGATTTAGCTTTTCTTGACATTAGTGACTGTTCCCTATGTTAGTTTTCTTTCTCTTTTTTTTTCCATTTGCTTTCTACTCCTTAATTTCTATTTACTATCTGGAATAGTAAAGTAATTTCACACAGACTCTTGGTTCAAGCTCTTTATTGACTGATATGCAAGCTGAGTTGTCATTAATAGGGCTAACTCTTCTCAGAATACATAAATTATTCTGAAACTGTTTCACTCACTGATGAGACTGTAGCTAAGCTGCTTACTGATAAAGAGTAAGGTTATGAGAATTTCAGACCCAATTATTAAGACTCACTTTGTAGTCAGTTGAGATAGAGTACAGGAGGAAGGTTATCTGTGAAATACATATCTAAATAACGTTTATCTGGCTCCTAACATTGGTCCTAACTTTAACAGTAGTTTGCTCACAATTAAGTAATTTTGTAACTTCTTTAGAAATCCATGAGAACAAAAAGAACTGACAAGTTTAGTCAAATGTTAACTTGTGGAATGCTTAGAAAACCACAAGATCTAAGTGACAAAGCTTAAAAAGCAATATGTCACTCTTTGACAACCTGGAATATGTCAACTAACATAAATGCAAAATTATTGCTACTTTGATGTAAATGTAATTGTGAGTGATGAGTTATAAATTGTATACTTGGTTATTTTAATTTACATTGAAGTTCTGACTCCTTAAAAGTTTTGATAAAAAAAAAAAATACTCCAACCTGGATAGAACCAGAAAAGAATACAAAACTCATCTTTATGAATGCATGCAAGAGAATATTCACTCTGTAAGAAGAGCATAACCATCAACCAGTACACTAACCAATTTTTGTAGAAAGTATCAGAAGGTTCATACTTCTACTACATATGCACTAAGTCCTTTAAAAGAGTATAAATTAAAGAAATGATAAAAAAAATTCTATACATTTGTCAAGCAGCTTGAGTTGCCCTAATCAATACGGAGATGTATACTGATGCTTAGAAATGTCCAGTTTTCACCACCAGAAATCAGGAATATGAAGCTTTTACTTCATATTAAATAAACAAACAAATCATATACAATGAAATGGTATATAGGATCTATGTTAGAAAGAAAGATAAAGGGTACTGTGAGGGTAAGAGAGTAGATGTCTTTTTAAAATGTAAATAAGATTCAAGTGCAGTTAAGTACAGAATAAAAGAGCAAAAGAAGGAAAATTATAAATATCTGAGAAATAATATTTTAGACCACAAAGTTAATATTTTTATTTTTTATTTAAAGGTTTTTTTAAGATCTACCACTCCTCACTCTCCCTTCCCTCCTCCCAGTCCTCCCTCAGACTTCCCCACCCCACCTTCATTCCTTCCCCAAGGATGGCAAGGAAATCCAAGGTGATTTGGTCTGGCATATCCAGTTGAGGTAGGTTGGAGTCCTTCATCCCAGTATCAAGGGTGAGTTAGGTATTCTCTATAGGGAATGGGCTCTGAGATATCAGTTCATGCACAGGAATATATGCTGATCCTACTGCAAGAGGCTTCAGATACTGCCCACACTGATTGTTGTCTGCCTTTGGAGAGTTTACTTCCTTCCTATGAAGGAAGGATTCTAAGCAATTATTTGTCAGTGGGCTTCCAGTAGCTCTGGTTAGCCATCTCTGTGGGTCTCCCCCTCCTGTTCCTTATCCCTATGCTCATTTACTGTCACCTCTGTCTCTCTTCAGCTGGACTGGGAGCTCAACCTGGTGCTTAGATTAATATTTGAAGTTGCTTTGACCCACAGTCCTTAGAGTACTAAAACAATAACCTGCAGACAAGTGGGGATATAGTACTGGAACAAGGAATAAGTTACATACCTTCCAGAACATTATGGAAGGAATGATAGTAAGTCAATTTATAAAATACGGGATTCTTGAATATTATTATATATTAAAAACTGTAAAACAATGACACATATAAAAAAAATAACAAGCCTAAATAACTATTTGCCTAAATAACTATTTAGAAGATATTTTCTTGAGGAATAGCTTTCTCATGCAATAATTTTGCTACAGTCTCAGTCCAAAATCTGAAAGTCAATATCCAGAATTTTTACAAAACCTATACTATGGAAGTGGATACTTTCTTGACATGGCAGTGACTTAATAATGCAAGGGGTTAAACTATTGGGTAAATTTATCCACCAGCAATTTGTCTGTGAAGTTCATATTGAAACTTGCATATCACCTCTAATATCTCGTGTTATATATGTATCATTGTGTCAAAACTGAGAAAAAGTAAAATCATACACTTCTGGAACTAGTGTTTTTTTTTTTTTATTTTAGATACAGGATATGCAACCAACACCAAATGTAAAAATAATGCCTTAGATTATATCAGTATATGGAAAATTGTAAAAGGGAATGTACTTATTTGTAATTAGATTGACTAAATTAAAAAGAACATTAGGAAAGAGGTTTGGAAGTCAATTTTAATACTCATATATTTTATTAATGTTTCACATATAGTAAACAGAGAAAAATTTTTAATGTCAACTGTGGTAACTCTTTGGCATTGCTTTTATTTTATTGATAATTTACTTCACTTGTGGGATTACTTAACTTGGGGATACACTGATATAACAACAAAGTTTCAAGCCACACATACCATGAGGCTTGCATGAAGCTTTTCTGTGACACACTTAGTTCTCTTCTACTATGACTATAAATTCCTGTCCTCTAATGCCTCTTGGAAACTTCTTCCATACAGGCTTTCCCCTGTGTCTTCTTCTAGCCCTCCTCTGCAGCTGCCATGTACATGTTTTCTATCATTCCCTGGCTTAGTAGATGGAGAAATTAAAAAATAATGAATTTAGAGAGTTTAACTGATGCCAGTAATGAAGTTGCATATAAATGCTCCTTGCACCAAAGTACAATATGCTTAGTTGGCACAATGGAGGTCTAGTAAACCTTAGAAGAGGAAGCCGGCATCTCTTTATTTATATTACTTCTAAGTAGTCAAAAAGCAATTGAAACTCACTCCATCTTTTCCTTTGACTAATTAGAATTGGCTATTTTATGTGAACTCTCAAATATTTGGTAATATCAAACTATGATTCATAATGATTATCAAAGAATGTACATAATATTCACAGAAAGAATAAAATGCTATTAGTGAAATTAGCTGTTTTGTTTACAATGTTTTTTAAAAAGCAGTAGACTAAAATATAAAATAGGGTCCACTCAAAATTAATATTTAGTTTATACACAGTAAACACAATGTTCATGGAGATGAAGTGACCTATCCAAGAACAGATGGCTAATTATCTGGAGGGTGGGGATTGAAACATAAGTCCCTTAACTATCAATTAAACTTCTTTTATTTATGGTGTCACAGTTATATTAATTAATTAGGATTTTCAAAGATTATGGAAATAAAGGTTTATTTTTGAAAAAGTACAAGTTTGCAAAAATAGTAGATAAAATACTTACAGTTTACTATTAGAAAAATACATACTATGTAGTGTATATGTATGCTCTGTTACCTATAATGAAAACATACGTTATAATGTTAAAGTCAAGCTTCAATCTGTAAGAGCTGATAAAGTATCTAAACTTTATATTCTTCTTCAGGCTAATATTTAATCTGTTTAAAAATGTCATCTTTACTCAAGTTTCAGAGATGTGAATCATTGTCCAGATGGGTATGATTATTCACTAGAACTTCCTCTTTAAACAAGGTGTCTCTCTGGATAAAGCATAAATATTAATAAGGACATTCATTTTCAATAATCAGTGCTAAGATCAGAGAACTATGAAGGATCTATATCAACAGAGTGTAGCTAGCCCAGGTAAAGTAAAAGTACATAGGCTGTAATGAATCACCCTAATAATCAATCATTAAAGGAAGTAACAAATCTGGAATCTAATAAACAGTATCTGTTATGGACAAAAATACTACTGAAGCTAAGAGGTAAAATAGGAATATTTCCTTCAAAATTAAAATAAATAAAAATAAAATTAAAGAAATATTCAAAACACTCATTTTGTTTGAAACCACAACAAAAAGTACAAATAAAATCTGAATATTGAAAACTGTTCACCACTCACATAAAACAAAACTTTTCTTGTAGATAGGTGGACTTGACCCATTTGTGTCCTTTTAGATTAAATAAGGCACTTCATTACACACTTTTATATAATTAAAGAGTGACATTAAATCAGAAATAATAACCTTTACATTTTCTGTAAAGCCACAACAACTGACGCTGCCTTAATGAAGGAGGCCAGGTTGGTTCTAGGGACTCTGGGTAAGACATCACCCACAACCTCCTAACAGTCACTAAAGCCCATCCAACAACTAGAAACTGTACCCTTTCCTCTGGGCTGCATATTCTGGACCACAACTTTGGCAGAAGACTTCTGCTTTTCAAAACTCCAGTTCAGTCTAGCAACCCAAGATAAAACACAGCCCAATATCTGATTATACCTTAAAGCCTACCCAATATCCCCCAAAACATTCCCTGTCTTGGGCTGCTTATCTGAGACCAGAAACTTGTCAGAAACTTCTGCTATACTTGTGCCGATGCCATGTTAGGAATCCCAAGCAGGTACCTAAAACCTCAAAGGCCACATAGTTATTTGGAACTGCAGAGACAATGTTTGCATCAAAAAACTCAAGAGGTCTTGCAGACCCCATAACTCTACAAAGACCTGAAGTCTTGGTAGTCATTAGAAACCCTGGCCACTTAGGCCAGAAGACAGAAGAGGAAACAGAAGTCAAGTAATAATATACCCATTCAACAGAGACAAACTCAGAAATCAACACTTATACCTATAATCATCCTAAACTCAGATGCCTAAATCCCAGTGTAAGAACAAAATGAATACCAGAAAAGTCTATATGCTCCCATCAGAGACTAGCTATCAAAAAACAGCAAAACCTGAACATTTCAATGCAGCTGAAGCACAAGCAAACAAACTTAAAACCAACTTTATGAAGATAATGGATGTTATTAAAGAGGAAATGAAAATATCTCTTTAATAAATTGAGGTTCTATTCTTGGTCCAATAAGAGCTCTTGGTACAATATGAGCTGACAAAAATCTGTGTCTCAAGGAGTTGCTGAGGTCAAAGGCTAATGGGTGGGCTTGGGGGATGGGATAGGTCTAGTTGATTGCAGTGTCAGACAAACTGGGGTGTTCACAGGGAAAACCAGTCTACAGGAGTTTACCTGCTGTTCTGGGATTGAGGCAGTGATGGGTAAAAGTGGAAGTCCAAGGATTGTGCCCTGCAGCCTAGGTACTGGAGACTCTGCTCTCTGGCTAGGCTGAGATACTATCTTACACCTGTCAGAATGGCTAAGATAAAAAACATTGATGCTGGAGGGAATGTGGAGCAAGGGGAACACTCCCCATTGTTGATGGAAATGTAAACTTGTACAGCCACTTTGAAAATCAGCATGGTGGTTTCTCAGAAAATTGGGAATTAATCTATCTAATGATCTAGTAATACCATTTTTTGGCATATATCCAAAGGATGCACATTCTTACCCCAAAGTCATTAGCCTCAATTATGTTCATAGCAGCATTATTCACAGTACCCAGAAAATGGAAAAAAACCTAAATGCCCCTCAACTGAAGAATGGATTTAAAAATTATGATATATTTACATAATAAATATTATTCAGTAGTAAAAATAAATGACATCCTGAAATTTTCAGGCAAACGAATGGATCCAGAAAATACCATCCTGAGTGAGATTACACAGAACTCTGAAATAAACATGGTATGCACTCACTCGGAGTGGATTTTAGATGTAAAGCAAAGGATAACTAGGCTACAATTCACAACCTCAAAGCATACAGGTAACAAGGAAGAACCTAAGAGATACATTAATGGATCCCCCTGGTAAGAACATGAGGGACTGGGAAGGCTACGTTGGGGGAGGGGCTGAGAGGCAGAAAAACAAGATCTCGATGGCCAGAGCCATTGTGGGGTTAAATAGGGAAATATACAAGAACTCTCAAGGATGACCTAACTAAGACTCCAAGCAATAGTGCAGAGGGTACCTAAGCCTGCCTTTCCCAAAAATCGAATTGATGATGACCCTAGTAGTCATAGAATGTTCATCCAGCAACTGTTGAGAGCAGATAAAGAGATCCATGGCTAAGCACTGGATTGAGCTCCCACTCCAGGTGAAGAGAGAGAAGAAGAGAGATTAATGGAGTCAATATTATGATAATAAAGCCCATAGGGACGGCTGACCAGCGATATTGGGAACTTAATAACTCTGAAATGACAGCTGCTAGAAAAGAACCTGCATGGAACTAAACTAAGCCTTCTGAATGTGGATGACCATTGAATGGTGTGGAAACTTTATAGGATCTCTAAGAGTGGGACAAGACTTTTTTTTTCCTGGTGTATTAACTGGCTTCCCTACAAAGGAACACGTTGTTCTGCCTCAGTACTGGAGAAAGGGACTTGTTCCTACCTCAATTGGAAATGCCAAGTACATTTTCTTCCCCTGGGAGTACTTACCTTCTATGAGGAATGGATGGGAAGATGGGATAGGGGAGCTGGGGGAGGGCTTAGAAGAGGGGGGCAAAGGGAACAGTGATAGTTATGCCAAAAAAAAATTAAATTAAAAAAATAAATTGAGAAAAAGACAAAAGAAATAGAGGAAATCAATAAATACCCCCCTTTAAATGCCAGGAAAGTAAAACAAACAAACAGGCAAAGGAACCTGTAAATATTTAGAAATGGAAATAGAAGCAAGGATAAACACACAAAAGGAATGAATTCTAGAAATAGAAAATCTGGGTATGTGAACAAGAAATATGGATGCAAGCATGAGCAACAGAATACAGGAGATTGAAGAAAGAATCTCAGGTTTTGAAGAAAGAAAGGAAGAAATAAATTAATTGGTCAGAGAAAATGTTTAATTTGAAAAAGAAATTTAACAAAAAACACCCAAGATTTTGGGGACTATGAAAAGTCCAAACATAAGAATAATGAAAACAGAAGGAGGAGAATCCCAGCCAAAATGCCCAGAAAACATATTCAGCATAATCATATAAGAAAATTTTTGTAATCTGAAAAAGGACATACCTATATAGGTACAAAATGATTACAGAACAGCAAATAGATTAGACTGAAAAAAAATCTGTATGTCATATAATATTCAACACACTAAATATACAGGACAAAGAAATAATATTAAATGCTACAAAAAAAAAGACCAAGTAGCATATAAAGGCAGACCTGTTAAAATTACACTTGACATCTCAATGGAGACTTTAAAAGCCAGAAGGGTTTGTACAGATCTCTTGCAGACTCTAAGAGATCATGAGTACCAGCTCACTGTTATACCCAGAAAAACTTTCAATCACCAAAGAAGGAGACAATAAGATATTTCATAACAAATAAATTGTATCTATCTACATAGTAATCCTTCAGAAGGTAGTAGAAAGAAAACTCCAGCACAAAGAGGTTGGCACACTCATGAAAACATGAGAAATAATCTCAAATCAGTAAAATCCAAAGAAGAGAAACACACACAAAATACTACCACCAACAAAATTAGACTTAACAATCTTCCTCTCTGGTGCTCCTGTGACTCAACCATCTCCTTCTCTCATGGTCTCTTCCCAACATCTCTTACTACTTCCCCTTATGATTCCAATTTACTTAGGAGAGTTTCTCTATTTTCCCTTCCTGGGGGAATTCATGTATGTCTCTCCCAAGTTTCTCCTGTTACTTAGATGCTCAGAAATTGTGGGTTCTAGTCTGACTGTGCTTTGCTTTATGTCTAAAACTCATATAAAGTGAGTCCATACTATGTCTATCTTTCTTAGTCTGTGTACATCACTCAGGATGATACTCTCCAGATACATTCATTTGCCTGAAAATTTCAGGATATTCTAATTTTTTTATGACTGCAGAATTACTATTCCATTGTGTAAATGCACTACAAGTTTTTAATCCATCCTTCAGTTGAGGGGCATCTAGGTTATTTTCAGGTTCTGGCTATTGCAAATAATGCTCTCATAGAAATAGCTGTGCTGATGCCATTGGAGTAAGAATGCACATCTTTTAGATATATACATAATAGTGGTATTGCTGGGTCATTGGGACATTTAATTTCTAGTTTCCTGAGGAAACACTGTACTAATTTCCAAAGTGGCTATACAAGTCTACACTCTCACCAGCAATGGAGCAGTGTTCCCTTTATTCCACATCCCCTCTAGCATAAACAATCATCTGTCATTTTGATCTTAGCCATAATGAAAAGTGTAAGAAGGTATCTCAGAGTTGTTTAGATTTGCATTTTTCTGATTACTAAAGATGTTGAGCAATTCTTTAAGTATCTCTCAGCCATTTGTAATTCTGTTGAGAATTCTCTATTATTTCTGAACCTCATTTTTAAATTGGATTATTTAGCTTTTCTGGCCTCTAGTTTATTGTGTTCTCTATTTATTTTAAAGATCATTCCTTTGTCAGATGTAATTTTGGTGAAGATCTTTTCCCATTCTGTAGGCTTCTGTTTTGTCTTGTTGACTGTGTCCTTTGCCTTACCAAAGCTTCTCAGTTTATACATGTCCCATTTATTAATTGTTGTTCTTAGTGTTTGTGCTACTGGTGTTATATTTAGAAAGTGGCCATCTGTGCCAATACATTGAAGTGTATTTCCCAGTTTCTTTTGTATTAAGTTCAGTACAGCTGGGTTTATGTTGAGGTCTTTGATCCCCTTGGAATTGAATTGTGTACAGGGTGATATATATGGATCTATTTGCATTCTTCTACATACTACCATCCAATTATTCAAGCACCATTTGTTGAAGATACTGTCATTTTCCATTGTATACTTTTGGTCTCTTTGTCAAAAATCAGGTGTTCATAGGTACGTGAATTAAGGTCAGGGCTTTCAATTTGATTCTATTGATCCACAAGTTTTAAGCCAGTAACTAGCTTTTTTATATATTACTGTAGCTCTATCATATAAAGTCAGGCATGGTGATGCCTCCTGAAGTTCTTTCATTGAATGGGATTGTTTTGGCAATTGTGGGTTTCATGTTATTCCTCACGAAATTGAGTATTATTCTTTGAACATCTAGGAAGAATTGTTTGGGGATTTTGATGGGGATTACCTTGAATCTGTTGATTGCTCTTCTTAAGATTGCCATTTTTACTGGTTGATGTTAGCTATCAAGCAGCATGAGAGATCTTTCCATTTTCTAATATTTTATTCAATTTATTTCTTCAGTGACTTAAAGTTCCTGTCATACAGGTCTTTCACCTCTTTGGCTAGAGCTACCCCAAGATATTTAATACTATTTCAAGCTATTATAAAGGGTTTCCCTGATTTTTTTTCAGACCTTTTACCATTTGTATATAAGAGGACTATTGATGGGTCTTTTTGTAGTTGTTTTGTTTTTTGTTTTAGTTAATCTTGCATCCTGATACATTGCTGAAGGTATTTATCATCTGTAGGAGTTTGCTAATAGAATTTTAGGCATCAGTTATGTATATGATCATATCATCTGCAAATAGTGATAGTTATGTCTATCTTGTTAACTTTTTCAAAGAACCAACTCTTTAATTCATTAATTCTTATATTGTTCTCTTTGTTTCAATTTTTTATTTAAGCCATGAGTTTAATTATTTTCTTTTTCTGACTTGCCTACAGATATGCTTGCATAAACTTGATACAGAAATTATGATAATAGCCAACCAATAAGTGGCCCAGCTTGAAGCCATACCTTGAAAACAAGTACATCTATGACACCTTCTGAAAGGCCAGCACTCAGAGGCTGGACAGATCAGATACTTAGAAATATTACTGTAAAACAAAGTCAATAAAATAATTATTAATGATATTCTGTTATTGTCATAGACCATTTACTAACACAATTGTCATCATAGAGGCTTAATCCTACAACTTATGAAAACAGACGCATAAAGACAGCCAAACATTAGGAAGACTTTTAGGGATCCTATAGAAGATGAGAGGAGGAATTATGGGAGCCAAAGAGGTCAAAGATATCACAAGAAAATTCATATAATCAGCTAACTTAGGCTCACATGGTCTTACAGAATTTGAACCAACAGCCAGAGAGTTTGCATGGGACTGACCAAGAGCCCTCTGTACTATGTTACTGTTATATAGTTTGGTCTTCTTGTGGGGCTCCTAACAGTGGAAGCAGGGACTGTTTCTTATTCTGTTACCTGTTTGGGGGAACCCTTTCTTTCTACTCAGTTGCCTTGTTCTTCCTCAATAGGAGAAAAGGTGCACAGTCTTACTGCAGCTTTATATACCATGAATGACTAACATCCATTGTGGGTAGGGGCCATTTATTTCTGAATAGAAAGGAATAGATGAGGTAGAGAAGGAAAATTGTGGGGGAGAAAATGGAAGAAGGGAGGGAGAGAGAAATATGATTGGGCTGGAAAATATAATTATTTTTTTCTGTGAACATATTATGTCACATTTTCTTTTATAAACACAGCATCATTATTTGTGTGTTTCTTGGGGAAAGTATTAATATTCTTAAAAGAGTCCAATATTTTAAATTAATTTACTGTCTGATTTCTAGACAACATGCATAAATATTACTTTAATATAAGTGGTGTATATGGATTGTAATTAGGATAGGTGAAAGGGGATCTTGGGGGAGTTGGGGAAAGAGAAACTTTAATTAAAATATATTTATTGTATGAAAATCTGCAAAACTGAATAAAAGCATAGTAAAACATAAAAGTATATACAAACTTTAAAAACTCTAACAAAACAAAAGAATTTTTATATCAAACTTTTCATTTCTACTGAAGAATCTCATGATTTATTTCAATGTACATTAATTCAAGCTTAGGAAGACTTGCTAGTGCTTCTGTAGAGAGCATAGTGTTGATGATGTTGTCTGAGTGTGTGTGTGATGCCTCTAGACCTTGTTTACAAATACGTATGATATTTTACCAAGATCATTACTTGTATCACCTTTTGCCTCTATCCTTTAGTGATATAAAGCAATATCCTTAGCTGCCATAATTTCATATATATATATATATATATATATATATATATATATATATATATATATATATATATATATATATATATATCTTGAAGGCTGGGGAGATAGTTCAGTAGATAAAACACTTGATGTGAAAGTATAAAGACTTGAGTTTGGATCCTCAGCATACATAAAAATAACACTTTGCAGGGTAGCACACAGCTCATGACCACAGATTCTCAGAAAGAACTTATATTAAAAAATATCGGGGAGAAACGATTCATCAAGATATGTAAAATATACCTCTATAGTTCACACAAAAACTTATAGATATACACATTCACACACACACACATAAACACGTACACACATATGTACTGTAAACACTCAAAAGAAAAAAATCTATTTTTCTATTTGCACATGTTAATTATTCTGATTTTTTATTAAAAATAGTGTATATGATATTTTAATTGCTCCTATTGACAACAATAAAAATATATGCACATATAAACATATATACATATATTAAACATGAAACTATAATCTCAAAAAAGTAGAATTTTAGAAAATAATGCCCACTAGCTATAAGTCATTAATTAGCAAACAGATTATTTATGGAAACGGAAAATTTTAGTTAACAGGACAGTTAATGCCTTTGGGACTAGAGAAGAGAAACTCCCATGAATGTAATCATTGGCTAATGGGTTGGAACACTTTGTGGTCTTCAGGCCACAGCATCAAAAGACAGAAAGATAAGCAATTGGGAGAATAGTTTCAACAATAGTACTAAGAAATATTTAACTGGCTAAAATTATCATGAACTGTAACTTTAGCCTGGTTCCAAGCGCCTTCCAGGGAAGTCTGGGATTCTCAGCAACTGGTGAAATGCTAACCACTTTCAGTCTTCTTTGAATCATTTGAATAATCTCTCTCCTGGGCATCTTGGGAACACTTGATGAACTCAAAGTCAGAGAATTTTAAATGGGAAGTGTGCTGGCATCTGCCTGAAGCATCACTTCCCCTGCTGTCAAAGCAGCTGGCGACGGTATCTTAGGCAGTAAGAACTGGTAGTAGTAACACTATGGCTGGCTGCCTTGTGCTTTCAATGTCCCATGGTAATGCTTAGCTTATACTCATCTGTTAATTACAGGCCTAAAAAACCCAAACATAAACCTATGGGGAGACAGGAAAAGGATGTTGCGAATAGTTAATTCTAATTTAAAACCTCTACTTTTCTATTATAATGATGATATTTGAACCAAATTTTTACATTACTTAATTTGCCTTTCTCTCGACATACCACAGTAAAATCTTAGATTTTAGTTTTGTTTGGTAAAAATTATTACATTTTTGGTGATTATGATATGATTACAAATATTCATCTTTCTCTTTCCTCAGTTCAAACTCACCCATAAAGCCCACTTTCTCTCCTTAAAAACTCCTTTATATTAATTTTTGTTACATGCGTATGTAGATTGTATATCCTTCTTAGTATGTGCAATGTAATACAAAAAAGCCAAACTATACAAAATAACAAACACTCTATCAAAAAGGAAGTGGTCCAACTTATTTCTTATCATCATTCTCAGGAGTAATTAATTGTTGTAAATATTTTTAAATGAATTATTTCCTTGTGTGTTTTGTCAACTATTTAGAGCTACATATCTTTCTTACCACATATTTGGAGTTTTCAAATTATTTTTATTAATTTTTAGTTGATTCTGTAATGCCTTCAGAACAAATTGGTTTAATCTACATTAGTTTAATTTATTAAATTTAAATAAGTTTAAGTTTATTCCATCTAATTTTATAGTTTTACTTATCAGAATGCCATTTAGTTTTTCATGTGTATTAGGGGATAAAAGTTCTGAATTACTGAGTTACTATATTAAGAACCTTCTTTCTAAAGTTCAGTTTAGGTTAAAAAAATGTCAAATGAAAAATAATTAAATGACTAATCAATAATTACTGAACAAGTAACACAGGCAATTAGGATATTTCACAAAAGCTAGAAGACCTCATGTTTCTGTCACCTTTGCTACAATGACTGACAATATAATCATAAGGCTTTAGAGTATTCTGAATTCAAAATTTCTGCTGTTGGGACCTTCTAATGGGAACAACTGCAATAAAACTATGGGAACACAATTTAAATATCTATAGGATATAAAAGGGTATACTTTTAAGAATATGATATATATAAGGTCATATATTAGGTGAATAATTTTATGTGATAAAATAGAATCAGAACTGAAATTTGTATATAAAAGAGTAAATAACTGTTGATCATTAAAAGTAAATAATAAGAAATGATACCTCATATGATAGTTACTATTTAAAAATCTTGTCCAATCTAAGTACTAAAATCATATACACTAGGCAATAAATAGTGACAATAGCAAAAGCCAGCAGCTTGCTTTACAGGAATGTAATCGCTTTGTATTTAGTGGACCTTGTGAGTCAGGATGCTTTTGCTGTGACTAAGCACTTAGATAATCAATTTAAAAGAAATTCTATTTATTTATATTATTGATTGCATCTGTAGTCTCTTGGCCATGTGTTTTCTAGACTGTACTAAGGAATACCTCATAAAAAACATGATGCAAAGCCTGATCAACTCATGGCAACTAGGAATTCAAAAGTGATATCCTATTTTTCAGCATGTCCCAGTGATCTAATTTTCTCTCACTAGTTTCACCTCCATAGATCTCCCTTACTTCCCAATAGCACTGCAGCCTTGAACTTTGGGAAACTTAGGATCCACACTTCAAGGAAAGGAGGTGTAGCCTTCCATCATCATGGCAGAACCTGTAGCAGACTGGATCCCCTTCTCCTGATCAAATCTTAGGATACTTTCTTAATTTTCTTCACCTCAAACATGGGAGTGTGTCTTTGAAGTCATTTAAATAGCTAGGGGTGGCGATAAATTTGATGATCCTGGGCTGATGATGTAATCTTTCATAATATTTAATATCTGTACAATAAGTTGAAAGTATCATTTACTCAACAATACTAAATTTAGGATACAGAATGATATAATCAGCAATATATGTCTTTCCTCAGTCTTAAGATGATTAGTCACAAAACCTGCAAAAGTCTAAAGATTTTCACATTCTTACATATGTTATAATATCTTTGTCATTTGTGATTGTGTTTAATATAATACCACACATTTAAACTTAAAGAAAAATGATAATTTTTCTATTAGGACATTGGAATTTTTTATAAAAGGATATTATATTCTCATAAAAATTATTAATATGAAAATGAATCTGAATTGCTTCCTGGAATAAATACATTAAACTTAATTCCAATAATACTGATTTTTGACAGAAATATATTTTTCAAAACTTAAAGGCTTAACCAAATGGCAATACTTCATCAAATCAATAATTTTAAGTATCTTGTTATACCTTATTCCAATACTTCCCTATTTTAATATAAGACATTTCATAAGATTTATGTTCTCTGGTAAATTATTTTAATGAATTCAGTAAATTGACATTATTGGTTAACAGCTTTATACTCCCCCATCCTCTTCCCCTCAATATATAATGAAGTTTCAGTTGTCAAATCATTTGGAGATTCATATCTTTACCATCCGTAGGGAACCTGGAAATACCACAGGCAGTTATCAATGGGAAGTGAGGGCAAAGGGAAAGGCAAAGTTTACAAAGCATTTAAAAATATTCTATACTTGTTTATTCAGGAGGGGAAAAAGAATTATATATTTTATGTAGGAATGTCTTTCTACATGTTGTTAATAAAGGACTGTTTTGGCCATGGTGGACACCACAGAGGTAGGTGGAGGAATCAGAGCATAGGTACAAGAAAGAGGGCGGAGTCAGAGACAGTTCCAGCCAGATGCCCAAAGAAGAAAGATGTAATAAACACAAGTGAGCTGCAGGCCATGTGGCAGACAGTTTATTAGAGATGGGTTGAGTTAAGATGAAGGAGTTGGCTAGCAATGTGCCTAAGCTATAGGCCAAGCAGCATGAACTTAATATAAGTGTTTGAGTCATTTTGGAGGGCCTAAGCAGTAGCAGGTGGCTAAGCAATCTGGGACGGCAAGTCTGTGTGTCTGGACCTCTGGCCGGACAGGGTCAGAAACATACTGTAGCATATGTTAAAATTGTTTATTTTCCAATCTTGTGTAATCCTAAAATGTTCATGAGAATATCTTTGAAATTTTAACTGGGAAAATAATGTCACTTGTTGATGAATGTAAGTTAATTAATAAGCAAGTAAACTCATTAGATGGATGCTCAACATGAACTAGTAAGGAAACACACTTGGATCTCTATTGCTCATAAAGTCTTCAAACTCAAACCTTTAACTCTCCAAGCAAAGATGAATGACTATAGTTATCTTTCAATAGTTTAATAAAATGCTTCCTTTCTGCATTAGGGTTTTGTGCTTTAGTGATCAGTAGAGAGGGAGAGGGTAACATAGCTAAATTGCTAACTACTTTTAGCATTTTTTTCCTAGGGTAAAGGGTATAAAAAAGTCAGTCATCTCACACTTGTGATGAGTCATTTCACAGTATTAAACCTGATGTGCCTGCTAGGTTTAATGTTGCATTAACTTCATTTTGCATTAACTTCAGATCCATTAGTGACTTATGGGTCCACAAATACTATTCCTTGCCAGCATTTATTTGTAAGATTCTTCAGCTTGCACTGAAATTCCTGTGCTGTCTTCCAATAATGACATTGTTTCAGCTGTGAGAACTTATTAGAAAATATATGATGCTTGCAGTTTTGCAGAAGTCAATTCCCCCCAGTGGAATAATCTGCATTCTAATGTGACTGGAAAATCCCCATAAATTATTTCAATCTCATTTTAGACTGGGACATCTTTCATTGGTTGGTAATAGCCTTAAATTACTTTTTATTGTGATTGTAATGTTTTCTTGTCAAATGGCAGGAAACAGTAAATTATAGAGTAATTTAACAGGTGGAAATATACACAAGCAAAAATTGTTAGCAACAAAGATAAACCATTAGAACAAATTGCCGTCTGCACATACCTAATCAGTTCTTCATATCTGCAATAAAAGAAATCAGCTTTTCTTCCTCAAAGTTTAATTAATCTGAAATCCAGAACTTGTATGCAAAATAAAACTTTTATATTTTGGAACCAAAGAATCAGAAAATTAGAAAACAATATATGTATATATACATTTATTTGGTGGAATAAGGCCTTAACTGTGTTATCAGAATCTCCTACTAAAGGCTCAATGATGAATTCTTTCTAGTTATGAACAAGTAAAACTCCTTGACTGGAAATGAGCTCTCCTCAACACACTCAGACATGATGTCATCATCCAATGCTAGAAAAGTAGGTCATATACAAAAAATTTAATTGCATAGGGAATTATTTTAAGCACATTGCTTTCATGAAAATGGCCTGGATCCTTTGTATGGAAGTCCTCAGGGATTTCTAGTATGATCTAATCGTAAGTGAACATTTATGAAAATCAGTGTTCTTTCAAAAAGAAGGCTGAGTCTGCAAAACCTCTGAGTTATTTGAGTGGCACTGTTCTCTAATCAAACATGAGAAACTCGTTTCTAAGATGAAATCAGATATATTTTAATATCTTTAGAAAATTCCCTGACTTTTTCAAAAGCCAGTGACATATTAGAGAGAAAATTCATTTTTGTGATTTTCAACAATTATTTGATAATTGTGAGAGCCAAATCCATGTTTCAAGTTTTAATTACAGTGACTAAAAGTGATATAAAATAAACAAAAAAAGTCTCTAACTAGTAAGCTTCTTGTGCAAGAACAAATACTTTCTGAAGTGCTGGAGGCTGATGTTCATATAAGATAACAAATCATATGATTCCACTTCCCTAAACATATTTGCTTAATTCAATTGCACCAGATATACTTGAAGATGTACTCTGACCCCCGCCCTCCAAATTGGACAAAGGAGGGAAGTGCATATCCTTATGGGTTTGCCTTTATAAGCACCACCTCTCATCTGACTCTGACCGTGTATTTAAAGTTTGCTTCAAATATTGCTGAAAATTGTGTTAGTACTTTTATTCTCCTCTGATGGAGTTAAGAATAATGGACCTGGCATTTAAATGCTATGATGTGGAAATCAAAATAAAAACTTTATTAATGAAACGGGGAAATATTTGTAATTATACTTGAATTCAATACAACATTGTATGGGGTACCCATAATTACTGTTCAGTTGAAAAGCAAAGACAAGAATTCTTTGTGGCTTGGCCAGTGAGCTTCTGAAGAAATCTCCAACCCCATATTGTTCAATCCTCTGTCCCTCTATGCCTCCGAACATGATGTACTCAGGGTTGAATCTATCTAACCTCTTTTCCAATGTTCTACAGATGAGTACCTGATTCTTCCCTATCTTTATTCTGTAGACACTGAAACATAATGTATTTGTGTGTGTGTGTGTGTGTGTGTGTGTGTGTGTGTGTGTGTGTATTGTTTGTTTTGCATTTTAGTTTTTTAGTATTTAATAATTTTCTAACTTATTTATTGAGACTTTTATACATACTTTTAATGAAATACTATATCTAGCTCACACTCTCTCAACTCTTCAAAATTTCCACATGTATATCCTTCACACCAAACGTTTTGTCATTTTCTTTCTTCACTTTTTAAAGTAATTCACTAGGTTAGTACTGCTCATTCTGTCCATGGATGTGGTATCATCCTCCAGCACACATAGCCACACAATTCCCCAAAATTAATTCTCCCTTTTTTAGTATCTATTAGCTGCCCACAGTACCTCAGGGTGGAGCCTTAAGAGCTCCTAAACAACTATGTTAGAATTTTGGCTGCTTTGATGTGAAAAGTTCCTGTGCAATTAAAAATTTATGAGTCCTTCAACATGTGATGTCCAGAAGACAACTTTCACAGCACAGTTCTCCAACTGCTGTACCTATACTCTTTCTGTCTCATCACTGATGTTCCTACTTCTTAAGCTGTGGGTAGAAGGTTGACATAGATGTTCTGTTTAGAGTTGAACATTCACAAACATGTATTTTAAGTATTTTGACCAATTATGAATTTCTGCATTGAACATTTATTATTGTAAGAAGTATCTCTGACAAAAGTTGAGATCAATTTTTATTCTATAGTTAACTTCCAAAGACTGTTCTTGATTCTCTTTGCCATAAAATTTGATCATAAATAACAAAAGTAATGAATTATCATCCTGAAAGTCTTAAATGTTTTCAGTAGTCCTGAAGTTTACCTTGACAAAGATATAAGTTGTGAACTCATTTTATCCAAGTTACTTGTCATTTCAGAAAATAGGTACTCCACTGTAATATCCACTGAAACATTCTACTTAGGCACATTTCTAGGCTGGCCCTGCACAAAGAGACCATAATTAACTAGAAGGGAGTCAGTAAATGAAAACACAGTGCCCAGAAGTTTTAGCTTTAGTAACCAGAGCAGAAAGTGACTTTGTGGAGAAAAGCACATAAAGACGACAGTGGAGGGAAGGTTGACCATAAAGAAGACTTTTTACCATCTTTTGGGAGTTCTTTGTCTCTCATAGAACAGAGTAGTGAACCGAGAACTTCTGAAACTAGTTTTAAAAAACACACACTTTGCACTTAGTGTTATATGTAGCTTATTTTTCTTTAGGCAAAAATTTAACCACGAAAACAGAAACAGGAAGTTTACTTTGAATTTCCTGATTTCTGTTTGATACATCATCAGTATGGCTTACACTGCCTGCATTTCTATCAGGTTTCTCTTAGATTATGACTGCTTAATCAATCTCTATGAAGCTTTAAATCGTTTTCTGTGGGAACATTTATAGGCTTCCCTAGAATGATCCTTGTACCATGGGGTGGGGGCTCTTCCTAAAGTGTTTATCTAACTTCTCCAATCTCTGCTACCCAGCTGCAAATTTTTGTCTTCTATTTGCAAAAACTGTTATTGAAAGTTCTCTATTTTTTGGTACCATATTCCAATTTTAATCAGTTTTGGAATGCTATAACAAAGCACTTAAGACATATGACTTTATAAAGAATAGAGGTTAATATTGTTTGCAGTTAAAAAATTGAAATTGTGATGTGAAATTGTGATTGGCCTTTACCAATAGCCTTCTGTGTATATCTCAGTAAGAGAAAATAAATTAGACCAGATGTACTTGTAATGAGATGGTTTGCACAGGAACAGGAAGCAAATGATAAAAGAGAGCTCAAGTTCATCCTTATAAAACTCTAATTTTCTGGGAAGTAAACATCAGCTGGAAGTTGCATTCATTGCTTTTAAGGGTGTTGCCATTCATGAATTAACCAACTATCAAATGTCGTTAACATTTTACAGGTTCTTCTGCCTCTTACATAGTCAATAATTAATACCAAACTTCCAAGCACAGTAATATTTGGAGAATATACTCAAACAGTGCCTGAACCTGAAAAAAGTTGGCTTTTGTATGTGAAAAATAAACAATGAAGGAATAGAAAATAAGAAATAATAGCATACCACATGAAAAAAGAAAGAAATTAAAGACTTCCTAGAATTCAATGAAATGGTTCCATAACATATCCAAACTTATGGGACACAATGAAAGCACTAAATAGTGCCAAGAGGAAAGTTCAAAGCACTAAGGGCCTAAATAAAGAATATGGAGAAATTGAAAACAAGTAACTTAACAGCATACCTGAAACTCTAGAACAAAAGTAATAAACTCACACAAGAGGAGTAGATGGAAGGAAATCATTAAATTCCAGGATGAAATTAATACAAATCAAAACACAGAGAATAATGGAAATAATCAATGAGACCAAGAATTTTTTCTTTAGGAAAATCAACAAGATAGACAAACCCTTATCCAAACTAATCAAAAGGCAAAGAAAGCGTATACAAATTAGCAAAATCAGAAATGAAAAGGGGAACATAACAACAGACACTGAGGAAATCCCGAGAATCTTTAAGTCATACTTCAAAAATTGTACTCCACAAAATTGGAAAACCTAAAAGAAATAGACAATTTTCTGGATAGGTACCTCTTACCAATTAAATCATGTCCAATTAACTGACTTAAATAGAACTATAACCTCTAAACACTCATTAAAAGCCTTCTAACCGAAAAAAAAATATATATTGAATGATTCTCTGTATGTGAGTATGCAAACTATACACAAGACCAGTTACATAATACATTTAACAGTTAAAGCAATTAAGATGTTTAATTTAGGTGATTTTAAACATGAAATCATTGTATTTCTAAGTCTAGAAGGCCTAAGATACCTGTTTACAATTATATCAAGATTAAATACAATGTATAAAGTTGCCTTAAATTTTTATGAAATAAATACTGTCTTTATTTGTTTAAGAATAAAGATATGTTCAATAAGTTTTAACCATGTTATTTTAACTAATTTAAATTGTAAAATAAACATGAGTTATGACTTAATATCCTGTACATATTTATAAAATAGTGCAATTTGGTAAGCAACATTACTTTAGATTTTTAAATATATGTTCTTTTTGGACACATTTGATTTTTCTTATGACTGAAGCTTTATTTTAAAAAGAAAAGAAGCCCATAAATATCCCCATAACATCAACTCCTTGCACATACTTTCTTGTAGAGATCTTAACCTATACTGTATTGTATTTTTTACTTGATTTACTTTTAATTATACACCCTTATATTTTGGTGTGTTTCAGATTCTCAATAGCACTCTTTGTATAACTGATAAATTATTAGTTATGTGAGTTTTGAAATAATTTAAAGGCTATTGAAATTGTCTTTAAATTGGTTAACACTAACAATATGTGTCAATAAAGTTTTCTTCATTAAACAGTTATGACCTAACTGATGGCCTTGTAAATAAATGATAATAAATCAGTCACTGTCATCTGGCCATCTGGACAGTGACAGATATTCAGTGATGTTTATCGTAGGTTCCAACCCAATTTGGAAGATGATAAAATGGGAAATATCTTGTATATCAATGTATCAGGTAGAATTCTTACTGTTGCCCATCATGTAACTCATAATTAGTTATTTTTTATAAATTTTATAAATTCTTTTTGAAACTCTTCTGAAGATTAAATAAAATAAAGATAATAGTTAGGTTCAAAGAAATCTCCAAAATTAAAGTGCTGGAGAAAATGTCCTAAACAGGTCTCTGGTGTGGCAAATAGAATCCTAGAGACAGGTTTCTTTTACCAGAAAATCAGATCTTCCTTTAAATTTTTCCCAGAAGTCAACTATCTAGGACAAGGGCATCTACTTCCTGGTTAATACCAGTAGCTTTTATCAGTTCAAAGACACCCCCTACACCTTTCCCTGACACACACTTTGATAGCGGTCAAAGTTCTGTTGATTTTTCTCCTTTGTGCTTCTCCAATCTCCAATGAAAGATAGCCTTGACCAATTTGAGGCCCCAAAAACCCTTCTTTCTCCCAATAAAAAGATATAGTTTTCTGGTTTGACTATACTCTCACCTAGAAATATAAAATAATTTCCCAATTGTGAGGGAACACTTAGAATTTTAGTAATGGCTGAAGTAACATACTAACCTCTTGGAATTCAGGTCCATCATAAACTGAGTGTATTTCTTTGAAAGTGGAGTATTAACTGTTTCTGACATTATACTTTTCTCCTTATTCTAGACTTTTCTAGTTTGTAAATAAAAAAAGAGTATATTACAATACAGTAAAGCAAAAGTATAATGATTTCAACCTTACTATACTACACAGAACACTTTTATTGTTATAAAAACCTGCTATGCTTTCGTGTATTCATTTAATATTCATTTCTCCATTCACAACCTCTCGCCACCACAGAATGCTTTATAATTTGACTCACAAAGGATATAGTATTTTCAGTTTGGCATCTTTTCCATAGTCAGAGAAACTCCAAGGTTCTCTGAGTTTTTCATGGAAATTTTAGATTAACTTTATTGATAATTTTTCAATTGTCCTTATATACTGTATTCTATCCACTAGGACAATTGTTTCTTCCAAGTTTAAAAATTATAGGAACTTCTGAATGTATATTATGCAGGCTTTGGGGAACATAGTACTTTTTATTTTTGTTTGATTTCATGCCAAGGAGTTGTATTTCTGAATTATGTAGTAAGAGTTAATTATTTTGGTGAAAAATGCCAAACTTCCTTCACAAGTGACTGCACTACTTTATATTGCAACTGGTAACAAGGGATTTTCTTTTGCTGCAAGTCCCTGCCAACACTTGGTGTTTTCAGTGTTCAATATTTTAACCACTCTATGAGTTATGTAGCTGCGGTCCAGTCGCTATATCATTTTGTAATCTTCCTTTTTATACAAATGTTTTCTTTTATACAGGTTTTTTGAAATTCTGTCATATTTGATTCTGGGGTTTTCTGAATAAGAGGCAAATGTTCTTTACCAAATGTATCTTTTGAAAGTATTTCTCAACTCTACTTTTGTCTTTTTATTGTTTTAGCTTTGTCTTTCTTACAACAGAGTTTTAATGTGAACAAACTCTACCTTATTGATTCTTTCTCTCTTGGATCAAATCTGAGATTTTCTACCTTGGCAGTCACTTCCACACTGTGTCTTTGAAGGTGTGGAACGTTCATAGTATTGAAAGATTATCATTTCTGTAATCCTCACAGATGCACACTACATGGTCTTTATTGTAAATTTTTAACATTTCAACATTTGGTGACCCTGATTCTTTCTCTATTGATTTCCTCTCACCAATTTCATTTATTTCTGTTTTAATTCTTGTAATTTATTGTTTATGGTTGCTTTTACTTCATCTTTTTTCTAATTTTCTATTTTGAGAACTGATGTCATTCATTTTAAACTTTTCCTCTTTTCAAATATAAAATCTCAGTCCTACAAACTGTTACATCTGCAAATTTTCATAATGTTTGATGTATAATTTTTCTTTTTATTTAGTTTTCTAAATGTTATCTTGAAATGTTTTCTTTGACCAATGTGTAATTAAGAAATGTGTTGTTTAACTGATAGATATTCGATAATGTTTTAGTCCTATATCAGCTATTAATTTCATCATCAAATTATATGCATAATATTGTCTTGTGCTTTAAATTTGCTGTGATTTACAGCCTAGATTGTAGTATCACATCAAAAGAATGTATTCCATACTGACTATAAATAGTAACTTTACCCAATTTATTAATAGTTGTCTTCATCTTAGCTGCCCCTTAAGAAATATTTTTTTCTTGTGCTAGCATCTAATGCATTCCAAGTTGTCTAGGAAATCACAAAATAATCAACGATGATTTGAACTTTTGATCCTGCTGATGCTTCCTTTAAAGTTCAAGGGTTACAGGTTCATGCCACAGTGCCAGCTTATGCATTGCTGAGTATCAATCCCAGAGCTCTGATCATAACAAACAAGCAGCCATCTGAACTAGCTGCATCCCTATGACCTCCTTAGTGATTTTCTGCTAGTTGAAACTGTTCATTTTAGACAGAGATCTATTGAAGTATCCAATTATGACAGCTGATTTTTCATTTTCTCTTTATAGTTCTTCCGATTTTTACCTCATGCAGTTTGATAATTTATTGTTAGGCATAGAATGTCTTATCTGCTTGGCAAATTTACTTCTTTATTATCGTGTATATCTTTCTTGATCATTAATAATGGTTCTTGCTTTAAAAGTTGTCTGTTTTGAAATACATTTCTGCTACTACTTACTGTTGGTTTGTATTGGCATGGCATTTTTTTCATTTTCCACTTATTTTTATACTATGCATCATTATATTTTAAAGTGCATTTCACGACATACAAGCAATTGAGCTTTATTATTTATTCCATATTTTTAATTCTTCCATTTGAAATGTGGAAACTCCAAGTAGTTATTTATACAGTTGATTTAACATGTAACTATATGTTAATGTTTTTCATTGTGTCCCTTCATGCCTTTTTTCTTAACATTCTGTTCTCTGTACTTTTGAGATGTAGATGATTTTATATCACATGTTACAGCTTTTCTTGGCATGTAAATAATATTTATAAATGGACTTGTAAGTTTAATATATACATTTTTAATGAATTCGAGTATATTCTTAAATAACTTTAAAATTATATAACGTAATATGTGGTTTATCTTAAAACAGCACTTCTATTTTCTTTTTTTAACACAAGTACAAGCTGGGCAAAATCCTAGCATGTAGAGGAGAGATGCAAATGACATCCATGTGTAGCTAAGGAGCTCTCAGCAACTATAGTGACTATGAGAAAGAGTCATTTTACTTTAAGGGTTTGTCCCTGATGGGAGACCATGTTCAAATGAATGGCTACAAACCAGGAGTACATAAATAGTATGAACTGCATTTTGTGGATTTAAAAATGTAAAAAAAAGAGGACATAAAATTAAATGAGTAAAGAAGTAAGATGAACCTGGAAAAATGAATATGATCCAACACATTGTATGAAATTACCAAGGAATGAATAAAAAGAATAAATAAAATTAAAAACAAAGTCATTCAAAAAGACAGGGATGGAATTTCATTCAGTACAAGAAGTATTTTCTAACAATGAGTTCTGTTCAAATATAGAGTTAACCCCTCAAAAGGTTGTACTTGTACTATATATAGTTTTTAAATAAAGTTCAAGATAGAAAATACACTTTATTTATTTATTTAAACTTTTTTAACATATCCACCATCATTTCCTCTTTCCCTCCTCTTCTCAATCATCTCCTAGCTTCCTCCCATTCATTCTTCAATGAGAATAAGGACACCCAGGATGAGTCATAGTCTTGCATACAAAGTTGAGGTAGGACCAAGTACCTCCCTCAAGTATCAAGGCTGAAAACGGTGACCTCTGTATAGAATGGGATCCAGGAGAAGACAGTTCATGTACTAGAAATAATTCTGGTCCCACTGCCAGGGGACCAATAAACTAACCATACCATTCAACTGTCATCTACATTCAGAAGGCCTACTTCAGTCCCATGCAGTTTCCTCAGCTGTTAGTTAAAAGTCAGTGAGCTCCCAATATCTCACTCAGACCAGTTGTGTTGTGAGTTTCCTAATCATGATTTTGATTCCTTTCCTAATATAATCTCTCCCCCTTCTCTATTTGACTGGACTGGAAGCTTGACCCAGCACTTATCTGTGGGTCTCAGCATCTGCTTCCAACAGTTGCTGGACGAAGGTTTTGATAATGACAATTATGTTGGTCATCAATTTGATTACAGGGGAAGACCAGCTCAGGCACCTTCTCCACTATTGCGTAGTCTTAGCTGGCATCATCTTTGTAGATTCCTGGGAATTTGCCCAGCACCAGGTCTCTCTTTACCCCCACAATGGGTAATATTGCCATTTTTACTATGTCGATCCTTCCTATCCAAAACAATGAAAGATCTTTCTATTTTCTGGTAGCTTTTCAAATTCTTTTATTCAATGACTTAGAGTTCTTATCATACAGATCTTCAATATTATTTTATTATAATTTTGTCAATATTTCTTTATTTTTCTCCCATTTTATAACTCTTTCCTGGAATTCTATCGAGATGAGTCAACATTTAGTTGTCTTCTTATCATCAAATAAAGTCATTTTCAGCTGTTTTATGTTTTTGACCTCTAAGCTTACTTTTGTCTCTTGGGATATTTATGCATTTCATCAAATTCCCAACTGTTGTTTCAAGATATTTGCAGTATTCATTTGATTCTGTATCATGTTAACTGCATCTACTTAAGTTTCATGTCTACTAATGCCACTGTAATTGTCATGACTTAATGACAATGTTTGGTCTGTGTCTTTAAGGTTTTCTTCATCTTGGTAAAACTTGTGAAGTCTTCATGACAGTAAAACAGAATACTGAATATTGATTAAAAGAATTATTGTAAAAAGTTTTTTACTAATACTTTGAAATATTGAAGAAGAGAAATGAAATTTTTAGCTTGTTTCTTTCTATCGTCTGGTCTCAGACATTCAGTAGCACCAACTCTTTCAGTCTGTCAACATCAACAAGTTAAATGATATATGTAACAGAACTTCCCTTCTCACAGGTTGGGAATATGAGATTATACACTATGTTAGATTCTAATATGTCAGGTTTCTCCAAAATGAAAGTCTTAAAAAAAGTAGAGTTCTGACATATTTCAAGGTCATCATTTCTCCTCACCCTGCTAGAAATATCTTTGATATTTATATTTACTCTGAACATCTATAGATGAATTTTCTGGAGGTAGACTTAATAAAAGTGAAATTTCCCTATGACTGTGCCCCTTTAAGCATCATGGCTACAACTTTCAATTATCTTTCAAAATTTTCTCTATGGAACTAGTTCCTTCTCCTGATTTTTTTGCTCTAATAAGCTCTACCTCTCATCCACACATACATCTCCATAATTCTAAGAATGGTGTTACACTCTAAATATTCAACATTTTCAGAGAATCTAGGAACTATTCTTTTACTCTGTTCTTTTTATTTGTTAATAAAACACAGTGCCAACAAACAAGGTTCTTCTTTGTGGATTTGAAAACTGAATTCAATGACTGACCCATTACATGAAGAATCACATTATAATTCCTTGTGAGCTGGTTCTCTTCACCAGGCCATTGATAAACAATAGCTCAAGAAGAACTAATTTATATCTAACATTTAATCACAATATAGCAAATACAGAGAGGACAGAATCCCCTAGCACTATAGCACTACTTTTCAAATCACTGGAACAATTACATTCACTGTGTTTTCTTTCTGGAAAAAAACTGTGTTGAAGGCACAATTGTGTTGGAAAAATTATAATTCATGCTTGACATAGAGTTAGTAATTCATAGTTGAAAACAAAAGAGGCTTTGAACATTAAATATGAATAATTGAATGATTTAAAACTATCTTTATGTATTTTTTCCCAATGTCAAAAATCATATCTAGGATTTAGAACATATCAAACATTTACATAGTCAGTCTAAGCAATGAGATTTTAGGTAAATATTCAATGTACTGATATTTTCTCAGAAAGAATAACCTGATACTAAATTATAATGATATATTTAAAGTAGTTTTAGACTATATATTAGTATGAATTTAAAATAATTATACTTCATTTAGGTGGGATTTTCATGTAACTAAATCAGACTGAAACACATATCTAATAGATCAAGTATAATTCACTTGTTGTTCATTAACACAATTTTAAATGAATTGGCACTAAGTCAAAGGGAAATACTATATTATTGCAAGACACAATTTAAACAAGTGACCATAAGATACATAAAGAATAATGCTGTAAGAATTTAAAGGAACAAGAGAACAAATAGTTATCTGTGGATCTTCTCTTATCTCGGGATTGTTGACCAGTGATCCATGATGGGGACAAAAGCAGGGACCAGGGTTCACACAGATACAAGTAAAGCAGAGATAGCATCCCTTAACGACTTCAGCATGACAATTCAACTTCATTCCTGATTATGTAGAATATGTAGGTTTGGCAATGCTAGCCGGGGAATCACATAATTTGCACTGAATAGTGTGCTTCTTTCATAAATTGGGTTAGTTGTATCATGTCCCTGTGAAAATAGAGCATGTTATCTAATTATCATGTAGTCAGCTTAGGAAGAACATTTGTCAAGAGTCACTCATGAGATAAGTCAGGTATCCAGGCCTAGAGACATCCTCCAAAAAAGGTAGGGAATTGGAAGCCTGTGGGGAGGGAGACCTTCATGTTGTCCAGCTTGGAGAAAGCTGCCAGGCCATGGCAGACTGTAAGATCTGAGCAGCGGGGCCTCTCAACAGTTAAGGACACCTCAAAGAAATGCTATAAAAAACTGAATTTTGCAAAATAGACAGAACAGGCACCTAGAACCACAAGCACTGTATCAAAAATAGTATGTTGAAACTACTCTAAAATATCAAAACCAGAGATCAGCAGACGATGTACACTTATCATTCCACCTGAACACTCATACTAAAACAAAACCTTCCCCACGAATTAACTTAGTTTACAAGCCAATAAAAGGTGACAAAGTCAATTCAGGAAGAAATATAATTTCTAAAATTACAATGAAATTTATGCTGGTCTCTCGGTAATTTTGTTTTGGGGTATATTGTATCTAGTGTCTAAGAAAGCTACAGTTCCTCTAAGAAGAATAGGCGCACTCTTTATAAAAGTAATTTCCTTTTTTACCCAAAGGCATTTTTCAAAATTACTAAATTATAATTGTCTAGATGTACAGCCCTCTATTACTTGGCAGTTTCAGCAAACCAGCACAATTTCCGTGGCTAATGATAGAAATTTTTGTATCAGAAGGCAAGAGATAGGAATCCCAAATCACAATAATAATAAATAATCATAATCATAATAATTGAGGTTCTATAAATGAGAAGTTTACAGTGTAGTTCCCAGACATGTCAATTTTAGGCATTTAGTTTTAGGTATGGGCTGAATACTGAACAGTATCAAAATACATAATCATAAATATTTGCTAGAAGTTTGAACTATTCTCTTTTATAAAATTATTCTAAAGGACTAAAGCTCCCAGGGTGTGAAAATCTCTGAATGCACTGGACCACGGTGACTTTAGCTTCTATGTTTCTCTATGTCCAAGAGCATTTCCTCAGCAGATTAGCCCACCGCGTCCACAGAGCACAGATGTGTGCTTTCTTCAAAGTGAATCCGCTTAAGCTGAAATGGCTTATGTTTTATCCTCCTAATTCCTCTGCTACTCGAGGAAGCAAAGCCATTTTGGTTTTCCAGAGTTAGCAGTAAAACTTGTACTTTAAAAAGCCTTTCAATTTGGGAGCATATTACCCATTACTTTTTCTTCAAGTCTTAGTTTAATCTGGTCATCTATTTGATCCCTGTCTTATCTCTACACTGAGAGTATCTTCTTTGCTGATTCGGCACTTCTGGTGCCCTGAAAAGAGTCGTTATCTCTCAAAGTGCCCACAATGATGTAGGATTAATATTTTGTTTATTTTTAAAAACAAAAATTACCTCGTGAAGAGTTTGAAGTTCAGTTGTTTATAACAAATTCTGTCAAATGTCTTTTATAGAGGTTTTTTTTTTTTTTTTTTGCCACATAGGCTTCCATTTATGTTTTTCTTGAACAATGTTTGATTCAGTGTAATGATTTTGTTCTGCCAGATAACTGTTTTGCTTTTCTGATTGAGCAGAGAATAAAGTTTCTAACCTTACCAAGTATCAATGCAGGAGTTAATATATGTAGCAGATTCAACAAATGAAAGCAGATAGTAAGTGATCTGTACTTCCAGATCAAATACAACTATTAATAATACCTTTTAATATAGATTTCTAACTCATAAAGCTAATGTATAAAAATAAAGAACACAAAGCTATAAAAAGATATGTCATGGTAAATCTCTCTGAACAAAAATCCTGTATTTAAACATTTATTGGAGTTAATAGTCTGAGTGGAATCAATAAATATACATATATTTCACTGCTTCAAAAATAATCTAGAAAAAGTTATGCTTAAGTAATAAACATCCAGAAAAATCCAGAAAAACTTATATATGAGCATTCTATAAAACAATATTAACATCTTATTGTTTTGTATGTCTTTGTGGTGTGTGTGTGTGTGTGTTTGTGTGTATGTTTCTGTATGGATTTTCTTCTTTTCTGAAAATATGAAATCTGTTTTATTTCTATATAGTTTTTGAATATTTAAGTTATCAATGATCTATGTTCTTTCCTTCACCTACATATATTTTCTATAATAAGTTTCAACCACTATTCATATGTAATATGTAGATTATAAAATTGTTATAGCTTGGATATAAATTCTTCTCCAAAAGGCTCATAACTTAAAAATTGGCCCTTAAGTAAAAGATCTAACATTGAGAAGCATTGACCATATGACTTCATCAAACAATAATTCCATGTGGAATTTTAAAATTGAAAATATTATTGGTGCTAATAAGAACTCACACAGGTGAGGGCTAGTTGGAGTAAGTAGACCATCACATGTATGCTTCAGAATAGTTTACACTCACTTCTTCATCAGTCTCTCAGCATGTCCTCAGAGCCACATCTTTCTGGATCCCTCTAGATGCTTTAGTTGGAGACCTCTGAAACTAAGCCAGATCAATCACTTTTTTTCACACTGTTCACCTTAGGTACTTGTCATAGAGGAAGAAGACAGTAAGAATAGAAAAAGGACCAAAAGAGAGAAAAGGGAGGAAGGAAGAAGGGAGGGAGAAAAACTAAGAACAAATATAATTCTTTTAATTCCCAAGTACTCTTTCGAAATCCGACCTCAAAAAGTTCTCAAAAATAAAGTCAACATTTCACAAATTGCCTAAGGATGCATTAAATTTCAATGTTAACTGAATTATTAACTAAGGCTTTACATACTTACATTCTATACTACAATTGATTTCAAAGCAGTTTGTAAGTACACATTTCTATAAAAAGTTACTCTCATGTATATTATTTAATACTATATCATATGAAAGAAACTCCTAATTGACTCATTGTCAAAATATTTTTCTGTTCATGTAAGTAGGAAGACTAAATTTGTTCTAACAAACTTCTAGTCTTTCTCATTTTCTCTCTTCGAGACCTGATTCTTTCTGAGAAAACTGGACTTTTTTTCTGCTTCTTCACATGCACACACATCCTCCATCGGACTGTATTACTCTCATCAAGAATGGAATTCTTGAACACACACAACACCATTTTACTTTTAAATATACACCATTCATATAAAACATTAAGAAGAAATTAGGTGTTTAATTATTTCTGCATTAAATGAATAAAAAGCTCTTAAAGTAAATGTCATCTATTATCAATCTTATAACTGACCCTTAAACAAATCAACAAAACGCTCTTCATTTAAATAAAAAATATAAATATTTCTATTTAAAAAATTAGATTTATTTTACACATATACGTAGATCCTCTCTCATCCTTCCTCGTCCCCCCTCCCCAGGCTACCCCCAATCACCCCCATCACCTCCTCCAAAAAGGCAAGGCTTCCCATGGGGAGTCCGCAAAACCTGGTACATTCAGTTGAGGCAGATTTAGTCCCCACCCACGCCTAGAATCAAGGCTGTGCAATGTGTTCCACCATAGGTAGTGGGCTCCAAAAAGTCAGTTCATGTACCAGGGATAAATCCTGACCAAACTGGCAGGGGCCTCTCAAACAGACCAAGCTACACAATTGTCTCCCATATGCATGGGCCTACTCCAGTCCTATACTGACTCCACAGCTCTTTGTCTAATGCTCATGAATTACCACTAACTTGGTTGGGTTGTATCTGTAGATTAGCCCATCATGATTTTGACCACCTCCTACCCCTTGCTCATATAATATCCCTCGTCCCTCTCTTTTCTGGACTTTTGGAGCTCAGCCTAGTGCTTGGATGTGGATCTTTGCATCTGCTTCCATCTGTTACTGCATAAGGGCCCTATGATGACAGTTAGTATAGTCACTGATCTGATTACCAAGGCAGGCCAGCTCAGGCACCATCTTCTTCCTAACCACAGGATGTCTCTCTCTATCAAGATATCTCTTTCACTGCTCTCCAATTCAGTTCTTGTTCCCTATCTCTTAAACTTGATCGCTCCCCGTCACCCCCAGTTTCATCAGGAGATCTCATCAATCTCCCCTTCCCATGGAAATCTCTGTGTCCCTCTTAGGGTCCTCCTTGTTAGCTAACTTCTCTGGAGCTCTGAGTTGTCATCTGGTTATCCTTTACTTTACATCAAGAATCCACTTATAAATGATAAATATCCAAGTATGTCTGTGCTATTTTGCATCCCCACCAACAGTGGAGGAATATTCCCTTTATTCCACATATATTCTAACATAAATTGTCATCAATGTTTTTGATCTTAGCTATTTTGAAAAGTGTAAGATGATATCTCCTAGTCATTTTGATTTGCATTTCCCTAATGACTGAGGATGCTGAGAAATTCCTTAAATATCTTTGGACCATTTGAGATTCTTTTGTTGAGAATTCTTTGTTTAGCTCTGCAGCCCCCCCCTTTTTTTCAATTTGATTATTTGGTATTTTGATGCCAAGTTTTTTTGAGTTCTTTATATGTTTTAGAGATTAGCTCTTTGTCAGATGTGGGTTGGTGAAGATTTTTTCCCAGTCTGTGGAAAGTCATTTTGTCTTCGTTCCCGCATCTTTTGCATTACAGAAACTTCTCAGTTAGCACATGGTAGATTTATACTTTTATGTGAGTGTTACGGCATTCAAATCCACTAGGAGAAACCAAAGACTTAGACTTACATCAAATTTTGATTAGATGACTTTATTCTTACTTCTAGCAGAAGAAGGGAGCCTTGAAGCCAATACAGCATTCTGTGCAGAGTGGAGGTTAGAAGGGTTTAAAGACAGAAATCAGGTTTGTATTACATATATTCATAGATTTTAGAGCTGTGCAACAAAATTGTTTTACACCACACTATTGTCTTTTCCTTCCTGCTACAGTAATAAAAATATCATTTCATTTTTTTCCCCATAGCTATAAGCAAGTTGTACCTCAAAGCCCATTACCCTGTACACATCTCACCTGCAAGGCACTAGGATCTCCCAGGCATTCCAAAGTAAAGGGTCAATGGCCCTTAATGGATGCTGGATCTATAATAAGTTTTGATAGTCATCACAGGGAACCTGTACAAATTATTACTCAGGTAAGAGTTCTAATGCCTTAGATAGAGAAGTTCTTATCTGGGCAGGCAAAATACACAGTGCAATCAAGTTAATGTTTGTTATCACATCTTTGTGTGAGTATGATGTTACATATATCTTTTGTTATAGACAAAAGCATCTGTATCTAAAAATAAATGCAAGCAACAACTGAATCTTATCTCTTGAAATAATGGACTTGAGAGACCAAATAGGCTAAATTATGATGTCATATTTGAACATCTACTTTTATATATATACATTTGGAATCAATAAATCAGCACATGAGAAGGAATAGTCATGTATCTATATATTCATATTTATCTTTAATCAACAATTTAACTGATCCAACTTGATTCCTTACATTTAAATTTAAAACAGCATCTAGATTTCATTCAATTTAAAAATCTGCACACACCATTAATTCCCGTCACTATTTTGGATGTTTGAAAGAATGAGCAGGCAATCTGGAATAAAGTTAAAAATATACGTCTTTGAAAAATAGCAGTGTCATTTAAATGTAGTTTTAGAGAGCACATACTAGATTTTGAGTGTTTTCTCTAACATCTTACTAGAAACATATTTTATGTAATCCACTAACCTCTGGATGTAAGGTTTTTCAAGAATGTAAATTGAGACAATAATGAAGGAAAAATGTAAATTTGTGTAGCATGTTATCAAGTAACAAAATGTCAAAAAAACCAATGATAGTCAGTGAACTTGTTTTCTTTTGAATATTTCAATTATACATGGGTTCCGAGTTTATATTCTCCACTGCTAAGATGACACAGATAATAGTTTCCATGTGCCCAGACATCTTGATATTTCTTTTAAATATGTACAATAACATGGCAATACAAGCTTCTGATCTATGTTCATTTAAATAAAAATCTATGAATTCTACATATTTTAAGATTGCATATATGAAACCATTAATAAATTTTGTCTCACAAGTACATCAATACTTATTTTAAAAATTAAATTATAAAGAGAAATAAAAAAAAAGAAAAGAACATATTTGCTCCTAGGAATAGTGGAGAATATGTATTGTAGATACATGGGAGAGCATGGTCAGAGGCAGTAATAACTGGGAAAGTTCAGAGTGGACGTGACCAGACTGCGTGAGGTCATGTAGGGAAGGGTAACCAAAATGTCTGGATTATACTAGAAAGAGCCTCTGGGGGAAGGGCAGACCTGCTTCTGGGCTAGAGAATTCAGGTTAGAGGGCAAGGGATGCAGCAAGCTGTACCCTACACCAAGATGGTACTGAGAGATGCTGGAGGAATGTGGTAGCCACTTACAGTTTAATCCCAGGTTCAAAAGTTAACAGAAAGCATAACAAACAGGTGATAAGACTTGCAGAAATATCTGAACTATAGAGATTTTTAAAATGAATTTAATTCCTTTAACTATATAAATCTAATTAATATATATTTAAAATATAATTAATATGAGTATTTTTATTAATTTTACTTTTAAAATAGCATAAAAGTAATTATAAACATTTGTCTTTTGTTCCTTAAATTATAAAAATATTGTTTTTCTTTTCACTTTTCTCTCTCCAAAACCTTCCATATACTGCTCATGGTTTTTTACAATTTCATTCCTCCCTTTTCATTGATTATTGTCACACACACACACATATATATGCACATGTGTATACATATAGAATTATATTTAATTACTCTCTATATATAATGGTAATTGTGTATATGTTTTCAGGATTGACCATATAAAATTTTTATTTATTAACAACTGGAGACTCCACAGCCTCCTGTTTCACAGGAATTACTAAGATCAACCCCTGTTACACAACTCCTTGGCCTATAGCCAACTGAGCGCTGACTAAGAGCAGCCCCTGCAATTACTGGAGACACACAGCCCCTGGACCCACAACTAACTGAGAGACTGCCAAAAGCTGACTAAAAATGAACTGAGGAAGCAATGGGCAGATGTCAATTCAAGAATACATATAACAATCGAAAGAACAACAAGACACCACCAGAAGAAGCTGGTGATTCTACATCAATATCTGAGCATAGCAACAAAGAGGAAAAATAGGGAAATTACCTTAAAAATGACTTTATGAAGAAAATGGAATCTTTAAAAAAAAGATTAAAAAAACTCCCTTAAAGATATAGAAGAAGATACAGATAAATAATTGGAAGAGATGAACTAATCCCTGAAAGAAAATAAAGAAATCCGAGAAAAAGAAAACAAGCAGGTGAAAGAAACATTCCAAGAATTAAAAATTCAAATAGAAGCAATAAAGTAGGCACATACTGAGGCAAAGCTAGGAATAGAAAACCTGAAGAAACAAACCAGAACTACAGATGTAGCATAACCAATAGAATGCAAGAGATGGAGGAGAGAATCTCTGAGTGGAAGATTCAATAGTGGAAATAGAATTGTTTAAAAAAAAAAAAAAACACTAAAAGCAAAAAAAATCATAACACAAAACATCCAGGAAATCTGGGACACCATGAAAAGACCAAACCTGAGAATAATTGAAATTGAAGAATATCAGCTCAAAGGCACAGAAAATATATTCAACAAAATCATAGAAGAAAACTCTCCCAACCTAAACAAGGAAATGCTTATAAAGATACAAGAACTTACTGAACACCAAATAGACTAGACCCCCCCAAAAAAAATCTGCTCAACACATAATAATCAAACCACTAAACCTACTGAACAAAGAAAACATATTAAGAGCTGAAAAGGAAAAAGGCAGACCCATCAGAATAACACCTGGCTATTAAATGGAAACAATGAAAGCAAGAAGGTCCTGGCCAGATGTTATACAGACACTAAAATAGCATGGCTGCCAACCAAGACTACTATACAAAGCAAAATTATCAATCACCATACATGGAGTAAACAAGATATTTCACGACAAAACCAGATTTAAACAATACCTATCCACAAATATGGCCCTACAGAAAGCACTAGAGGGAAAACATCAACATAAGGAAACCAGATTCAGCAATGAAACCACAATCAATAATCCCACAGAAGAAAAACCTAAATAAGGGAAATACACATAAGCTACCACCAAACTTAACAGGAAATAACAATCATTGATTATTAATATCCCTTAATATCAATGCACTCAATTCACCTATCAAAAGGCACACCCTAACACAACAAATACAAAAATAGAAGCTGCCTTCTGCTGCATACAAGAAACACACCTCAATTTCAAAGAAAGACACAGAATCAGAACATTTGGTAAGTACTTTCTAATCAAATAGTCTTAAAAAAAAAAAAAGCTGGTGTAGCCATCCTAATATATAACAAAATAGATTTAAACTAAAATCAGTCAAAAGATACCAGGATGGACACTGCTTATACATCTAAGAAAAAAAATTCCATCAAGATGAAGTCTCAATCCTGAATATTTATTCCTCAAACACAAGGGCACCTACCTTTGTAAAGGAAATATGACTAAAGCTTAAACTTCACATCACACTCCACACACTAATAGGAAGAGACTTCAATACCCCACTTTTACTCTTGGATAGGTCAACAAGACAGAAACTCAACAGAGAAATAAGGGATCTAAAGATATTATGACCGAATGGACTTTGTGTATATATACATACAGAACTTCCCACCCAAACAAAGGAATATACATATTTCTCCAGACCTCATTGAACTTTCTCTAAAATTGACCACATACTTGGACATAAAGTAATATCAATAGATAGAAAAAAAATAGGAACAACTCCTTATATCATATCAGACCACCATGATCTAAAGTTAAAGTTCAAAAATAATGAAAATCACAGAAAGCCTACAAACTCGTGAAAACTGAACCTCTCTAAATTGAATTCCCTTTAAGTAAAAGAAGTTAAGAAAGAAATCAGTCTTCCTAGAATTTAATGAACATGAATCCACAACATATCCAAACTTATGGGACACAATGAAAGCAGTGCTAATAGTAAAACTCTTAGGCCTAAATGTCTATAAGAAAAAAATAGAAAAATCTCACACAAGAAACCTAACAGCACAGCTAAAGGCTTTAGAACAATTAGAAGCAAACTCATGTAGAAAGGGTAGACAGTAGGAAATAAACTTAGGGCTGAAATCAATACAATAGAAACAAAGAGAACAATACAAAGAACAATGAATCAAAAAGTTGTTTCTTTAAAAAGTCAACGAGAGAAAAACCCTTATCCAAAATAACCGAAAAGCAGAGAGTATCCAAATTAACAGATTCAGAAATAAAAATAGGGACATAACAACTGACACCCAGGAAATCCAGAGAATTTTCAGGTCATACTTTGAAAATGTACACTTCTGTAAAATGGAAAACCTAAAACAAACAAACAAACAAAATGAACAGCTTCTGGACAGGTACCACTTACCAAAATTAAATCAAGATCAGATTAAAAACCTAAACAGACCTATAATCCCAAAAGAAATTGAAGTTGTTATTCAAAGTCTCCCAATTAAAAAATAAAAAAGAAAAGAAAAATAAAAATCCTAGGACATATGGGTTCAGTGCAGAATTCTGCCAGACATTCAAAGAAGAACTAATATCAAAACTTCCATACAGTATAAACTGAAGGAACATTGCTGAACTCTTTTATGAGGCCACAATCACCCTGATTCCCAAGCTACTCAAAGATACAACAAAGAAAGAGAATTACAGAACAATCTCCCTCAGGAACATTGATGCAAAAGTAATCAGTAAAATTCTGGCACAGTGAACCCAACAACATATCAAAAAAACAAAACAAAAAAAAAACCAACAACAACAACAAAAAAATTCACCACGATCAAGTAGACTTCATCCCAGTGATGCATGAATAGTTCAACATACAAAAAAAACTGTCAATGTCATTCATCATATAAACAAACTGAAAGAAAAAAAACACACTATCATCTCTCTATATACTGAAAAGGCCTTTGACAAAATCCAACACTCCTTCTTAATAAAAGTCCTGTACAGATCAGGAATACAGGGAAAATGCCTAAAGGTGATATATAGCAAGCTGACAGCCAACATCAAACTAAATGGAGAAACACTCAAAGCAATCCCACTAAAATCAGGAACAAGACAAGGCTGTCCTTTCTTTGCTTATCTATTCAATATAGCTCTGGAAGGTTTAGGTAAAACAATAAGCTTTAAGGAGATTTATGGGATACAAATTGGAAAGGAAAAAGTCAACCTATCTCTATTTGCAGATGATATGATTGTAAACATAAATGACCCCCAAAATTCTACCAGGGAACTCCAGCAGCTGATAAACATCTTCAGCAATGTAGCAGGGTACAAGATTAGCTCAAAAAGAAAAATATCCCTCCTATACACTGAGGATCAAAAGGGCTGAAAAAGAAATAAGGGAAACATGACCCTTTATAATAGCTGCAAAGTGCATTAAATTTGGTGTACCTCTGATCAAAGAAGTACCAGACCTCTTTGACAAAAGCTTTAAGTCACTGAAGAAAGAAACTGAAGAGGATATCATAAAGTAGAAGGATCTTAGATGCTATGGATAGATAGGATCAACATAGTAAAACTGGCCATTTTGCCACAAGCAAACTACAGATTCAATGCAATTCCCATCAAAATCACAAATGATTTTTATAGACATTGAAAGAATCATACTCAACTTCATATAGAATAAATGGAAACCCAGGTTTGCCAAAACAATCTTACTCAATAAAAGAACTTCAGGAGGAATCACCATCTCTGGCTTCAAGCTATACTATAGAGCTACCGTAATAAAAACAGCCTGGTACTGGCATAAAAACAGACTTGTGGATTCTTGGAATTGAATTGAAGACGCTGACATTAATCCATTCACCAATGAACACCTGATTTCTGACAAAGAGGCCAAAAATATTCAATAGATAAAAGATAGTATCTTAATACTGTTGGCATAACTGGTTGGTAGTAAGTAGAATTCAAAGAGATTTAAACCTATCACGCTGCACAAAACCCAAATTCAAGTAGATCAAAGACATAATCATAAACCAAGCTACACTGAGCTTGGTAGAAAAGTGGGAAATACCCTTCAATGTATTGGCTCAGGTGACCACTTCTTAAATATAACACCAGCAGCACAGACACTTATAACAACAATCAATAAGTGGGACCTCGTGAAAAGGAGAAGCTTCTGTAAGGCAAAAGACACAGTCAATAAGGCAAAACTACAGCCTACAGAATGGGGAAAGATCTTCACCAACTCTACATCTAAAATACACAGAGAACTCAAGAAAATAAAACCCCAAAACTTAAGAACCTATTTCAAAAATGAGTGTCAGAGTAAAAGGGGGAATTCTCAACAGAAGAATTACAAATGGCTAAAAGGTCCTTAAAAATTTGCTTATCATCTTTAGCCATCAGAGAAATACAAACAGCTTTGAGATACCACCTTACACCTCTCAGATTGGCTAAGATAAAAAACACAGGTGATAGCCTATGTTGGAGAGAATGTGGAGCAATGGGAACATTCCTCCATTATTGGTGGGAGTGTAAACTTGTACAACCACTATGGAATGCAGTATGGCAGCTCCTCCTCATAACACTTGGAATCAATCTCCTAAGGATCCAATAATACCACTATTGGGCATATACCCAAGGATGCACCTTTGTACCCCCCAAGGCATTAGCTCAACTATGTTCATAGCAGTGTTACTCATAATAGCAAGAACCTAGAAACAACCTAGATGCCCTCCAACTGAAGAATTGATTAATAAACTGTGGTACATCTACATAATAGAGTACTATTCAGCAGTTAAAAAAAAAAGACATCTTAAAAATTTCAGACAAATGGATGGATTTGGAGAATATCCTCTTGAGTGAGGTATCACAAGCCCAGAAAGATAGGCAACCTTTCAGTCAGTAAAAGAAGTTTTATTTAACATATATTTTAATACAAAGACAAAGAAAATTGTTTTACCTGGCTAGAAGAGTTTTTCACAATAAAATATAAATCATAAGCCAGTTATATTCTTAATTAATGATTAAAATATTTTTATTAAATGTCTGAATAATTTTATTTAAAAATTCAACTTAAAATGTGTTGAAAGCAATGACATATGCAAAGTTTATAAACCTATTTAAAAATAAAATGTATTCTGATGCAAAGTTCATCATACTTTTCCTCTTCTTCCTCTCTGCTCTCACTTTTCTTCCTTATCTCCCATCACGCTCTCTATTCCTCTATCCCTCAAACATAGATCAATCCCATTATTACTCTATAGTTGACTCAGTTGTTTCCAAGACTAGTATGAATCTCCTGAACTTAAACAGCTTTCCTAACACAGCTTGCTATGTAGTTTGGGCTATAGACACATAACTTTACAGCTGAATTGATCTCCATTTAAACATGACAAAGTTTGACTTCCTGTAGACTTGATGTTAAAAGAATAATGATCAGTATAATACCACTCTGAGTGTAACTTTTACTATTTTCTTTACAACTGATTCGTTCATCTTCACTTTCTGTGAAACAAATTTAAATTTTTCAGATAATAGTTGGATGGATATGCAATTTATAGCTTATGTTGGTATCTTGCATTGAATAAAATGATGTGTTAACTTTTTATTTTCTATGAGTTAATAAGCAACTAAATATTTTGAAATATCCAATGCTTTTATTCAATGCCAATTTATTGTCTTATATCTACCGTTTAAGTGTAGTTATAAAGGGATGAGGCTTAAAATAATGTTACTGTAAACTTAACATGTGTTATAGCAATAAACTGATATGGTTTAATTCTAATAAAGGTAGAGTAGCCTCACTCTAACCCCACAGAGATAAAACAAAGAGCAACACACACAATTACAATTTTTCTTGGTTCGCTTTCCATTACTGTAAAAAACAAAAAACAAAAAACAAAAACCAAAAACCAAAATGAACTTGAGGAAGAAGTTATTTTGTTTACATATCTGGATCATAATCTACCATAAAGAGGAACAACTCTAAGTAGGTATTTGATGTCAGGGAACTAAAGCAGAGACCATAGAGGGATGTTGCTGATGGACTTGCCCCTTATGGCATGTTTATCCTACTTCCTAATACAACCAAGAACCAACTGTCCAGTGGTGGCAGTGCTCATAGTGGGTGTCACTCTCTCACATCACCCATTAAACAAGAAAATTCTTCACAGAATTTTCCTATAGACAAATACTATGGAAGGGTTATCTCAACTAAGGTTACCTCTACCCAGATGAGTTCAGCTTTTGTCAAGTTAATGAAGAACTAATGACCACAACCACTTTAGGTTATGCACTGGAACCAGAAGGTGAATTCCTCTTGTTGAAGACAATACAGGTATTGATGACAGACATAGAGAAATCAGAATAGGCTTTGATTAGATTATTCTATCATGATAACTAGACTTCATAGTACTGACAGGTGCTGTCCCAAATGCTGGAGAGAATTATCATCAACAGACTTGCTGAGCAATGAATCCTGTGTACCATAATACCAACAATCAGGAAAAGTAAGCTTACTAATGTAATAGTTGAAAGTCTGTTAGAAGCATGACCATTTTTTTTTCTGGTAGGGTTTGGTATGAATTTAACAAGAAATAGGAGGTAATTTATAAATGGCATTTCTTAAAAGTGCATAGTTAACTATGCCATAGGTCCTAGTGTGAAAGGTACTGCTGTTTTGCTGCATGGGCACAATGTTACAGTTCTTTATCTTCTAAATAACTATGTTTCTATACATAGAAAAGTGGTGCTGTCTACTTTTGTCACAGTAGTTTTTATATGTTCAGTGGTCAGCCATTATGGCAATGGCTCAAAATTGGGGAAATAGTAGTGAATACACAACTGTTGAATGGATAGCCATATTTGTGACATCAGCATCTCTCTCCTACTTAGGAAACATCATGAAAGAAGTGATGAAAGGATGTAAGAGCCAGAAAATCAGAGAAACCATGGAATGATGACTTCTTTCTATACATGGCTTGTTTGTTTTTGTTGTTACTGTTTTTATGGAAGTCATAGCAACAGCCATTCCACGCTACTTGCATGAATGTTCCACAAGGGTGGGCTTATAACATCCTGTTATGAAAAAAAACAATAACTTCATGTGGCCCTAACCCTCTCTGAGGACTTATTCACGGTGCATAGAGAGACATTTTCTTAAGAGTCATAGCCTCTGGTAGGTGTCTATGTTCCACTAAAACTCTTACCCATGCTATGCTAGTAAATCCTAGCAAAACATCATTAGAATGCACACATAGAAAAAGGAAAAAAGTCTTTATAAGACATAAAAGCAGATCAAGTTGTGAAAAGAAAATTATCTGGACTAGTAAGTGAATGAAACTACCAGGGTGTAAATATTACCAAAGTGCATTATATAGATGTATGAAAGTATCATAATAAAGCCAATTATTATGTATAGTTTGTGAGTGGTAAAAATATTAAAGCTGGATCATGACAGATTATCTGCTAAGTAAAAGCATTTTTAAATTCTACCAAAAAGGAGTCCTAATGTAAATCTCTAATAATATATGTTTTGAATTCTAAATAATAACTAAAATAAAATCCTTAATGAGATTACTGTAATTAAATCTGAGTATATGTTACAGTGAAATGCTATTTCCAATATGAACATGTCATTCTTTTAATGTATTCATTTCTGTATTTTTAAAATAGAAGATCCCTGTCATCATTGTCTCCTTGTATTTAAAGTGAGAGAATTAACTGGATGAACACTCATTACTACTACTACGACCCCAAAACGACACAACGCAACCTTGTCATGACTATTGGCCACAGGATACGCAAGCACTAATATGGGTGCAACCTCTTTTCTATCACCTGATTGTCTTGTCCTGCATTTTCCCTCTTTCTTCTTTCTTCATGGTTGCATATGACAGCAGAAAACTTAAGTCAAATCATGAATCACAAATACAGTCTTGATAGCAAAATATCTTTGTAGTAGTCATGTAAAGAATGTATTTTTCAAACTTCTGACAAACTGTCACTTTAATCTTAAAATTCTAAATTATTTAATTTAAGAAAATTATTTGGTGGATATAGGTTTTAAAACAGATTTAGCTAGATTTGATAACAAATAAAATTCTAGGTCAGAGTCTTTGCAAATGGCTGAAGATTTTTACTATTTACTTTATTTTAAAGTTATGATAGACATATGTCTGTCTCTATGTGCACTGACATGTTCACATTAGTACTGCTAAGACCAGAATCCCATCAGTCCCCTGGAAGGAAAGTTACAGGGGGTAGTAAGTCACCGAACATATGTTTTAGGGATGAACTTGAAGCTTCTGCAAGAACATTTGGTGAAGTTAACTGAAAACCTCTACATCCTTGCTGATAAATTTTGAGAGTAAAACAGGGCACAAAATATAAAGTCTGTTTTACTTTATTTACAACATGTGATTTGAAACATTTGTGTATACTTACCATGACTAGTGTTTGGAGGAAAGGGAATGTTACCATTTTTTACTTTTTGCTTTTGTTCTCATTAAGAAGGTGTCTCTGATAGGAAGATAAACAGGTAAGACAAACCAGAATCCAGGTCTAGAAACTTATAATACAGTCATAGAGAGTTATGTAATATTAGAAAATATTCACAAAACCCTTATTTCTTAATAAGTAAGAATCACAGTTTTAAACAAAACCTACTCATTAACTAATAAATCTCATGTTCAGTGTATGTTCATATTATCATTACTTTTATTTCAGAACAATATTGAAAATGTGTAAGCCTAATAAATATTAGAATTAGTATTGAGATTTTTATTTTATCATCTAACTTGAAACTGTGTTTGTGAGTACCTTCCCATAAGGCTTCCTATAATGCTATGGGTACCTGAAACATTTATATTCATGCTTATGGTTAGTAAGTCAAGCAAATAAGTCAGAGGACTTATTTTTCTATAAATGCTTAACTGAGTTCGCATCATTTAGATCAATACATTATCTAGAAAATTGCTTGACTTTAAGGGCATTTATTATGATTAGAAAGTCCCTGTCCTAAGGAGTCATAAAAGTAACTACAAATAAATATTAGCTCCAAATTAGGAAGAATCTATTATTTACTTTTATGAGTTTTTTTTTTTTTTTTTTTTTTTTTTTTTTTTTTTTTTTTTTTTTTTTTTTTTTTTTTTTTGAGAACCAGTACAACTGAAAATAACCAGTCCCATAAGGTGGGTATTCCATTTGCTTAAATGTTCTCTGTCATTGGACATTTTTCATGTCAGAGATTCTTAAGTAATAAATGATTTGCCTTTTGGATATTAAAGAAGCACCAGATAGAGCCAGTTAATAACCAATGTATGTTTGAATTCTAGGAAATATGTCTTGGTAGACAAAAAAAACCCATATATCATTTTTCTAAAAAAAAGTAAAATAAAATAAAAATTAAAAAACACTGTAATTCAATCTAAGGGATCCAAAAGTCTGAAATAATGTAATAATGTGAAAGTCAACATGTAGACTTGAGGAATGAGAAGGAACCCACTGCATATAAGAATAAAGAAGCCAATATTCTTGTTTCCAGATTGTAGAACTGGATTCCAGTCCAGTATGGACTTTAAGAGTCTTATCCCATGATTTCAGTGTAAAATTGTCTTATGTAACAGGTCACTAAAGAATTCTTACTAAAGAAGCAATGTCCATATTGTCACCATAGAGAGATTAAATAACAGAAGTATCCACTACAGCATTACACAATAAACAAGCCTCACAGAGTAGCTACTCTTGTGCCTGCTCACTCTCCATATCTTATCCAAATCACCAAATTCATACATTCTTATGCATGACTATTTTGCTGCGATTCAATGTTAAAGAAAAAAAAAAAAAACACTCAGTAAATGTTTGCACTTAATCAGTCATGCTTTAGAAAGTCAGCCAACATGTACACCCATCATCTGTCTGGGCAAAAGGCTTTATCAGCTTTTAGACAGTAAATGAGTCACTCTGCAAAGCTCTTTCCAGACTAATGGTATCTCTAATTTCTCTATTAGATGGACTAGGGTATTAAAGAGGGAAATCTATGTTATTATGCTCCCAGAAAATGAACTCCCCCCAAGCAAACATGAGTATAATAGCTGATAAAACCTTGAAAAATACAAGGTTAAAATTGTGTTTATCAGCACCACACCATCTGTATCCCCTAACAGCTTGAGCAGGAAGGATTGTTCCTTAAGCATTATTAGTTTTGCTAAAAATCGTCCTTGTTTTCACCACCCCGAGGAAATAAATGGCATTGTAAAAATGAAACTGCGCTTATTATAGCCTAACCTATGGACCACTTTTTCAAAAGCAATTTGGTCATTTGACATCACTTTCTCCCCAGTGAGAATAAATAGAAATATGTGGACTTTTCCTATTCAAGTTCAAATTGCCCTTTATGTCAGCTTTCCTACCATATTATTTTATGAGTGGGTGTCAGGTCATTCAAAACATAATTGGTTTAGTTGTTAAGAAAATCTCTTCATAAATCTTTCCTAAACCTATCTGTCAAATCTAATTTTTCCTATTTTGTTAAACTATCATTCAAAATGGATATTTCCTTTGAGTGATACTGATTATAAAAGGGTGGAGAAGTCTGCTGTGTGTCCTAATTTACATACGATTGTCAATGCTGAACTAATTTATGAAAAGTCAGCAAATTCTATATATGAGTTTTATTTTCTTTTTCTGGAAATGTAGCTTAATGAAATTTACTGAAACTGGTTTATATGTCTGTCTCTCTCTCTGTCTCCCTCTCTGTGTGTGAGAGAGATAAGTAGTAATATATAAAGTATTTATTGAACAAAACTATAATAGAACTTGGAAATGCTCATTTGTTGAAGAAGACAAACATATTTGGCAACTTCTTAGTTTAATAAAATTATGTCAACTCAAACAAATAGATTTAAAAGTTATTATTTTAAGCTAAACTACTCATGTGTCATATAAATAATCATGTATTCATCAGGAAAGTCATAAGATGCACTGCTAAGTTATATAGTTAGGCTTGTTACAAAGCATTGTTGCTATGGTGAAAATTGTTTATCACCTTTAATAACATGAGAAAATGTGGCAGACATATTGAGTGCTTTTTCCTTCATTATAAAAAAGATGACATTCAACCTCAGAATGCTGTTAACAAAGCAATATATACTTTATTAAGTATATGATTAATTACATACCTTAAATTCTCCAACTTACTGTTAACATGAAGTTTATTTGAATGCTTGGTTATTAGAATACACTCCCTGGTCCAATGACAGACTTGATTAAACAATGTCTTTAGATCACAAAAGATACTTGAAATACACTAATAAAAATTTCAGGTGCAATTTTAATCAGGAAAGTTTTATAAAAACCAAGTTAAATTGTCGAGTATTCCAAATTTCTTTTTACTACTTCACTGGATAGAGGAAGATTTAAATATACTTTAATTTTACCACTCTGAGACATAAAAGTATATAGTTCTTATTAGCAGAGCCAATATTCACCTAAATTTACACACATACACAGATACACACATATAAGATAAAGTGGTGTCCATTGGGTAGAAAATTCTTTCAACAAGAGTTAAAGATTATTTTTAAACATCCCAATACCAGGCATGAGAAAGCCCTGTTCAAGTTGTTTTGAGGTGGCTCAACTGAATTCTAAGGCAATAGAACAAATGCTGTTGACTTTGCAGCTTCTAAGAGACTCAAAGTATATTCTTATTGCTAAAGACACCACAAACTTTAAACACAAAACTCGGGAAGACTCTTGAGATTTTAACTGAATCTAACTGGAAAACCTCTTTCTTTGGTCTAAATTTCATAGTAACAGAAAATACTATGAAAACTTTCAAGGAGCAAATCTTTGAAAAACTCTAAAATTCATCAAATAAACCATGAGTATTGCTTAAATTCCAGCTTTGTTATTAACTACATGCACTTTGACAAACCACAGTTTCCATTTCTTTTTGGTGTTTCTTACATCTAGTACAACAGTAAAATAAGCTCTGATGATTATCTAGAAACGCGTTTGGTTTGCAATACCTGGAGATGGGTTGGGGGAAGGAAAAACCACACACAGAATAATTATATAAAAATAAAATAAAAATGCTAGAGCATTTCAAACTTGTATAATTTCATCTTCCATTTTAAAATCATGAAATGTTTAGAACAAATAAAGTCATCATTGTTTTTTAAATTTTGTTAGTGTAAATTGAAATGTCATGGAGTACACTATGGGAAGCTACTTGTGCTGATTTTATCTTCCTCTATGTCTTCTTTCTCTCAGGCATACTTCACCTTCCTTTTTCTAATGGTTTTATTTCTTTGCCCATTTTCATTTGATGTATTTTCTGTGTAGTCTGAGTTCCTTCAGAAGATCAGTAGAGTGGCTGAGTATGGGTATAACTGAATGAAACATACTGTGTCTTTCTTTGCTTCTTCAAACGATGATGTGCTGTAACTCACCAGGGATGTTGTAGTCACAGATAGGGACCACTAGTACTGTCACCTGCAGGTATCTTGGCTGGGATCCTACTGACAAGAAGACACAGAAGGCCTTGGAGGCCAATGAGGTGAGCTTTAAGGGTCAATAAGATTAGAAAGGCCCGTGGAATAAGAAATTCGTTCAAATCCTTTATTTTCCTGCTATTCAGCACGATTCTGCTTTCTACTGTGCTGAAGGCACCATCAGTTTGAGTAATGAGACTAGCAGTGAACACAAGATTAATTACTCCAAGCCAAGTGTCTTTCAGATTGAAAGGGGTTTAGATGGATTAACTCCGAATTTCATACTGGGTGGCTCAGGGGCTTGGAGAACAAGTACAAATTAATGCACAGAGAGAAAGCCACACCAGTTCCATTTCTTGGTCATGTGAAAACTAGATGAAAATATCCATTAGTATTAAATGTAAATATATCATCATTTAACAGGAGACATGTGTCAGGCAAACAAGGAGTGCACATTTTATTAAGTGGTAGTTTCAGGACTTAGATCCAAGTTTGCCATCATACTTTTGTCCAGAGAATTATATATCTAGCTCTTCACAAATTACTGGCCTTGGTAGTTTTTTAAATGAGTCAAAGAAAAGTCCCAAGATGAAAACAGTTCATTTTTCTCTCCTATATAAGCATTATAAAATGAAATTTAATATGCATTTATTGCTAAAAATAATTTCAGGGAGTTTATCTAAATTATTTTATTAGAAAATTATAGACAAATGCTATATTATTGAGAACCTTTTTTTCATATACTATATTCTGATCACACTTTTCCCCTCCTGTATGTAATTCATCCCATATCCTCCCCTTCTCCCCAACTCACCCAACACCAAGCCCTTTATTTATCTCTCTTTACTAACAAATTAAAATAAAATAACTGGACAAACCAAAAGCATGCAAAAAATAAAAATGGGGGAATATGAAATACATATATGGAGTCAGCATATAACCACGGGAGGTCTCCTTTCACAGTGCAAATGAATCCTAAGCATCACTCAAATGATCATTCTTAGTGGCAAATGCCTTTATATGTCGAGCTGGATCTCTAGCCCTACCTGTTTTGTTTTAAAAAAAATTAAAAAAATAAAACACAGAAACTAAATCTATAACCTACACTAGCTTGAAACTTATGTTCCTCTTGCTTCAGCTTTCCAAGTGCTACAATTACTATTAAACAGCACTATGCCCAGCTTGTTGTGTGTTTTAATTTACAATGATTATCACTTACTCTTTGTAGTATAACTCTTCAGGCACCTCGCTTTCCGGTGTCTTACCAAAAATGAAAGAAAAAATTCTTCAAAGGGTTCAAAGTCTTTTGTCTTACTGATGCTTCCTCTATGTTGCCCAGTGAGAAATATGGATGAATTAATACTCTACCAAACTACATAAATCAGACCTTCTAAGTACAATACACGGAAAGCTAGAGACTGTAGTATTACATTTGCTGTACAGATTACATGCCTTAAAGTGTGTGAAAGGTTCTATAGGAAATTAAAATAATTATGACTTAATTCTTGTTAGTGAAAATAAATAGGCTGCTTATTCCTTATGTCAAAAGCTAGAGAACCTAATTTTCTAAATAATTCCATTAATAAGACAGTTGTAAAATGTCATGTTTAAGGATAATAGTTCTTTAGAAGAACTATTTCTAAAGTCACCACACATTATAGATACAGAAAATAAACAAGGGAATGTTGGAAAGGTTCTCCTCAATGGCTGGCTTTATAGCACATGAAGGTGCTATACAGGATGGTAGGAAGAAAAAGCATCAGCAATATTACCTGCTCTGGACCCAGTGTGCTATATACAGATCTTTTGGGCATGGTATGTTCACTGGACCGGTCATGATATATTTGGGGGATAACCAAAAGCTTGCTGACTAGGGCTGAAGTCTATTTCATAGGAATAATCATGTGTCTAGCAACATAACTCTCTGTGAAAAGCCTATATGTATGAAGGCCACAGGCCTAGGGGTAGCTTACAACTGCTGTTATTGTAAACGAGCATATTTTCACACCACCTTTTAAACAGTTATGTTATACACTGGGGATAGCGCTCCTCTCGGTCTTTGTCAGAGCTTATTTTTATAAGTGGTAATGTTAGCACTGAGATTCATTACTTGTCAAAGCACTGAGAATAAGACACTGCTGAATGCTTGATGCTAAATAGCACATCTATACCACTCTCTCTAAAACCCAGGGAACATCTTGTGGGGAAGAGTATGAGACAAAAACAGTATACGAGTTGGAGGACAAAGTAGTCTTATGCCTTCTGGTTATTGCCTGGTCAAAAGCAAGACCAAATACATTGCTGCACAAAGAGCTGCATATTTTGTCCATGTGAAGTAGACTATTATTCTCTAAAGGTCTGTAAAGAACGGTGTTAGAATTGCATCAAATCTTGTTTTTTGTAAGATTGTCTTTTATACTGTGTTGATTGCACTGATTCATGAGCATGGGGGATCTTGCCACGTGCTCATATTATCTCCAGGTTTTTCTTCAAATGATTGAAGTCCTTTTTGTTGTTTATTTCCAAATTTTTTAAAGAAACTTTCTTATTCATTTTACATATCAGAGATCCCCCTCTTATTTCTCTTCCTGCTTTCTCCTCTCAGCTTTCCATTCTGACCACCCCAATCCACTGCTACAAAAGATAAGGCTCCCCTGGGGGGGTCAGCAATGCCTGGTACATTTGGTTGTGACAGGTCCAAGCCCCCTCCCCCATCCCTCAAGCCCAGCATCAAGGCTGTGCAAGGTGCCCCAGCATAAGTACTGGGCTTCCAAACGCTAGCTCATGTCCCACCAGGTATAGATCCTGATCCCAGTGCCAGAAGCCCCTTAAACAGAGCAGATAACACAACAGTCTCTCAGAAGCAGGGGGTCCAGCCCAATCTTATGCAGGTTCGACAGCTATCTGTCTAAAGTTCGTGAGTTCACACTAGCCTAGTTCAGTTGCATCTATAGATTTTCCCATTGTGATCCTGATTCCTCTTTCTCACATTATCCCTCTTCTCTCTCGACTTGACCTCTTCTCTGTTGCCGTGCACAAAACCTCCAAATAAATCCAGTTACACTGAGCCCAATAGAAGAGAACGTAGAACATGGCCTTGAACGTATTGGCACAAGAGATCAATTCCTAAATATAACTCCAGTAGCACAGATTCTAAAAGCAACAATTAATAAATGGGGCCTCCTGAAACTGAGAAGCTTATTGTGACACTGAATAAGTCAAAATCGTCACCCTACAGAATGGGAAAAGATCTCCAGTTGAAGTTCTTGTTTTCACAGCTCTTCCACTTTCTTGGCTCAAGTTAACCTAAGATATTTTATATTGTGTGTGAAAATTATATTATATTGCGTATGTGTGTGTGATCTCAGCTCTTTTATCATTGTATAACAGAGTTTTTAGTATATGTATAATATGATTTATTATATATAAATAATAACACTATAATAAGAAGAAAATAATTTTGGATAGATTTTTACTAAAGGTATTTAAATCAGTTTTCAGGGTTTCCTGGTCAGGCCATCTGCAAATAGTGAGTTTGGCTTCCTTTTTCTTTTCTTTTCTTTTGTATCCTCTTGATCTCCTCTTGTTATCTTATTGCTCTAACCAGAATTTGAGTCCTACATTGTATAGATATGGGCAGCCTTGCCTTATTCCTGATTTTAGTGGAACTGCTTTCACATTCTTTCCACTTAATCTGATGTGGGCTGTCGGCTTGTTGTATACTGCTTTTATTAGATTTAGGTATGTTCCTTGTGTACCTGATCTCTCAAAGACTTTTATCATGACGGAATGGTAAATATTGTCAATGGCTTTTTCAGCATTTAATTAAATTATCATGTAGTTTTTGTTTCTTCAGTTTGTGTATATGATGGATTACATTGACAGCTTTTCATATGTTGAAACTGCATCCCTGGGATGAGAGTGACTTGATAATGGTGAATAGTTTTTTTTTGATTTGTTCTTGGATGTGATTTGCCAGTATTTTATTGGATATTTTCAAATCATTGTTCAAGGTGGGAAATTGTTCTGTAGTTATCTCTATTTTTGAGCCTTTGTTTGGTTTGGATTCCAGGGTGACTATGTCCTCATAAAAAGAATTTGGCAATGTTTCTTCTATTCTTGTTTTGTGGAATACTTCGAGAAATACTGGTATTAGCTCTTCTGAAAAGGTCTGTTGGGATTCTGTGTTAACACCATCTGGCCCTAGGGTTTTTTTGTGGGGGGAGATTTTAGTGACTGCTTCTATTTCCTTACAGGCTATAGATATATTTAAATTATTTTTTCTGATCTTGATTTAACTTTGGTATGTGATGTCTATCAATAAATTTGCCCATTTATTTTAAAATTTCCAATTTTGTGAAGTACAGGTTTTTGAAGTATGACATAATGATTGTAAAGTTTTCCTTAGGTCTTTGGTTATTTCCTTTTTATTTCTGATTTTGTTAATTATGATATTTCTTATCTGCCTTTTATTTAGTTTGGATAAGGATAGTTTGTAGGGGGATTATGTTGTTCCGTTGTAAATAATTGTCCACTTGTGATTATAATAAAAAGCGCTGATTGGCCAAAGGCAGACAGAAAGTGTGGGCAGGGCTACCAAACTAGAAAAACTCTAGGAACAGGCAGAACAGAGCAGAATGCCAGAGAGAAGCCAGAAGAAGCACAGGACAACTATGCTGCTCTGGGAAAAGGTACCAAGCCGCATGGCTGAACAGGAAAAGAGTCATGGGTTAGGTTAAGGGTAAAGAGGTAACAAGTAATATGCCTGGGCCTTAGGCTGATCAGCCTGAAACTATTGTAAACATCTGTGTGTCTCTGCACGTCTGGGGGTCTGCAGGCCTAAATCATGAGGCAAGGCCAGAAAGTCTGGGCCAGAAACCTCATACTACAAATGGCAGCCCAACGTAGGTAAAATATACCCACATAAAGCTATAGAAAGCTTAAAAATGGTCTAGAGCCCAAAGCAGCTTCTGAGTTGTGTCTCTCTAGTGAGCTGTGGTACAGAGATGCCCTGGTGAGGCATGTGGGCTTGAGCTACAATGATGGGCTTTTCGAGTGAAGCTTAAGGTGAAAAATGGCTGGTTTCTGAAGTCTCACAGGACCCTCAATATAAGCAAAGAGTTGTAAATTATTTATTTAAGGTTTTTCTTCATAAGCACAAAAAGGGAACAGAATCAAAGATGGTTTTCTAGTGTCATGTTTTCTTGGATCAGCTCTATTTGCCAGAGGCAAAATGAGGCTTGGCTTTTTAAAGAGAAACTTCCTGATTCAGCCTTAGATGCAAAACACTTGTGAGTCTTTTAAGAGGCCCTGCTGCCTAATACTTAAATGGAGTTAATGAACAGCAGATGGCAAAGCTTTACTTGGTAATTATATGGACCCTAAAATTCCCCAGAGTACTTGGGCTAAAAAGATAAATTCTATGAAATTAGACTAGGAGCTGTGTGGAGCCATCCATTCTACCAACCTTGAATTCTGGCAGATTAAAGGTGTATTCAGAAGCAGAAAGAAATAGGAGAATTTTGGTGGAGTTAATCACCCTAGCCAAGCAAAAGTGTGGTCAGAGACAGAAAAAGTTAAGAAATAAATGTACAGTAAAGACAGTTTTTAATAGTCTAAATGGTTTAGAGTTTATTGAAAATATATATACATAGGCTTAGAGAAAGAACAGAAAAGGTAGAGAAAGCCCTTAAAAAATAGAGTTAAAGAAAGAAAGAAAGAAAGAAAGAAAGAAAGAAAGAAAGAAAGAAAGAAAGAAAGAAAGAAAGAAAGAAAGCCCTGTAAAGATGGAAAATACAAAGAATGTCTGGATACTGTATATTATTGTCTTATCTTTTAGCTTCTTGACTGAAAATGAAATAGTAAAAGCTGCTAAAAGTCAGTTGATTATAAATGCTGTTGGATTAATTCAACCTATATATTTTGTAAATGAGTTTACTTTAAAATTGAAATGCAAAGCTATGCTACTTTGGAGAAGAGGTTTTCTTTTTATTTCCACAGAAAATGAGAGGCTATGGATTAATTCCTGGATAAAGAACATAAAGTTTGATAGAGGAGGAGAACCCCCTGAAATATCTCCAATAGAAATGGAGGACCAGATGATTCAGCATTTCAGAGTACCTTGTTGAAATTTCCTGAGCTCTGTATCCAGAACAATTTCTAGGAGACTGGCTGGGATGACCCAGCCTTAGAGACTACTCCACTAAAGACTTGTCCATAATCCTAAATTTTTCTTTGGATTCTCAGGGGATTGCCAATGCCCCCATTCATCAGGAAGTAGCCCACATTCCCAAAACATGGATTATGAATGTTTGTGTTTATTTACAGTGTTATTTATAAGTTGTTATAGACAATGTGAGGGAAAGGATATTAGATTTGGAGTTCTTTTTGTTTTAAAAGGAGAAAAGGGGATATGAAGGGGAATTATGTTGTTCCATTGTGATGTGGGCATGCCTTTCTGTATGCTGTGAATATCAATCTTTAAATAAAGGAGCTGTTTTGGGCCATGACAGGCACCATAGAAGTAGTGGGAGGAGAAATCAGAGCATAGGTAGGAGAAGTGGGGCAGAGTCAGACAGACTGAGCTGAAGCCCAAAGGAGCAACATGTAAAGAACACAGGTGAGCCACAGGCCATGTGGCAGACACATTAATAGAAATTGGTTGATTTAAGATGTAAGAGCTAGATAGCAATGTGCATTTACATGTTAATGTGTGTAGTTTGATATGTGATGAAGTTTTAGTTATTACTTTTTTTTTAAACAAATGTGAATACCCTTATATTTAAAGCAAAGATGTTGGAACTGAAATACCATCTTGGTGTTTTTATCCTTTGATAAATATGAAATCTCTTCTCCATCTTTTTTGATAAATTTTAGTTTGAAATCTATTTTGTTAGATATAAGTTAGCTACACCAGTTTGTTTCGTAGGTTAATTTGATTGAGAAATCTTTTTCCAACCCTTTACTCTGTAATAATGTCTTTCTTTGAAGTTTAAATGTGTTCTTGTATGCTGTATAAGGATGGATCCTGTTTTCATTATCAATTCTGTGGGCTTGTCTCATCCTATTAACAAATGGAGTTAATTTATATTCAGAGATATTAATGACCAGTGATTATTAATTCTTATTTTTTGGTGGTAGATGGGATATGTGCTCTGTGTGTATGTGTGCACACACGTGTGTGTGTGTGTGTGTGTGTGTGTGTGTGTGTGTGTGTGTGTGTGTGTGTGTGTGGACATTCTCTAGATTTTGGTGGTGTAGGATTATCAATTAGTGCTAGTTTGAATATGATTAGCCACCTCATTCTCATAAGGAGTATCATTATTAGGAGATGTGCCTTTGTTGTTGGTATGTATGGCCTTGTTAGAGAAAATATGCCACTATTTAAATTTCCTATGTTCAAGATACTACCCAGCACTTCAGTTCATTTCCTTTAGTTACGATTGTCATATATGTGAAAATATAAACAAGGCTGAGTTCATTTAGTGTTTTCCATATGTGTACATGTTTAAAGTTGATCACCTATGATAAGGTAATTTATAACAGCTCTTGTCTGTCAGGGTAGATGTATTACAGAGGAGAAAGTCCAACAAGGAGCAAAGAAATTGTCTAGTCCCTCAAAATGGGGATGTGATTTGTCCAAAAAAAAAAAAAAAAAAGGTGAATAAAAGGCAGTTGTGCAGAAAGCACAACACCTGAAGCATAGATCTGAGAAAAATTAAGTGAGGTGGACAGTGGACAGGGAGTCCCAGTCAAACAGGAATGACTAATAAGCTGCAGTAGCTCAGTGTGCCTGGGACCTCTGCCCATGTCAGTCATCAGCCAGAGCATTCATTTCAAATGCAGTGCAGGATCCACATAGTGATAGTTTGGGAATATCACTCAAAATCATTTTTCTCATGTACTCATATTTCTATAGGTCTTCTGAGATTGTTAGAGCCCTTTAAGCCTCTCCCCTAACCCAAGCAACTATTAGCTGCTGATAAATCCTTCAGGGGTTATGGGGCCATTGACGTTCCTCCCCAGCCTATGAAAAAATATTGATTGTCCCAGACTTGTGCAAGTTTGTGCAGGTAACTATAGCTGCTGTGAGTTTGGGAGTACAAAGGCCTTGAAAGCAGTTTTCCACAGCACTCTACCCAAACTTCTGGCTCTTTTGTTCTTCCAGCCATCCCTTCTGATGTATTCCCTGAGCAATGTAAGGGATGATACAAGATACACATGTCCCATGTACGGTTTAGCATTCAGTGGTCACTGACTCGGAAACTTGAGTAGTTAGGGATCTCTTTGCATACAGTCTTAATTAGAGAGGTCTGAGCACTAAACTTAGATATCTACCACCCACTCCTCCCATCCTTGTGTAATATATTTTATTATATTTTTTCTACCTACAAAAAGAAAAGGTTAATGAATAACCACATTTTAAGGTACAGTTAAACTAAATATATTTACTTTGTTACTAATATTTTATATTGTCTCTGAAGTTTTTATCTCTCCATAGACAATTTAATTTTTAAAAGTTGATAATAAAATCTGCAGATAATGTTACATTTTCTGTAAATATTTATAGACTGTCATTTACGTAATATGTGTTTAAAGTCTGCTTAACATAAATTTTGCTAAGATCAAAATAAGAGAAATGTTATAAAATTGAATGAAAGCACTAATGAGTGGATAATAATGAATGAGACTAATATATTTCAAAGAAATTAAGAACCATTTGATTTTTAACATTTTAAAAATTCAAAATACTATTGAAAATTCATTATGTTAGGTAAGGCTGCAAGTTACTTGAAGTCTATGTTTAAAGAATATTCTTTCATGTTAAAATAAATATAAGTATCTATCTAGGCCAATACCTAGCAATACAAATGTCTGTATTTACTGATTTTAAATTATAACCTTTCAATAATACTGCATCAGCACTCTGCCACAGGAACCCAAAGTTACTGATGCTATGTTACATAACAAACCGTCAAGGGTGTTTGGAGCCTCCTGGTGCATATGTGTTTCCAATGGCTTTGTCTCCATCCCCTTTTCTACAAACTAAAAAGACTATATGCAAAATATAAAAAAAGAAATATCATCTAAATTGCCTGAGAAATTATAAATAAAAATTATACTTCACAGAACAAATACAGAGAAACAGATTAAGTATACAAAATTGGGAGCAGAGAACTTTCTTCAATTTTATAGATGATAGCATATTAGAATGAAATTATGAGCCATTAAACTGTTGCCTTATAATTATACAGTTAATTTTAAGCATCTATCTACATTTTTTCTAAAAAAACTACTATATAAAAACATTTTATATTCATCATGAATTAAATGTAAATATTTTATTTATTCATTGTATTTTTCCTTATAATATGTGATTAAGAAAAAACAAGTAAAAAGGCTATCAAAATATTGCTAATTTGAGCCAAATATTGCTTCATACATAATTATTTTTCTATAATTTAATTTAGAGATAATAACAATATTGCTAATGGGGAACTGAAGTTTTATGCTTCAATTATTTTAAAATAATTATTTATAATGATAGACTAACATATTACCCACTGATAATATGTAACATTTAACAAAGATAAAATTTTATGAAATGATAAATATAAAGTTGATTTCCAAACAGGAGCTCTGCCTGTTTGGAAATTCACACTTCTATTACATACTCTAAAATTTCAGTTGAATGATGTTTTTAATTTACATTTCTCTATTTCCAAACACCAGCTGTAGATTACCTCTGCATGTTACAATTACTTCCAGTCCTTATCTGTAAATGAAATTTGGAAACATGATGTGAACATAATGTGCTGCCACCAGAAGCAGAAACACAGCTCCTATTCTTCCTATCACACCATGTGTCAACATGCTCATCCATAAGAATAAAAAATACACCTTGAGGAAATAATTGGATTAAACCTTATCAGCACAACTAACATTGCCCATTTTTGTGTAACATTTCAAATACACCAGAACCTTCCACATTAATGTACATGTCAGGAAAATATATCAGAGAAACATTTTCAACACATATGAGCAAGACAATGAGTTCTGTTTGTATCTTTGTTTCTGTCATAGAACATTGAAAGTGTGCACCAAAAAAAAGTCTGCAGTATTTGGTTACTGAACACATTTTAAATTTAATAAGTCACTGATTAAGTAACTCAAATTATTACATCAAACAGTTTAATGCTTTTAGATAACATTTCTGCTTCTCAGAGTGCTGGCAGTGTCTTCTTTCTACCTACATATTTAATTTGGAGTTTATTTTCTTTTATGGAAGGCCGTTATATACATGACTACTAGTCTTTGTGAGCTTGGACTCATCTCAGTCTTCCGTTGGGAAGAAGTGTAGGGTTACCTGAAGATGGAAAAGAAACACAAAATAAGAAGAGTTAGGCTACTTATGCAAAAGAAATATTTTAAAACACAATTTACTTTAGTGTAATAAAGATAGTCACTCATGTTTGCAGCAAATAAAGTAGGGAAGATAGATGTACTATTTGAGGATGAAATACAAAGGATATGACATACTAGTGAAATATTGAAATTATTAAAGAAGAAATTTTGAATCTTGAATCATCCTTTCTTGAAGACCTCAGAAAATATAATAGTATGAAGAATGAAATGCCAAAAATCTACATAGAAGCTTCTACTTTCTGGGTCATTAGATATTTGTCTATGAACAAGGGATGTACATCTTTTATCAAAAATGCATATGTTTACTTACTATGTTTAGTGTATGTGAGAGAAATAATAGTAGACTGATGGATAAACAGGATAGATAGTAGGTAGGTGATAGACAGACAGATAGATGAACAAATGATATATGATAAAAAAAAAATTAGAAACCCAAAGTATCTGTGAACCTACCATAGTTAAAACAAACCTGAAGGAGTTACTTCTCTCTTCTTATAATCTGGGTCATAAAGTTCAAATTACAGTTGCCAAGCAAGATGACTAGCATGTTTAACTGCCGAGCTCTGTCTACAGCCTGTGATAGACTTTTATGAACTTAGTTTTTGTCTTCTCTAAAGTACTATTACCCTCCAGAAGAAACAAATGTGATGATATGAATAAAACTGTTCTGTGAATTATAAAATAGACTATTATATGAGGTATATTGTTATGGCAGCAATCATAGAGTAGCTCCTCACTAATAGAAAATGTTCTTTATACAAAATATGTCATAAAGAAAAAAATTATGTGGTGTGGAAAGCACACTATCAAGTATTGTATATTGCTCAAGGGACATGTACATGAAAACTTGGCACTGCTATTCTTTCAGAGTTAAAAACATCATTATGCTATTATATAGTACACCATTACTTCAGAACACCATTACTTTCACAGATTTTACATATAATAAATAAACATAATTTTACATTTGAAAAAAAATAAAGTATTTTTGTTCATTATCACTTAAATAGTTGATAATTTATTGTAAAACACATTTTTATGAAGGTCTTTGTACCCTTATTACAGCAACCCTTTAAATTTCTGGTCAAATGTAGTTCATCAAGGCTGGTGAACTGCGAAAAAACATATGGTTAAAAGTCAGATCTGGTCAGAATGAGCGAATAGAACTGCCTAATCTGTACTTTCAATTTTTAGCAATGCACAACAGGACTTTATTCTGGAGAGACAGGAAAAATACCAGGTATATCACTGAGTTTGCATAGGTGGTGATGCAATCCACAGACAAAATTAGTGAATCAAGACCCTTGCCAGGAGATGTCTACCTATTTTTAGGATATTTATGGCAAATTAAAATATCAATGTACTCTGATAGAGAATGACAGGTTGTTTGCGTAGATTTTGCTGTTGTGCTTTAGATAAAGTTTTAGGTAACAAGCGATTGGTACAAATTTACAGTCCTACTTTCAGAAATCTGTTCATTTGAATATTAGATTTATGTGAATGTCTTTGTAATATTTTTATGTGTGCTATATATTTTCACATATTACGTGAACATAAATACCTTCAGAACATGGAGTATTTACCTTTGCTCACTTTTCTGTCTTATTACTCATTGACCTAAACTTAGAAGAATAGAAAAATCATTGTCCTTTAGTTTTAATTTTATAATTATGCCTACAATTATATAAGTAACAAAGACTACATATTTCAATCCTGATTAAACCACATGAAGTTGAATAGGAATCTATTCAATTTCATCATTTATTAATAAATAGTATACATATTCTAATATTTGTTATACATTCCTATTACTTCTGTACATTTGAACAACTTCCACAATACTGTGATCCATAACTTATTCAATGAAATAGTTCCTTCAATATATTAGCATATTAAATACTGATGAATATTTAAATTTTACTTAATTGAAAAGTAGAGTAGTTTCTGCTTGGCCAATTGCCAAAGGCAATAATGTTTTACTACCATAAACCAATATACTTTTGGCAAAGTGAATATGGTGTGTGCTATTAAGAAACTCATGTTTGTTAGCTCAGACATCTAAGTAATCTAGACTTGTTGAGAGCTCTATCTGAATTCCAACTAAACTTAAACTTTTACATAATTTATTGTTATGACATTGAATCTTATTCTTGAGCTTCCAATTCAAAGTTATAATTTTACCATAAATGGCTAGTTTATTCATATGTAGACAAACCAGTGTTTTATTTCTACTAATCTAGTTTATATAAATTATAATAAGGCCTCACATATATAAAGTAATTAGTTATTTAGAAATTTAAGCAAAATGCCTTGTTTTCATTGTTAAAATATATAGCTACATTCCCTATTTTGAATTAACATGGAGAAAGGAAAGGTTGAGCTGGAAAACTGAAGAAAGTGGATGGAGGGGAGGCTGTGGTCAGGATGTATTGTACAAGAGAAGAAAAATTAAAAAGAAATTTCATTTAAAGAATAGTTTAAGACTCTAATCCAAAGGCCACCATTCTTTGATTAACTGTGTCTTGGGTTAAGAAAGTACCAGTTTACTCTGCCTAAAGTACTGGTCATGTGATGGCAACTTGCAATTTCCAAGATAATTATTAAATCACTAGGAGGAATAAATCTCCTATAAATAAGCCAAATTATCAGAAAAATTCTAAAGTTAGATGAAAAGAATTGAAAAATATATTGTGGTAGTCATTTGAATTTGCTGTGCCGGAATATCCAAATTAACTTAGAAGAGAAAATGTATGTCTAAGTTAACTTACAAGAGGAAATGTATATCTTATGATAAAATAGATCATAGATTTCTGTGTATAGTGGTGAGGCCTTCATGCTTTGGGCATGATTTCAATTATATAATAGAAGAACAATAACATGCTCATGTTATGGTGACAGAAGAAGGAAAATTAGATAGAAATGTAGCTAAGAAGATATAAAGAAGGGGTGTGTTTCAAATATCTTCTTTAAACACTCTCCTAAAGGACCTTCCTTACTCCTTGCTAAGACTTGCTCATAAAGATTGCAGCACCTCTCAATAAGACAAATACGCTTTGATATATGTGCCTTTCGAGGACACTTGGAAACCTAGTTATAACAACAAACTATCTAAGTTACCAATTGGTCTTACTAGAAGTTGTTGTTTGTTTGTCTTTAACTTTTTTATTTAAATTGTTTTTTTTTAAATATACCAACCACTGTTCTCCATTTACTCACGAATCCCAGTCATTCCCCAGCTCCCCCATACCCAATTCTTCTGTCTAATCCCCAGAGAGGGTAAGGACTCCCAGAGTGAGTCAATCAGTTTAGCATATCCATTTGAGGTAGGACCAAAGACCCTTCCCCAGTATCATGGCTGAGCAAGGTGTTTCTCTGTAGAGAATGAGCTTCAACAAGCTAGTTCATGCACTAGAAATAAATTCTGATCCCATAGCCAGAGGCCCTACAAACTGCTTGTGCCATTCAACTGCCATCCACATTCAGTCCCACACATTTTTCCCCGTGTCAATCCAGATTCAGTGACCCCAATAGCTGGGGTCAACTGTCTCTTTAGGAATCCTTATCTTGATCCCTTGCTCAAATTCTTTCTCCTCCTTCTCTTCAATTGGACTGGGAAATTAACCTAGTGCTTAGCTGCATTCACCATTAAAATCCCAACTCAATTCATCACTAACTTCTAAAGAACACTCAGCTTCATATGAAAAACAAAATTGACAAAGCAATCTTTTTCAACCATCTTTGACTTTAAGCTCTATTATAAAGCTACCATAATAAAATCAGCTTGGTATTGCTATAGAAACAACATGTATATATTAATGGCATAAAATTGAAGACACTGACAAGGAAGCCAAAATGTACTTAGGGTTCCTATTACTAAGATGAGACTACATGAGCAAGAACAGACTGAGAAGAAAAGAGTCAATCTGTCTTATACTTTCACATTTTATTCCACTACTGAAGGAAAACAATAAAAATTCAAACAAAGCAGGAACCTAGAGTCAGGAGCTGATGGAGAGGCCATAGAGAGGTTTTCTTTAGTGGTTTGGTCCTCATGGCTTGCTTATCCTGCTTTCTTATAGAACCCAAGACCACCATTCCAGGGATGATATCACCTGCACTTGGCTATACTTTTCCTCAACAATTACTAAATAAGAATATATCCTATTCACTTTACTGCAAATTTTGGGATGTCATTGGAAAGAATCATCTTCAATGATGTAACACAGGCCCAGAAAGACAGACATGGTATGTACTCACTCATAAGTGGATTTTAAACATGAAGCAAAGAACAACCAGGCTACAAACCATAACCTCTGAACAGCTATATAACATCCAGGGATCCCTCTAGGAAGGAGAAATAGCGAAGGTCTCCTGAGTAAATTGAGATCATAAGGGGGAGTGAGCAAGGGGAGGTGGAAACAAATTATAAGAGGAGATGGATGAGTGAGAGGAGCAACAGAGAGGGAGATAAAGAAATTGATATTTTAGAAAAAAACACAGTGCTAAGGAAACCTCCAAGAACCCACGTGATGTTCCTGGCTAGGACTCCAAGCAATAGTAGAGAGGGTGCCTAAACAGGACTTCCCCTATAATCAAAAGATTGACCACCTCAGTTGTCATTATAGAACCTTCACTCAGCAATGGATACAGGCAGAAGCAGAGATCCATAGCTAAACTCCAGGTCGAAGTCCTGGTCTAGCTGAAGAAAGACATAGGAGAGAATATATGAGAAAAAGGATCAGGATCATGTAGGCAAAGTTTACTTAGAAGGCACCAGTGCAGGATAGATATTTATTAAAATATAAACCAACACTCACAGTACAGGTAACAGTTTATAGTAGCACCTGAACATGGACTGGAGTCTGGAACGGTGGACGAGCGATGGACAGACAATGGATTTTGATTCTGTCTCTCTAGCAGCCAGGAACCAAGAACCGGGCCTCGTGTCCCAGAAGCCCCCTCTCCATGGGGTTGGCCACATCCCCTCCAGGAGCTCAGGACCCTGGTTAAGCATCTTAGAACCCCATCAGCTGAAACCTGAATCCCACTACATCTCCCCCTTTTGTCTAACTAAGAAGGTTCTACACTAAGACTATGTACAATAGGAATTATTATGAGGTAACCATAAATACCTATTCTTCAACCCCTTCAAGACCCGAGAAGGAAGATTTATCACTTGAAAGCCAGAAGTACATGGAAGTAGTGGCTTCCAAAATTTGACAGAGGACAGCAACACAGCTACCTGGACAATCACCTCTGGTTTTGTGCGCCATTGGATCATCTATCATATTGGATATAGGCCTATGGTATCTGACAGATCTTTTCACAAGCAGGGAAATTTTGGAGGGACTGTATTATCCTGTCCAGGCAGGTTTCATCAGTCTCCATCTATCAGCTTGTTCGTCTAGCTGAACACCATGTATGTACTGTCAGCAATCAAGGTAAGGACAGTTCCTTACTCAACCGGCCATTCTCTGCCAAAAGGACAAACTCTAATGGAGTATCCTCGATGCTCAACACCATCTTGTGAAGGGAGTAGTGACACCAGGAGTCGTCGTGTCTCTCGTGGCTGCATTTCAAATGTTAAATACTATATTCTCTGGGCCTATGAAATGGTTGAAGATTTCTGTCTATCTATGATATTCTAACATATATCTGATATGACTGGGATATTATACCTTAAGTCATGTTGACTGCAGTTCTTATCGTCTTAAGGAATAAACCTTGTACTAAAAATTAGAATACCTATAAAAGGGGTGTACAATCCCTGAACAATGACCTTTAGTAGGACTACCAAACATTAGCCAGGGGTATATTACCATGTAAAGTGGCCACAGCATTTTAGACATGTAAATACATGTATATCATCTAAACAGAGGTATATAAAACATCTTGTGCATATATCATAACTAGTGCAATCATACATTATATCTAGTATAATTAAATGAAGGTAGTAATTGCTTAGTATACGTGACAATGATGTGCAAATATTTTAAACAGAGGTAGAAGCATATATAAAATATAGCAATTTCAGATTCAGTTTTACATAATAGTTACAGATTCAGATTTATATCGAAGTACAAGTTGCTTTGGTTATATAAAGCAATCTCAGATTAAACTTTGTACCAATGTCCAAATTATCACAATTAAACATATAAAATGATTTCACATTTGTATCAATATACAAATATCTATGCCAGTGCAAATTGTCTTTAGCTTAGCCCATACATTCAGCTAGAATGGTATATAGGTAGGTAGAACAGTCTACCTTTATCTATCCTATCTATCCCCACTCCCTTCTTCAAAAGATATCTTTGATGCTATATTATAGTTCTGTCCTTCACCCAGTTTTAACTTATAACTATTCTATTAGAATAATAATTACCCACAACCCTCAGAACACAAAACTTATTGGGACAGGGGGCATAGTCTGTCATAACGTTGCTTCCTGCTGACTTAAGGGTGATGGCATCTCTTTGGGGTCCTGTAAAAGCTAAAACAATGGTTAGTTCTTAATGGACTGACCATATACATCTATAACCATTCTTAGAATAGTGGTTAACTCTATCTGGAAATCTAATTAGAAGTGTGATCTGAAAGATAATCATAAAGAGCTATCTTGCAGCTGTTTTTGAATAGTCTATTTCTTGAAAACAATTATTGATTGGTGCGTACCAGGTTCTTGATTTTTCTATTTTTGTCTCTGTCTGTCTGTCTACCTGTCTCTTATTCTCTCTCTCATATTCTCTCTTTTATTCTTGTTTCACTAGTAGGAGTTGTTGTGGTGGGGGCCCCATCTTGGTTCCAGATTCTTTGTAGATAGCTGACAGGAGGAAATGTTATTTACAATGGAAAACTTAAGCATTGTTGATACTCAAAAGAGATATTCATATCTTTTATAACTTTAGGAGACTGTATGCAGACAGGATGTTTGAAAAGTACAGATACAGAGAGAAACAAGGTTTGAGATGAAGTCACAATAATATTGGTCCCTAAACATTCTGTCTTTTGTCTCACACCAGGTGGCTTTTCTGATATGAGACAGAATTCTTTACATTTTTTTTTTTTTACTAATATGCTTGGGTTTAGAGAGGGAGAAAGTCACTTGCTCCCAGCCCTATTAATAGTCAAATCAGGACCACTTTTTTTGTTTTGTTTTGTTTTTTAGGTGTAGATGCAAGATGCAAAGCAGTAAGAATTGAGAGATTACCCAGTAGTGCATATGCGTATCAGTTGGTCTCATAGTCAGTCATGTACATTCCTTCATCATCAGTCTGTCTTCGATTGCAGGTGAGTAGGTGAGTAATTATTCAATGTCTAGTCAATATCTTAAAAATAGTTGTATCCGTTTTGGGTGAGGTGGAGATTTTGGGTCCAGGAAACGTTGGGCACCAAATGTAGGCAAAGTTTACTTAGAAGGCACCAGTGCAGGATAGATATTTATTAAAATATAAACCAGCACTCACGGTACAGGTAACAGTTCATAGTAGCACCTGAACATGGATTGGAGTCTGGAATGGTGGATGAGTGATCGACAGATAATGGATTCCGATCCTGTCTCTTCAGCAGCCAGGAACCAAGAACCGGGCCTCGTGTCCCAGAAGCCCCCTCTCCATGTGGTTGGCCACACCCCCTCCAGGTTGGCCATATCCCCTCCAGGAGCTCGGGACCCTGGATAAGCGTCTTAGGACCCCATCAGCTGACACCTGAATCCCACTACAGGATCATAAGTGGAAGACACAGAGAGACAACTGATGGGAGGTATTGGGTGCTCACTGACTCAGAAAAAAGCAACCTTCAGGGAAAGGAACAAAAACTTCCAAATTTAGACAGAAGATTGTCAAATGGCATGGGAAGTTTGTGGAACCTCTTGCAGTAGGATCAGACTATGTTCCTGATGCATGAAATGGCTTCTTGGAGCCCATTCCCTACAAAGGAAGACCTAACCCAGCCTTGATACTGGGATGAGGGACTCTGACCTACCTCAGCTGGATATGCCAGATAAAACTGACTCACTTTGGGATTCCTTGCCCTCCCTTAGGAATGGTTGGGGGGATGGGGTGGGAGGAGCTGAGGTAGAAATGGGAGGATAGAAGGGATGGGGAGCATTGTAGATATGGGCAAAAACATTTTAAATAACAAACATCTGATTAAAAAAATAATATATCCTATAGACTTTTATATAGCCTGATCTCATGGATGCATTTTCTTAATTGAAGTCCCCTTCTTTCAGATGACTTAATTTGTTTTAAGTTCACATAAAACTAGCTATACACCAAATCATAGAACTTTCTCTTGAGTATTCTTAGTACATGGTCTCCTTAAACTGTAGAATTCCCATTAGGATTTCAATCTTGATCGCGCTCACATAGTGATTGTAAGTGAACTTGAATTCACACTTGGAATTCAGTTCTTATTCCATATGAAATTTTTGAAAATGCATAAAATTTCTACAACCCCATTTTCTTCTTATGAACAAATTTATTGTGTCCTAGATCTAGAATTGTAATAAAATTTAATGATGTGGTAGTACTTCATACCTACAAATCAACTCTATATACCTTATGAAAATAATAGTTCCTAAAGGGTCAGAAAGTTCTTAGTGTTTGGATACTATTTTGATTTTTTGGATACTATTTTGATTTTTTGGTAATTCATTTTTTCTTTCCCACAGATAGATACAATAATATAAGAATAATATTCTACATTCTACATTAAACATTATTTCAAATATTCAAAGATGAACCATGAATATTCTTTGAATGGTCTTAATATTTTTAATGTGATATAAAATTTATATTCATGTAAAAATTTTATATTTGTATACTGACATTTTAGTGCAGTTTGCCAGAATTTTAAATTATGAATTTGGACATGTCAATCTCAGCTCTGCATATTTCATATACCATTAGTTTCTATATTTATAGATGTGTTTTTTAAAAATACTTTTAATAATCTATTACACTTTGATTTGTGATATATTTCTCATCTTTTACTTTGTTGTAGAGATAGTCAATAAGGCCTGCCTCTGTCTATTCTTGCAGCCAAGTTCTGTAGTAGATTTACTATAGGATCAATAAATGACATCGATTTGATACAAGCCATTATCATCTCATGAATTTGGTCACATCGTAATATTTCTGAATATTAATTACATAACACATTTGGAAATGTTATGGGTACTTTATAATAACACACCTGAAAGTAGTTTCTATCAATAGACAAAAGTATAAAAAAAGTTCTAATGCAAATTCCACTTGTCTTACTTAAAACAGCTACTAAAAATGTGTATAAGCTCCTGTGCCTCAACTTGTTCTCACTGAATTTGTTATACCCTAGCAGTTACTCCTCTGTAGGCCTCTTCCCACATGTGTTCTCCCTGGTGTTTTCAGAATTCTATGGAGACTCAATACCAAATACTGGATAATAAAGTCACTTCTTAGAAACTTTATGTCAAATAATGCATAGGCCTAATTATCCACAACAAAGATATTTTTACTTTGGCTTCATAAGAATTTCTCCTAAGTAATGGAAAATGTTCTAATGGTCAAACAACTGAATGCAATCCAATTGAGCCATTGTCTGTGCCAATGTAATTTGTAAAGCTCTCATGATCGATTCTAACATATAGTCAGACTAACCTGTGGCTATTGCACTTTTCAGATTGTTGAAATAGTATTGCTATGACAGTGCCAGCACATTATTCTGCTGCCAAAAGTGAATTTGGAAAGTAAAATTGTCTGTGGTCCAACTAAACTCTTTCTTACCCTTAGAGGTCCTCTCCTTTACTGTGAGCTCTGCACTGCTGGGCTTCCTCCACTTCCAAAGTAATTTTTAATTCACAAAGTTATTTTTCATTAATAATTTTTTAATTTTAATTTAAATATTATTATAGCATTTCCCCACTTTTTGTTCTTGCTCCAAACAATTCCATTGCCACTCACACTAAAATTCATGGCCACTTTTGCTTTATTATTCTGTCTTTATGTTTCTCTGTTTCTCTCTGTGTCTGTCTTTCTCTCTCTATTTATCTCTCTCTCATCTACACACATGAATGTATAAATAGCAACATATTGAGTCTCTGTTGATTGCTTATATGATCTGCAGCTAAGGCTCTAGGAACATATCAGAAGAGGGAACAGAAAAATAGTAAGAGCTTGAGGAAGAGGAAAAAAAATCTATGCTCACCCCTGCCTTGTGCCTTGCACCCAGCCTTTTCACTAGAGTGTGAGCATGCATGCGTGCATGCCTGCGTGCGTGCGTGCGTGTATGTGTGTGTGTGTGTGTGTGTGTGTGTGTGTGTGTGTGTGTGTGTGTGTGTATGTGTGCATGTGGTTTATGTGTGGTTTATATCTCTAAGGAATGATGTGGAACCTATATCCATGATACTAGAACAATGTAGCTTCGTAGAGGACTTCCTAACAATGACAGTATCAATAGACATGATGAAATGGAATGGCATAACCTCTAGGGACTCCACTTTGACAAAGAAGTACATTCAATTTAGGAAAACTGAAGGAGGGAATTCAGTCTTCCCTAGGAATGAACCCCTCAATTTGGTACCCAGAACATTCTTGTGTGCTATGCTAATACCTTTAAACTTTTAAATCCCTCTCATCACCTTTTGCATCTGCTTTGACAAGTAGTTAGTCAATTAGTTATTTCTTATCCCACATAACTTAATAAAAATGCCAGAATATAAATCTGTCATTTCTATCTCAGAAACCAGTGTTTGGTTCCCATTATTATTTTCCTCACAACCACCTCCATGAATGAAGGCAGATAATGATTTGTATCCCTATACATGTGCCTGACCTTAGTGCAGAAAAACAACCAATCCTAGACTGTCGTTGATCCAAAGTTCCAGTGTTATGGTCCTCCTAAGAATCAAAATACTATGTATAGACCAACAGTTTTGGTATCACCTGGAAATGTGTGAGAATTGCAACATCTCAGGCCTATCTTAAAACAGTCTAAGGTTTTGACAATATCTTCAGAGATTTCCATGAACAATAAAGCAGGAAAATCTCTGAGACATAATACAATGTAAAATGAAAACAAATGTATGAGCAAATCTACATATGTAGTGGTAGTTGAAATGTTAATGTAATCGAGTCAAGCGAGCAGTGGTAAAATACTAGGAAGTATAAATAACATTATATCCATGAATATAGTCATATGGCTTTTGATTATGTAGCAATATAATAGAAATTAATTATAATAGAACTTATTCAAGGGATCTTCATTTTCTAACATAAAATAAAGTTGATAATTTTCATGTTTCAGAATTTACATGGAGCTTAACTCCAAACTATTGTATGAAATGCATTTAGTTCAGATAAATATAGCTGGATGGTAGTGGCTCACACCTTTAATATTAACACTTAAGCAGGTGGATCTCTGTGAGTTTGAAGATAGCCTAGTCTACAGAGTGAGTTCCAGGACAGCTAAAGCAACCTGGAGAAATGGTATTAACAAACTAATATGTATATATTATATATACAGATGGAATTAAAAATGTACATTTCAAAGCAAACATTTAACTTCAAATGCAGGGAGAGAAAATTTCACTACAGTATCTTCTTGTTCTACTCTGGAAATTGGTCACATGTAGATGTTGGTTCTCATATTTATTTTGTAAGATGCACTGCTTGATTAGTGTTATCTAACCTCTAACCTTCCAAGTCAGAAGAAAACAGCAAACAAAGAAAATAATATCAAACATTTTACCATTAGGTGAAAACATAAAATGGTCATGTTCAAAATTAAAGCAGAGAACAGAATGATGAGTTATTAGACACATTAAGATAATAGTCTGGTAAAAGCTAATTTTGAGAGATATGTTATTTTTATATAATTCTCAAATCCATGGAAATTAATATTTGACTATTATATCCCTTTTAACATATTCTTATGTATTTTACATTTACATGACAAAAAGTTGATGGTTAATAGAAATTTTGGAATGATTCCAATGTGCAGCAGTACTTTTATGCATTCAATTTATTGTTTTTTATGATGTTACCACAATTTGCATTCACTGCAATAGAGCATTTCTCTGGAAAATAATGATGATATGTTACAATGTATTAAATATTCATTTTTAATATTGAAATGGATCACTAGCAAAATGATTCTAAGTCTCATATTTAAGTTGTGATTACAATGTTGGTTTATAGTCTGTCTGCAAGTATAACTGGACTTTTTTGTAATATGTGTTTATTATCTTTGAGTCATCTTTCTAGCCTAGTTTATGGCACTGTAAAACTTTTTATCTTCTCTAACCTCTTAGCATCACTGAAGCACCGTGATACTTTCTGTTTTCTTAAGTCACTTACAAAATGGCAAAATACATATAAATAGTTTAACAAATGTCTCTTAAATAAGTAAATCAGTGGACATATTCTAAATACATGGTTGGAAGGATAAGAGAGCCTAAAATGAGTTAACAGATTAATTTAGAGACAGAGCTTTCAAAGAAAGGGAAGAATTGTATTCAGTATTTTATGTTATATGAAAATGAACTTGCATTCACATAAATGTTTTTCTAGCTGATAACTAATAATATAAAAATCATATGTGCACATACACATATGTATATACAATATTATTTTATCTTTTTTTACTATACCAATATTTATTTGCTTGACTCACTGTTTGTGTGTGTGTGTGTGTGTGTGTGTGTGTGTGTGTGTATGTTCTTATGTATGAATCATTAAATATACATAAAAATGTTTAGGTTACCCGAAATTATATAATGCATTTGGGAAAGTCCTTTCCTACATGAACTGAAATGTCTCTATCATTTAAAACTGTGATACTGAACCAGATGGAGAAGAAAACATGAACTAACACAGTGAAATCACCAAACTAGCCCAATCTTTTGGTAAAGTTTCACTGGGAAATCAAACAGCAAGGCTGTTTCTTTGTAAGCAGAGAATAGCAGGAAGAAGAAGCTTTGTGGTTTTAGGAAGACAGCAGTGGGAGAAGAGGTTTGCATCAGAACAGCCTGGGATTCAGCATAGTGACTTTGATTTGTAGCAGGCTTCTTGGGAATCAGATATTCTCACCCCCGACAGTTGAACTTTGAGGCAAATGAGGGAAATACTAAATAGCCTAGTAAAGAGAAATCCTGCCTTGGGACATTCCTGAGGAAAACTGAGTATAGACTTTGATTACCCAATAGCAATCCTCTTTACTCAGGCTCCTTCTGTTTAGTTCATTGTCATGAGCTCTACAGTTTGAAGGTCCACTTTGGGCCTAACATCTAACAAGGCTTTGCTCAGTTTCAGTTCCTACTTCTGTAGTCTGCTTTGCTGTATTAGAACATACACATTTCATAGTGTTCATCCTTAGATTCTGCGAGTAAAATAAAGAAAAGTATTCTAGCTGTCTTGTGGAGGAAGATATCACTTGCTTCTCCCCATTTATTTTCTGTTCTTTGAGAATCATCACAAGAAATGACATTCAACATCATGAATACAGTTGTCTTTTAGCACATGAGTTGCCTTTAGTGTTTTTTTCCCCTATAACTCTTAAAATCTTATCATACAACCTCAAGGATATCTCTAAAGTCATTTCCTTAGGGTTTAAACACAGTGGACAGTATATCTGCTTGTAGATTGTGATGTTCTCCACTTATTTGTTGGTCCGCAAGTATCCATGATGGATGCTATAGTTATAGATATTACATTTGTGTCAGAATAACTTTGCTTATACTTCTTATTATAAAAAATATCTATTGGCTTAATGTATTGTTTCTATTTCTCTCTTTCTATTCCCCCCCCCGTGTGTGTGTGTGTGTGTGTGTATGTGTGTGTGTGTGTGTGTGTGTGTGTGTGTGTGTGTGTGTGTGTGTGTGTGTGTGTAAGCATGCTTCTATTCACATCGCTGGGCTGAACATATATCTTAGTGGAAAGCACTTGCTATGAATGACTAAGGTGTCCTAGCTAATTCTAAAACATAATTTAAGACACAAAATAACAGATGAATAATGTTTTTCTTTAAACTGGGTTCTGACTGATTGAATGAGATTTAAAATAAAAATACTGTCACTTAAAATGAAATTCATATTTAATATGAATTTCAGCATATATGTAGACAAATATAATTGGAAGAATGAGAAATCAGTAATATAAGAATATCAAAACATGAAAATAGAAAAAAAAATATCCTAGACTCTCTGTTCTGGAGTCAAGATACTTTTGTTCGCAGTTACCTCAAAATGTTATATTAATGTAATTTCCCTTTGAAGGTGATTATCTCCCTGTACATCACAGTTTGGCTTTAAATTTGCTACTATATACAAATGGGTCTTATGTTCACAGTTTTCTCACCTCAGTGTTTTGAGTAGTGAATTAACAAATATACACTCCATTCTGTTATACAAAGTGCCAAACACTTCATTAGGTAAAACCAACATTAATATGATAATTATAATATAAAATCAAGCAAAACAGAACATTCTTTAAATAAAGAAGAATTTGTAAAAATTGTTTTAAAATTATATAACAATGGGGCTGGAAAGATAGTAAGTTCAGAAAATGTCTGTCTTTTAAGAACTTGAATTTGGTCACTTGAAGCCAAATGAAAATGCCAGGTCAGAGAGAACTGGCTTGAAATCACAGCACTGTGGGGAGTTGGGAGTAAAACCATATGGATCCCAGGGAATCTTTAACCAGCAACCCTAGCTTGAATGGTGAGTTCAAGGCCAAGGAAGACTCTCTAATAAAGCAAGAAAAATAACTCCTGAATACCAATGACTGAGCTTATCCTGAGATTTTCACATGCTCACCGACACATGGGTTCTCATACCTAAGACACACATACAAGCACATCCATAAAGGACTTTGTTAAGAAAGAAAGACTTTGTAAAGAAGTATTTTGAGGTTTAGCAGGCGTGAGTATCTTCTAACTTTCAATCCACGCTCTTCCTTATTCTTCTCATTAGCTCTTCCCACTAGTGATACAACTTCACAGCCCAAACCATAGTTATTATCATTGAAGATTTTTGAAGAGCATAACTCAGGAACAATAAAAGATTTTGGAAATTTGGTAAATCAGGCATCTCTATTGCTACACTTTGTATTCTAAACTTTTTTGTCAAAACTCAGGTGCTGAAGACACAGCCAATAGCTTGTTGCTATTGGGAACTAGTGCTAACTGTAAGAGATATGATGCACCAGGTCTTAAAGGTCACAAGAATCATGTCTTCAAAAGGGATAGTGGAATCTTAATCCATTGATCTCCCTTTTTTTGGGTGGGGAGAGGGAGTTGGTTTTGGCTATGATATAAATAGCTTTGTTCTGTTGGTTGTGCTTAATAATGTTGTGAATTTTCACCCAAGGCTAAAGCAAGAGCACACTCATCATCATTAGGTCAATATTACTACAAAATTTTCTTCTATAAGACCATTTGGAAATAATTTAAAAAGAACCTCAAAATATATTTTCACTTTCCTCTTTAGCCCACTTTTAATATTGCTGCCTTGGGCTCTTGAGTAGAAAAGCTGAGGCCTTCATTATCAGGCCAATTGTAACTAGTTATTCTCTTCATTTAAGCTAAAGTGTAATCATTTACAGAACATAATGTTTTCATAAATACAAATTTTAAAATTAAAAAATAAAATATTTTTATCTTTGCCATCTGAGCTTAAGAGGTACTAAAAATAAAGACAAATATCTGCTACTGATGTAAAATTTGTGGCTATGTTATATATAGAGATAGTAACAACATACCTAATATAATTTTACTAATATTAAATTTTTGATATTAGAAAATTGAATGTTAAGAATGAGAGGATTCTTTGTGATCAATTTTAAGAGCATCTGGTCAGGCAGGACAGTTACAGTCAATGTGAGGATGTTACTACAATAGGTAGAAACCAGTTGACATAAAACAATCTCATAAATCTGTGGTGATATATTGTATATTTAATGACAAAAGCTGAAGTGCCAGAGAGACAGAGGAACAAGCTACAACCAGTCTTCAAACTATCCAACTCTTCAGACAGAAAATGGTAGCTCCTGTCTCTACAGATTCTCAGACTCAATGACTCTGAGTCCTCAGCTTAAAAAGAACCCAAGTAAAACTGAACTCTTTCCTCCTCTTTCTCTATCTATCTATCTTATTTCCTGGTTCAACTTCCCTAGTGCTAGGATTAAAGGTGTGTGCCATCAATATCTTGTCCTGTCTCAGTTTCACTTTGAATTCACAGAGATCCAGATGATCTCTGTCTACAAAGTGCTGGAATTAAAATCATGGATCACAACTGCCTGACCTTCATGGCTTGGCTCTGTCCTCTGATGTTCCAGAATATTTTTATTGGATATGCACTATATCACTACATAAATCTCTCATGTTTCACTTGCTAAAGATTATCCTAAGGTCTACCATACAGAAGTCACACGTATTTATTAAATCTTGAAGTCTGACAATTCCAAAAAATATAATTTTAATCCCAAAGAGGATATAAGTACTAAATTATTTTTAAGACAAAAATAGTAACTATGGTATGGTAGTTTAAATGTAATTTAACCACATAAATCCAAAGGGAATGTTGCTATTAGGAGTCGTGGCCCTGTATAAGGAAGTGTTTCAAATAGAGTCAGATTTTGAGGTCTCATATATGCTCTAGCCACACCCTGTGAGAGAGTTCATTTTCTGTTGCCTTTGGATCAAATATATCCAGCACTATTTTGGTCTGTATGCTGCCATGCTTTCTACCATGATTATAATGGACTGAATCACTAAAACTGTAAGTGAGCCACACCAATTAAATTAAATGTTTTCCCTATAAGATTTGCCATGGTCATGGTGTCTCTTCACAGCAATAGATAGCCTAAGTAAGACAGAAATTGATACCAGAGATTGGGGTATTGTTGTCATAGGCCTGACCATACTTTTGTTTAGAGGAATTTGGACATTGATGCTTTTTGTTAGGAAAGCAGTGAAATGCTTTAAAGCACTGCTTAATAGGGCATACTAATACAAATATAAGAAAGTGGTGCTAATAGTTATTTGAACTCTTTGGGATATGCTCTAAAGGTTTCAGGGGAGAATTTTAGTATGTGGCCTAAAGATCTTTCTTGTAATATTTTGAGGAAAAAAAAAATGTGGCTGTTTTTATTCTTGTCATAGAGTCTGCCTGAGGCTAAAGCGAAGAGTTTTGGATTAATTTTGTTGGCAGAGGAAATATCAAACTAGTCTAATGTAGAGTCTATCAAGTGGCTATTAGCATTTATTCAAATGAAGATTTATAATGAAAAGAAGCAAGTGGAGCAAATAAGAATACAAAATATACAAATTGAGAAGGACTCCATGAGCTAAATCCTGTGTTCAAGGAGATAAACAGATTAAGAAATTGAAAAAAGACTGATCCTGGTGACTTTGGGGTAAAATCTCATCCAGCTAAAATTTCAACTTGCGGGGGGGAAAAAATTAAAGAAAAGCCCAGGAACAGTTGTCTTGGTACACGACTTTAAACTAATCTCTCCAAAGGCAGCTCCGAGTTTGTGGTGAACCTGGTCTGAAGAGCAAGTTCAAGGACAGCCAAGCTTAGGCAGTAATGGTAACAATCAAAAACAAAAAAGCTGGTGAAGATGTAATTGAATAAGGGGGCTTTGTTCAAGCCCCTGCAACCAGCAGAGCCTGACAGCTTTGACCACGTGCTTCTGGGTTTAGAGTTAAGGATTGAAGACACGGGTTATAAAATTTGACTCTGCAACTAAGGAAAGCTGCTAAGGCCAGGAATGTGTCAGATGTATTTCTGAATGGAAATCTCAAGGGGTCATTTTGTGAAGCTGTGAAGTTGAGGGCTGGATTGCCTTGAAGATCCTACGATGTTAGCAATGCCGGAATCTTGAGATGCCTGTCAAGGAAATCTGCTGACAAGGTGTGCAACCAGCCCAAGAGAAAGACATGTGTTGCAATTAAAAATTTTGAAAGGAATTGGAGCTCTGAAGAACATTTTGACAGCAGACATGGAGATGAGGAGCTTGGAGTTTATCTAGCTAATTTTTGTGCTTGCATTGGTGAAATATTTCCTCATCGTTTTCTCTTTCTTTTAAACATTATTGAAAGTGTGATAGACTACAAGGACTTTGAAGTTAGACTAATTATATTTTGCATTGTGATATTGTTATAAGTTTATGGGGGTTAGAGAGTAAAAAGTGGAGGTTTGAATGTAATTGGCTCTCATAAGTCCAAAGGAAATGGTACCACTAGGAGGTAAGGTCTTGTTGGAGAAAGTGTATCTCTGTGGAGGCAGACTTTGTGATTTCATGTTTGTTCAAACCATGCCCAGTAAGATAGTCATCTGTTGCCTTCTGATCAAGATGTAGCCATCACCATGTCAGCTTGCACACTGCCATGCAACTTGGAGTATAAGCAAGTCACCCTAATTAAATGTTCTCTTGATAAGACTTGTTACAGTCATAATGTCTCTTCAGAGTGATAGAAACTCAAAGACGTAAGTCAAGTTTCCCTCTGTTTGGCACTGAGACAACTTCCTGTTGCCTTCAAAATTAGGGACTCTCAGCTACTTCTCTAGTATCATGTCTACTTGCATGTCCCCATGTTGTACCATCATTATAATAAACTGAACCTGTTCCACAATGATTATGATAAACTGAACCTCTAATTATAAACTACTACCTCAAGTAAATTGTTTTTATAAGAGTTGCCATGGACACTGTCTCTTCACAGCAGTGGAAACCCTAAGACATATGAGCTATGAACAAAGATTTTGGTTACCCTAAATTCTGTCTCTCAGTGTGACAACATTTTGATGAACATTTTTGCTGTTAGATGATCTTTATGTAAGCTGTGAATGTGTCACTACAATTGGTTAATAAAGAAGCTGTTATAACCTATGGCAGGGCAGGAAACAGTCAAGTAGGAAATCCAAAAGAGACAGGAAGGACAAAGGCATGATCAGAGCAGACTGAACTGCTGCCAGAAAACAAGATGTAAAGAAACACGTAAAGCCACTGAACACATGGCAAGAGATAGATTAATAGAAATCAGTTGAATTAAGTTGTAAGAACTAGTTAATAATGAGCCTGATCCATAGACCAAACAATTTATAATTAATATAAGACTCTGAACAATTATTTTATAGCAGCTGTTGGATGGTAGGTGAGACAGAGTCATGTGGACTGAGGGGCTTGGTGGGACCAAGAAACTTCTGGCTATGGTTGTCATGAGTAACATAACAAAGAAAGAAAAAAAAATCCCAGAACTTTTCAAATTCATTGGTGAGTACATAAAGTAGATGGGTTACAACTGACGGAAAAAAAATCTCTGCTATAGGTCTTATAGGTCATGGATGCTATTTGGCAGCATTTTTAGTCAGGGAGCTAGTGGAGACTAAGAATCTATACATATATTCCAAAAAATTGCTTAATTATTAGAAAAGTCATTAGGAGTTATTGATAAACGCACAAAGATCATCTGTTAAGAGGACTAAAAAATATCAAGGTAATTTGTCTTTTAATCTTGTATCATTCCAGTCTCTCCACATCATTAAAATTCTGATCAAAGAACCAACATTAGCAGACACAGTTTCTGTCTAGGAGTTCTTGGTCATAAATCTTAAATTAATAATCAAATTAAACATATTTACATAATTCTTTTTTTCTCCTTTCTCTTTCTCTGATGGTTGTGCTATATAGCCCAAAGTACTGAATACCCTAGTAAGCTCAATTAGACTTTGAATTTGATCTTCCTATCTCAGCATTCAAAATGTTAATTTAGGAAGTCATGTACCGTCGTGGTTGCCTTCACACACACACACACACACACACACACACACACACACACACATGCACACACACACACACACACATATATATAATAAGTCTAAAGCACCATCATACATAGATGTATGAGCCCAATGACACTGAAGATTCTTATTAAATTTTCTTATCTTATTTCCAGGTTTTGTGTAGCATTTTCAATCATATTCAATTTCAAGTTGTCAATAGTTTCTATTTATTGTTAATAAAACATTCTAATTTTTTATTGCATTTGAATTGATTCTACTTTTCCCTGTCTAGGATTCACAAACATAATAACTCCCTATTCAAGTGCTCTTGTTAAAATTATTATTAGTAAACTAATGGGTCCAATTGATAATAGCCATGGGTGTGGGAACCTTTAACGGGTCTTGTGCAATAGTGTCTGCATTTCCAAGGAGATGTGACTCACCATTCCTCTTCGACCATACTATTATCAATAGCTTTCTTATTAGTAGGGATTGACCTTAGGAGTCCCTTCTCCATCCACACTAGAATTTTGACTAGGTTGATTTTGTATAGGCAACCACCCTTGCTGTGAGTTAAAATGTTCATCTTCCTCATTATATTCATAGGACATTTTTCAGCACTCTTTCCCATCTTTTGACTCTTAGATTTTCCACTCATTTGAAGTAATTAAATAATAATAATAAAATTTATTTTATTTAGAAACTTATGATGCCCTCATCTAGGAATGTAATAAATCATTTACAGCTGACTCCAAACAAAATAAGTACAGCAAACATTTCTTTATGCCATCAAGAGTAATTTTCAAGATTATTTAAGGACTTCCTAATATAATAATATGTTTCTAAAGTTATTATTATTTCTTAGCTGTTGGTTGTCTAATCACTTTATTTGTTAATGTGTGTGTACTTTGAGACAGAGTGTCACTATGTACCACTGTTTAACCTCAAACAAGTAAACGTGAAGACATGAGAAGTGTTGTGGGGTATTTGTACGTTGTATGAAGATGTGTTGCTACGACCAGTGTAATAAAAAGTTGAATGGCTGATGTGGGAATGTATTTCTGTATGCTGTGAATATTGATCTTTAAATAAAGGAGCTGTTTTGGCCCATGACAGGCACCATAAAAAAGTAGGAGAAATCACAACATAGGTAGGAGAATCAGGGTGGAGTAAAGACAGACCAAGCCAGAAGCCCAAAGGAACAACATGTAAGGAACACAGGTGAGCCACTGGCCACATGGCAGACAGATTAATGGAAATGGGTTGAGTTAGGAAGAAAGAGCTAGCTAGCAATGTGCCTGAGCCATAGGCCAAACAGCATGAAGTTAATATAAGCATCTGGATCATTTCTGGGGGCCTAATCAGTGGCTGGAGGCTAAGGGGTCTGGGGCTGCAGGTCTGTAGGTCTGGACCTCTGGTTGCCCGGGACCAAGAAACCTCACTACAACAAATGGCCAATAGCTAGTAGAAGATGTAGGCAAGATTTCCAAAAAGAGAGGAACTCAGTGGGAAAAAGAATCTATGATGTGGGCAATGTGCCTGAGTCATAGGCCAAACAGCATGAAGTTAATAGAAGCATCTGAGTCGATTCTGGGGACCCGGGCAGCTGGGCGGCTAAGAGGTCTCGGGCGGCAGGTCTGTGGGTCTCGGATCTCTGGCTGCCCAGGACCCGAGAACCCCACTACTACAGATGGTGCCCAACGTGGGGCGATTATCTACTTAAAGCCTGAGAAAGATTAAAAAGAGTTCTAGATCGCAGAAACTGAGCAAAGGCAGTTCCAAATTGTGTATACTAAGTGGGTCTTTGTACAAAGAAAGCGTGGCATCTGGGTCACATTCAAAATGGTGCTGGCAGACTGGCGGAAGGCAGTGTAAGAAGCAATCAGGCCGGTTCCTGAAATCTCACAGAAGACTTAGTAGCATGTGATTGATTTTAGATTTCTGTTTATTTTGAACAAAAAAGAAACAAATTTTCTTCATAGCAGCATTTTCTTGGGTGTGCTCTGTTTGCTGGCCACAAATAGAGACGTGGTCCCTTTAAGAGAACTAATGCCTAATTTGCAAAAACTATGCTTCTTTTTAGAGAGTGTATTTTGAAAACTCTTACGGTTAGAAGATGACTAAGGATTCACAATAAAACAAATTAAAAAGAAAAACCTGCAAACAGGTTACAATGTTTGTAAAAGGTACAAAGGCTTCAGAGAGAAAAGAAAGAGGTTAAAAAAAGTCTTTAAAAAGAGAAAAAGAGTAATAAAAGTATAATAAGCCACATAAAGATGGAAAATAGACACAAAATCTGGATTTTCGTTGTTATTGTGTTTTCTTTTAATTTTTTAACTGTTAATGAGCTAACTGCAGAAAGACAATGGATTGAAATGCAAAGGCTACTAAGTTAAACAAGAATATATACTTTAAAGGTATTTTGATTTTGAAATTTGTGTCTAAGGATTTATTGCTTTGGAAGAGTTCTGCTTTTGTTTCCACAGAAGATGAGAACCTGTGGATTGCTTCCAGGCAAATATGGTTTCATCAACCAAGACCCCCTGAAAAAACCTGATGGAAAGAGATAGCCGTATCAGCTTCAGAGCTGCAGACTGATTCAGCCTCAACAACCATGAGACTTTCAACGCCCCTTAATCAGCAGGAAGTAGTAATAGAAAACAACACCCAAATTCCCCAAATATTGTTTCTAGATGTTTGTTTTCATTATAAATGGTTAATGTCATAGTTAATCTCTTTCTAAGAAGAAAAAGGGGATATGGTATATAAATGATTTTTTAAAAATTAGATCATTGAATTTACTTAGATCAGGAAATCAGCTGTTAATCTCAAAATGCTTTACATTGGTATAGATTTTGGTTTATTGATACAAATTTAAGGTCAATTTTGTTATGCTGTATGTGTTTTTCTATTCTTGTTTAAGGTATGATGTTCATGTAACTGTTTTAAAATTGTAGTGTATAATTAAGAAATGAAGGTTAATAGTCACTTTTGATAATCAAACTTATAGTTAGGTTAGTTAGGATTTTTAGGTATACAAAGATATATTTCAATTAGGTAGGTAATCTTCAAATACTTCTAAGACCTACAGAATATGGCATTTAAAATGTTTTAAGAGCTTAGACTTTTCTGGACAGTGAGACAGGTCTGCTCCTGGCAGCACTAATTTATTTCAACAGGAAAATGGGCATCAAAGAAACTCCATATGGAGTCTACTCTCTTTGTGGCAATGGTTAGCCACTGGATAAGGACTTGTTCTTATATTGACTGCTTGACAGTATGCTGTTTAAACTGGACATGCATGTTCCATAAGAAGATGACCTCTGAACTTTGGCAGAACAAACCTAGATGGTCATTCAGGTTCCTGCTTTGCAGGGAAAACTGTCAGACATTCTTCAGGACTCGAGTAGAAGCAACTGATGAACTGTGCCAGAATGGGCAGAGCAGATTTCCTGCTTCACTAAAATGAAAAGAGACTCCGGGCCTATAGGCTGAAGATGGATGCCCCAACTTTATAAAGGAACTTTGGGTGACTGTCCAGGCAGATAGGTGTCATCTCTGTCCTTTCTAGCTTTTAGAAGTCGCTTGCATTTCTGGTTTACTTGGGTAAATATGTCCGTCTGTGGTCTTTGATGTAGTTGAAGATTAGATAGTTATAGGAACAGTTTTTCTTAGTCATTTGAAAGGTATATTGGATATGAAACTTTAGATTCATAAAGATAAGGTAGATGATAGAATATTTTCTTTAATTTTGCTAAATACAAATAGACTAGAAATTGTAACTGTAATTCTTGCTTGATAGCTATTTTGTTATATGTAATTTTGCTATGTTAAAATTTAAACCTTCCTTTTTGATTAGACAGAAAAGGGGAAGTGATGTGGGAATGCGTTTATGTATGCTGTGAATCTCAATCTTTAAATAAAGGAGCTGTTTTGGGCCATGGCAGGCACCATAGAAGAAGTAGGAGGAGAAATCAAAGCATAGGTAGGAGAAGCAGGGCGGAGTCAGACAGATCGAGCCAGCCGCCCAAGGAGCAACATGTAAAGAGCACGGGTGAGCTATGGGCCACGTGGCCAACAGATTAATAGAAATGGTTTGATTTAAGATATAAGAGCTAGCTAGCAATGTGCCTGAGCCATAGGCCAAACAGCATGGACTTATTATAAGCCTCTGAGTTATTTTGGGGGACCTGGGCGGCTGGGCAGCTGAGGGGTCTGGCATGGCAGGTCTGTGGGTCTTGGATCTCTGGCCACCTGGGACCCAGAGAAACCCTACTACTACAAATCTAGGCCCACAGAAGACTCTAGGGAGACACTGAAGGTTGGATATATGGGATATATGGTAGAGAATAGAGGTAAACAAACTATGTGATAGAACATAGATTGGTAAAAGTGAGTTAATTTGTGCCATAAAAGCTAGTGGGACCAGTTTAAGCTAAGAGTAAAGGACAAAGAGCATGGCTCAAACTTCAGCTTTATATAGGAGAGAGAAGCTGGGGAAGAAGAAACCCAGCCCAACCCCTGGGTTGGAAAGATTTAGGGAAGGGAGAAGGGTGAGAAGTTCTGGGAAGAGCCACAGGTACAGATTGAGACTTTACCTAGGTTTCCCTGGAACCCCATGAAACTCAGCATATAGACCTGGTTGGCTTCAAAGTTCCAGAGATCAGCCTGACTCTGTCTCCTTCATGCTGGGATCAAAGGCAGATGACAACACACCCAGTGTATATTTAGAAGCAAATACAGTATGCATGGACTATCAACCACCCTTACTTCTTACTATTATGTGCTTTAAATTGCTGTGTATGAAATGTTAATGAGATCAAATTTGTAGATAAATACTTCAAGCAGTAGAATAAATAAAAAATAGCAAGTAGGTACGAACACACAGATTTTGCAAGGGATCAAATACAAATTAATCATAATTATGTGTTACAATATTCTATTTTATTTACTTTTAAACCTCTCTTTTCTTTCATTCTTTGCTAAAGCTTACCAATTCTCAACTTTTCAAGGAATTAGAAAAAAGCCCTGATCTGTGGAGCTCATTAAATCCATCTTCATCCTCCTCTTCCTCCTCCTCCTTCCCCTCCTCCACCTCCCCCTTCTCTTCTTCTTCTTCTTTTGGCATAACATCTTGAATCTTTTATTCTAGGAAAGCAATTTCCCTTTCCATTCTGTGTAGATAGATAGATAGATAGATAGATAGATAGATAGATAGATAGATAGATAGATAGATAGATAGACAGATAGATATAAAGACATATACAGAAGCATCACTTTAGAAGTCACATGATTAATCTACTTCTTTTTCTATGTTTTTAAAGGCAACACATAAACAGCCAAACCCACTTGTATATCTCCAAAAATTTCCTGAATAAAATGACTACAAAAAAGTGCCTGTTGTAAGATTTGTTTTGTTTTGCTTTTAGTTATGAGTCTATTTCACGAGAGATGCTCTCTATCATACAAAGGGTTGGATTTTTATCTTTTAATACATTAAAATCCAGACACTGAGGAAATGTTTTATCTTTTTTAATAATTATTTTCTTAGTGTCTTGACAAAAAATTTTTAAGGGATTTTCATACACAGTTTGAGGAAATAGTCTCCTCATGGTGGAGAATATGGGATGGCAAGAATGGTTTGATCTAAGGACACTACAAGAAACAGCTGGTCATATTGTATCTAGGTCAGAAAAGGGAGAGAGGGATGTGTGATGGTGCTCAGCTTGCTTTCTCACTTCCTACATACTACAAAACCAAAAACTAACACCAAATGGACCATGCTAACAAATTTTATTGCTAGCTAGAAATGCAAACATCAGGAACATGAGGAGAAGACCCACGGAGATGGCTGACCTGAGCTTTTGGGAGCTCACTGACTCTGAAATAATCGCTGTGGAGCCTTCACAGGTAGAGAACTGTCAAATGGCATGGGTAGTTTGTGGAGCCTCCTGCAGTAGGATTAGAGTATATTCCTGGTGCATGAACTGACATCTTGGAGCCCATTCCCTAACTCAGCCTTAATACTGGAAAGAGGGACTCAGACATACCTCAACTGGATATGTCAAACTAAACTGACCCAACTTGGGCCCCTTTCCCTCCTTAGGGATTGGATGTGGGGGATGGGATGGGTGAGGTTGAGAGAGGACTGGGAGGGGTTGGGAGGAGAGAAAGAAGGGAGAGCTGTGGTAAAAATAATGGAAAAAATAATTTTAAGAAGTGGGGGAAAAGCCAAAACTAACTAAATAAATAAACAACCAAATGGATTTACATTTCTGCCTTAGAGCATGCCATAGGAGATGCCTACATATGCTTTTGTTTCATGAAGAAAGTAAGTTTCCTTTTTAATGGAACTAATCGCTTTAACAATCAGAGTTGCTGTCTCTGCATGTACCTGGACTGCATTCTCAAACTCACACACCCTCTTTTCCGAGGCAAACAGTATTTTTAATTTATTTCTGCTGTCTCTCACCATTGCTCACTAATAAATAACATGAGTAAAAACCATCCACAGCCTGCATTAAAATGCCTCTTGCACCAAACAATTTAATCCTTTCCTCCTGCAAATTAACTCAGAGTTTCAGATCATGAGCAGAAAGAACTCCATAGGAAAGTAACATGGACGCTGGGATTCGCCCCATTCTACGGCCCACAGAATTCTTTATTTCTCTTTGAAACCTCATGAGCTAGGCCTCTACTGTCTATAGCTCTCTTCCAAACTCCCGTGAGAGAGACCGCCTAAGTTCTGCTTACAACAGCACTCTAGGTCTTTTGTAGCCAGCATCTCTTTATTATTTCTTTTTTCTCCCACAAACCATTTCCCCAAATCTCAGAAAGCACAGGATCGGGTTCATCCCAGTGGCTCTACTACCATTGTCTGTACCAATACTCTGCTTTGCTTGCTTGTCTCGCTGTCTGACAGGATGCCAAAAACAATGGGGACTCCAGGAAGGAGAGGCTGATTTTGCTCAGTTTGTGGACATGGTACACTGAGGTGGAAGAATGGTGGGTGGAAAGACTGAGGCTAGATGTGGGCAATCAGTAACATTGTGTCTATAGTAAGAAGACAGAGGGCCAGGGAGTGGGGGAAGAGGGGAGGGCAGGTAGGGAGAGGAGGGGAGGAGGAGGGCCAGAAAGGGGGAGAGAAGGAGAGAGGAAAGAGTTGAGAGAGTTGTATGATGGTGCTCAGCTCACTTTTCCCGTTTTATTTACTCCATGGCCTCAGACCCTTGAACATCAACATGTAGGATAGGTCTTCCTTCCTCTCTGGAAATGCCCTCAAAGACACACCCAGAGGTGTATACTAAGACATTCCAAATTCGATTTGGTTGACAGTGACATCACCTTTTCTCTAATGTCATCTGCACACTAGTGTCTTTGGAGTTAGTGAAGACATGTTTGGGCACTGGTGCTGTTATAAAAAGACAAGAGAGAGAGTAGAGTCTGGAAGTCGGCTTGGACAGTGGTCAGAGAGTGACTGCAGGGAAGACTCCCTTGCACGCGGCGCTCAGGAGGAGGCTTTATTGAAGGCAGGGAGTAAGAAAGGAAAAAGAGGAACCAGAGTAAAGGAGAGAAAGAGAGAAAAGAGAAAGACGGTTTGGGACCTCTGCAAATGGAGAAGGGGAGAGCTTCCCCCTCCCCCGCCCCTCAAAATGGACTTTACATAGGATGGTGTCAGGACACAGGGCGGCCAGGGTACTACTTGCTTATTGACCAGAACTTCAAGAAGCACTTCTGAATGAATGCTAATAGGTGATCCACCTTAGCTAAATTGAATAGGGATCAATAAAGAAGTTTTCAAATCCCCAATAATTATCTCTAAAACTATTTGCCTGTCTGCTATTAAAGTGTATCACTCTATTATCTGCTAAAGTTAGAACAAACACAGAAATTGATTGGCTGACTGTTTTTTCTTTCATCTGCCTCTTTTTAAATTATTATTCAAATTTTATTGCCTCTTATATTTGTAAAGGTAATATAAATATAAAACAAATATTAAAAGTTTCAAAATATTTGTGGTTGTGATATCATAGTACTCTTCTGAGAAATAATTGTAACTAAAAATGACTTGAAATAATTAGAAAAATTCAAGATTATAGGTTAACTCACAAAATTACAAAGTGTTGTGCTATGCAAACCAGATTTTAGTATTAACATGAATATCTGAATTAGAACAAATCTTTTATATTTATTGAAGTTTTAAAGAAAAAGTTAATCTTTATCTCTTCGTTAGAATATTTAATTGAAATACATTGATTAGTTTTAATAATATATGACAATAAACTGGTAATATATTTTGAACTAATTATTTTATAACTTTTGTATTTTATACAAAATACATTTACTACAGAATTATTACTTACTATCTAAAATGTTTGCTATTTGAAAACAAAGTGTATCTGTAATTATGAATAAATTATTTATTTATATTATATTTATAATTATAAATTATTTATCAATACACTGCTGCTGAGTTCCATAGAATGCAGGCACAAGATAGATATGATGCAATCAGAGAAAAAACTAATGCAGACCCATTGACTTTGTACTTTATATTATATGTTTCTGCATATCTCCAAAATTATATATCAAATCTCTAATTGGTGTATAAAAGAAGGAAAAGCAGTACTATGAACAAATATTTATTTGTAACTATGGTGATCTAGAAGGATTCTGAACAAAGGAGTCATTTTACACTAGTTACAAAGATGAAGAAGAGTTTTCAAAGCAGAGACACAGAAAAGGGGAAAACACAGGACCTCAGAGACAGAGGTACAGGAGAAAGAGTGTTCATACTAGGGTATTAGACAGCCTGTGGGCACAGGTATGCAGGTGAGAAGATGGTGGTACTCTTTTAGGAGGTTAGATGAATCAGTACAAGACATTCTGAAATTTAAAAAAAATAATGAAAATGAACACTGAAGAAACACTGAATTCTTTTTGTTATTGTGAGGCAATATAAAAGTGCCTCACACTTTCATAAGAAAGAAGTTTATTATAATTGTATTAGTTCCAGAAAAAAGAATGACACCGACTTCAACAATAGTAAAGCTAGTGCCCAAATCATAATCTTAATTCCATGTCAGTTCAAAACGATCACGGTTATCTAAACATTGTAACAATTTCCTTAAATGCAGATGTTTTATCATGCTTGGAGATTTTAATATCCCAAAATTCTTTTCAAAAAATTCATCAATGAAATCCCAGAAAGAAGTCTTTAAAGAAGTTTGATTTTTTTTTTTTTACTTATTCTTTAAAGAATTAATTTGAAAGACTTTTACACCATAATATAACAGTAATTTCAAAGATATTGTCATGTATTGTAAGTAGATCATATAATATTTTTTAATATAGAAATATTCTTTTCAAATATGGACTTTAATATCCAAAATGAATTTGTAAAAAAAAAATTAAGCTACTAGTATACACTTTGAATATATTTTCTACGTTTTAAACATGCTAACTTAATATAGTTCATTTTAATATGGAAAGGAAAAATTCTTTGTGTAATTATACTATACATAAAATTACCCACATTTTATGTGTACACAAAAAAAAATCTAAGCATATGGTTTTATTTTAAGTTCTCAATTCTTATTAAAAATTGACACCCTATTTTTAAAAAATAGTTCTATTTTTTCTGTACAGTCTATATTTCACATAGGTTAAACATAATAATAAAATATCAACTCCACTTGAAATTTTGTGGTTATTTATCATGCTCTGAAAAGTCAAGTGAGCTTAATATTAGACCATGAAGAATTGGACCGTATTAAGAAATGTCCAAGTTTTATAAGGACTTCTATTATGTTTTTATGATGCAATTTGCTACAAAGGTCCCTTATTATCTAAAAACAATATTCAATTTGCAGAACAAGCTCCAATCATTTTAGAGGGTCCCAGGTACAGGGACACATTTGACATTTGGGGTGGGGCTGTTGTTGTTTCTAGAGGGCCTTGTAGTGGTCAGAGTGGTCAGAGCCTTCTATTTTTCTCTTTTAACAGTTGTGCTGCTGATCTCACAAATCATATTTTGGTTGGAAATGAAAGGTACATGGCTGCCAGCATTTTGTTAGAAATAATGACACACTTTACTACCTGTAAGTGCTGAGTGAGTGCTTCTGCCTTTTCTTCCCAAGGTGACTGTAACACAGATTGATGAAAGATTCTGCGGGACAACAAAGGTTAAAGAGGCAGACCCAGAGCTAGAAGCCAGGCTGACAGTGATGGAGTGGATGGCAATGAGAATGCCCACGTTATTGTCCTACCCTCTGATAACCAGTGTAATATGAAAACTGACTACAGAAGAAAGGGACAAATTAAATCCATTAATCAAGCATATCTCTCCTAAACAGTTGTTCTAAAGAGAGATGAACAAATGAAAAATTTACTATTTGTTTTCATGCTTCAAGGATGGGGAAGAAAATTAATTATAAAGTATTGGCCACACTATTAGTTAAGTTTTTCTTGAGGAAACTATTTATTGCTTTGTCAAAGGACAAATGAACCTCATTAAGGAGATTAGTTTCAGTCAGTAGTTCTGCATTAGGACAAACTAATAATATACACTTCAGAAGCTACCCTGAGTAAAATTATGAACATTGAAATCCATTTTTTATTTCTCAATTTACGAACTGTTAGAAAATGACCATTCTATTAGGTATCACCAAGGGGGGGGGAAAAAAGACATCAGTTGAGCTCCACCTCTCTCCAAAGTGCCTAAAGAGAAACATTTCAGTGTGAGCTTTGTGAACTATGTGATGATGACTCACAGATGAAGGGGCTGTAACTCAGCCATGGCATTTTACCCTGATGTTGGAGCGTGTCAAGGAGAGAGCCATGCCAAAAGCAGTTTTTGATCAGCTTCTTTGCAATTCTTTTCTTTTCAAAATGTTTTCAGTGCCTTAGAAAAATAACAAGCTGACATCTGGTATTCAGAATGTCCCCTTAAATCCACAAAATGCAAAGCAAGAAAAGGAAGACATGTCTTCTTGCTATCTATTCTGACTGCCTAGTGGAGCTGAGGCTTCTCATACCTTCAGAGGGAGTGCACTTCCAATCCAGTATTCATTTAATCCCTGGCGTTTCTTTCCAGGTGGCTAACAAGGGAGCTAATTATTGTTCTGTATGAGAGGACTAAAATGCAGAATCTTATCTACAAACCCTGGAGCAAAACCATACTCATTCCAATGAGTTCATGAATCAGTTGAACTAATGACATTTTTAGGAATCAACTGACCCAGGCTGAATTTAGACTACTGACCCAAAAGGAAAGGTTCATACATCCAATTTACCTCTCCTTCAAGCCATTAAAGACATCCTCTTCCACTTCAGGATTCCTCTTGCTTATAGCCTTGCTAATTTGAGAGTGCAAACATTATTGACATTTATCATCTCTTTCCCTTGCCTTGCCCTTTAATCCTTCTAAATTAACAGAGCTTTAGGGGCACAGTGTTTGAATCAGTCACATAATAGATTCTGAGATCACTGTTTCAACCACTAAACTGTTATGTGGTGATTAACTTAGAATGAAAATATTTTTTAAATGTACATTTAAAGATCTTTTATTTAGATTTCTCTTGTGATATCAAAAGAATGCTAGCATTTTCATTAAAATAAAAACATTGAAGAGCTCATGAAAGATGTTTTGTGCTATTATGAAGATGAGGGCATTTAAAATCAGTTTGATGTTCTTTTTTAAACAATATGTAGCACCTTGAAAGAAGTATATAAGATATGTGGGTCTTGAAAATTATAACACATATAAAGCCCTCTAAAGATAAATTAATGTAATTTTCTAAATTATAAGTTCATAGATCTTTCTCTTTGTCTAGGTTTCTAAAAGTCAAATTCCAAAAACAGAACATAGGTACAATTGTTTTGTATAATGTATGCCATTTGAGACTCAGGAGAGATATGTGTGGGCTCATCCATACCTGTGTATTTGTGTGTTTGAGGTGTGAATGTTTTAGTTACTGTTGCTGTGAGGAGACACCAGGAACAGATAAACTGTAAGAGAACAACATATAAGTGGGGGATTGGTTACAGTTTTAGAGGTTTAATTTATGATTACCATGTTGCTAGATTAGTAACTGAGAGTTTTATATCTGATCCACAGACATTAGTGAGAGACATATAGAGAAAAGCAGAGACTGCTAGATTTACCCGGGTCTTTGAAATATCAAAGCTCACAACTAGAGGCATACTTCCTCTAACAATGCCACATCTACTCCAACCTGGTCACATCTTCTTTTCAAACAGTTCAGCTAGTTAGGGACCAAACTATGATATATGAGCCAGTGGTTGTAGCCTTCTAGTGACTACTAGAGTAAATATGTGTGTGTGCCACTATCTTTACAAATTTAAGTCAGAGTTTGAAGCTTTCTCTATTTCTCTATTTTTTATTTATTTGTGTATTTGTTTGTTTGTTTGTTTGTTTGTTTATTTTTGAGGCATAGCCTCTCTTAATTTAACTATTCTGTTGGCCTGACAAGCTCTCAGGATCCTCCTGCCTTCACTTCCAGAATTAAGATTATGGATATGGGGCTACAACCTCAGCTGAGTCTAGGGATCTAAACTCATTTACATTTCTCAACAAATGCTTTATCTACCTAGGCTTCTCTATAGTTCATGGGAGATTGCTTTAATAGCAGTCATTAAAAACATTAATGTACTCATTTTGATGTCCTCTCTGTCCTACTAGCCTGTTAGCACTGCAGTGAGTATATTCACTCTTTAAAATGGATTGAAATTTAGTTCTCTGCTTACTTAAACCTTCAATTTTATACCTAGTGCAGAAATAGCTGTCAGCAGAATCCCCTGTGCCAAGTTTACTGTGCAATTCAACCGGGCCTTTGTTAAGGGGTTCCTCCTCTTATTCATGATTACACCCAAAATCTTGCTCTTCCTTCCAGGTTTTTAAACTGTAAGAGTGAGCTTAGTCTGTGAATCTTCACAAGTAATGAGTGGTCCAGTAATGCCTGAGAGATATATTCAGGAATGGCTCACTTTCATTGAGAAAAAATGTTTTAGACCCTAGCCTTTTGATTATGCAGCATTCTAAGCTGTGGTAACAACTACAAAACAACAAACAACCTCCCATGGACTATAGCTGTGATGGAGAAAATAGATTCATGGAGCAAAGAAAACATTTAAATCTTAAAAACTTCTAACACAAAACATCCAGGAAATATGGATTACCAATAAAAATACCATATGTAAAAATAATAGAAATAGAAGAAGAGGAATCCCAGCTAAAAAACTCAGAACATGTATTTTAAGATATCATAGAAAACAATTTTTGTAACCTAAAGAAGGACTCACCTATAAAAATACAAAAATCTTACAGAATATCACATAAATTGGACTTGAAAAAAATACTCTAGTCACATCTTAATCAAAAAACTAAACCCACAAGAAAAAAAAATATTAAAATTTGCCAAAGAAAAAGACCAAGTAACATATAAAGGCAGACCTGTAAGAATTACACACAACTTCTCAGCAGAGACCCTTAAAGGCCAAAAGGACCTCGACAGACATTTCACATATTTGGAGAGAGCACTGATGCTAACTGATACTAATATATCAAGCAAAACTTTTAATTACCATAGATAGAGAAAACAAAATAGTTCATGACAAAGTCAAATTTAAGCAATATATATTCACAAATCTAGCCCTGGAGAAGGTAGTAGAATGAAATTAACCCAAGAAAGTCAACTACATCAACCAAAATGTAGGCAATACATTATCTTGCATCATCAAAATACATACACACACACACACACACACACACACACACACACTATAACCACCACTAACAGTGATCATTAAGATCTCTGAATATCAATGGAAAATTTAAATAAACCTATAATCCCCAAGGAAATAGAAAGAGTCATTTAAAGTCTCTAAAAATAAAAAAAAAAAAAAAAAAAAAAAATCTCAGGATCTCAGTTCCAGATGGTTTGAATACAGAATTCAACCTTCACTGAGAAGGTAAGGCCAATACTCCTCAAATTATTCCACAAAATAGAAACAGAAGGGACATTACCAAATTTATTTTGTGAAGCCACAGTCACCCTGATAATCAACCCACACAAAGACTCTACAAAGAAAAAGAATTACAGCTCAATTCCTTAATGAACATAAATGCTAAAATACTTGCAAATAGAATCCAAGTAAACATCAAAAACGTCATTCGACACCAGGATCTGCAGTTGGTTCAGGCATGTTTGAGCAAGACCTACACGTGGCTCTGAAGTTTTAGGACCCCTGTAGGGTCTGGTTTCACGCTGCCTGCTCTTTCTGTTTGTCCCTGTGTTCTTGGAGAGAAGATTGCCACCAGCAGTGTGAGGGACAGTTCACCTCTCCAGGAATTGCCTTAAGGTTCAAGTTTTGTATCAGTTTGAGTTTATATAAACCCCTTAATAACTATTTATCCTTTATATAATCAATTACCTGTGAATAATTCCTACAATAATTATAAAGTGAGCTCACTTTGAGAGATGCAGGAAAGGTTCAACATATAAAAATCTATTAATATAAATATCATATAAACAAACTGAAAGAAAAGGCACACAATCGTCTCACTATATTCAGAAAAATCTTTTGACAAAAGCCAATACTCTTTTATTATGAAAGTATTGGAGATATCAGGGATACAAGGAACTTACATATAAATAATAAGGCAATTCCAATATATAGCAAATAGCCAATATCAAATTAATTAATATCAATTAAATGGAGAGATAATTAAAGCACTCGTGCAATCTCTCCACCCTTTCTTCAGTTAGTAGCTAGACCTGGTATTTAGCTATGAAACTCTGCATTTGCCTCTATCAGTGCTGAAATAAGGTTCTATAATCGCAATTAGGGTGGTCATTCCTATGATAATAGGGGAAGACCAGTTTAGACAACTTCTTCACTATTGCTTGGAGTCCTAGCAGGGCTCCTCTTGTGGTTTCTTGTGTGTTTCCCTAGCACTAGGTTTTTCACAGCAGTGCCCTCTATCTGGACATCCACAGCTTTGCTCTCCCTCTCTGTTGCTCCTCCTACTCAACCATCCCATTATCTCATTGTTCTCTTCCCACCTCCCCTTTTCCCCTTCCCCGTGTGATTGCAATTTACTCAGATCTTCTCTATTTCTGCCTTCTCAGGGAGATCCAAGGATGTCTCTCCCAATTTACTCCTATTACCTAACTGCTCAGGAATTGTGGATTGTAGCCTAGTTAACCTTTGTTTTACATCTAAAATCCACTTATGAGTGAGTAATACAATGTTTATCTTTCTGGGTCTCCCTCAGGATGACACTCTCCAGATCCATCCATTTGCCTGCAAATTTCAGAATATCACTTTTTTTTTTTTTTTTTTTTTTTTTTGCTGATGAGTAGTACCCTATTGTGTAAATATGCTCAATAAAATACTAGCAAACTAAATTCAAATATATATATATATATATATATATATATATATATATATATATATATATATATATATATAATTCCAGCATCATCAAGTAGGCTTCAAGATGGGTCAAGATATGACAAACTATCAATGTTATCCATTGTATAAACAACCTTCAAGAAAAAACAAACATGATCATCTCATTAGATGCTCAAAATGCCTCTGACAAAATCCAACATTCCTATAATAGAAAGATCCTGGAGACAGCAGGGATATAGGGAAAAATACCTAGACATCATAAAGGCAGTATACAGAAACCATCACAATTCTTTAAATATGTTAAAACAACAAAACTTTATTTCATATATAAAAGCAAAAAATTCAGGATAGCTAAAGCAATCATACACAATAAAGGAACTTCCAGAGGAATCAACTTCCCTAATTTCAAGCTCTACTACAGAGCAATAGCAATAGAAACCACATGGTATTGGCATTAAAACAGACATAGTGGTCAATGGAATTAAATCAAAGTCCCAAAAGTAAATCCACACACTTATGGGCAGTTTATTTTTGACAAAAAAAAAGCTAAAAGGATACAATGGACAAAATAAAGCACCTTCAACAAATGTTGGTCTAGCTATATATCAGCGTTTAGAAGAATGAAAATAGATCTATACCTATCACTCTGCTAAAAAGAAAAAAAAAAAAAAACTTAAGAGCAAGTGGATCAAAGATCTCAAAATAAGACATATTTAATCTGATAGATGAGAGAGTGGGAATGACTGTTCTGCCCAGAGATCTCTAGAGAGATCACTGGAGTCTGAGGAATCCAAAATGCAAATGTAAGGTTTATTGACTACACAATACAAGCCAGCCAGGGAACTTGTCCACGCACTTTGCACAGCAGCACAGTGGCACAGTGAGGCCAGGAGGAATCCTGAATTGAGAATGCATGTATCTTTATAGGTTAAAAAAAACATGAACTGGGGTAAAATGAGGTTTGGGCTGATAGCTAAATTGACCTTTGGTCAGGGTGGGTCAGGGTGGTCGGAATTTTTATCAACTGACCCCAGGGTTGAAACACTCTTGCAGTTAGGCTAGGGCCTGGCCCAAATGTTCTTTTGGATAACATGTTTTGTGAGTTTCTTGGAACTGAAGGACGATTTAGCCTGAGCTTTCCTTGACCTCTTTGTTAATATGGCTGCTGACTCTAAGACGGAGTAACTTTTGGTTCCTCAATAACCATGAATGATTTGACACAGAATTGAACAGAACAAAAATTGCACAGGCATAAAATCAACAATTAGTAAATAAGAGCTCATGAAACAGAAAAGCTTATGTAAAGCAAAGGTCACTGTCAAAATGACAAAATGTCAGCCCACAGAATGGAAGAAGAACTTCATCAATCCCACACATGACAAGAGTACTGATTTAAAAAATATAATTTAAAAACTCAAGAAACTAGACACCAACAAGCCAAATAACCCAGTTAAGACATGGTGTACATATCTAAACACAGAATTTTCAGAGAAGAATCTCCTATGGCTGATAATAACAACAACAAAAAATGTTCAACATCCTTACCCATCAGAGAAATGCAAATCAAAATTACAATTATAAATTCCATTTTACACTAAAAAAAAAAAAAAAAACACAAGTGATAGCCCATTCTGACAAAAATGTGAAGCATGTGCAACACTTCTTTATGGCTGGTAAGAATGTAAATTTGTACAGCCACTATGAAAATCAATATGTGTTTTCTCAGAAAATTTGGAATTTATCTACCAAAAGACCCAGCTATACTGCTACTGGGCACATAACCCAAAGATGCTCAATTGTACCACAAAGACACTTGTCCAACTATGTTCAGAGCATCTCTATTGAATGTAGCCAGAACCTGGAAACAACCTAGATATTTCTCAACTGAAGAATGTATTAAAAAAAAAAAAAAAAACAACAACAACAACAAAAAAAAAAAAACAAAAAAACCCCCAAACTATGGTACATTTACACAATGAAATATCACTCAACTGTTTAAAAAAAACAATGCCATCAGAAAATTTGCTGGCATATGAATGGAACTAAAAAAGATCATTCTGAATGATGTAACCCAGTTTCAGAAAGACAATCATGGTTTGTACTCATTCATAGTTGATATTATCCTTAAAGTAAATGAGTACCATGCTATTACTCACAGACTCAGAGAAGCTAAGGAACAAAGAGCTCAATGGGGTGATGCATGAATCCCACTGTGAAGGGGAAATACAATGTACATTGACAGTGACCTGGGGAAGTCTGGAAGGAATATGGAGATGGCAACAGGAGAGAGAAGGATGGAAGGAGAGAGTACCTGGAGAGGTAATTGGAATGTAGGGGAATGTCTGGGTTGAAAAAGAAATGCACAGTAATGGAAATTCCCAGTAAACCATGAGGATGAACCTAGATAAGGTTGGTAGCAAAAAGGCATACATAGGTTAAATTGGCCATCTCTTGTAACTAAGCAAAAACTTCCAGGAGAGGGACTAGAACACCAATTCAGTCACATACCCTTCAAACTACAATTTCTCCTGTCAACAGGATGTGTTGGGGTAAAGCCGGTACAGAAATTGTGGGAGTGAGCAAATGGAATGGCCCAGCTAGACACCTATAACCTGAGAAAGAGCTCATACCTGAGAGCCAGAACCATGAGGACAGACAGCCCAGAGACCTAGGATAGAACTCAGCACCACTGGGGGGGGGGGGGGAATGATTCCTAATGATTTTCTGTTATATTCACAGAATTAGTGCCTAGAGAACCAATTGTCATCAGAGAGGCTTCATCCAGCAACGGTTGGGAGCAGATGCATATACCCACAACCAAACAATAGGCACAACTTGGGGATTGCTGTGGAAGAGAGGAGGAAGGACTTTAGGATACAGAGGGGTCAAGAACAGCATAAGAAAATTTATGAAACCAACTAACTTGGGCTCATGGGAGATTGAAATGACAACCAGGGAGCCTGCATGGGACTGATCTAGATCCTCTGAATACACGTTCCAATTGTGTGAAATTATTGTCTTGTGAGACTCTTAAATGTGAGAACAGGAGCTGTCTCTGACTCAGCTGCCTGCTTCTGAAAGCCGTTCCTTCTATCAGATTGCCTCATCCAAATTTAGTAGAAGAGATTTCTATTCTCAAGGCAAGTGATATCCACCAGAGTCCTACCCATATCTAAAGAGAAACAGGAGAAGTGGATAGGGGAGTGGGCTTGGAGAGAGGAACTGGGAGAAGACCAAGGGGAACTTACATTAGGATGTAAAAACATTAACATACATAATTAACATACATTAATTTTACATTAGGATGTAAAAACAATAAATGAGTGAATTAATGAATGAATAAATAAATAGAAAAACATTTTCCATATACTATGAAATTTTCCCAAGCATTTAATATTAAGTCATTATAAGCTGATAAGTTCTTATGTTCAAGAAAGTCAATGGCAACTGTGGCACAATCGACACTAATATATCAAAGTAGTGCAGAAGTTTCCTCTTCCCCCATGGGAAGCTGACCACCAGTCCATGGCTGTAAAGGTAGCATCAGAAGCTGCAAGCAGGGTTTTATGCAGTCTGTGAGTATGATGGAGATAGTCCTTCAGGAGGCAGCTTTAGTGAGTCAACTTATTCCAAACTATAGGGAATATCTAAGATTAGGGACAGTGACAGGGGAGTCACTTATTTTGCATTAAATAGCACACTCCTATCATAAAGCTCCTAATGCAAGTCTAAGTTATCATCTGTAAACCATGGTCCTATCTAAAGTTCCTAGCAGAATATCTAATTACCATTTGGGCAGCAGGGACAAAAGCTTTTAAGGAAACTACATCTAGGGTCACACTAGACATGCATCCAAGCCTAGATACAATGTTCAAATAAGGTCAGGTAGTAAGCAGGGTGCCTCCCACCAGAGGGAGGGAGACTTCCATATTCCTGAGCTCAGGGAGAGCTGTCAGGCCATGGTAGACTCCAACCTCCAACCAGTAAAAGTAGTAGCAAATAATTTCATTTAAATAATACTCTGTGAGTGAACAAGTGTATAGACGAAAGAATTGACATTCTAGACTCTACCTAAAAAAGTTTCATAGCTAAATATCTGGGGAAACTTTGAGTAGTGTATTTCCTCTTATAGACATCCACATTGCTACTCAAAAGTCTCTGAAAGTCTTAGCATATTGAACATATTACAACTTTAAAGTTTGATAAGCCTAATATCATACAAATAATTTGATCAGAATAAATTTGTTCACAAACTGAACAATTGTGTGATTTATCACATAAGAAAAGGATATTTTAGATAATATAATTTCTACAATTAAAAGCGTAATAGAAAATTGCAACTGAAAGCAGGCATTGCAAAGTGAAGAAAATTTTCCAATAGAGGCTTATGGCTAGAGAAAATCCTAAGAACAGAAAATAAAAGGTACCTTACATAAGCACACAACGTGACTGGGGAATAAATGAATGTGGAATATTGTCCAGCTTAGATAAAATTGTGGTACAAGTCTAGTGTTTGTGAAATACGGGGATGAGTTTCATGGAGTGCAGGCTGAAATATCTGAATGTTATCCTGTAAACCATAATGGGATGCTGGAGCTCTGTGAGTAAAATGAAACAGTGGCGACTTAAATTTTCCAGCATGGAAAGGTAAGAGTGTGAGATTGAACAGGAAGCAAGGTAGACAAATGAACAGTTTATATCTAAAATTATTTCTTAAGAGAAAGGAGCATGTGCATAGTTTTAATCAATGGCTCCAGAAATCCCTTCATGTACAGGCAAAAGTTACCATTGGCTTCATATCCCTGATATTTTACATAGAAACTGTTTTGTTTACCTGCATCCTGCCATTGCAGGTCCTCCCTTGTGTCTGACTTCTCATACAACCTATAATCTAACCTATCTTAACTGCTTAATCTTCAAATAATCTATGAAATCAGAAAGAGACACGGATTAGAAATATAGACTTGAACATATTCCACAAGAAGTAGTAAGCCACTTAAACAAATGAGTTATTAATAAGATTCCTATGTCTCCTTTACAAAAAGTGATCCACAAATCACATGTGAACATATTGATGTTGATTTATATAAATAATAATTTAAACTGATGTATTAAAGAAGATGGTTTAGGTCCTGGTTTTGTGACTCATTTTGTGAATTTCCCTGGCTAGTTATCCAAATACGAGCTGTAGATCTTAGAAAAGGACTTTTCATATCTGTATTACAACTTCTTTGAAACATAAATAGGCATGATGGCAGAGCTGAAGAATAATCGTGAATATTAAATAGATAATTTATGTAATGTGCTCTATGCAAGTTTTGGTATAATATAAGCATTCAGTGAATGTGAGACATTATCTTTATGATATTGGTTTTATCTGAGCATCATTACTTCTATCTGTTAAATGATGCCATTAATCATTGAATTTCTTCCAGAAGTATCATGAATCTTAGATGATCTACTTTATATGAAAGCACTGTTTATCCTCTAAGGTGCTACTTATGTGGAAAATATTACAAAGATGACTGAAGTGGCGTATTCTTTCATCAGTGGCTGTTCAATGAGTCAAGTCCTTCTATTTTGATTAGTTACAATAGTTGGGTGTGAAAATTAGATTTCCAGTTCTCTACTTTTGTAAAAGAGTTTTTAGTGCAAGTGTTTGGGATAATTCAGAGTTTCAAAGGCAATCCTCCAAGGTATTCATTGAAGTGAAACCCAAGATTTAAACTGACAAAGACTGTTACTGTCTTTTTCTATCAAAATTCCTTTTCTTGCCATGGGTCATCTTCATTCATTTAGCTTTTCCCAGAGCACATGGAAATTAGAATCTGCGAATCTACAACCTTGTAGTACTAAATCCTTAGAGAAACAGAAATTCCCTGTCAAGTGCATATGGAAAATTCTAGGTAGGGGAATTACAATGTCTTTATCAGAGTTCACTTCTGACAAGAGTGCATTCTTTAAGTATTGTGTGAAAACATGCTAAGTTTCAGGACAGGTATTCAGTTTACAGTAACTATGTAAGGTCTATCTGTTTGGATGTTACATTTTCAACAGGAAAAATAGAGAAACATGAAGGAGAAAGCAAGTAAATGTGAAGTTTGCTATTTCCTGAAACACGATGTTGAGTGAACACAGTTCTTTGTTTTTCCCCACCCTGAGTAGTTAGAAGAGTTTAAGTATTAGATAAGAAGTGGCATAACAGTCTCTCTGTAAATAGTTGATTAGCTAGCAAATGAATGCTGAGTGCTGTCCAATATAACAGGCTGAATTTGTTCCTGTATTATGTATACAACAGCAGGACTGCATCCAGAAGCTTACTCAGAAAGTCGTAAAACCATCAAATAACAACGCTGTTTTTTTATTTCAGTGAAAGTTGTGAAAAAGTATGCATTCCATAAAATACAGAATTACTGTTTAGAATACTTCTATTGACATATATTTCTTTAAAAAATTAAGACAGTACAAAAAAAAAGCTGTATTGTAGCAAGAATAAAAGAAGCTTTTAAATCAGGACCTAGTCAAAATATAATATATCTAACAATACTAGCAATTAACTTGTGCATAATATTTGAGAATTTTAGTAAAAATTTATAGGTTGAGATTTTATTTTAGTCTTTATTTTATTCTTTATATCTATTAAGCAGATAATTACTACAATTTGGAGGGAAAAAAATAGTGAATAAGAATTTATACCTGTCCCCCAGTTCTGATACATGCACAGTCTTATGTGATTTTCTCCCCATTGTTTCAAGGGTGAATACATTATTTCAACATTTACCCTTATCTCCTTTACATCAGTTACTAGCTTAATGTTCAGTATGGCTGGCTTTGTTCATAGTTATATTTTTAACCCATGTCCTTAAATTAAACATATCACTTGCTTTAATTTGTGTTTACTAATCAAATAATAAATAAATTTCATTTGTATCTATACAGTGTTTGGAAGTCAACTTTTCTTTTGACTAGTTGGAAGATACTTAGATAAAATTGAATAATGTAAAAAATAAGGTAATTGAATCAATTAATTCAAATCAACATCTGTTACAAAAAGACAAAACCCAAAGTATGTTAGAGAGGCATTTCCACACTTAAGTAGGAGACCAAAGAGACAATAAATATCCTCAAACCCCTGCAACAGAGAAGTTTGAGTAGCTTGCTTTCTTCTATGACTTCAGTTAAAATATTTTCACCTTAGAAAAGCACACTAGATAGAATAAACTGGAGATTACTTATTTCACTTTTGCACATAATGTTGGAAGAGTCATAAAGTTGTTTCCCTTCATCAGGGGTGCAACGTGGCAAATTCAGGGGTGGCCAAGCAAATGCAGCTCAACTTCCTAGCAACTTAATTGGATGCCATTGGGTACCATCTCTGTGGACCATTTCCTGTAAGAAAAGGGTTCTTTTCTGTGACCTCTAAAGCAGTGAAAATCTATTTGGTTCAATTTCATCTTTTCCAGGAGAACAGATCCAAAGAGAAATTACAAAGAAAATGTAATAGCATTTTTACTCCTTTCTGCTGGAGGGTTTTGTGATGCGACTGCTTTAAAACTTACTATTTTGCAAAAGCCAATTTTCTTCAAGAGGCCGTTGGCACTCAAATCAGCAGCACAATAAACTTGCCAGAACCAAACTATGTTGGATAATGAAAAAAAAATCACGGCAATTTTATAAAGCAGAATGGCTGGCTCTATGGTATTATTTATTTATTTAACTTACAATACATGTTAGCAATGAGAGAAAATAGGTGTTCTTGGTTTAAGTTCAATGCTTAATCCACAGTTTGGTGAACTCAAAGCAGGTACTCTGTTATATTTTCAGAATGGGCAGCATCATAATGGTGGACTACTCAGACAGCCAAATCCAGCAGCTGCATTTGAAACCTCAATCCTAACACCTTTTTTCCTCAGCTATTTCTCTTTGTTTCATTGTTTTTCTATGAGGTGAAAATAGTGTCCATTTGCATCGATGTGTTATAATATAGGTAACATCGTGTCTGTGTGTGTGTGAATTTGCACAGGTGCTGGCATATGAAAATTTTAAAGCCCAATTATCTGTCCAAAAATGGTAAATATATCATTTGGGACCAGAGAACTATTAGATTTCAATTGCTATTGGACAAAGTCCAACTGAGTTGCATTGGTTTTACTCTTGTCTTCCACAGAGTTCTTTTCTAAGAGAATAATCATTAGTTCTCCAGGTACTCCTAACAACCCACTGTTACAGTGAGTTTTCTTGGTTCAGGGCGGCCAGAGGTCCAGACCCACAGACCTGAAGCCTCAGACCCTTTAGCTGCCCGCTGCTGACCAAGCCCCCAGAAATGACTCAGACGCTTATATTAACTTCATGCTGTTTGGCCTATGGCTCAGGCACATTGCTAGCTACCTCTTACATCTTAACTCCAACCATTTTCATTAAACTGTCTGCCACGTGGCCCGTGGCTCACCTGTGTTCCTCACATGTTTCTTCTTTGGTGGCTTGCTCAGACTGTCCCTCACTCCACCCTTCCTTTCCTGTCTATCCTGATTCCCCCGCCTACTTTTTCTATGGGCCAAAACAGCTGCTTTCTTTAATGAATGATATTCACAGAATACAGAAAGACATTCCCACATCAACCCACTCAGCCACAGACCTCAATGAAATATCTAAAAAGTCTCTTTATTCTCTTATTTTCAAGATTTCAAAGCTGGCATGGTTAAGATCACCAAACATCGAGTTCTTTCTCCATAAATCTACTTTTTAAGATCTGGTAACTCAGAGTTTCATCTCTGGCTTTCTCTTTTCTCTAGATTAATAATTTTCAGCTTTAGTGATTATTCACTTGAGTATATTTTAGATTTCTACCCCTAATAGTTTTTCCATATTTTGGAAATTTTCCAAATTTCTTAATTATAATGCTTTTAAGGATATGGGTCCCATATATCAGTCATATCACATATCTTTCCAAAGCCCACATTCTAGAAGATACTGAATATGTTGTCTTTGTAGCAATTTCAGTATTTCAAGTTTCAAATTAAAGTTTGATAAATTTGGGAATGTTTTCATTCAGGGTGATAGTTGTGGGTATAATTTCATTCTTGTACACATGGTTTCGTAAGTACAATATATTGAGCACACTATAGTTCCTCTTGTATTTTGGTCATCTTTGTCAAATATCAGATGGCTGTCATTGTATGTGCTCAGGTTTCTGTATTCCATCCAGGCTCATTGATCTACATGTCTCTTTTGGTTTAGCATCATACTCCTTTTATTACCATATCTCTGTAATTTTACTTAAAATATGATTTGACAATTGTCCCAGCATTGTTTGCTGTTGTGGCTCAGGATTTCTTTGTTTCTCTGGATATTTTATTCTTTATTCACAGCAGCTAAAGTTGCCTCTTATAAGACGGTGCCATTTGTCAGAGAGACATGGATTGAGAAAGGGATCATGAGGCCTCACCTTCCCTGCTAAACAATGGGACACTGGCAGATTTTTCGGACAGAGGGTCATTCATTGACTTCAGGTGCAAACCTACTGGTGAGGCTTCCACTCGTCAAGGGGATCAACATAGAAACAGTTTAGGTTTAAACTCAGAAAGTAAGGGTCACAAAATAAAGCAAAGCATCATCAGTATGGAAAGGGACCTTCCAAGAGAAGAAGGAGGGGGTTGATGGGAGGGACTAACTACATTGTTGTCAGATGCTATTAGAAATAGCATAAGGAAAGGCACTTCTGAAATGTAAAATGAGAATGAAGGATTGACACCAAAGACAAGCAAAAAGCTCATCTTTGTTTCATAGTATCAGAGAACTAAACCAAAATATGCTTGTGTCTAAAGACTTTATGAAAGATAAATTTTAAACATGCCGAACTAGGATATTTGACTAAAGAAATTTCTAAGCTTCAAATAATTAAAGATGCTGTATGGTCTTCCCTGCAGGAAAACTATTTTTTCCAATCTCAGCATTTCTACATTGTCTCTAGTTCTTTGTGTGAGAAGGATTTTGAGAGAGAAAAGGAGAAAATGATAGGATTATATCATAACTTCAAAAATTAAGTCATTAAAAATGTAAAAAAATGTCATATGCTTTCCTTAGTTAAATAAAGGGTAAATTAAAAAGATGGAAATAATTTAAGGATTATAAGTATAATTAAAATGAAAAGGAAAGTAAAAATTTTGCAATATCCCCAATCTAGCTATATACAAAATTACAATGTGTGTTTGGCATAGCCCATCAAGGATGTTTCCTATGGACTATTTGATAAAAACAGAAAAGAAAAGAAAAAAAAACATATAATCAAAAGAAGAGTCAATTCTATTCATTCATCAAAGGAATTAGAGTGGGCCCATGTACTAGTCACATTTCTTGTTGCTTTGACCAAATACCTAACAAGAATAGCTAAGAGAGGAATTTGTTTGTAGTCCATCATGGCAGGAAAGGAGAAGCTGAGGGAGCGGAGTGGGAGGTTGCTGGTCCCCTTTGCCTGCTGTCAGGAAGCAAAGGGAAATGAATGTCGGTGTTCCATTAGCTTTTTCTTCTTTTTATTTCATTCTGGAACCCCAGACCACAGAATGTGATGTCCTTATTTAGAATGGGTCTTCTGACTTCGGTTAACCAAACAGATGTTCCGTAGATGTTCCCAGGAGTATGATCCCTCGGTGATTGCAGATTGTGTCAAGTTTGTACACAATATTAATCACCGTTAAATCCATAGATGTTTAGTAGAACTTTGAGGTGGTCTCTCTCAGGATGAAATGAGACAACTAAGTCCTTGTGTACCATGACAGTTAAGACTGATCATCAAATTGTAAAAAATTAGAATCATGTGGAAAACAAGCCTCCTTTATAGTAATGAGGGATATTCTAGATAAGGTTAACTGTGTGGAACAGTACCTTCCTGAAGTATGCAGCACTATTCCCTAGGCTCAGGACCTAGACTGAGTGAAACGGAGAGAGATATAATGATCATGGGCAATCATCATACTATGCTTCCTGACTGTGTATTCTACATGGACAACTGTGTCAAGTTCCTACATCCAGGACTACTCTGTCATGATAAGCTGTACTATTAAGTTGTCAGCCAAAATGAATTAGCTTTTCTTTAAATTAATTTTTTCAGGATATTTAGCATGGCAAATGTTCTGTTTGTTGTTTGTTTGTTTGGAATGGATCTTGTAAGACACATTCCCTCATCATTTATTGTTTAGATCCTCCTAACATCTTTGCTTTCTGAATCTAGAGAGCATTACTTTCCTTCCTCCTCCACCAATGAGTCTGATTAGCTTTTATTTAGCTGGATCCACCATTTCACTCAAGGAATAAAATGGAGAACATCTGCACAGTGATAATTCTTTCTATATGCAGAAGGAAAGCACGATTGTATCTCTCTATAATTCCACAGGATACAAATTACAATCTGGAGCACAGTGTCAAAATCAGTTCTAGGGCTGGTACATGTCCCTATATCCTCCAAGTAACTGTATTCTTTATATTTCAATAACTAACCTCATAGACTAATGGGTTCACTGAAATACATTGGTGGAATTGTATTTTTATTGTTGTTATTTTTTGGCCAGCCCAGCAGTGTATCATCTTGGAGAAAGTACACATTTGTTTACATCTCCCAAAGAAAAGTCATGTAACTATCTACATAATACCAGTAAGAACAAAAAGACAGATTATCAAATTATGCTATGATTCATAAAACTTTCATCACTTTAATATATGTGAGCTCTGAGATAGATATATACACTCTGGTAGTGATAGGAAGCCATATAACTTTCAGGTGCCATGGTAAATATTTCATACTCCAAATATGAGCCTTTCCCTACATACATTAATTTCTCTTTCTGTACCTGAAGCAATATTTTCATTGCATTCTAAATAAGAGATGTGATAGAAATACAGTATAACCAGAAACGAGTCCAGATAGGACTAATGAAATGTTCTGAAAAGTAGATTTGCTTCGACTGTCTCATTTCTAACACTATAATGTTAGTTCCATTGTGAATTAAGGTCAATGAGTTTAACCGTGTTTCTATAATTATATTAGAAAGATTTTTTTCAGAATATAGATAAATATCCAAAATGCAGATGATTGTTAAGTGTCATTGACACATGAAAGCATGTGCAGTTTGTTGAATAGTTACAGGCACTAATGCATATAAAACTAAATTGAAAATTTTATAGATAGTTGTTTCTTAATCCTCATTAGTTATGCAAATACATTCTTGATGTGGGATGTCTTTCTGTATGCTTTGAATATCATTCATTGATAAAGGCACTGTTTGGATTTTAGAAGTAGGCATCTTAGAAGTAGGTGGGGAAATCAGAGCATGGATAAGGGAAGGAAAATAGAGTCAAATGAGATGCAATCCAGCTACCCAAGAAGCAAGATGTAAATAAATAGGTAAGCCACGAGCAACATGGAAAGACAGATTAGTGGTAATGGGTTGAATTAAATGAAAGAGCTTACTAGCAATATGCCTGAGCAATAAACCAAGCAGCATAAGATTAATATAAACCTTTGTATGTTTATTTGGGAATAAGAGAAGGTGCAGACCTCTGGGATAAGCCCAAGAGGCTGGGCCAGAAACCTATTATTACACATTCTTATTCTAACATTTCTAGAACACAATAAGTACTTTCAATCTGTCAAGATACATGAAAGTCGCAATGTAAACAATATAAATGTTTCCTTTATAACAATTTTCACAAACATGCAAGTACGTATAATGAGGTTATATGTATACATCACACAATACACATCACATAACCACAAGATAAACACATCCATTTTCTCAAATGCTATTCGCTCTCATATTTAAACTGTAAACATTTAGTAATCTGTCTTCTATATTTTGATCATGAGGTAATATTGTTTCTAACTACCCAATGGTACAGCAAAACAGAACTTCTTATTTAAGGAGTGGGTGAAGTTTTGATTAAATGATGTTCTGAGAGACTGTTTCTTATTTGACATGAGCAGGCCAGGTCAAAGATCAAAGCATCAGACCCATAGAAAAATAAGAATTTATTTCCTCTAAGATTCAGAGGGATGGTAAAGCCTTCCCATGCTCCAAAAGTAAATACTGGTGTTATTGTACAAACTAGTAACTATAGCTTGCTTCTCACAGATGTTCACAACCAGAACTGACTAGTCTATGGACACCTTCTACCAAAATTAGTTAATTCCTCCCCAATATGTCATACATAAAAAGTATGCTAAGTTTCCAGGTTACTGGGTAGTTAGTTGGTACCACTCCATCAGAGGGCAAACAAACCACCTCACCACTGCTGTTTACATCACTTAGTAAGCATTATGCATTCTTTCCCAATCATCTTTTTACTCTTCCACATAAGGTAACCAGCATTACACTGTCACCTTGTAATAATCAACTTTTTGAGATTCCAGGAAGGAATCAGATGATGCAGTCCTTGTCTCATATGCCTATGTGATCTAATTTATGATATAATTATATATTATTTTAAAATATAGATATATGAAAATTAAAAATGGCACATATTAAATGTATAGGACCAACTTTTTGCTCACTTATTGAACCTCATTTAAATTTACTCAATTTTGCTTTTCAGTTCCCACAACATTTCTGGGGTCCTCTTGGCATTAACTTAAATTGATACTTAATGTGTTTTTATTAGGTAATTTATTGAACTAATTTAACATACAATTCAGGAAGAACTTTGAATAAAACAGAATTCAGAATGTACAGGGTAGAAAGAACTACTAGAAATTATTCACAATTCCAATATTGTGATAGTATGAGTTATGGTTCTGGAAAAATGACAACAAAAAAATAGATATTTAATTGAAAAGGCAAACCATTACCAACAGGTAATAGAAACATTATTCTAGAGGATACGTATAACTTGGGGGAACAGGGAAATAAATTTCGAAAGATGGAAGGCTTTGAGTGAAGCTATCTCTGTGTGATTATTTGGGACCAAGCAGCTGTGGGCACTTTCTTTGGGACAGCTGGTCTGGATCTTGTGGCTAGTCCAGGCCAGAGACTTCTTAATATAAGTGGGTCACATACACATGGGTATGCCTTAGAAATCCTAAAATGGGTCCCAGAACACAGAACCAAAGTTAAAAAACAAAAACCAGCTTCTTAGTTATGTCTCTCAAGTGAGACATGATACAGACAAATCCTGGCATGGTGTTCATGTTTGAGCTACAAAATGTTAGGCCTTCAGGTGTAACTTAGACTGCAAGGCTAGTTTCTGAAATCTTATAAAGACTCAGTTAAGCAACAAGCTACATAAGGAAGATTTAGGGTTTCTGTTTATTTGGAGAAAAGGGGGAAAGGGAACAGAGTCTAAGATGGCTTTTTAGTTTTAGTAGGAGCTTTTCTTGGGAGAGTTATTTTTACTGAGGGCAAGCAGAGGTGCAGCTCATTTAAAAGATGCCTCCTGAACTGACTCAGTGTTAGTGACAGAGCACTTGTGAGTCTTTTAAGAGGATCTGGTGCCAGATAATTATATGGAATTAATGAGCAGTGGGCATGGTGTTCAAGTGGGCACTTGGTGGCAATGTGGACCCTAAAATTCCTCAGAGTTGGGATGGCAAATATGGTTGCTTCTAGTAACTCTGCCTTGAAAATAAGCTCTCCCACACCAAGGAACAGGGAGGATTTGGGTGGATCTTGGTAGAGTCAACCATCCTAGCCATGCTTTTAATCCCAGCCACACCTTGTCAGATTAGAGATGTGGTCAGAATCAGGAAAAAAAGAGATAAGAAATATACAGTAAAGACTGATTCATAACAAAACAACAACAGAGAAATCAAGCTTCTAAATGGTTTATAGTGTTTTTAAATACATACATCTCTCTCTCTCTCCCTCCCTCCCTCCCTCTCTCTCTCTCTCTCTCTCTCTCTCTCTCTCTCTCTCTCTCTCTCTCTCTCTCTCTCTCTCTCTCTCTCATATATATATAAGCTTGAGAGAGAAAAGTATAAAGAAAGAGAGTCCTTAAAAAGGAATAGAGAAAAAAATATAATAAGCCACGTATAGATGAAAATTACAAAGAATCTCTGGATACTGTATGTTATTGTCTTATCTTTAAGTGTTTTGACTACAAAGAAAATAATAAGAGATACTAAAATATATTTGATTATAAATACTGCTGAATTAATCCAAACTGTGTATTTGTTAAATAAATTGACTTTAAAATGGAAATAAAATGATATTCTACTTTGAAAAAGAGGTTTTCTTTTTATTTCCACAGACAATAAGAAGCTGTTGATTTCTTCCTAGTTAAAGAATCTAAGGTTTGATAGAAGAAGAACCCCTGAAAAGTCTCTGATGGTAATGAATGTCTCAGATGATACAGAATTTCAGAGTACCTCTGATGCAGTTTTCTAGGAGCTCTGCATCCAAAAAAGCTTCAAGGATACTGGTTGAGATGAACCAGTCTTACAGACTACTCAACTAAGGACTTATCTATAGTCATAAATTTTTCTGTGGGTCCTTGTAAGATTACCAGTGCTCCCAATAAGTAGGAAGTAGCCTAGAGAACTCTGCCCACAATCCCAAAAAAATAAATGATGGATGTTTGATTTTGTTTACAGTGTTGGTAACAAGTGGTTTTATATATATATCAAGATATATATATATATATATCTTGAAAAACTATACAAAAAATAGATTTTGGGTTCTTGTTTTAAAGAAAAAAAAGAGGAAATAATGTAAGAGTATATGTTTGTACATTTTGATATTTGTCCCTCCTACTGGTAGAATAAAATGCTGACTGGCCAGAAGGCAGAAAGGAAGTATGGGTGAGGCTACCAGACTAGAGCAGATACACTAGCAGACACAGAGGAAAGAAGACAGCCATGCTGCTCTGAGAAAAGGTAGCAAGCTACATGGATAAACAGATTAATGAAAATGGCTTGAGTTAAGATGTAGTAACTAGTGAGCAATATGCCTGATGCATAAGCCAAGTAGCACGTAATTAATATAAACCTCTGTGTGATTATTTGGGGCAAAGTGGCAGTAGGGCTACTGGCTGGTCTGAACCTTGGGGCTAGGCCAGAAAGGCTCAGCCAGAAACCAATTATTACATCTATTAATGGATTTTCTACACAGTATTCATTCTGAAATGCATACACTTTACAAAAAAAATAAACAACTTGATTTGAGTAATGTAATAGTGTTAAATGTTAAATATTTGCACTTAGTTATTTCATATTCGTCTTATAATAGTCTTAGAAACAGCTTTAAAAGGCTCTTTGTAAGTACATGCATTGGAAAACCACTTTAACATAAAGTTCTTAATTTATAGGAACTAGAAATTTTGAAAAAAGTGTTTAATAAAGTAAGAAATATAGTTAATGTGCTACTGAAGCAATTAATTGTCTAAAATTTAATTTCAGTATTACTGATCTGATAGAAAATTTAGAATATTTTGTCCCTAATTCACTAATTTGTCTCATTAATATATTTGGAATTTGCCATCAAAATGTAGCTTAAAATCAGTCTACATATTTTATAGATAAATTATAGAAAATAAGTTTTCTCAAATTATCTAAGAATTTTTAAGCAACCTAGGATAAAAATCTGAGAAAAATTTTGCATTTGCTTCCTGGAATAGTACAGGCAATTACAGAATTGAGACAGATAAAACCAGAATTTTATTTTATTATTATTTTTTTCCTGCTCAATACTACCATTTGCAAGCAAGCTTGTTTCCAAAAGATGCATCTTGGGGAGATTATATGCAGGTATTTAAATACCTAGAAAATGGGATATAATTATAATATTCATTATAAACTATGAAAATTATATACTCTATCTAGCAGTATACTAACCTGCTTTGAAGTACTAGGATATTATCATGTAAAGTGCCACAAAAGACAATGTACAAAATCTTCATAAAATCTGTCCAAATTTAGAAATGTAAAATAAACTTATAAATGAAATATATAAATTTGACACAACAAATTATGTAACAATCCAAATACAGTCTGAGTTTGGAAAATGGGACACTTGCTTTTGCAAGTGCAATTTGTAGTTGGCATTAATTGTAAAGAATCTTTTCTCTACTTAGAAAATATCAACTGTTATATCTCTAAGATTTTTCTAGTCTAGATAATTGACTCCTGGAGAGTAAAAAGCTTCTGAGACTCTCAGTGTTGGCATTGGCTAGAAAGATAATTAGGTCTGCAAGTGTTTAACAATAAGATCACTCTTCCCAAATGGTTAGGCTCAATCTTTCAAAAGGGTCTAGGTCAGTTCTTAAATTAACTGGAGTAGGCAGCTCAGCCCTAACATGGTACAATATTAATGTGCTTCTAAAGTTAAATGCTGGATATATTAATTAGGCTCAGATTTTAAAGAGATAATACATTAGAGAGCCATGTGAGCATCCCAAATTTCTGCTCACCTACATCCCATCAGGATGTTCATGAGCAGTAAATAAATTTTCCAGTCATGCTGCATTTAATGAATATTATAAAGCCTAAAGTTTGACTAAATTAATTCAATTTTACCATAATATCTGTCACATTGGATTAGTCAAAGAAGCAGTAAGTTTAACTTCCAGTCTTACTGTTTATGGCAAGAATTCCCAGCTTACATTATTTTTCTTAAATACCAAAGCTAGAATACCAGTGGAACTCAATGTATTTTCTCATAATACCATAGAATATTTGACTGACAGAGAAGTCTAATCTTATTTTCATGATGTAGGTAAGCATTTTTGTTATCTTCACTAAGTATTCAAAACTTGACTCCTAAATTTAGTTTTCAATCTCACATTTAAAAAATAACATATTGTCCTCTTCAATAAATCAGAATGTACAATGTTATAAATTAATGTTAAGGATCCCTTAAGCAAACTATTGTGTACTTTTAAATATTTGAAATACATTTTATTTTCTTTGTAATACAAACCACTATGTGATGGTTAAATTATAGTAATCTCTATAAGCAATAATAATAACACTTGTCAAGACAATGGTCAATAAATTATTTATGTCAATAAGTGGAGAAAATGGAGTTGGTTTGGCCTCTCTACCTAGAGAGCCATGCTTTGCAAACTTTTCAGGTTTCAGTCCATGACTCCTAGGGTACAGAGTACCTTCCAGTTCCTGAGAATCCGATGTGCTCCCTCATGCAGTGAAGCGCTCAGGCTGCTAGGTGTTTCTCGGTTTATTCCCTTGTGATGGTTGGTGATGAAAGTTTGACAGGACAATTGGTTTGTCTTGGGCATTAATCTTGTGTTCCCTATATGGCTTAAAAACTTAGCTGATTGTGCACTTACCATTACATTCTGTTTCTGATACAAGTATAAAAGGTATGTTTACTATTTAAAATAATTGTCACAGCCTCAGTTCTTCTGTGGCCCCTCCAACCCAAGCCAGATTTCATTCTTCATGGTCATTCAGGAGACTTTGGGCCAGTAAATAAACATATAAATAGGTACTAAGAGCTTAGAAGACAATAATCACATAGTTCATTTTCTAATACTAGATTCCCATTATATGGCACAGTACTTATCAGATAATCAATGAGTTGAGAGAAATATTTCTACTAGAGCCCCCTTTGAAATTATTTACCTCTTTTCTCAAATAATTTTTTTCTCATGCTCAATTATACTTTTTATTAGCAATCTCATTCCCTGGAAGGTTGTGTGATATGGGAATGTATTTCTGTATGCTGTGAATATCAATCTTTAAATAAAGGAGCTGTTTTGGCCCATGACAGGCACCATATAAAAAGTAGGAGGGGAAATCACAACATAGATAGAAGAAGTAGGGCGGAGTCAGACAGACCCAGCCAGAAGCCCAAAGGAGCAACATGTAAGAACACAGGTGAGCCACGGGCCATGTATGTGGCAGACAGAATAATGAGAATGGGTTGAGTTAAGATGTAAGAGCAAGCTAGCAACGTGCCTGAGCCATAGGCCAAACAGCATGAACTTAATATAAGCATCTGAATCAATTTTGGTGCCTAAGCAGGGGTGAGTGGCTAAGAGGTCTGGGGTTGCAGGTCTGTGGATCTGGACCTCTGGCTGCCCGAGACCAAGAAACTTCACTACTACAGATGGCGTCCAATGTGGGTTGAATATTCAGTTAAAGCCTGAGAAAGATTAGAATGTGCTCTAGATCACAGAAACTGAGCCAAAGTAGGATCCAAATTGTGTATCTGAAGTGGGTCATTGTACAGATAGCATGGCATCCAGGCCACATTGCAAATGGTGCCAGCGGACTGGCAGCAGGCAGTCTAAGCTGTAACCAGGCCTTTTCCTGAAATCTCACAGAAGACTCAGTAGTGTGTGATTGATTTACGGTTTCTGTTTTCTTTGAACAAAAAGGAAACAAAGACAGTTTCTTAGTAGCAGCATATTCTTGAGTCTGCTCCATTTGCTGGTGGCTAACAGAGACCGGGTCCCTTTAAAAGAACTTACTGATTCAGCTTTATCTGCAAAAACTATGTGGCTCTTTAAGAGAGTGTGAGTATTGTAAAAGCTCTTCTAGTTGAAAGATGATTAAGGATTCACAATAAAACAGATTCAGATGGAAAAAAAAAACCTGTAAATGGGTTACAATCTGTGTCAAAGGTATATAAGCTTCAGAGAGAAGAGAAAAAAGGTACAGAAAGTCTTTAAAAAATAAATAGAGTAAAAAAAATATAATAAGCCATGTAAAGATGGAAAATAAACACTAAATCTAGATTTTGGTTATTATTGTGTTTGCTTTTAAATTTTTAACTATTAATGAACTAGCTGTAGAAAGACAATGGATTGCCAAGGCTGCTACGTTAAACAAGAATATATATTTTAAAGGTATTTTGATTTTGAAATTTGTGTCTAAGGATTTATTGCTTTGGAAGACTTCTGCTTTTGTTTCCACAGAAGATGAGAACCTGTGGATTGCTTCCAGGCAAATGTGGTTTCATCAACCAAGACCCCCTGAATACGCCTCTGATGGGAAGAGATGGCCTTATCAGCTTCAGAGCTGCAGATTATGATCCAGTCTCAAGAATCCATGAGATTTTCAACACCTGTAATCAGCAGAAAGTAGTAATAGAAAATTATGCCCAAATTCCAAAAATATTGTTTATAAATGTTTGTTATCATTATAAGTGGTTATAGTCATAGTTATCTCTTCCTAAAAAGAAAAAGGGGATATAGTATATGAATTATTTTTTTAAAAATTAGATTATTGAATTTACTTAGATCAGGAAATCAGCTGTTAATCTCAAAATGTTTTACATTGGTATGGATTTTGGTTCATTGATACAAATTTAAGGTCAATTCTCTTATGATGTATGTATTTTTCTACTCTTGTTTAAGATATGATGTTTATGTATCTGATTCAAAATTGTAATGTATAATTAAAAATTCATGTTAGTTAGATTTTTAGGTATTCAAAGATATAATTCAATTAGATAGGTAATATTCAAACACTTCTAAGACCTACAGAATATGGCATTTAAAATGTTTTAAGAACTTAAGACTTTTCTGGACAGTGAGACAGGTCTGCTCCAGGCAACACCAATTTACTTCAAGAGAAAAACGGGCATCAAAGAAACTCCATATGGAGTCTACTCTCTTTGTGGCAATGGTTAGCCACTGGACATGAACCTGTTGTAATATTGATTGCATGACAGTATGCTGTTTAAACTTGACATGTAGTTTCCATAGGAAGGTGACCTCTGAACTTTGGCAGAACAAGCCAAGATGGTCATTCAGGTTCCTGCTTTGCAGAGAAAACTGTCAGAAATTTTTCAAGACTCAAGGAGAAGTGACTGATAAATGGGCAGAGCAGATTTCCTGCTTCACTGAGATGAAAAGAGACTCTGGGCCTGTAGGCTGAAGATGGATGCCCCAACTTTTTAAAGTAACTTTTGGTGACTCTCCAGGAAGATAGGTGTCATCTCTGTCATTTCTAGATTTTGGAAGTTGCTTGCACTTCCATTTTACTTGGGTAAGTATATCCTTCTGTGGTCTTTGATGTAGTTGAAGATTAGTTATAGGTATAGTTTTTCTTAGTCATTTGAAAGATATATTGGATATGAAACTTTAGATTCACAAGATTAAGGTAAATGATAGACTATTTTTTTTTAATTTTGCTAAATACAAATAGACTAGACATTGTAACTATAATTCTTGCTTGATAGCTATTTTGTCATATGTAAATTTGCTATGTTAAAATTGAAACCTTTTTGATTAGACAAAAAGAGGGAGGTGATATGGGAATGCCTTTCTGTATGCTGTGACTTTCAATCTTTAAATAAAGGAGCTCTTTTGGCCCATGACAGGCACCATAGAAGAAGTAGAAGGAGAAATCACAGTATAGGTAGGAGAAGCTGGGTGGAGTCAGACAGACTGAACCAGAAGCCCAAAGGAGCAACATGTTAGGAGTAAAGGTGAGCCACCGGCCATGTGGCAGACAGACTAATGAGAATGGGTAGAGTTAAGATGTAAGAGCAAGCTAGCAACGTGCCTGAGCCATAGGCCAAAGAGCATGAAGTTAATATAAGTATCTGAGTCATTTTTGGTGCCTAAGCAGTGGCGGGCGGCTAAGGGGTCTGGGGCTGCAAGTCTTTGGGTCTGGACCTCTAGCTTCCTCGGACTAAGAAACCTCATTGCATTTGTTGTATATTTTATAGAGAATAATAGAAGCTACTTTAGTATATAGCAAATGCTACTTAACTATAATTAATCTTTCCATAATTCATCATAATTAAATCTTAGACTAACAGATAACTAGAATTAGTGTGTTTTAAGATATTAAACATTAGTGTTCAGCTATATCATCCCTGTCTGCTAAATTGTAGCAACCCTAATTTCATGTATAATCAGACAAGTCTTTCAACTACACACCTCAAATCCTGGTTCTTACATCATGTAGCATCTGAATTTGGTTATACTTCATTTTTTGAAATAAATTAACATTAACATTACAAATATGATAATGGTTTATAACATTCAATGTGAGTATATTTAGAATTATCAGAAAGAGAGCCCTGCCTCTGGAGATATCTGTGAGGGTGTTTATACCAGGGAAGTTTAACTCAGGATAGAGTATCTACCCTAAGTGTTGTTGGCACCACTCATTGGGCCCAGATCATAAACTGAATAAATATAAAAGTAATTATGATCATAAACAATCATAGTGATCTGCCTCCTGATTTTGGACTCAATATGACACACTATCTCATGTGGACACCTCCATTTTCCCCATAATGAACTATGCCCCAACATGTGAGGAAAAAATATTACCTCAGTTGTTTTTGTCATTTTTCCCCAGAAAGAATATAGATAGTTTATATAGTTAAATTTTAAATTTAATCTGCTACTTAAATTTAGATAAATTTATTTAATAAAGGAAAATAAAAGCATCTAACTAGAATGTTTCTTAATGATGAGTCTGGTTGATTAATAGACAACACAATATTTTGAAGTACAACTTCTCTGAAGAAATTTATTATATCTCTAATACTTTCACACACTTCAGCAAAGAGTCCTGGTCTTCACTAAATAGTTTGACTTTTATTGCTTGCTTTAAAACTTTCCACATTTTGTCTTTATTATTTGTAATGCATTTACATTCTCATTTCACTCCACTAAATTGTTTTAAACATTTGATAATTAGTATTTATATATGTCAGTTGCGAGTTCACTGATTTTTTTGTCTTTTGTTTTATAAATTTGCATTCACTAATACAATGTCTTACTAACTTTTACTAATGTAATTTCTAACTAGAAGCATAAGCAATGAAGTGTCTCACAAAAGAATGAGACTCAGGGATAGATCTCTGAAGAAGTTGGAGATATTAGAGGGAATAAACACCACAGTCAAATCTTACCCAACTGTCTTCTAGCTTCCTCAGCCTGGATTCCCTTGGAATAGCCTTCTCTGTGTTTGAATCCCCTCTTAAGTATTCTTTTGGTAATTAAGGCATGGCCCCACCACACCTGCTTGGGACCCTGGAATTACTTCTATAATCTGAAGTGACCTTGACTCAGTTAGGATTAAGGGTGTAGGTCACCACTCCCAGGATACTCCCTGTGCTGAGATTAAAGGTTTGGATCATCACTCTCTGATTTTCCTAGACTGACTGTGGTTAGAGCTCTGGAACTTCTGGAGCTTTTACTAACCTCCCACATAGACTGTGGGTAGATTCCCTCTGATATTGCCAAAACTTCTGAAACTTTATTAACTCCCTACAATGAAGTAAATACTTTAAAAGATTGTAAAGATTTGTGTGTATGTGTGTGTTTGTATGTATGTGTGGGCTGTGAGAGAAAGGCAGACAGATAAACATACAGACAATAGGCAAACAGAAAGATACATCAAAATAAAATTCATTCACTCCCATTTTTTAAAATAAGTTTTATTTTTCTGTAGTTTAATTGCCAATTAACTTTATTAATTTATTCTTTGATTTTAATAATTTTTTCTCAAGAATCACCTTAAAATGTCAAACACAGATGTTCTTTGCTGAAATAAAATTTCAGCTGACTCTATTTACACCAATGTTTTGAGGCTTTTTTTCTCTTCTGCATCTGTCCTAATTGGTAAAAGAATCCAATCCATCTTTTCCTGCATGTACCCCTTACTTTACCTAACCTAATTAGTACACTCTCTGTTGCTTTAGATATAAGATACAGCTCAAATATATAAGTTCCCCATTGTTCATTATTTGTCAGAAACTGCCCTCCTGAAGTGAAGTCTTTAGATGCACTTCCAAATCAAATAAGGAAACAAACAGGAAAAAGTGAAGCAGTTGAACAAGTAAGCAACTTTTCAGCACCTTCTCTGGCATGGCAAAGTTCTAGACTCTCAGAATACATCAAATAAAAGATAGAAACCCCATAATTCATGGTTCTTCTATATACTGGCCTGTCCAATAGATCTATCATAATGGATATCAAATGTTCATTATATGTACTTCTAAAAGAGATGATATCCTTGAGACACAGGTGGTTGTTGAGCAGGTCAGCAGTATGACTTTATTTGATTTTAAGAAAGGTAAATTTAATCACCACAGGTGACTATGAGATATTGGACCACATAGTATAGTTATGCAATGTTTATGCGGATGTTTCCTTGGGTACAGTGAGAGAGGGGAAGTTGCATGAGTGTGACATAGAAGAAAATGGACAAAATAAGAGAAGAAAATGGAAGTGACCTTTTATTTTTAGAACTTATATTTTTATTTATTTCTATTATGTTATTTTCACAACTCCTTTCTTCCCTCAGTTCTTCCCAGCTACCCATCATTAAAGTGCTGCCCCCTCACTAGACATGTTAATTCTGGAGATGAACTTCACACCTAGGCAAAAAAAAAAAAAAAATACCAAAACCAACCAACCAATCAACCAACCAACAAACAAACAAAACTTCTTCCTGGGGTAAGGTCTCTTATTGGTTTTCCAATGAAGAGTGGCTAGATATGAAACTATATACAAAGGACAAAAAATAGACTCAATATTTTGAATTTATATATAATAGTGCACAACTCACACATACACCTGTGTGTGTAAAAAGTGATATAAAGAAGAAATTATCAAATTCTCAAACCATTTTAAGTTTTCAGAATTGTTAAATTGACAATTATAAAAGCTAGAAGATAAATGAGACCTTAAAATATGTAATTAAGTTGTAAAATATTCCTTTTAATGCTAAGAAATCATATTGGTGTCAGGATTAATGCTTGAATATCATTTAATGTCTTTATATAGATAATAACTATAAAAAGTCATTAATTAGTGTCTATTTACAGTTTTATTTTCAAAATTAATTGCCTAAGATAAGATGTCCTCCCTCCTCTTTGATTATGGGTTTATATAATGAAAGCCACGCCTATGAAGTAGTCTCTCTTTTTTATAAAGGGAAAGTAGATGCATTTTTCTAATAATTAATCTTCATATCAGTCCATGGCTTTCCAGGCCAGCAGAAACAGTCTCTTACATTTTGGTGCTTATTAGTTAATCTAACACAACAGTAATTTTTTAAAAAACAATGATATGTTTCAAATCCAAATCAACTGTGTTATGTAATTACTGATTGCTCTTATATCTTTTTACCAATATGTAACACTAAGTTATTGTGAAAGCATTATATCTACTTTCACACAAATAGGTATGTACAATGTAGGTATATACAATATCATCCACTTTAATTTAAATATAGGTCATTGTTTAGTTAGCTTTCATATATTCCTCTCTACACACTTTTTTTTTTTTGGCCAGGGCATGCTGGTAAATTATTGAAAGTTTGAAGAAGCATCAGAATAAAAATATATGGTGAATGCTGCCCTCATATAGATAAAATTTATTTTCTCAGGTCTATCAAATTTTGGTTTCTATTTCTCTTTCTAGTCTCTTAAGGAAGTGACTTATGCTATGGCATATTTCTTCCAAATAATACTTTAGAAATAAAGACAAGTATCAATAAATTTCAATTGTAATTAATTCAAGATCTCAATGACTGAATGTAAAAATAATTCAATAAGTAAATAAAGAAAACTTTTAAATATCTCATATTCTATATTTCTATGACAAAAAAAGTGTTTTAATATAATTTTGTTCTTATCAACTATAAACCGTTCCTTAATTCAAGATTAAAAATTTCTTTTCTATGACAGTGTTAAAGAGAATTATCTGATATTTTAGGTCTGTTTAATATGTTTCAGAAGTCTTTTAATGTTATACTGTACCTAGAGCCTTTCACAGAGAAAATTTGTGGTTTAATACACATCCAAGGTTACATATGAAAGTAGTAAACACACTATTAACCATGATTCCTGAGTGTTGTTGGGTATACACACACACACACACACACACACACACACACACACACACACACACACACACACACACACTTCTGTTTCTGGCAGTTCTTATCATATGAACTGAAAGAAGACTGATTATAAAGAATTTTCTCCATTCCTTAGAGTATGTAGACGGAGTTTTACTTTCAAGGCGCCAGTCCAAAATTAATATTTATTAGAATATAAATTAACACTCACGATATTAGTAACAGCTTATAGTGGCAACTGAACAAGGACTAGTGCATCCAAGCTATAGACTAGTGATGGACGCACTATGGAAGGACGATGGATTCTGATTCTGTCTTTCCAACAGCCAGCAGCCAGGAACCAGGAAGAGAGTCCTCGTGTCCCAGCAGACACTTATCAATGGGGTTGGCCACACCCCCTCCAGGAGCCCAGGACCTTATCAGCTGACAACTTAATCCCGCCACATCTCCCCCTTTTGTCTAACTAAGAAGGTTCTAAACTAAGACTATGTACAATAGGAATTATTATGAGTTAGTAACCATAAATACCTATTCTTCAACCCCTTTAAGACCTGAGAAGGAAGATATATCACTTGAAAGTCAGAAGTACATGGAAGTAGTGGCTTCCAAAATTTGGGAGAGGACAGCAACACAGCTACCTGGACATTCACCTCTGGTTTTGTGCACCATTGGAGCACATATTGGCTACAGGCCTATGGTATCTGACAGATTTCACAAGCAGGGCAATTTTGGAGGGACTGTCTTATCCTGTCCAGGCAGATTTCATCAGTTTCCATGCATCAACACACCCCCTCCAGGAGCCCGGGACCTTATTGGCTGACACCTTAATCCCGCCACAAGAGTATTTGTCATTTGGCACTACAAACATTTGCTAAGTTAATATTAGTTAGGCATGAAATTGTATGGGATGATCCACTCATTGCTTTCCAGGCTGAGCAGAAAGAGCATGGAGATGACTTCCTCACTCCAGATCTCTTGATATAAAGGAGACAACCAACCACAAGGCTGTTATGGTGTACGAGTAAAGTAAAAATATAATGTTTGTTCACCATTGTACTGAGCAAATACAGACTGGGGAAATGAAAAAGAAACGTAGGCAGAAAGCTTTATTGGCAGAGGAGAGATGCAGATAAGAAAAGATGAGAATGTTGAGGAACAGAATGATGTGAACAGCCATCTCACCACCTGATTCCAAGGTGAAGTCCAGATTTCCAATGTAACCAAGGGCCAGTCTTGGTCCAAGGCTCTGAAGTATCAAAGGGGCTTATGTTGTTCTCTGTGGCTTCAGTGTCCTCTTCCTACCCAGCCTCTGGAGTAGATGGGGGCTGATAAAATATTAATTTTTATACAAAATAATGAGCACCATAACTGTTATAAACTGAGTTTTTCATGTGTTTGTTTATTGCAAGTAATAGATAACTGACTCCAAACATCAAGAAATTCAGTACTTTTAGATTCTGAACTATTATCATCATTGAATTCAATATTAGTATTTTAATTCATTACATAAAAAATATTTTTCTTGTTTGTGTATATCTTAGGGTTTCTAATGCTGTAAAGAGATATGATGCCCAAAGCAACTCTTACCAAAAAAAACCCCATTTAATTTGGGTGGCTTGCTTATAGCTTCAGTGTTTTAGTTTATTATAATCATGGAAGGGAGCATGGCAGCACACACTCTTGCATGATACTGGAGAAGTAGGTGAGAGTTCTACATCTGCATGCAAAAGGAAATCAACTGAAACACTGGAGAATATCCTGAGCATTAGAAACTTCAAAGCCTATCTTCATAGTTACATGCACTTCCACATACCTACTCCAACAAAGCAACACCTCCTAATAATGCCACTCCCTAAGTGTTTATGGAGTCCAGTTGCATCCAGGCTACCAAATGTGTCTATGGTTTCTTGTCTGACAATGTTGTTTTGAACAACCAATAAGAGGGCTTACTCCTGGAAGAGGTAAATTCTTTTTTATCCAAGAAGTCATTAGCTGCCAGTAGTACATTATCTAGTAATGGGAATCAAGTTTTCCCCCTCTGATATTGCATATTCATTGTTATTGTTATTGTTATGGTCATGTTTGTGCAGATGTTCCCAGAATAAAATACTGCACTGCAAGCTTGATAGTATTCTGGCACATAGAATATCTCTGCCAATTCTTACCAGAGATTCCCTGAGCCACAGGCAGAAAATAAAAGGAGATGTAATATAGATATATCTGTTGGGTCTGTGTTCCTCTAGATCTGTTGATCTGCTCATCTGGCCAGCTTTCACTTTCTGCAATAATTTTCATTTGATGAAAAGAGGCTTCTTTGATGAGGGTCTGTGTCTACAGTTATCTTCAGACTTAAGGATAGGATTTAGAAAATAGTAAGGCATATATGCTAGTATGGAAAAGTGATAGTAGTGGATTCTTTTCTAATATCCATGACTTTATTAGCTCCAGGGAGTTTTCAGTGCCAAGTATTATTTCCCTCCTATTAAGTGGGACTCAAGTCTAATTTTACAGTCCTTTGTGACAACCAATATCTGAGTTCCATTGACTATACTTTTAAGTATACCTTACCAACCTAATGATTGTTGTGATTCATAAGTGATTTGGCTATGTAGGATTATTTCTTTTCTTTTTTGGCTGCCTTCATAATACTTTCTGGTACCATATAAACCAGATGGTTGAAAGAGGCGGAAAAGTTTGAGCTGAAATCATTCAAGTCTGTGTCCTAAATGTGTGATATTTTTAGCAATGGAGGCCCACCCTCAAACCCTAAGAAGCACCTAAGAGCTACGTTGATAGTTTATATTGTTTTGGAAGTCACTTGGACTACCTTGACCAACTAACTATTGTCATCTCTGACACTGTGTGGAGCTATTATTAGTTTTTAAATCTTGTGGAGAATATCACCACCATGGTGTGTGTATGTGTGTGTGTGTGTGTGTGTGTGTGTGTGTGTGTGTGTGTGTGCATGAGCATGTGTGTGTGTGTGTGTGTGTGTGTGTGTGTGTGTGTGTGTGTGTGTGTTTTCCCTCTCTATCTCTTTCCCCAGGTGTATAATATCTGATTTTGTAATACACTCACTCTTCTTTTCTAGCCTTTCTGGATGGAAACCATTGTGGTAACTTAGTTCACAGTGCTATGTTTTGTAAATAAAGGATAAATTCTAATTCATCTTCTCACTATCAATTTCCATACCCACTCACTACCTCTTCTTATAATTACATTCACGTTTCTCAGAATATCTTCCTTAAATATGTCCATATTCAAACCAGGTATAAATACTTTGTAATATGCTTTATAATCTTACGCCTATTTAACCTTAAATGGCATGTTAGAAAAGGCAATGAAGTCAAAGTGATAATATAATAATATGGATATAGAATGCATCATCCACCCCAGCATATGCACAGAGTTTTGCTATCATGTTTATAAAGTTTCAAAGAATTTTGTCCCTAGAATCTAAGGATGAATATGCAAAGAAGGACATTCCTAAAATGTTTTGTGACATTTTGGGTAAAGTAAGATAGAATGTGTTGTGCATTAGAAATGACACATAATTTATTATTGTTTAAGTGTAAGATTTGTTGAAGGGAGTTTCAGGAAATCAATCCAGATAGGTGACAAGAGAAGAAACTGGAGGAAGCATTTTTGACATATCATAATCAAATTGCTTTAAAGTATAGTGCAGTAAAGAAATATAAATGAAAATCTGCCAATTTTAAAAAAGAAAGATATAAAGAAAACAAACACAAGGACACAAGAGCAGCGGAAGATATTGTCTCAGAATTCACTCATGGCAGAGGATAAGAGAAAAGCATCCTTGAGATGTTAGAGAATAATGTTAAATGCACAAAAGCTAAGGTATTACCCTCAGCAAACATTTTCCTAACTTGATAAGATACAATAAGTTGTTTGACTTCTTTTGGGTTAAAAAAATAAAAATTAACCAAAATAAAGTTATACCAATTATTCAAATTTAAATCCCAGTTGACTTAATCAGAATAGAAAACTCTGGGTTCTCTAAGTGTGCAGTAGATAGAAAAAAAAATGACAAAATAATGTGAGAGAAATAGAAAAGCAGATGATTTTAGAAGAGAAAAATTCAAAAATTAAATACCGTAGTAAAAGCTATTTCTTTAGTAACAATGTAAATGGTAAAAAACAGGTTTAGACCTCCACATAAAGCACACATTATTTAATGAAAGAAAAAATTTTATACTTCATTTATGGTATGATGAGATATGTAGAAAAATTTCAAACAATGAGTATATGATCAGTTGGCTATATATAAGAGAGTCACATAAAAGTGAAGTGGACCCCTAGGCTAGATGTTACAACAGTTACTCAGTGAATGAGAAAGTCTATAAGAGAAAGAAATCCTCTCTTCTAAAGGGAAAGAGGAATTTTTGTAGAAACACACAAAAACATAAAAGAATAGCAGTCAGCTGCCACGAGGAGGGGTGATTCGTTTTGATGACTGTGTCCTAAGAAGGGAAAGGAGAAGGCTTGTCCCAAAGGTAAGCCATATAGGCAAAGGCAAAGGGAAAAGACTGGTACAAGCTCACAGCCCTCGAAAACTATGGCCCTGTTACAGGTTTTAGTGAGATAGTAATTCCTTCAGAGGATATGCCAGTAATGGAAAGGAATTCAATTTGTCATTCTTTACTCAGAAGGCACTGGCCAGAAACCGTTTTATGAGGTATTTTATTGTAAAAACTAAGCTACACTGGAAGCCTGGGAACAGGGACAACTGCAAGTAAGACCCCAGAGACAGCTGTTGTGTGGGGGGTGCAAGAAGCATGGGAAATGATAGATGTAAGAGAAGGCAGTGAAGTGCATAACCATTTCCTTTGTGACTGGGAGCAGATATCATCATCTGAAGATAACGCTACTGTTTAAATACCCTAAAAACAAGATTAGTGGACAGTGTCAAAATGCATCTATCTGCCTTTCAATGCTGTAGAAACTGTGAACTGGAGATCATGCCCACATTGTAATAATACTTACCATGAAGACATTCCATACTGATCTCATTGTTTTTGCTTTCTACTTTGCTACTGTACTTGGAATACATATCCCAGATAGAACATCTCTTACTCAATGGACAATCATTTGTGGAGTTCAGGAAGGCAAGGTAACTTGTCAAAGTACACAGATTGCAAAGGTAAGTGTGGTCAAACTATGCCTCTGGTGTGCTAAAAAGGTAAGCATTTAAAATAACTACAGCTCTGAAAGACATTAGATACTTGCCCCATACAGTATAAGCAAAGCATAAATTATAAACGTAACCAGAGTTTAAAAGCTAGTTATCCAATTACATAGACAAGGAAGCCCATCATCAAGGATACAAATAACCACAAATTCTGGCATGGATATACAAGGAACCCTTGTACGCTGCTGGTAGAATATAAATTTCTAAAGTAACTCTGGAGGTTACTAAAAAAATAAGCTAGAAATAGGAACTTTCTTATGAAGCAGCCATATTCCTGGCCATGCAACAAAGTAGTCTACATCCTAGTACAGAGACTTTTACATATCCATGTCTCTTTCAGCTTTAATAATAGCTCAGAAATGGAAGCAATCTGATGCCCATTAACTGGTTAATTAATAATGACTATATAGAACCTATACACAATGAAATTTTATTCACCTTTCGCAAAAGTAAATACAATTGAAGAGAAATACACTAAATAAAATAACCAAGGCTGAGTGTTCTTTTTCATGTGTAGAACCAAACCTCAACTCATTACTTTAATGTGTTTAACTTAGAGCTCCTCAAGAAGCCAGGAAACTTGAAAGGGGATATGTGGGAAACATAAAACATAGAATAAACTAAGCAAATAGATGGAAATAGGTAATAATACAGGCAAAACTTCAAATAGGGAGAAGGTGGAGATTAAGAGAGAAATGGGGATGAAATGAGGTAGCTAAATCAAAACTGAAAAAACCACAGAGAAATCCCAAGTCTGGATAGCCAATTAAAATTGAGGCCTCAAAAGATAGATAATAATGTCCATAGAATTAGTATATTTTTAAGTGTAAGTACAGGTTTGCATAGGAATTATCAGTTAAGGAGATGCCAGAGGTCACAACAAAGCAAACTTTGCCATGGCTCTTGATTATTCACTAGACCTATTTGAAAATACCCAAACAGATAAAATTACCACACACCTCCAATGCAAAATTATTCAGAAATGAAGCTGGAATTGGGGTAAAACCTTCCTCATTGATGGCTGACTTTCATATAGATGATACTGCAAACAATACTGGCTAGGGAGTACAGGTAACAACAGTTTTATTATTATTATTATTATTATTATTATTATTATTATTATTATTAGTTCTTTTTTCCAACACTAACCTACTAGGCAAGATATTTCCATTGTTCCAATAGGAACACAGCTGCTATGGGGATAAGTTTACCTCTCCCTGGTTCATTTGAGGCTCACTCCAAAGAAGAAAGTAAGTTCTAGTAATGTGAAACCCGACCAAATCCTACAACTGAGGAGGTCATAAGTTTCAAGACAAAACTTACTAATGATAGTTAACAAAACTGATATAACATCAAAAGTTCTTCCAAAAAAATTTTATACCCACAAACAAGGGCTACTTGTAAGGTGTAATGAGAGAATTGGGACCATGACTATTTAGAATTATTACAGAAGTACCTTTTTAATTCTTCCTATGCTTATTTTCTCATCTTTTCTTTGACCTCTTTAAGTGACTAAATGTAATGGTTAAAAAAAAATAACACATTTAGAAGACATTGACTGTTTAATGAAAATCACACTGCAAGGCATGGGCTTGGATACCTCCCAATGAGTTATGGATCAGTGAGGCCACAGGGGTTTATCAAACAACACAGACTATTACTATTGCCCTTGGTTACCAACAACACATTTTGGCTGCAGGACAGAGAAATCAATCTCAAACTGACCGGTAAAATTCTCTGTTGGGAAGCTTTCATCACAATAGACAGTGTTTTGTTAGCTGCTAAGGAAAAATATAAGGCATCAACAGTATTACTTAGCATAGGACCCTGAAATTGGTAATGGTAACCTTCCAGGCAAGATGTGCTAGATGGTGCATAATATCATGAAAATTATTGGGTGACTAAGTGTAATCCGATTGAATTTGAGGTCTGTTTCACAGGAGGGAATTTCATACCTGGCTCAAAAATCACTAAAAGCTAATTTGGCTCGAGAGATCAGAGGTCTTATAATTAAACCATCTGTTGTTATTTTGATACATTGTCAAGTTTTATATTATTGCCCTCTAAATATTTATGTTGATACCCATAGACTCTGGCTGCTCTCAGACCTTTACCAGAGAAGCTTCTCTTGTGGTGGACAATAGACTGTATAAAGATCAAAACTAATCAAAATGCTGAGAACAAAAAACCAAGCATACAGCCCTAAATGGGGCATCTTTATCAACTCTACTTCACCTAAAACACAGGGAACATCATGGAAGATGAGGCAGAAAAAAATTTAAGAGATAGTGATGTGAAGTTTTGCTGTGACATGCTGTTTCCTGGACACAGCATAACCTTAACTCTGATAAATGCACAGCACTTGTGGCTTTCTGTCTGATATCTGTACAAGCGGACGACAACTCCAACTCCAAAGTAGGTGGGAGATAGTCCTTTCAGGAGCCACTTCTTAATGAGGATCTGTTTTGGATGATGGCTTCTGGAAATGAAGCATCATCCTATTTTTTAAGGTGTGGACATGTGGAGGATTCCAGTGCTCCAACGAATAGGCTGACATCCAAAGATATATGGGCAACATAAATCAGATTTTGAGAGTAATCAAAACACAAAACCACAAAGAAGAAAAAAGAAAATACATGAGTGGTAGGGGGAAGTGTTATGGTTTATGATAGCAAGTTGGAGGAGGAAATTGGAAATTGGGGAGTATATCATCATATTTCATTGTATATATGTATGAAATTCTCAAGGCTAATTGTATATTTAAAAAGAAGTTATCTAAAGAAAGTCAGTAACTCTTTATACAGATATTATATAGCAATAATTATATTAGAAAAACTGTCATGATTATAAGTATGTGATAATTGTATAATATAAAAGCTTTCAAAAATATGATCTTTTACTTTAGGAAAACACTACTTACCCATATGTTTGTTAAAATTAAAATACCAATGAATCAGCATTACTAGCATAAAGTCACATTATATATTGATTATAACAGATACAATTTCTCAAAAAAACAAAAAAAATCTCAATTTTCTTATCTTCATTTGAATAGTATAAAATAAAAGTGAAATGTTGGAGTTTATGAATGTAACTCTAAGACATCACAAATGTAGAGGCAGTTAAATCAAGTTTATCATTATTTAAAAAAAACTTAGTATTTTTTTAAAAAGTAATGCAGTATCTCTTAGGTATACCTTTAAAACTTTCTTAGTGTCTTAAAACTTTACTTGAAAGAATTGAATGTCTCACTTTCTTAATCAAGATTCACATGGTGATGTGCATTTCAGTAAAGCATGTTTTGTAAGCAATGAGAAATTTATTTCTTCTCTATAGTTTTAAGATCCACCTGATTGGACTTCCGGTACAGTGTGCATGCATTTCTGTGCTGCTGTCCAAATCAAATTGCTCTAAGAAGTTTGGCTTCTGCCCCAATGCTGTTTACTGCCAAGTACCATAGTATTACAGTTTAGTGGAAAGTATATTATGTACATTCTGAGGCAGAATGCTGGCATCTCAGTTAATTACTAACATTATAACAGAAAGACTAAAGTCCAGAAACCAGATCCCAGTAATATCAACTACTCCCCTCTGGGCCTACGTTAGCACTTAAGCTCTTTGGACTTCAATGTTTTATATAGTGCACGTGTAATTTGCGAATATTTTACAGGTTTAGTTTTGAGTAGTAGAAAAATTGAGTTCCACAATGTTTTGGTGAAGGAAACATAGGAAATATGTTTAAAGTTTGCTGCTAATCTGATGGTAAAAGTAAAATGTGTGTTGTGGATGGAGAAGCTCCAGTTGTTGGGTACTAATCACCCACCACAGCTGTATTGACAAAAGAACACTTTCTCTTTTTTTTCCTTTTGCTTTAGTATTTTAGGGGTTTTTTTCCTCATCACACTGTAACTTCACAGACCTCACTTTGGAAACATTGATAGAAAGAATAATATTTCATGCCATTTCTAAGCATAAAGCACAGACATTTTACAAACAATGATAAAGGTAGGTGACTGTGTTTGGGGCACACTGTTCCAGATACAGAGATATCACATTGAAGCTCATTAATATATACAATTAATATGTTTATCAAAAGGGTGTAAAGAATAATTTTTAAAACAATAATTTCAGTAATGATCAATGGATCATTAAAAGTGCTCAACACCACCAATCACCAATGAAATGGAAACTGAAATGACAATTGAGAAATTCTTCACATTTGTTATTATTTGAAAAGTTCAACTGTAGCAAAGCTTGATGAGAATGTGTAGAACAGGAAATGCTTGTAATGATGGCAGAGACAGAAGTTCATACAGCCAATTCAGATAACGTATGATCTACCAGTCTCCCTTCCAGGAAGACAAACATAAAATAAAGCTAGAATGTAGAGAAGGCATCTGAGTCCTGTGTTCACTAAAGTGTTTCTCCCATTATTCAGGTATGATAACTGTAAGAGTTAATCAGCTAATGACTGCCTAACAACATTAAACGTGGGATCTGAAAATCACACGTCAAATTTACAAATATAAAGCAAGGCTTTTGAGGACTAGGGAACATACTGCAGCAGGCAGATATTTTTCAAAACATATAAGATTCTATTTAAAAGAAATAAAGATGTGTTATGATTAATAATGGTTTATGTATGTATGTCCAAATTTCTAAAAGGGTAAATCTTGAATGTTCTGAACCAGAAAAATATTTGAAAATATTTAGTATTCAAGATAATACACATGCAAGTAGGCTTGATTTTTTTCTGTAAAGACAATTTTTATGAACTATTCCTTTAAACACTAAATAAAACTAGAAATAGTTTTCATGTTGAATGACAGAAGTCAAAAATATAGAGAAATAAATAGATAAATTCTCAAAAAAATATGAATACATTTGAGATTTAAAACAGGTTTGAGCTACTTAGAATTAAAATTTGTAACTTTTTAGCTTAATAAATTATGTAAGAAAAAAACCAAAATATTCTCATTGTTTCCCATTCCAAACATGACATTCTATGTCTATCAATATTTTGGCTAAGCAAGAAAATACACACACACACACACACACACACACACACACACACACACACACACACACACAGAGTATATATATATACTTTTCCATACTTGCTTAGTCTCCAGTTTTATAATGCAATTTGTTTTTGATATATAAACATATTATACTAGTATAGCAAACAAAACCCACTAATTTTATTTATTAAATAGCAACACACTTGATACACACTTACAAGATGCATATATACTTGTTTGAGGATGTTGCTCAGAATTACAAGTTTAGTTATATTTCTCATTAATCCAATTGAAAGTAATAGAACTATTTGCTTTCCTATAAGTCATTTCCAGGCAGAGCTCAGAGTATACTGAATATTAAAGAATCCAAGATTAATTATTTTTCTGCTCCCTTGAAATGTGCCTGAACCCAGAAGATACTGCCATAGAAGAGACTTACTTAATTCATATCAGCTTAAAATAACTTGGCTGTGGCAAAGCATGACCAGACAGCTGCCTCCGGCCCCACTTCTACATTCGGTTCATGTTTAATGAACTATTTTGGTTATATAATGAGTTATTGCTCAGCTTCCCTGGACCTGATATCTTGAACAGTTTCCAAGGTTATGAGACTTTAAGAAAAAACACAGAACAAGGCAGCAAAAATGAATATATGATTCCTGGTAATGTCCATATTCAGCATCAAATGGGAAGCTGGGAAGGCCAAGCTAGGACAGACAACTTGCATTGTACTCATCAGGGGTGTCAGGATGCACTCCAGATGGACAATTTCCTTCTGTTTTCTGCTCTGGTAAGTTTTTATTTAAATATAGACATTTGACTGGAACATCAAAGGGTTTCCTTTTGTGGAGTGTATATCCAATTATTGTGACCATAGTCAGCAAAGAAAAATTAATTTTGTGCAAAAAGTGACAAAGCTCAAACAAAATGTGACTCTGAATACATGTAGTCACAATTATTTAAAAGAAACTACTCATACTTTCAGTCACTCACAAACAGATATGATGCAGGAAACAGGCTTATTTGTAAATTTAAGTTTGAATATGAAAAATAATTGGGTGCATTATTTTTCATCTAAAGACTAAAAGTTTACATCTCTGAATATGGAAAAGTCTGTCCTAGATATTTTTAATTAAATATCCTTTCTGATTAGGGAACAGAAAATGTATCACAAGGAAGATATTGGTTATGACTTTTAGAAATAGCGATGAAATGTGATATGAATGTATAGAAGCAATTTTGGTGGTGGCATATATACAGGTGTGGTTCATAGGCAAGTATAAAGATCTGTAAGCATTGTTCAGGGGAATTATAAAGATTAACTCCATTAGAATAATAGCATAGCATATTATGAAACCAAAGAAAGAAATCATTGATTTTCTGTCCTAAGAATGGATATTCCAGCAGGGTAGGGTGATGGCATCTTGCATTAGCACACAGTCCTAGAAATTTGAAAAATAAAGACATTCGGGATGCATCTTTAGTAGTGTTGGCACATATGCAAATGGGTTAGAAAAGAAGTGGCAGAAAGTTTGTGAACAAGGATTTAGGGATGAAGTCATGAAAAGGACAAATTACTCGATGGATGGAAACAGTTTTAGTATGCCCATTCTTCTGGAGATGGGTTGGGAAGACATTGCATCTCACATTGCTTTTCCCCCGGAATGCTCTTCACTCTCTGTTCCCTGTTGATAATGCTGTGAGTACTTAATATGTCCATTTGCTCACTGTACCATGCAACTCCTTTCTGTATTCAAGCATTATGGTCATAATGAATGTCACTACTACTGAACGCCAACACCTTTTCTCTTTCATATCTTCACCAAGTTAATGAGTAAACTGAGTTCAAGCTTACAATCCCTGGATGGTGACCGTACATTTATCCCACTTTCTCTCCTCCTGTGCTCTTCAAATGGTATTCATTTTCACTCTATCATATGGATTCTGATTCCATCATTACTATGGCTTCATAAGTGATTCCCAGAGGTCCATATACCGAGGGCTTAATCTTAAGTTTGAAAAGTTATTGGTGGGTGCAATCGTTAATCATTATGGTTAATTTTTCCACTTGGCAACCCCTCAGGAGGCATACATTGACATGTTTGTGAGAGATTTTGAAGTTATTTCCAGAGAAACTTAATGCAGTATGGAAGAGATATGTTAAGCATGGTTAATAGTATGCAACGGGATAGAAACCCAAAGCAAATGAAGGAAGAGAGTGACAAAGCCTGTGATTCTTCTCTAATTCTCAGTTCATCCAGATGTTAGCAAGTTTCCACTACCACAGCTGGAATCCACACCTACGGTCATGATTTATTGGCCATGATGGACTCTCTCCCTTTAACTGTGAACCATAGTAAAGCTTTAAGGTTTTCCTTATCAGGCAGTGGTCACAGCTATAAGAAGAGTAATACAGGAGTCAGTTAGAATATTTAGGAGGTGTGGTCCAGTGGGAGGGAAGAGGTTATTAGACACATGTTCTGGGATGGATTAAGGACAGGGCCACCATCTTAAAAGTCTTTCTCTTTGCTTCATCGTGTCCAGAAGCTCAACACTACCGTACTCTCATGCAGTGGATGCTCTACTGCCACAAGCCCAGACAAAGACTGTCAAGCACCCATGAATTGAAATAAGTCTTTCTTCCTGTTTTGTTGATTATTTCTAAGACTTGTCACAGCAATATAAAGCTGATTAACATTAGTCATACAGATTCTCAATTCTCCTTTCAATGGCTCCCATCACATTTTATTTGTGCTTCTAATGACCCACTTGAGCCATATTTGGAAAATGTTTCAACTATGAAATTGTTGTTTCTGAAACAACTTTAAATTTCAAAGTAAAAAAAAAAGTTATGCTTATTACTAGCATATAAAACAAATATTCTCCACAATATACTGCATTGAAAATTCTGTATTTAAGATGGGTCAATTAAAAACAATTAATATCCCACACTTTCAAAGGCCTAGTTATAAGTTCTACAGCTAATCATCACAGGAAAAATTACTCAAAAACCATCTGCAACTTACAGCAAAGATTCTGTGTGTGCGTGCTCATGCGTGTGTGTCTGAGAGAGAGAGATCACATATTATATTCATGCACATAACTCTAATTCATCTGATAGCATTTAACTTATGGGGTTTAATAATTCCCTCATATAATTATTTGTAATATCTTCCTAAATTAAAGGATGAAATGAAAGGAAAAGAGTCCATTCAAAGCAATATTTTTGCAGTGGTCTTTGCATGAAAATGTCATTTCTCATTCCTTAACAATGTACACAAACACACACACCTATATTCATATACACATAAACATACATAAATATAGATAGATATAGATAGGTGGCAGGTCATATATTAACACTATAATTTAATGCATAATGCTACTCACATATGTTTAGCATATGAACTTTAAATAAGTATTTTAATATTGCAAATTTGAATCTGCTGGGAAATAAATGTCTAATTACATAAGAAAATTAAATGAAATAAAAATAAAACTGATCTTTCTCTATGATTGCTTTTATAGTTTTAATTAGAAAAATTAATATAAATTTATTAATACATATAATCTTTGTTAAAATATCATTGTATGGTAAAGCTATCATCAGTGTTTGCTGGATCAATGACGCTTTTTCCTCAGTGAGGTCATTATATTTAACTTTGTGAAATAATATTTTATAATGGTAAAAATCCTATTATTTATCATTGCATAATAAAATAGGAAAGATTGAGTAGTGAACACTAAAAAATAGCTAGCTACCAAACAAGGTAAAGATATATCCACAACAGTGGGTCCGGGATAAGATATATATCTTATATAATGTCTCTACTGCCATGTCTGTTTGACTCTTATTAAATCCTTGAGAATTTTGCAAGAAAAAATTTTGAACATATTTCCTTTTACTCTCAACTAATCCTAGATACAATCACATATCCTTCCCACTCAATTTTGTTTCCTCCTTTTTGTTCACTCATCAAGCTCTGTTCTGCTGCTCTTATAATCGAGGATGTGCGACCTTCACTGGAGCATGGCCAATCTGCCAGTGCTAGCCCTATAAGAAAGCAACTTTCTTCCAGCAGCTACCAATTGCCAATAGCTTCTTTGCTAGGTTGAAACTTCATATCTCCCTCTCTTCTCCATGCTAAGATTTGCTCAGGTTGACCTTTCTCTGGGACTCTGGATGCTGTTATAACTGCTGTGAGTTCTACTGTAAAGCTATTGTGTCCTTAGGACATTGTTTCTTTGTATTCATTCACTGCCTTTAGCTCACATTCTTTACCTCTCCCTATTTCATAATGATTTCTGAGCCTTGGGAGGAGGATCTGTAATATAGATGTTCCAATTAAGGGTGAACATTCCATAGTTTCTATTCTCTACAACTTTACAGTTATTTTGCATGTTAATCACCATCTACTGTAAATAGAAGCATCTCTGACAAGGTAGAGAGATGCATTAATCTTGGCATAACAATAAATTTTAGGGATTGGTATAATATTGTATCTATTTAACATGATAATAGCAGTATGTTCTCCCCTAGGGCCTATGATCTGCATACTCACCTGTTTGCCACAGAAAAAACAATGCCAGGGGTTGGTTTATCCTATGGAGTAGAATTTGATTCCAATAAGAAAGTGCTTGATTACTCCCATAATGTTCCTTATGTATTGTATACCAGTGGACATGTCTTGCCAGGCTAGTTGTTACAGTAGCTCCCAGATTTTGCAGATGGATAAGGACAGCGGTTCCTGTCTCTCTCTGGTAGTACTCAGCATCTTTTAGCACTACCAAAGTCAGTCAGTAGTGAGAAAGCTTTCAAGTCAGTATCACCTGAAAAACCCATGTATTTTATTTCGATTTAGTGTACCTTATCTAAAGAAAAAAATACAAAATCTTCTAATTTAAAATTTTATTTCATATAATTCATTTGTAATTATAAATTGCATGTAATAAATGCACAAAATTGCAATTTTCACCTATGTACCTTTAACATAAAGAAAACCTATATTGTCCCATTATTGACTAATATTTGGGGGTAATTAATTTTCTTTACCTTATTTATGTACACACATTATTAAAATAGAAACTGTAGAATTTATCAATAGACTATAGATAAGGAGTATAATTTGAATACAATAATTCACAAAAGGAAATATAGTTTAAAACTTTGAAAAAACATTTTGAATTAATTTATTAAATCTATTATGTATTGTCAGTTATTATTTCTGGAAATATATTATTTAACAATCTTTAAGTTATTCTACATACATTTCAAAGGCACTTTGTGACATTTTTCTGGAATTTATTGAGATACACAACAATGAGTACCTGGGATTTGTGACAAATTTATAAATCATTTGATTATATAAGACCATTCCTTTCATTCTCAAAATGCTAAGAAATAATACTGCTTTAATAAAGTGAAGTCTTCAGAATTTACAGCTTTCAAGTAAGTACTTGGAAAATGTATTTTTAAAAGCACAAAGCCATTTGGTCATATGACATTTATGGACGCCTGTATGAAAACCCATCCATTTATGAAATAAATGGCATTAAAAGTTGAAAGCAGTAATCATGTAAAACATTTGCCACATTTTTGTCAACATAGTTCTTTATTTCTAAGCAGAATATTTTTAGATTTATCTTTTCAATGTTTTTTATGTACTTTGATAACTGAAGACTATTAGAACATGAACCATTCAAAACAAAAAGTCACTGCAGAATAGCAATCTATCTTTTAAAATTTATTTTATGAGAGGTGTAAATAGTCTTGTAAGCACGGAAATAATTTTAGGTAAGAATTGTGTGAAATATTTTATCCAGCCTTCTGTGGGCCTTATTTTATTATTATTTTGAGCAACTGTAGGCTTTAATTAATATTGAAAAGAAAGTACACAAATTTCCGTGTTTCCATTGACTCCATTATTAGAATGTCCTGTCACAGAATTAATTTTGTTACGATTCATGAAAACAATATAGACATATTATCTTACTTCAGAGTCATTAGCACACATCTGGATCGACTCTGATTGTTACTTCTGTGCTTTCAACAACAAGAACAAAAAGAATGATGACAAACAGCGATCATTAGGATCGGCTGCATTTTCATTTCCTTAAAAACACGTTTGGCTTCTATGTTCAAATAAGCATTTTATTGGGAAATATCCAGAAATATAACTAGAGATTCCACATCATCACCATTTTTCCTTCTGTCTACTCCAAATTAGATACTATAAAACTCTGTTTGGAGAGAGAAAAAGGAGGAGGAAAATGATATAGTATCGTAATCTGAAAAATGAGAACAAATACTTTAAAAAGTTAAAAAGAAAAAAAGGAGCAATAAAAATATGAGCAAAATAAAGAAAATTGAACCAGTATTAGGAATCTCATGATTTGTATACAGCTTTAAATTGAGTATCTCAACCCACTCTACTTGGGGTAAAATCATCATGTCAATGTAAACAGGGCTCTAGAAAAAGGATGATATTTATGTATTTATGTTTGCATAAATGGCAGACACATTGGTATATTTCTTGTCTCTTGTATCTAAGAAAGGATAGATCCTATTGTTTCACCATAATGGAAAACAAATAATATATTCTTTACACATTAGTGAAAATGTTCTGTTCTGCATTATGTGCTAAACTCTAAAATAACTGAGAAATGGGCATCAGGTTAATTGCATCATGCTAAATCAAAAAGGAAGTCCAAATCAACAGATATCTTTCTGTATCTCATGTTGTTTGCATTTAACAATGATTATTTTTTAAAAACTAATTATAATGCAAATTTTATCCAAGAAAGTATGATCATCAAGATAACTAACCTTATTTAATGCTATATTAGAGACTTAGTGGATTTTTTTCTATTAAAAATATGAATTAATTGTAAATTTTTGGTTACACAGATAATTGTGGTAGTTAATAGTCATTGTAAACTTGCTGTTTTCAGTAACCACATGACAGCAGACTACTCTAAATGTTTCGGTGACAAAATAAGAAAATAAAACAAACACAATTCAAACCCAGAAGGACAATAGTTTTAGTTCAAATATTTTTATTTAGTAATAATTTAGTAAAATTCTTAAAAGAATTTTAATAACACCCAGTGCTGGTAACATGTATAAGACAGTGGTAAACTGTGCTTGAAAGAAGACATGTTAGGCTGGCATGATGATTCAGTACCCAAAGATACTTTTCATCTCTGGGGAGCGCAATAAATCAAGAACAGCCCCTGAGGAACCATTGGGAAAGGGAGCTATGCCTTCCAAGGGTAGGCATCTGTCGACTTGCATGGGCAGTATGTGGAGTCTCAATGTGTCGGATCAGACTGTGTTCCTACACATTCCCTGCAGAGGAACACCTAACCCAGTCTTGATTTTGGGATGAGTAAATTGAACTTGCCTGGAATGGATGTGACACACTGAGCTGACCCATCTTGGAAATTCTTGTTCTTTTGGGGGAGGGGATGGGGAGATGAGGAGAGGGGAGGCTGAAGTCTGACTGGGAGGGATTGGGAGGAGGGAAAGGAGGGGCAGCAGGGGGGATACATTGATTAAAAAAGACTTTTTTCATTAAAAAAAATTACAATAAACATACCGAAAACGTCTTCTGCCAACGTCTGACTGTGATCAGTGTACACCTCAACTCAAATATACAAATTACACATAGATATTCCATAATAATAAATGAAATTATTTTTAAGAATAACATGTTCACATGGCTAGGAATGAAAATAATCTTGAAAATGTTAAGACTTTAAAAAATGTGGACAAAATAGAAGTCATGTATGTATGTATGTATGCATGCATGTATGTGTGTCTGTATGTATGCATGTATGTATTTTAAAATAATTTCACTAGATGTTATGGTCTGGTATTAAACTCACAATTGTACTAACGTCCTCTGAATTGCTGAAGTATATGCCACAATATCATTTTGAAATTCTATTTTTTTCTCATTCAAGTAAATCTTTGCTATTCAAACAATATAATATAAATTATTTGAATTAAATTTAATTATTGAAAATATTCTAAAGCTAGCACCTATGTCAGTGTAGACCACTTCCCTAACAGGTACAAGGCCATGATTTTAATTCTCAGTTTTGTTACAGACTATAGTAAATTCTGAGAATAAATGGCTTCAAAATGAGGCTTAATTCTTTATTGAAAGTTACACAATATACTTTGTTGTATCTCTAAGTGGAGCTTCATGTCAGAAGAGAATCTGAGGAAGATAAAGGGCACATGAGTTAGTACAGCAGAGAGAGAGATAAAGAGGGTAAATATCTGTAAATTTTTAGGTTTACTTGTGTACTGCTGTCCAGCTAACAATAAAAAGTGCACGCAGAATCAAGTGTGCGAGTCTACCTCTATCATATAATAGATAAGATATTCTGCTCATGACCTAGTAGTTACAATTTAATTTCACAAACACACCTGACTGTGAGGCTAAAGTAGTATTTGGATCTATGAGTATGAAAAAAAAAGAACTAATTGACTACCTAGCTCTCTCTGCCATAAGGGTACATAACTATAATGTATAACACTGCATTGAAAATTGCAAGTTATAATTTGAAATGCACTCACTGCATGCAGATTCAAAATATTTATTTATCATTATTATTAATACCAGTGTTACCATTCTGAATTTCCCTTTTCATTATAGACCTCACAAGTGGTTCCAGAGACTGTAAATTGCTTAAATATTTGCTCTTTACCAGCCAGAGCTGGAGGAAAAAAATTAACATTGATACAAGTTTCTTATTTGATGTAATGAAATGAGAATGAACTTTGGAATTACATTAACTAGACACTATTTCTTGATTAAGACTGAGGTTACTTCACTTAATGAAGGATTATCACATTTAACTTTGAATTGTGTTCTTAGGGCATAATGAAAATTAAATATTGGAGGGTTATACATAAAGATAGGACATTTCCAAATCAGTCACATTGTAGTGATAACTTGGGAGAGAAAATAGAGTCAAAGTCAACTCTGAACCATATTAAAGGATCCAAATCATAAAAGCTACTGTGTCAATACAGCCACATAAACAGACATGTGAAAAATAAATCTTAGATGTAAATTAACACATATAATTAATAAGAGTTAGCTGACATAAAAATGCCTTTTCAGTAATTAATTTTTTTCTGACAAGTAAAAACAATCATGCATACTGATATATATTTCTGAGTAGTGAGCACAACATAGTGAAAACTGGATAAATGCTAAGAAGAAATTAAAAAAAAATAAAGACCCAGAAAGTGCCTAGAAAGAAACCATTAATGATGAGAAAAACAGAGAGATGAAAAGTTACAGAATCAAAGAATAATAGTAAAGAAATACAACCTACTATATTTTTTAGTATTTTGTATGAGCTTTCAGAACTGTTTATTTGCAAAAGATTAAATCAACTGGAGGTGGAGACTACAGTCATTTGAGAAGAAAATTTACAGTATGAAGTGGAGATAAGGTACACATCAGCTGATTCATTTGTTGATGAAGAGAAACATGAGCATCTGGCACCTTAATGAGAACATGAGGTGGAAACATCACTCCAGTGTGTGAAAATGGTGATTAGGAAAACGGGAAAAAGGGGCAAGTTTACCATTAAAATGAGGAAAGGGCATAACATAAAGAGAAATTGAAATCTTGAATCTGATAAAGCGAGATGAAGTCAGAAAAACACAGAAGAAAAAAGAGAAGAGAAGTCCATGTTTGTGTTTGTGTTGTCGATGTGACATGTGCAATTACATGCTAAGGTGTGTTTGTGTGTGGGGAGGTGTTGAAGGTACAGACTAGATTTGGTCATTTATTTAAAAAGTAGCTTTAAAACACTAAGATCCAAACACTGAGAGGTGCTGAAATTTAAAAACTAAGTTCAACATATTTTCTAGTCCCTAAATATTATCTTTCTGTATAAAAGAAAAGTAAGCAAAATAATGATTCAAGAGCAGTCTACAAGTACTTTGATAAAATGGGGACAAGGTGCTGCTCAGAGGGAAAAGAGCCACAGAGAGCAGAGGATAGAGCACTTTGAATAAGAAAAATAAAAACCTCAAGCTGAGTCATCCAGCTGAGGAGGTTCTAGAAAAGTGGTTTGGTTCTTACAAAGGCAGAGAGAGGAAATCGGATGATGAACAGCTACAGAAATTTGTTTTCGTGAATGGATCTTATCTCTTCTGAGAAAACTTTATAGGGAAGATTAGGAGTATTCAGAAATCACCCTGCAAAGTACATTTGATTTTGTTTAAAGGAGTTCATATTGCACTTAAACAAATGTTGGTTTTCCATAATTTCTGTACAGTAGATGTATGGAACCAGGTGTAAATGGAGCACTATCAAACCCAAACCTCAGGGACGACTCTGTCTTTGCCTCTGCTCATCTCTTGGGATCACTTAAACTTCTCAGCATTCTTTGGCTTCGCATTTACATTATAGAAATCCCCGCTTCTATTTCTTCATGATTTTCTATCCTCTTCACATGAATCTGGACATTTTTATCCAATGTCTGTCCATATTTTATCTGTTTTATGGCAAAGGTGACAGCCATGCACCGGAAGCTTCCACAGATCCAAATACAATATGGTGACCTCTTAGCTTAAGTATATGTTAAAACAATTCTTTTTTTTCAAGTAACATTTTACTTACCAGAAGTGGAGTTTAGGACTTTAATATATGTTTTATAGAGAGATGTAGTATAATCCACTAAATATTTACAAGAGAAAAATTATTTTACTCTGTTTCAGTATATTTTGAATTCTCAAATAATAAAACTGTCACTTGTTTCTTAATTCATATAAAATGAGGATAGTACTTGTTTTTAATCTTCTAGGGTTATCATGAGGATTAAGTTCATTAATAGATGTCAAGTGCTTAGGATGCCTCCTGTCTCTAAGCAATCTGTAGACTTGTGACAGACAGCTTGAGAGACCTGTTAGCACCACCCACAGTAATGATCTTGCCAAGACTTCACCCCGAAGAAATGAAAAGATTAGCTAAATCTTGTTATCTAGACTAAGCACGAAAGAGCCAGTCTATTAGTGAGATGACATTAATTAAGGCATTTTTTATCATGTTTTCCCTATTGTTTCTGCAACTTACTCTATAATTGGACAATTTACTCTATTAGACAATGACCTTGGGCATTGTGGTTGATTCTAGCAAGCCATTCTAAGCAATTTTCTAGGAGAGACAGGTGAACTCTCTTAATTGGTATGCTGGGGAGAAATATAAACATGTCAATTGAATAGCCATCAGGTAATACACAGTGTAGGATGACAATTCACTTTCTCTCTGCCAACTGCCTTTAAAGTGAATTTGGTAGTAGACAACTTTTTCTTGTCAGTACACAGGTAAAATTGGTTCATTATGGGTCTAACAGGGGAGGAAAAGAGCCTAAAGTGAATATTATAGCCCAGCACACACCAGTTTTCAGCATGTTAGCTTTGTTATTAGACAAATTTAAGTTGTCGAAATGAGTTCATGTGCTACTTGAAGATTGTTTCTGTCCACAACAGTCAAATATCCTGTTCTCATTTTTTTTAATATTAGAGAAGTAAACTTACTGAAACTCCTTGCAGCCCTCAACCCAATTAAATTTTGCTATAACTTTAAATGGGAGAAACTCGAAATACAATGGTTGGTATTGCCAGCTTTATATTGTACATATATATTTAGAAATGTGTGTGCATGTCTGTGTGTGTGAGAGAGAGAGGGAGATGTGTGTGTAAGAACAATTAAGGAAACAGAGGCTATTAGTTTGAGAAAGAGCAAGCTCCCTATTGAAGCACAGGAGCAATTAGACAAAACAGAAGAATGTTATAATTATATCACAATTCAAAATTATTTTTAAAATAATAGTGATGATTGAACTACTTCTACCAGTTAACTCAGAACAGTACATTGCATGGGTGAGATTGCTACGTAGGTAGTTTGTTTACTCCTGAAATATTGTAGCAGGTTGTAGAGTCTGCCATTTCTCAGCTTTACTTTTGTTCTATATCTGCCTTTTGATATTTCCCAACTTCTAGAAATCACTGTTCGGTGTTAAAGCCTCTTACAATAAGAAAATGCAATATTTGCTTCTTTATTTTTTAGTTCCTTAGATATCTTCCACATTTGATTGTATAGATATTAACTTCCTGAACTCTGTAAGGCATAACCACAGTTAGTTGGTTTTATGGTAGTATTACTAACCAGAATACTCAATAGAGTACTGTTCAGAACAAGTTACAAGATTGTTGATTCTCCTTAAATACTAAACTGGAAATAAATGAAATATATCCAAAATTATTTTGGATTGTCAATTCTGTATTCTCATCAGAAAATTACTCCCATGATTATAATCCTGATTATTATGATAGTTTTTCTAAGACTTGTTTTTCTTACTCTGATCATACTGTAAATGCAAGTGATGGGATTGCTGTTTATATTTCAAAAACTGAGGGGGACTTCACAATGGTGGGACTCCCAGAACAACTCAGCACACTCCAGCACAGGGAAGGATTGTACATGATTTTGTGTTTTATAGCATAGGTGCCCTGGAATTGCAAGTAGAGTTAGTTGGTAATGTGTTTGCCACTGAACCAACCGATCTAAATCTAATCCCTATGACCCACATTATACAAGGGCCACCAACTCCTGCAAGAAAACTTCTGAAATTTTCCTTGGGCAAATTCACACTCACTAGCACATAGGTGCATGTGAGCACACACACAGAGTAAATACATGAAATAAAAAAAGTAATAAGCACAGTGTCTTGAATCATAAATCTACATTCTAAATAAATTTAGAAGCACACACTTCTGAAATTATAGAATCACAATATTTATTGGTTGATTCTCACAAGAAAACAGTAGAAAAAAGGAACATAAATATCCAATACTAATATATGTGTATTAAATTTAAATATATTATATATTTAAATTGAAAATATTTTAGATATTAATTATATATATAACATACATATATAACTTATTTGCTTCCCAGATACCCTACAATCCAGTTTTCAAGAAAAATATGTATTTGCAAATCTGAGAAATTCTTGTATAAAATTTAACCCCAGATATATGCATATTTATTATAATAATATGTATTCTCATGTTTTTAAAATTGAATTATGTAAAATAAGGTAATAAAACCCTTAGTGAACTAATAGCTCACCTATTAGTATTACAAAATTTTCCATGAGGCAAATGACACAGAAGAGCAGGCTTACACATAACTCTGTTTTGAGGTTCTTCTCAAAATCTAGGCATTGATTTGACTTCTTTCTTTTCCTACGTTATTGGTATCAGAGTTACATGGTCAACTGTATGGGTGGCCCCATAAACTACTTTGCTAAAATTATGAGTGGCTGCTTAGGAACAACAGTCAGAAAATCAATTTCCTTTTATTTTGCTTCTCATAATTGTATGTTTTATGTTTTTTTGCAGAAGTGCCTTGCTCACATAAGAAAGCAATTTAGGTGGCCTTTCTTGCATTAGCTTCTCTTTTTCAAGTTAACTCATCCCATAGTAAACAGGATTGTCTTTCTAGAAAGAAATATTAACAACATCAAGTAACTTCCTTTCATCATTGTGATTATTAAATTAAATCAACACAGGCCTTTACATTCTAAAATCAAGATGGATATTTTCATCTCTGTTCAGATGAGAAGAAAAGGGTTCCATTAAATACTTGGTGTGAGAACTAGAATAGTATGTCAGCAAAAATCTCTGGCATTTAACTGTGATGTGTTTCTTACAGTGGATCTTGTCCTTCTGTCATCCAATAAATATGTATTAGAAACCTACAACATCCCCAAAGTAATTAAAAATTAAACAGACTTCTTCATCTCCTGGGCCAGCAGTTCACCATAAAATCATAACCATCAAAACTCATTCTTATTCACTTGGTTCTCTGATACATTCAGTCTAATCCTATAAATATTTATGGTGTGCAACTCTCTACTGTTGAAAAGTTTAGTCTTGTATGAAGGGCAACACATAACTAATACCCAAATGAGCCAAGTGTCATGAGACACACATGAGCAAAGAATTGTGGGACAACACAAGAGGTGATCCCATTTAGCAGAGAAGTTTCCAGTAAAAGTCAGCATATTCTTCATAAGTAATTGATTCTATGTAGGCATATGAAGAACAGCTACAAATGTGAAGACTCTAGATGAAATGACTTACATTAACAATGGCATGAACATTCTCCAGCATTTTGTTATGCGCATAAAATAAGAAGGCCCTTCTTAGTCTGAATAGTATAGCATGATACAAAAGAATGTTTTGAGGTGCTTTACTTTAGGTTGCACAAAAGTGATCAACAAATAGAAATCAGTCAAATGGCCACTGTGTCACCTTATTGTTCCAAGAGTAAAGAAAACTCAGAGCCAGATATCTTGGAAAGCTTGAAATATCAAAGAGAGGAAACACCACAGTCAGATCTCCCCCAGGTATCTTCTAGCTTCCTCAGCCTTTCTCCTTGTGGCTTCTACTGCCTGCTCTGTCTTCCTACGCCCACCTTAAATACCCTCTTCACCCAGTTGTTTTACATCCAGGTTAAGACTAAAGGCATGGGCTACTACTATGTGGTAGTTAGCCTTGACATCACAGAAACATAGAAAGATCTCCTCTGTCTCTGGAGTTATGAGATTAAAGGACTAGTACCACCACTGCCTGCCTGGAAGCCTGGAACTCCCTCTGTAAACCAAGATGGCCTCAAATTCATCTGCTGGGATTAAGGGCATAGGTCACCACCCCTGGTCTTTCCCTGTGCTGGGATTAAAGGTGTAAATTACCACTTTCTGATCCCCCAGAATTGACTGTATGCAGATCTCTTCTGATATTTCTGGCTACTTTTTATTAAATACGAAACATCACCACACCTTATCTTTTATATCTGGACACATTTTGCGTACAATGATATGGAGAAGATGAGTTCGGATGTAGACAATATTATCTCTGAAATGGGAAGAAAAGTGGAAGAGAGTATACAAATGTCCCATAAATCAGTATAATTTTATCCTTCAGTAAATAGCTACATAGCTACAGATATCTGCATGTGAAAACAAAGTACAGTGAGAGAAATTGTATATTTCTTCATGTAATTTTGTGTTTAACAATTCCAAGAACTAGTTAGATTCACCCACCATATAATTATCATTCATGAATTCATGCTCTGTAAAATATTAATTATAGTTAAAAATAAAGAATTGGAATAAATGAGCTTGCGTGTAGTGAGATCATCCCAGTCCAGTTGTTCACACTTAATCAAGTGGGAATACATAGTCACAGGAACAAAGATAAAAGCTTTGCATTAAGTCAAACAGAAGATGACTCAGCTTGCAGTAGGGGAGAATCAGTGTCCCTGGCAAATGTTACTGTGTTTCAAAATTTGAACCAGGAAATTTTCTAGTATGTTAGACAAGGGAGGTGAGGACAGGGATTCACCAGAAATGATTCTATGTCATTTGCTTTGGGAAATAATAGGATGAAACAATCATGTTCAAATATAGGGAAGAAGATGAGAAGTGCACAGATGACACAGTTCAGTTACAGATGTATTAGAAAATTAAACTATATATCCAAGTTTTTCACATGCACAAACCCAGAAGTGTTAATCTTTAAATTATCGGGTTAGTGTCACAGTGTGAAGGAGGTGTCTGAGGAAAAACAGGAAGAAAACCAAGATGGAGAAGTAAAGGGTGCAGGGAAAGATCCAGGCCAAGTTTTCATCCTAGGTGCCAGGTTAACTGCTTGCTATGGATGCCTGGACGTTAAACATTTTTTTTTTTTTTGACATCTGAGTTAAAATTTTTGGGCAAGCTATCTATCTTCTCTTCTTAAATATTTGTTATGCACCTACTTGATTTTCCCAATACAGTTTCTTACCTGATGGTTTTTGTTTGCTTGTTTTGTTTTTAGTTACATCCTTTCTCCCACTTTAAACTCTCCCGTATGCCCATCCTTTCCTCTTTTATTTTTTTTCAAATTTATGGCTCCTGTTTCCATTAATTGTTCTTACATGCATATATACATATTTATATACAATTGCTTTCTAAACATAACCTGCCCAGTCTAAACAATGGTGCTTGCATGTATGGTTACAGGGATGTCTACTAATGAACAATCAGTGTGTATAATCTTCCTTTGGAAAAAGCTCTTATACTTCTAGCATATCTAATTTGCCAGCAGTTTTTTGTTTATTTGTTTGCATGCTTGTTTTATTATTATTATTTTGTTTTGTGTATGTGGCAAGGGAAGGGTTGAAGGGTTGTTTAAGTTCACGTTTGGATGGAAGGGTATGCATATATATTTTGATATTTCTAAGAGACACATTCACATCAAACTCCTGATTCTTTGACCTTTATTTATAGTCATTCCTATTGGTTTGCTGTTGCTGTTATTTTGTTTTAAAGACATTTACATTTCAAATATATTTTATTTTGAACAATAAAAAAATTCTTCCCAAATTTCACCAGACCACTGAAGGGCTTTTGAATCTAAAAGAACAGGACTTCAACCTAAAGCATATTAACTCCATTATAACAGACTAGACTATATGTTTCTGAACCCAAACAAAATAAAAATTCAATGTCTTTTATTCAAAATGTCTCAAGAATCACAAAATACCAGCAACAGAACAGTAAATCAAGCACAAAATCCTGCGGAATCCAGGGTCTTGTGAAACTGAACACTGTGTGCACCCTTAAGTAGTCCAAGGTTCTGTGACTGTACAACCTCCAAATTTTGCTTGGTAACCAGCCTGGTGAAACTCAGTGCTGTCTATGGAGGGTGAAGATGCTACCGCTTGTCCCCATGCCAGGCTGACAGAAGATGCTGCACACCAGATTTGAATCTAACTCCATGCACTGACTTGATAGACTGCGTGGAACTGTCTCCATCATCAGAATGAGGTCTGTTCAGCTCCTTCTTCTTCTTCTTTTTTTTTTGCATCCAATCAAAATAATGATTTACATGAATTTGATTAGTGAAACCTAGTCCACAGCCAGCCTGCCAGTTCCAGACAGGACTGTGCTTTAATTGTTTTTAGCCTCCATAAAAAATATTAGCTCCACCTCTGTGTATGAAGGAGTGCACATACTGAGAAGATGTCTCAGATGCTAAGCAGCCAAAGTGTATGGAAAATAACTTTGACAGAACCCATTATGCGTTGGATACTCAGGCCACTTTTGAAGAAAACCTGTGGGCCTACACAGAATATTTATCTCCCTTTATGCAGACGAAGATATTTGCAAGAGCATACATTTTATACAAGCAGTTTTTTTTTTTTAAATTTTCAGGAGTTTAAGAAGATTTCTAAAAATGACAAGAAATATTTCTAAAGATATTTTTTAAAGGAGATTAAGGAATCAATACATATGGAAGAAAAAGACTGAAATGATTTTTAAGGCAATATCTATTCATAAAACCAGGAAAAGTCAGAAAGAACAGAATGATTATGTGTAGGGTATGTCTGTGTGAGGGTACTTCATGTGAGTGCATGATCTGCAAAATCTAGAAGAAGAATATAAACCTGCTGGAGCTGGAGATATTTGCAATTGTATCTTAACATTGTTGCTATGAAATGAATTATTTCCCACCTTAAAAGGTTTGTAACAATTTATGCACTGACCCTACTTTTCAGTTTTCCTACTTTGGGAAGTAGTCACCAATAAACTACAGGTAAACATCAAGGAAAAATAGCATACAGGTGCAAACCTCATGGTGAATATATATATATCTATATATATATCTATATATATATATATATATATATATATATATATCTATATATATCTATATATATATATAAAATGAGTAAATCCTGCTTAGTCTTTATATTGTTAATTACATATACGTTTTCAGATCTTATCTTTATTGATATCTTCAGTCTATTTGACACCCAGTACTTTTTAAATAGTGCTTGAATTTTGAAAATATCACATCACTTTTTAGTCTAATTTTGGACTCTTCTTCTATGTCTAAACATTGAAAGATTGAAAAGCTCAGTCATCTTTACAATTGTCCTTAAACAGTCTCTTTCTTGAGAATCAGTAAAATGATTAAGCAGTTCAGTGCTTTTTCTGATATGTTCAGGTTTAAATGTTAGTCCTGTCCACCATTAGCACCTTGCTGATACAAGATCAATTCATATTAGTGTAAGTGTTGTCATTAGTTTAAACTGATGATTATAATAGTGCTTAGAGTGTTAGAGCAAAGATTAAATGGGTATTTAAGAGTAACAATTAAAAATTAGCACACTTAAATTTCTATATGGGAATAAGTATCTTATTCTTGCCTTTCTGTGGCCTTAAATTTTTAATAACCTTGAAACTTTATATTTGTAAATATATAATTACATATATAATCTTTATATAAATATATATAATAAAGTTATAAAATATAAAATCATACATAATCTTTCTATTATGTTCCTAAGTTCATAAAATATGTATATCTAAATATCATCCTATGAGAAATAAAATTCACAGTCTATCAATAAAAGCTCCACATTTTTTTTCTGTTCCCTATCCCAATGTAGAGCATGACTACAGGAAGACAAGAAGATGTCCTGGACACTATCTTCCACTCATAACCTTCCCAACAACATTCAATCCTTGCTCACAGGTTTCTTGCTTGTATTGTTTTATATGCACTAACCTATCTTAAGCATCTGTCCAAGATTATAGTTTCAGTACTCCAAAGTTACTCTTTACCCTATGCCTACATTCTACAGCCAGATAAGCTTCTGTGCATGTCCTCCAAGACCAGCATGAACAGCTTCATTTATGTTATGTGATTCAGGGTAATGTCTTAATTCCTAACAACTCCAGCACAGGCGAATGCTTCACAGTCTTATTCCTATGGACATCTTATCTTTGGCCATGTACTTGTTTTCAGTTAATTCTCAAATACTTCACGTTTTCCTTTGCAACTGAGCATTTATGCATGACTTCCATCTCCACTTCACTTAATTCTTTCTCTCCTTTCAGATTTCAGTTTAATTATAGTTTTCTTAGTGAATTTTTCCTGATCTCCATTTGTCATAAAGTGTGATTTCTTCTTGACATTTATCTTTGAGAATTGTTGTCTATGGAAAGGAAATTTGTGTAAAGAAAATGATTTATGGCCTACTATAGAGAAAGTTCAGAGAATTCTTTTATTACCTATCTCAGACTAAAAGTGCAGGGTAAGATTACAACAAAATGCTGTTTTCTCAAATAATCACATGTCATATTTGTTGTTGGTATTTCCCAAACTGTTTTTATCATATGGATTATTTATTCAAGGCTAAAAAAGTAAGTAAATTCACTGCAATAGGTTTCAATAAGAAACACATGAAGCTGGGAGGTGGTGGCTGCCACATGCCTTTAAACCCAGAACTTGGGAGGCAAAGGCAGGTGGATCTCTATGATAGAATAGGTTCAGTTTTCAGGATGTCTCACTCTAGAGATGAGAATGGTCTGTAGACTCCTGTAAGACATTCAGAAAAATTTACTCCTGTAAAACCTCTCTATAAGTTATCTATACAAGAAAAAGAAACTGGAAGATAAAAGTATTGGACTAACTTAATATAAGATTCACAGATGATATCTCTCTCAGTGTATGGGATCTGCTTAAAAAGAAATGCTAACCAGGAGTAATCTGACCACCTCCTCTCCCTCCCTCCCTTCCTGCCTCCATCCCTCCATCCTTCCCTCCCTCTCTCTCCCTCCAACTTTGTGAGTGTGTTGCATATGTGTGTGCATGTTTGTTTATGTATGCACATATATGTGGGTATGCACATGTTTAACTCACAGATTGTTTAGGCTGGATAGCCAATGAGCTCCAAATTTCCTCTTCTACTTCCACAGTTATGAATGCTACCATGTCATCTGTGTACGTAGAAGGCAGGTATCTGAGCTCAGGTCCTCACACTTGCAATGCAAACACTTTACTGATTGCTTTCTCCAAAGATATAAATTTTTAATAGTTTCCCAATGTTCATCAGTATTTTAATCCCATATTTTATTATATAATTCAAATTCATGGTAAAAGAATATCAAAAAAGGACAGACTTATATAAAAGGAAGAATTTTTAATCATCTCCAATTAAGGTACTAATAAAAGAAGTTGAAATCTCTTACATAAGTACACTAATTAGAAACAGATACAGCTATACAATTTTCAAATGTTACGCTTCTTAGATAAGAGAACGCTTAACTACCATAGAATACTTCATCCAACAAAGGTCACTAGTAGTTAAAAACACAGCTATGATATTTAAGGTTGCATGTGCCTGAGAAGAACCAGATTATACTTTTTGCTGTAGACTCATGGAGACAATATATAACACTATCATCTATATAAAGAAACACAGTGAGAAATTATATAGATCCCTTACAAAGAAGGTAAGTGAGGATGATCTGCCATGAATAACGAAGGTGTGTGTTTCTTAACCACAGCAAGTCGAGGCAAGGTTCTCGGGTCACTCAGCACAAGTAAAATAAAGCCAAGTAAACCCAGCCATCTCAATCTGTTTTTTACTTAGGTTCTAGAAGAAACCATATTCTTCTCAAGAAAATACTATATGGTGAATCTCTCTGGCTGTGTCATAATGAATAACTTGTCAACTGTTTGTAGGATTCAAAGAAATTAGAGATGAACCCTTCTTTCATAATTAATAGATTATAAAACCAAGACTGAAACTGAGTAGCTGAGTTCTTGGGCAGTGAAATAGGACCTGAGTATTACTCCTGTCCTAAGAGGAGACATGGCACCCTGAACTGCCTGAAAGATGATTAATGGCCATATAAATTTACTTCCATGAATCTGAAACACTGTAAGCCCATTATCTAGCAGGATACTTGCAGTATAAAAACAAGAACAATCTTATAGCAATTGGCAAAAGTGGATCTACTTGCCACTTGTGCAGGGAAACTTCCTTGTGGAAGCTGTCTGTCTAAAGCACTTCAGAAATAATATGAATGCTGTCTTTATGTAGGGTGGTACAAAAGGCACTTTGTTCATTGTGTAGTGTCACTCTATGAGAGTGCTTTGTTCTATAATGTTTCATGGCCATTGCCTACTCTTATCTTTATGAGTGCCCCATTTTACTCTGTATTAAACCCTGCCTATTTTCTACCTGCACTCTGTGTGTCCTGTCTGCGTTCTGTTGACTGAGAGCCAAAGGACTGGAAATTAAAGAGGGGTCCAAAGAAAGGTCCTGGCAATATTTTTTAGCTTCTTGTATTCCAGAAATAAATGCTCAGGTTAAATTAATTTTTCAAAGTCAGTCACCTAAATAAATGAAGTGCTTGTACATGTATTTGTTAATTTAAAATTAAGATCTTACCCCTGTTGTATAAAGTTTCTGGCCTGTCCTGCCAGACGCACAGTCCCACAGATACACACAGATGCTTAAATTTTACGCTCATTGACCTGGGACCCAGGCACATAGCTTTTAACTCTTTACTCTTAAACTAACCCATGATGTCTTGTCCTGTTCAGCCATGTAGCTCGGTACCTTTTCTCAAAGCAGCATAGGTGTCCTCTGCATCTGCTTCTCTGGGATTTCTGTGGCATCTCTGCTCTGTTCCTCCTGATCCCAGAATTTTCCCAGTCTGGTAGCTCTGCCTATACTTCCTGTATGCCTTCAGCCAATTTTTATCAAACTAGTAGGCAGGACAATTATTTACAATGTAACACAATCCCACTGCATACCCCTGCTAAATGTTGTTTATATTCTTAATCCCCAAGAAATATCATTCCAGTCCTTAATGTTGGAACCTCTTTGTCTTGGCTTCACAAATCAAAGGACCTCCACAGACCCTTCTGAGTTTGTTGCTCTATTATTGATGTAGCTGTTGGTCAACATCATTTGAGCCTGTATTTAGAGCTGTGTATGGTGCAGAAGCAGCATCACCTTCCATGTTTGTATGACTTTAATATACCACTCATCAAGTGATTCTTCTAACCACTCAAAATGCAGGAACAGACTTTGTTCATTAACGAACAGGACAGAATTGCAACACATCTCTTTCCAATCACAAAGAGAAGTTAATTTGACAAATACCTATTAAGCCAGCCAACAGCTTGCTTGGTTACTTCTATTTGCTTTCATTTATATAGCAAAAGACCCTGATTTATCAAGTTAAATACCTTGATAATCCATCAGTTCACTGGTTGTGAAATGCCCTAGGCTATTCCCAGGTCATCAATTTGGGAAAGGTGAAGTTATGGTTAACTCATTTTATTGAGCAAGGTCTAAAGCTTGTAATATTTTAAGATATTGGAGGGCAAACCTAAGGTGTAATCTTTCTCTTGTAAAATATTACAAACTTATAGGCAGACATTTGTTTTTATGAACCAACTGAGCTCTAAATGAATGTATTTTCCCCTGCAGTTCATTCCTGACTAGGTATTTATTCACAAGATCTTCATCCGATTATTATATTGGGAATGCTTGGGTTTGTGCACAGAAATTGTATTGTTTTGACAGTTCTATTATTTTTACTGGTTTGCCTGCAGCAGTTTATCTTACAGCACATGAAGAATTTATTTTTTTAATTGGCTCTGCCTTTCTTTATGAATGTGTTTATGGGATACTATGGCAGTTCAACATTTTAATGTTTCAGTGTTTTTCACCAATTTAGTAATCATGTAAACAGTGTTTCTGCAAAACTTTGAGCAGCTCAAAAAGCAGGAATAAGAGATGTTACTGAATTCAGTTTTACCATAATAGTGAATGTATCATCCTGGCCTTGGCCTTGATTATATGCAAAAGATGGGTGATATATGAGCTGATATTTAAACATAAAAAAACTCATCAGAAAGCAATTATAATTTGAAATAACTGTGGTAATATATATTTAATAAAATTAACCTGGAACATCAGAGTCAACTACAGACCTAAGCCAGGCCACACACATCTTTAATCTTATTTTTAGGAATGTAAACTGAGGAAGTTAAGAGTGTTGGGCAGAGCAGGAGAAGAGGGTTTTTTTGTTTGGGGGTTTCTTGTTTGTTTGTTTTTTGTTCTGTTTTGTTTTTCAGCTTTCCCGGATACTTTCCTTCCTTTTTGGCGGAGGACAGAGGATTCCTGGAGACAAGCCTGAGGAGTTGGCTGGGTGGCTGTGGTTTGTTTCTGATATTTTAGCTTTTCCCCAATATCTGACTCTGGGTTTTCATTATATAATAACTAGAGTTTGTGCAATATCGTACTATACCTAAAATTGCTGAAAAAGTGGCTGAATGAATGAAATTAGTTTTCTATTGCTAGTACTATAAGAGCACATAAAACTCATAGCAAAGTACATCAAAAAGCCAGCTTGTTATATTCAATATATATATGCATCAGAACGCTTAACTAAGGGCATTACTGACCACTAAAATAACATGCTAAAAGTTTAAACATTCAGAGGAAGAACTGATGTTAAGCCTACTATTTTTTATGATCTTGAAGAAGGTACAGCTTAGCGAATAATGCATATTTTTGTTTTAATGGGACTGTATATTAAAGATCTATAAAATGTATAACAATTATAAAATAAGTAATTCAGAAATTCAGGTATTTATTAACGATCATTTTGCTTCATAACAGTTGAAGTTAAACCAAGTAGCTACTCTGATATATCTTAAAACAATTTAGCAACACATAAAGCCCCTTTCAAATTACCAGCTACTTGTAATACGACAAATGAAACTTATTAGACTCATTTATTAATTTCCTCATTCAGCAAATATTTTAATAAGCATTTTCTAAGAGCAAAGTTCTATGCTAAGTTATTCTTGGTAAAGATTTTCATTAAGCCTATGTGTATGTTAAAGATGTGATAAAAAATTGAAAACTGAAAGCACGTGTCATTCTTAGGGTCAATAAAGCACCTTAGGTTTACACTAGAGAGCATTTCTTTGAAATTTTGGAATCATATGTAAAGCTCTGATAAAAATAAGTAAGTAAAAGCAACACAGAAAGTGATACAGCTTGAATTAGCCATAGTTGACCTCTTATTCGATGCATTTCTTTGTTAAGTTGCATTTCTTGCTGTAAAACCACTGAGTGTCTAAAAGAGAATACTGCAGTACTGTTTACACACTGTGTCTAAAATCAGCCTTTTTAGCCCATTAAGAGTCCAATTAAATTAAGACTTCCCTCTGATATTATCTGGCTTTTACTTCAAATTTGAAACTTTCCTATCTGATTTTAATAGGCTATCAATCCTGAGAAACTGACTACATTGACTAGTGCAGACATCCCAGCTATCCAAAAATGCCATAACTGCACTTCTGATAATATTTTAGCATTTTTATGACTCTGTCTTTGGGGTACTCAGTTGACTTCCTTGTGCTTTAAAACCTAGCAAATGCTGGTGAAGCACCATTCTCTCTCTTCTCTACTGTAACGTAGTACTATTAATTTTTCTTGTTTAAGTGAAGGCTTTTACAGTAAAAAAAAAAAAAAAAATTGCTTTCTTCTCCTAGCTTTGATCCACACACAGTGGAAAAAAATAGTAGAGGAACTGGCTTCTGAATTTTTTTTATTCAGTCAACATGTAACTCCCTCAGTTGATTCCATCCTTACTCCCAAAGCTTACTATCACTCTCTCAATTTTTTCAACTATTAATTTAACAATGTAATATCTACAGAAAACCTTCTGGCCTTCTACTTACTTTCTCAACTTTTGTTGCTATGATCCTTTTATTTTGACATGTTGTAATCCAGTGATTTTCCCCTGTTCAATCTCATGATCTTCTCATCTCTATTTACACATCTCTTCCTGCTGATTTATACCAAAAGAAATCTCCACACTTACTACTTAACAAAAAGTCTCAACATTCCTATACCTTTATCTTTTAATTACAGAAACTTTCTAATCAACTTTGCCAATCAGTTTAGCAATGGATTTTCTTCATTATTGTTCTGCAAAAGGAGCACCTCACTAGAAAGAACCTCTTAGTTAGTGGCTGTACCAATACTGCACTTCACAACCTCCAGACTCATGTGGGGTTTCACATTATCCTGATTTTTATGCTTTTATATTTTGTTTTAGCATCGTTTTTCCTGGTTTTTAATATTCACTGTAATGTATGTGCCATCAGATATTTTAACACAACTCTTAAATGTTAAACTTACCTGTCTATCTTTGCAATTTTGCTCCTTTGCTATAAGCAATCTTGAGCTCTTTTCTATTCCCTCACATCAGCTCTCCCTCACTGTGTGGGAATTTTCATTGCCATTGGTGTGGTAAGTTTCCCCACTTTCTTTCGCTTTCTTTATAACACTAAACTCTTCAGACAATTCTATCCAGTTCCTTCAATTGCAATCTATCTTGAGCACATATCATTCAGTTTTTCATTAATTATTTTCACATGATTAAATCTAAGGACTAGTTCTCAGCATTTTATTGCAACTATCAGCAACACTTGACACTGCTAATTTCACCTCTCTCTTCTTAAACCACCTTTTTCTTTGGCGTCAAGGACACTAAGCAGAGTAGATTTTCTTCTATTTTTCGGATCCAATGCTCCCTCTCAGACACTTTGCTGATCAGTGTTCATTTTCCTGACCTCAAAAACTTGAAGTGCCCTAGTTCACTCCTTGAACTTTATCCTCATATGTCCACACTCATTTCTCAGTAATCTCATCCAAGCTTATAACTCTAGGTGCTTTCTATTATGATACCCCATAAAATCGGAACTTGCCTCTAAACTCTGTACTAACACAGAGCTTCCCTTCCATATTTCTGCCCAAACACAAAGGCGATATTTCATATGTGACAAGAATCCAATCTGTACAGTGTCTCAGCAGCTCCCTTTCAAATTAAATTTTATCTTGGAGATGAAATCACCATATTTTTATTCAATCTATAAATAAGTCTTTGACTTTCATCATCATATAAAAAAATTCCACAAATGTTGTTTGAGGTAGAATATAAGCCCTAATTGTACATATTTGGTGTCCATGAATTACACTAAAAATCTACAGAATCATAGTTCTCATTAGCTTCATTAGTTCCAATGTTAATTAAGGTAAAATAATTTTAATTATTTAAATTCACCTTTAATAACAAAACAAAAAAAGAAAAAATGCATATTTTTTCTAAGTAGATTTTAGATTTGACCTTTAATGCTTTTATTTATTTTTCAGTTTAACGCATAGATTGCTTTCGGTAAATAAAATTAAAAACATGTTACTTGTTACTTTTCAAGTTTCTTTTGCTTTTCTGTATCTCTGAAAATGAAAGCTGCAGCCTATGATAAAACCATAGAAGGCACCATCTTTTGTCAAAACATTCTAGGCACATTCTGACATTACGGGATTTACAAATTGTTTGCTCCATTTCCAACAGTCTGCCTCATATTTCTCAGTCTTCCGCTCTCTCATTCCATACAAACACTGTTGACTGAACAGAGACTAAAGAAATAACTTTGTGAGAAGGTCTGATCCATATTCCTGACTTTTGTCTGTAGCCATTATCTTCTGAAACACTATACGTATCTATAATTATTTGAAAACTTATGTAAATAAGCAATCCCCAATGAACTATAAAGTATGCTGATGAACAGAATATTTCCAGATCATTGTTTTTCATATTTTTTATGTCTCAGTTATTTAATATGGCACATACTAAACATTCAGTGAAATTATTAAACGAATAAATTAATTGGGGTCATTAAATAAAACAGCCACTGTTGTATTTTACTGTCCACAAATCCAATGCTACACTTCTCCCTTACCTTTCCATTTTAATATGATAAACTATGATAAGGTCCATTGAATGATGCATTTTGAACATCAAGCACTTTGAACCTTCCATTTGTTTTTCTAAGGACTACATTCTGTTGTACGTCCCATTTTATTATCTGTAGGAAAATTCTTTTTTAGGATAATGACATTCTATGTTTTAATCACACATTGTGATAACATTTTAATGATTAAATTGTCACTGTCCAACTATTGTCTATATTTGAGATTTCCTTTACAAGTAACTTTCTTCAAATAGCTTATGGCACACATTTTTATATTCTCATTCTTTCCCACTCTTTGAATATTTCTATCATTAATTCCACACCACCATTTGTCCTGTATTTGTATTTGCTATCTCTCATGGCTGTGAGAAAGTACTCATCAAGAATATACCAAGAGTAGACACAAAAATCTTACCCCCTAACCCAGAAGCTATTTATAATTAGTACCTACTTGGAAATGAAGAGTCACTTTTCTCTAATGGAGTCTCACCAGGCATGAGTCATACTACAAGGCAGGCCCTACGCCCAGTAGCACTTAGTCAACACAAACAGACTCCACTTATCTATGTGCTTTCTTGTTTTGTGGTCTTTGGATACTTTCTTTATTAATTGGTTTTGTTACTTTGTTTTCTTGCTTTAATTGTCATTATGTTCACACTGTATTTTTGATTTGGGTGAGAGGAGAGAGAATGACCATGGAATTGTGTAGGTACAGGGTGCAGAGGCTCTCGAAGGGCTTTGGGGACAAGAATTTTATTAAAATATACTTTATAAAAATAGTGGAAAAACCTTAAAAAGAGTAAAAAGTTATTTAGGGGCAGGTTTTCAACCTTTGGTTATGTGTACCCTTACTTTGGCAGGACATGTCTAAGGAAACTACTCTGTTCATGATAACCAGAGAAAGATGGAGAATCCCAGTATTAGTTTGTAGGGCTTCCTTCTGTTAGTCCTCATACCATACAGTAGGCTTGTAACCAAGCAAAATGACAATTTGAACACATTTAAGGTCCAAACCTTAACAATATTTTCAATAACTAAAATAACTAGTTAGGAGAACAATACCTAATGTACAGTAGTAATATTTGTTTTCAATTTTCATTAACATGAGTTTGTCAAATTTTTATTAAGATAAACAGTATTGTGTGTCTGGTCCTATTTTACTTTTTGGAATCCATTTGGTTTCATTTAGAGTCTTACTTATTTTGTTGCAAGTCCAGTGATTTGATTCAAGTTCTACAACTATCCTCTTACTACATTCTCACTGAAGCATGTCTTCTGAATTATAAGAGTTACTGAATGTTTGCACTTGTGTATTCATTCAGTTCCCTGGGATATTACTAGAGGAGAAGTAGGCTATGAGTCACAAAGAGAAATTACTGCATAAGTAATTTTTAATAAGCAGACAAGAGTAATGCAATACATTTCTTTTTATCAAGAAACATTTTATGCACACCACAGGTTATATCTAGTAATATATATGTATATACAAACGCATATGTGATTTCAATAATAATTACTTTAAAAAGAGGCCATGAATTTGAAGGAGAGCTGGGAGGGTATATAGGAGGATTTGGATAGAGAACAGGAAAAAGATAAATGTTGAAATAAAATTACAATATCAAAACAAAAACAAAATAAAGTCACTTGTTACTAGAATATAAATATATGATAAATGTCAGCTTTCTGTTTAATTTAGAAGATTCCTACATCTAATTGCAAAGTAATTATACTCATACATATGAAGAAAGATAATGACATGCAATATGGAATATCTTAGTTTATTAAATACAATTTTATTTTGTCTTCCATCTGACCATTTTATACTCAGTATAAATACTTTCCAAAAGCAAGACTAGAATATATTGATACTTCATAAAATTTAGGCAAAAATCTCCCAGATATAGGGAATACATAAAAGAAAAAAGAAATTGCAAATTTTTGAAGAAATACTTTTACTTTACTCAGAAACAAGATTGTTATAGCCTACACACAATCTTCTTTTACAGTGAAAGCATATTTTCACCTCATGTTATTGACTGGACTGGATGAATTGTTATTTTCTATAAACTATACATATATGTATGTGTACTCTCTACATACAAACAGCAGAGATGTCTATATACATCTATCTTATAACTTAGGGAATATATATCTGAATGTTGAGTATATGTAGTTGTCTAATTTCCTAATGTTTTTAAATTTTTGCTTTAAAAAGCAAAATTGTGTGTGAGGGGGGAGGATGTGTATGAGGGTATGTTTACATTAGTGCAATTGTTTATGGAAACTAGAGAGGGCATTAGATGACATTACACATTGTTGAGAGATAAATGATATGGGTTCTGGTAACAGATCCTGGGTATTCTGGATGAGCATCACACACATTTAACCCTTAAGCCATTGCTCCGTCCCCATTATTAGAATTTTTAAATATTAATTTTATTATTTGTATGTGTGTTTATGTCTGGAAGAAATGCAGGTTGTGGGAATTTGCTCATATAAAGAGCTTTAGCTTATTTTGCTTCAGACTTAAATTAGAAGAGGGTACAGATTAATTCCAACAAAATTTTCTGTGGCCTCTTGGCGAAGTGATATATAGCTTATTTCACAAAAATCAGTCTGGAATATCAGAGAACAGAATCTCCCACAGACAAGCCGTGAAGGGCAGAGAGTGATGACTCATGTCTTTACTCCTTTAATCCCATCACTCTCTCTCCAGGCAACTCTGATCTACTCATCCCAAAGTCAAGACTGGGCTAGATGTTCCTCTGCATTAATTGTTGTTAACCAATGGAGTTTCTAAGTTGCTCAACTGTGTAACTAGGATGTTACATGAATTCTAGTTGTGTTAAAGGAAACTCGGGCCAAGATCTCAGGAAAAGCTGAAATATCAAAGAGAGGAAACACCTCAGTCAAATCTCACCCGGCTGTCTTCCAGCTTCCTCAGCCTTGCTCCTCCTTGCTTTTACTGCCTGATCTGTCTTCCTATGCCTACCTTAAATACTTCACCCAGTTGTTTCACATCCAAGTTAAGATTAAAAGTGTGAGGTACTACTATTTTCTAGTTAGCCGTGAACTCACAGAAACACAGAAAGATCTCCTCTGTCTCTGGAGTTATTGGATTAAAGGCATGGCACCACCACTGCCTACTTGGGAGCCTGGAACTCCCTCTATAAACCAAGATGGCCTCAAACTCAGATCTGCTGGGATTAAAGGCACAGGTCACCACTCCTGGTCTTTCGTAATGCTGAGATTAAAGGTGAAAATTACCACTCTCTGATCCTCCTGAATTGACTGTGGGTAGGTCTCTTCTCTGATATTTCAGGCTGGTTTTTATTAAATATGAAACATAGCATCACACTAGGATCCTTGGCTTCTGGCTTCAGCCCACTTGACTTTTCATGATGGTTAAGGTATCCAAGACTCATGCTCACTTTCCCAATTCTGGGAAGCAGTTTAAAGTAGCATAGCTATGTTCCCAAACATGGAAGCAGTGGCTGGAAGAAGCTTCTGAACTGTGAACCAGTTCTTTGTACTGTAGCCATTGAAAGAGACTACAGAAATCAGCCATACAGTTTAGCTCATGGTGGCCAGTGGCTGGCTACCTCTGTCAAGCAGCTGCTAGGAGATGAGTCTGTGAACTGTGGCTGGCTTGAGACTGAGACGGGAGCCCAGTATGGTCTTATTTTCCCGTTTTTTCACTGCCCAATGGTGGATGTCATTTGTAGCCTGAAGTTTTTCTGTACTGTCTGAGCTCCTCAGTCCAGATAAAGCTCCCCCATCTGTGGTCCTGCAACCACTTATTTTTATAATTACCCAGAGACATATTAATTACAAACTCTTTGGCCTATGGCTCAGGCTTATTACCAACTAGCTCTTACAACTTAACACAACCCATTTCTACATATCTATGTATTTCTATCTTTCCATAGCTTTACTTGTGTCCCATTACATCTTGCCTTCTGGGTGGCAGCCTGCAGTGTTTTTGACTCCATCCTTTTTAATTCTTTACCTCTGCTTCGATTTCCCTTTCTTCTAAGTTGCCTTGCTATAGGCCAGAAGAGCTTCTTTATTAACAAATGGTAGTAAAACTTATTCACAATGTACAGAAATCACACATCATATACACACTAGCATACAATTGATTCCTAATTATATATTTCTAGCTAATTCATTTAAAAACAAAAACATAGAATTTAATTTTTTTGTATCTTAAAACAGTCTTTGCTTTACTTCAGTTTCGAATGAGCACAATTTAATAGGCTTTCATTTTTCATAAAAGTTCTCTGAAAACTGGACACCAGAAGATACCCACATAGAATTCTGTAATTTATGAATTTAACACTATTTAAAAATAATTTTGTGGATTGATTGAGTTAAATGCTATACTACTATAATATGAAATAATCTTTGATTATTCAAATCATTCACTAAAATAAGTAGGAAAAAAAGTTGAAGGAAACCAAATCTAAAAGGAGAAATAGAGATTTGTTAGACAATCAGTTCATGTCTCATACAAGATGAATGTCTTCAGATGTTACTACTGCTTTCTTTGCCTGTCTTTATAATTACAGGCCTTACAAGTAATTTATTATCGATCCAAGAAAACTAAGAACTTTATTGAAAAGAACACCACAGAACTACTTGTATCTTGTGGAAAAAACAAGTATGAAAATTAATTCCTTTATAATTTTGGCTAGGTGAATTGGGGATTTTCATATGTACAACTAATATTTACAAAGTAAGCACTATATTGTCATGCCCCTTCAAAAAAAAAAAAAAAAAACAAACAAACAAAGCATAAGGGAAGTGAAGGCAGAGATGATTAGAATGATGCCAATGACAAGGAAGACCACAGGCCACCAGGGGACAGATGAGGAAAGGGTTGAAGTTCACCTAGAGCCTATTAAAAAGCGTCACAGCACTGATGTCTTGCTTTTATACCAATGCAAGCTGAGATTACTGCATGGTGTTGGTAGCTGAATAAATTGTAAGAAGAAACATACCAATCATAAAACGAATGACTTTAAAGTCTGTTTTGCCTAAGCCCAGACCCCTGGACACTTGGTGGGAAAGAGGCACTGGAGAAAAGGCTAGGAAGTAGTGAAAATCTTTCTAAACCCATACATCATGTGGTGTTTGGATCCAGGTTAATATAGTAACAAGCCTTAACTACTTAAAACAACAGCCAAATTGCCCCACCTGGTCAGATACTGAGATAAAAACAATCAGTGTCACAGTGGTGACAACAGAAAGATTGTCAGCTGAGCTCTGGAGACTGACCTAAATCTGATTCATACTATGTCCTAGTCTCTGATGCAGTAAATTCCTGGAAGTGGTTAAAAACAACAGCTTTTATTCTAGAAGCCCCACCAAAAAAAGGACTTCCATTTTGGGTACTGGAGTTTATGGTAATCCAATTTCTTCCACTTGTAATTGCTACTAATCCACAGTATTCAGAATGAAATATACAAATAAAAGTTAAAATTTGCCAATTGTGAAAAAAATATTTTTCAAATTGAGAACGATATAAGTGGGCAATTTATAAGTCAAAGCACATACTAGCTCAATATGTTTTTATAAATACATGATACAATCTATAAAAAATGTAGGAAAAAAAGAAACGGAACTGTTAAATCATGATAAGTAAATTTAAAGGCAGATCCTGAAATCTAAATATACAGTACTAGTAGTGCAGAAAAATCATTGAAGATACTGACAATGGGCAGAATTAAGACCATATTTTGCATGGTTAAAAATAGTGTTTCAATAGTAAAAAACATTAGTAAGAAAACAGAACATTTTCACATTGAATGATATATGAAAAATAATTAAAATAAATGCAAACTAAAGAAATAAGTAAAATGATTGGAAAAATAAAATAATTTTAAGTTAAAATAATGAAGATATTAACACTCTAGAAGGACTTATGAAAGATAGAGGGAAAATAACATTTCAACATTAGCAACAAAATAATTGTAACTTATATGAACCATAATATAATAATTTTGAATATTATGAAATATTTGTGGCCAATATACTTATCAATAAAAAGTAGTACAATTTCTTACAAAATTAAAACTTGAAAATCTCAAGAAAGTAAAAATATATAAACTTTAAAGTGTTTTATCTACTAAAAATAAATTTTCTAATTATACTCCTCCTTTAAAAAGTTTGGAAGCCTGTAATTCATTATTGCTGAATTTTATCTAGCATTAAGACTGAAAATGAAGCACTGAACAGATGATTCCAGAAAGAGAAAGAATAAAAAACACAAAAATGGCAAAAGCAAAAGTTAAATTGTCATAGATTTCCCATTTCATAATATTATGTGGGTAACATAAACACTGCCATGCTCAAAAACTGCTACAACTAGGAAAGCAATTAAAAAATGTAGAAAACAAATTCACCACAAAATACTCAGAGTAGAGTTTTTACATGTTGATAGAAAATTACCTAAAACTTTAGCCTAGACAGGAATCCCATCTATGGTTACTGCAAAAATTAATGATTTAAAATAGATTTGCCTCAAAAAATTAAATTCTGCATCACAGATGAAAGCAATTGAAGTAGAGACAAAAACACCAAAAGCTATCCCATAATTCAAGACTTGAAGAATCAATATTGTTAAAATGTTTGTACAACCCAAAGCTTTCTACATATTCAGTAATTCATATCAAATTACTAGTGAAGTTTTTATAAAATTTGACAAGTAGTATAAAAGTAGTATAAAAATTTATAAGAATAAACACACACACAGACACATATGCTTATACATGTTCATATGTACATTCACATACTTCAAGGCTCTCATGGACAAAAGAGCAAAGGAAGAAAAGTTGCATTAATTTTAAAGCTTCATGATTTTCATAGAAAAATCAGACATCTTTTGGTGCTGAGATTAAGAGCACATTTATGGATTCATAGTCAACTGAATTTTGATGAAAGTATAAGAAAACAGATTGGAGCAGTAATATTTTCCATAAATGATGCTAAGAAAATAGCATCTCCAACAGAGAAGAATGAGATTGTATCTTTATGTCTCAAACACTTCAAAAATCAACTTAAATACATTTAAAATTAAATGTAAGGCTTAAAATCATGGAATTACAAAAAAAAAGATAAAATATTTCAGGGTATTGAAAGCACAAATAGTTACTTAGAACAAGAACCTCAAAGACCAAAACCAAACAAACACCACCAACAAAAATATCAAAGCTAAAGGTGGACAAATCAGATTATTTCAAAATAAGATGTTTTTATATAGTGACGAAAACAAGCAACAGAGTATAAAGACAACCTGAATAATAGCAAAGAATGTTTGAAAATTATGGTTCTAACTAGGGTTAAGTACAGAATACATAAGTATAATAGTTGAAAGTCAAATAAACAAGTAAGTAATGGAAAATAGACCCAGAAGACATTTCTGTAAAGAAGATGTATAAAAGTGTCCAAAGGCTATATGAGGACATGTTTAACATTACAATGTGTCAAGAGAATGCAAATCAGAAAAACAATGAGAAATCTTCCATGAAAGTCAGTGCTGGCCAGGGTATGACAAAAGGAGAGCTCTGTAAGCTTTTGTGGGGGCGTAAATTAATAAAGTTATTATCAAAAACAGTATGGATTTTCCACAAAATATTAAAAATTCAAATGCATACATGAATGACACATCCACACTTAATTTTTTATTGTAGCACATTAGCCAAGAAATAGGAACAACCTACATGCCTATCAGCAGATAATAGTTATAAAGAAAATGTGATTCCACACAATGAAATTCTATTCAATCACAGAAAGAATAAAATCTTGTTCTTTTTGACATGGATCGTACCAGAGTTTATTATGTTAGGTGAAGTAATCCAAGCACAAAAAATAAAAGAGCCACATGATTTCCCTTATGTATTGAATCTAACAATTGATGTCATAGAAGTCATGAAAAGAATAATGGATATCAAATACTAGGATGAATAGAACAGTGTACGAGTATGATGTGGAAAGATTATAAAGTAGGTAATTAGTCATAGTTACACAGTACCAGAAAGTTTGATGTGCAGTACGTTATACAGTAGGGTGATGATAGATAATTATGTAACAGTGCATGTAATAAAACAGAGTTTTTTAAAGTATCTTCATAAAATAATAAAAATACGTTGGTTGGTTATGGGTGAAGCCAGATTTGGAAGACAGACAGACATATCGTGACACTCAGAGAACACTGGTTAGCAAAACAATTCTTACAGCATCTACAGTCTGTGCTTTAACTGAAAGACTCCACCTCAGAAGGAAAAGTGGGAGAGAAATCCTGGGATATTATATATATTAGTCTCAGGCACAAATATGCATTCACATTCACAGCTACACGTGTTCCCACCTATATGGAAACATGTTCATACACACACACACACTCACACACTGTTCACACAGAGGTGAAAAAGGAATTTTAAAAGCAATATAAATAGATTGTATGATAATGCTCCCAAATTTGACCTTGGTCTCACTGTTGTGAGGTTAAGGTGACAGTGGTGTTGCACTCCTTTCTGCAAATGCTGGTTGAGTGTCACTTATTCTTCACTAACTTCTAGGAAACACATACAACCCTCAGTGACTAAGGCCAGGTAGTGTCATTTTAGCCACCCTCTGCCAGAGCTTCCTCTATGGATAACATTGACTATTTTATCTATATTCTTTCATTTTAAATAAAATGAGTTACTCATTGATAATCCCATATTAAAGGGTAATGTGTTCAGACTACATCCTCTCCATCCCTCACTTATCCCTTCTCTTCCCACCAAACCTATCCTTGTGCCCCAAGTCCTCCTTATTCCACGTCTTTGGTTTCTGGTGGAACGTGGTTTCATAGTGTTGTCCACATCAGTGTGGTGGAGGTTATATAACAAGGACAATTACCTTGGAGAAAAACTCCTCCCCCTGCTGCAGCAAACCTTATGTCTCCTCAGAGAGAAATGGGCCCTTAGGATGCCCTTTTCCATCCATGATAGAATTTTGATGAGCTTCAGTTTTTCACAGATCTTTGAAAGTCGCAGTTTGAGTGCATGTCCACACAGAAACACAACAGTAGTAGCAGGCTCATCGTTATGCTCTATGGCCTCCATAGCCGTAAGCTTATGACCAGGTTTAAGGTAGCAGATAAAATTCATCTACCTCTGTAGAATGCACGCATTAGCATTGTACTCACCAGCTCTCACGATGTGAGGCACAGTACAAAGTCAAAGCAGTTTCAGCTTGCATTTCTTTTATAGCCAGGGTTGTTCAACAGTTTAGAAACATTTATTAACTGCTTCTATGGTTTTTTAGGAAGAACTTTCGATAAGTTCCATAATCCATTTTTTTTTTTTTTTTTGGTTCTTTGAATGTTCTTGCTGTTAATTCCCCTTTTAGATGCATAGCTGCTTAGGCTTTTGTAAGACTGTCTCTTCACTCAATTGTTCTAGAAAAAAAAAAAAGTGTGCTTTTTCACTCCTTAAGGTCTTGTCAGTTGTTGGCCTTACGCCCTACATTGCCAGAACAAATAATTGTCTGTTCCTTATCTGACCATCTATCTTACAACTCATTAAGAACATTGGTCTGTACATCAAGCTCATCTGGATAATCACATAGTTCTAATGTCAATTTTCATCATATCTATGAGGATCTTTATGCCAATATGAGGAAATATCCATTCATTCTGAAAAGCAGACTTGCACATCTTCTAGAGGGCATTATACCACATCATACATTTTTTTTCAGTACTATAACATAAATAACAACTATTATTCTGACCATGATCACTTTTATGAATATCTTATGTAAATACTGAAAATAACCCAGTCAGGTTTATTTAATAAAGAAAAGTTTAGAGACACCAGCTCAATGGGAGAATACTTACCTTGTATGAATAAGAGCCCAAATCCCAAGCACTGTTAAAAATGTAAAAATAAACAAAAAATAACACAATGAAAATAACTTTAAAATGAAATAAAAATATAATTTTAATCAAGTAACTGAAAATTCCTGGAAATTTTACAGTTCACACAATAATAAATTTCCTTAAGTAACTAATAAGATACATTTACAATTATAAAGTCAAATTCCATACACTACATTTGGCTCAAATGTTGACAACAATGATGCCATATACACACAAAGCAATCATGGAAATATCTATTGCTCACATGGTTTCTGTTTAAAATATAACAAATTGTCACACAGGTTTTGCAATGTATATTTACTTATTTGATTATCTTGTATGTCTAAATGTGTGCCTGATATATATATATATGTATGTATGTGTGTATGTATGTATGTGTGTATGTATGTATGTGTGTATGTATGTATGTATACACATGCACAGACCTGACCATTATTACAGAAGGAAAGTTATGATTCAGTATGCAGATAAGGGCTTTAATAATGGCCCATTACATGACACTATGATAATTGATGAAGTCTCTGCCTTTGAACTTGCTTGAATTGAGATAAACATTTATAAGGAAATAGAATAAAATGCATAAGAAGCTGGCTTGGGATACAAGGATGGAAGTGATCATTCTGATTGTTATGAAAGTAGAAAAATTAAATGTAGAAACAAGCATTCAAGTGTTCAAGGTAGTTATCCCCAGATTGCACTGTGTATACTGTATATATTTCTCCCACAGAAGAAAGTATAGTAGGGTAAAAGATTGTTCACTCCAGTGGAGGGCTTTTTCAGCTATCCAGGTAAATGATGAAGGAAGGGGCAACAGCTACAGTGTTTATAATACTTCCCTGATGACCACGAGCTATTGAATTAGCTCCACTTGAAAGAACAGAAGGAAAGAACTCAGCCCGGGTTCCTCTTGGACCTGAGCTTGGCTAGCAACATGTCTAGCAGCATGAGCTGGAGCCATCAAGCCTCTCAGAAATGTGGAGATATAAAGCAGCCCTCTTTCAGGAAGAGGCTAGAGGCTTATTGGGAAGTGACCATCTATGCTTTTTAACCTAACATTGCTATTCTGACAGAAAAATATTTATGAATGACAGGCTCTTCTAAAACTGCACTAAATCTCACTAGCTTTTTTTGTATCCTCTGATATGATAAATTCTAATACCATATATTGATTGCTATCTTATAAAAAAAAGTTTCTAAGCTAGCTCAGCTTGGGTCTTAAAATTTTAGGTAAGGAATGTAATTAGAAAGGACAGACACACAGACACACTCACAAGAAATCTGGGATTAAGTTGGAGTTGGCTACCTCTGCAATCTAGAAACTCAGGATGTTTACTAAGTACCATACAAAGGTCTCTAGGTAAAGAGTTTCAGGTTGTGCTATGTATATCATGGATGAGGTTAGGCAGTTGGTTTTTGAACACATATATTCTTTACATAGCAGTGGTCATATCAATGACATGTATTCTCTTGGTACTTCACTCACTTAGGGTTTCCTCCACTCCCTGCCAAATTCACTACAATTCTAACACTTAAATATTTTTTAGGTTTAGAAAGGCATTTGAAAAGCTAGTAAAAAACCATGGTTAAAGAGGTTAAAGCAGTATTGACAGTTAGAAAAATGATATTCCAGCAGGTAAATGTTATTGACTGATGATCCAGGGTCAGGGTTTGCTATCTCCTTAGGAGTGAGCACTGTATTACATACTAAGGTTGTCTGAATGACAGAGCTAGGTGGTAAGTTTATAATGTCGAAGATACACCATGCCCTTGTTCCAGGATACAGGAAATCTAGATGTAATAGATAAAAACAAAGTCTCTGCTTCCCGATTGTCAAAACAGTTGGCAATATTATATGGGGTATTAGAGAAGAATGTTCACTGATATAGTCTTGGTCTGTTATGTCCAGTTAGAATGCATAGTCAAAATGTAAAGCACAGATATATTTGATGATTAAAAGATAAACAAGTTAATGAATTCAAAGGAAAATAGATGCTTATATACTGATGTGCAATACAACAGAAGCACAAAGCCAGGGCAAGAAAAAAGAATTTTAATGATACATCAAGGAAGGTATCTTACTACACAAAGGAAACTGTATCCGTGTTATATAGAAAATCCATGGGTCCTCTAGATCAAATATTATCTAAAGTAATAAAAATAATTGGTAATATTTATTATATAGGTACATCAAATAAATACTTAAGGTAATAAAAATCATAAGATTAAAATTTAATTGATTTCAGCACCTTAAAAATGGAAACTATTTTTCATCCTAGGGTATATTTGCTACATATAAAATTAATAAGATATTTAAAAGAAAATATGCAAGTTCATTTAAGATGACAGGAAACTTGAGGGAACAATAAAAATTTAAAAAAATATATATTAGTGAATACAAGCATAGGGAGAGTTGTTTAATCTTAATACTTGTCAAATACAAATTATAACAACAGTAAGGCATAATTTCTTATTCAGGAGAATGTTGGAAAGCAGAGAATGAGGTAATTCCAGTCACTGGCAAGGGTTTGGATAGTTGGGAACCTTCCTGCCCCAGTGCCAGTGTGTTTTGGAACTGCCATGCTGGAAAGCCATCTGTCAATATCAAGCAAAATTACATATGCATGCTTCCTATGACAGCAAAAATCTAGTCTTACTATATTATCCGGAAAACACTCCCATAAATCGAAATGTGGACATCTTCCAGAAAGATCTTTATCTTGAAATTTTATGATAAAATATAAGCATCATAATTACCAAACCAAAAAAAAAAAAAATAGGCTCTAAAATGTAGCAGATGTGAATAGCAACTCAGTAAGCAGTAAGATGCATGAAGCTATAGGTCCGTGCACTAACAGAGATAGCTGAAATACATGACATTGCAAATTTCAATACACACAAAAAAGTCGTTTCCAATATATTTTCACTTATTTAAAACTGCTGCTTTGAACATATATACTCAAGTGCACCCACAATCACAATAGCCATATATTCCCTATTTAAACTACCTCATAATGTAAGATAAGGTATGGCTAACCAATATTAATATGTATTTACATACGATGTAAGAAGTATATGCAAATATTAGTTTTATGTACATGGAGGGAAATATACATGTATTTGTATACAGGTATAAACTGTATGTTATGGACAAATATTTTATTATGATATATAAGGTTTTAAATTTTTATCCATTTTTATTATTTAGAAGAGTACAAGATTCACCTTCTTCAAGATTCCAAATATGTAGAGAGGAAATTTGAATGATTTCTGTTAATATAACTGTGGTGATCCAAAGCTTACGATATTTGTTAAGCCAGGATTTTTGCCTGAACTCGGAGAACTGTTTCTGAGGCAAGGGATGAGAACGTCAATTATTCTTTACTCTGAGCCTGTGCCTTCTGCAAGTATGCAGATTAGAGCAGGAGTCAGAATACTGCTCTGAAAATACCTTAGAAAAAGTAAAAAAATATGTATACCCTTAAAAAATTGGTAGGACGAAAAGAAAATGTAATGAGCCACTTCACATCTACACTTTATTCCTATCAGCATCCTGATTGTTACGAGTAAATGCCAGAAACACTAATTGGTTTATTTGAAAAAATTGTGAGGAAATTAACAGCGAACATTACAGAATATGAAATACAAACGGAGGATAAAGGTGTTTCGGTCCTTTAAATTGTTTCTTTTCTTATACGGCTGCTTTCTTTTCTATATCTTTCATATCCGCAGGATGATGGGACCAAGCTGGGCCCTGTTCAGAATATAGATTGGAGCTGGGATGTTCTGTAAGTTTAAGTATGCAGACAGTGTGATTCTCATCCTTGATATACCTAGTGTCTGCATAGCCACGTGGAAAGATTAATTATGCTCACATCAATTTTGGCCTCTAGATGTCATGTAAAGAATGTAGAATGTGGAAGGAAGCTGCAGAATTTTTATTACGGTCATCTGAAAAATCGTAACTGGGAGTGGAGAAGAGCAGCCAAGGTGTTCTTTTACAAGGTGTGCAGTAAGCAAGGCAAAGCAAAGAGGCTAGAAATCACATTTTTGGATGTGCTGTATAAAACACACACTGATTTGTTAGCGAGGTGAGACCGAATACAGCTGTTTTCCATATGACCAGTCTCTAAGATGTGAAGGCGTTGTGAGTGTTCAAGGAAACAGAACAATTGTTACGTTACATATGTGAGAGAAACATCAAAGGCGAGGAGTAGTAGGCACTCATATTTCAGGGCACTTTTCTGGTTCTCCTTTAATAATCAAACAAATAGAACAGACGCAGATGTAAATAGATGTTAAATAAATTATTATACATGCTTAATTTCAGCATTTCAGCTTTTGTGTAAGAGGCTTCACAGCAGGAAAATAAAATGTGTTTCAGCTTGTGTTGCAAAACTGTGCAAAAAAAGAAAAAAAGGAACCAGATGAATCATAGAAAAGAATCCATCATGAAAATCATATAGCATGAATTAGAAAAGGAGACTGTATCTGTTTGTCCCTGTGTTTCTTACAATCTGCTGTTAATTCATCACAGTGTAGCTCCCTTGATATTTAAGGAGAATGGGAAATGTCCACAAGCCCCGTTCTTATTCCCAGCCCCAGCCCCAGAGTACAGTGAGCGGCAGACAACAAGCCATTTCAATGCCTCCTGAGAACAGCAATGCTGAGAGGAAGCCAGCATGGTCCACTGTGAGCGGAAACACGAGCTGCCAGACAGGGAGGACAAGGTAATCATGCAGAAGCAAAAGAAGGAAGAGAAGCAGACGAGGAGAAAATAGGAGTCTGCTTAAACAGATGTATGGTAATCACCCTAGATACTGAAAACTTTATAGGGGGAACTAAAATAGCACATCATGATCTCAAACCCGAGCCATGGAATAATGAACACTATAGAGGCTTTGAGTCCTTAAAACTAGGTTTGAATTTATCCTCAAGAAAATGCTTGTGATAAAAAAAAATCCCCCTAAGCAGCTAAAGTTAAATTTCTTCTTTTCCTCTGGTGACTAATTTAGAGTAATTTCTCTAGTTGGTCCCATAATTACAGGTCTTTCTATTTTTTTAGTATCTGAGAACTGATGAAAATTTAACCAAAGAAAGTTGTTTTACTGAGTGCTTAAGAAAGATCATTATTATTATTGATAAAAGTGAGTTATGCTTTTATTATAGAAGAAAAATCAGTCCTTTCAGACTATTATATTAACCTCAACCATTTTTTAAGCCACAGCCTAGACATTTTTAATTACCTTTTTGTCTACCAATCATTTTTAACTTTTTTAAAGTACAAAGTCTAAATAACTAGGTAAAAATGGTATCATCAGGTGACACCAAGGTGCCTATAGCTCAAGGACAAATGTAGATAATCTCTTCAAAAGTCATATATGCAGCACAATAATATCCAATCAACAGTACATGCTATAAATGAAATGCACAAAAATAAGGTATCAAACACAAGAACTCTTGGTTCATTTACTGAATTGAGTTTATTGAAAAAGAAAGCAGAGAGAGAGATACATGTATGCATGTGTGTATATATACCTATAACATATGTACATATAACATACATATATACACATTAATACATATATAAATACATGTACACACATACTAGACAGATAGATACATGAATATATGTGTGTGTATATATAAATACATGTATATATATATATATCCCACAAACATATATATATATATGCCAAGATAACTACATTATTGTCTAACTGCAAGTGAAAGAATAATCTTTGTCTCTCTTTTCTAATATTAGAAGATCACCACAAACTCTATAAAGATTTTCTGTAAACCTAAAAACTGACAACATCATCTAAATTCTTCAGTAATATTTCTGTGCCTCTCTTGAGACCTTCCTCCTTTCCTCTTACATAATCCTAAACTCTTTATGTCTCATTGCCAAAATTTATGTCAATGGGACTGTTCTCATTCTATCTTATTGGCCCATTATTCTTACTCATCTTTGCCAAAGAATTCTTGTCTCCAATGTCATTCCAATTGATTTGTCCTATATTTTACAAACCGCTAAGAGAGAGAGAGAGGAGAGAGAGAGAGAGAGAGAGAGAGAGAGAGAGAGAGAGAGAGAGAGAGAGAGAGAAATCATTCTGAAAAGCATTCACAGATATCCACCCAAGTCGCTGGTGCTCAAAGGATGCTGAGAAAGAGAAATGTTTCAGGAAAAGCACAAAAAGAAAGACTTGAAATCAATAAATCCAAATAGACTCTCTTATCCCCACCTCTATGTTCTATTTCAATCTCTACTTGCTTGGGGATAAATAAGCCATTTTCTTTTCTCTGTAGTTAATCTTATGTTCACTGGAGGATGTAAATATGCTTCTCAATGCTTAGAAATATAGAGCTTCTGCAGAATATAAGAAGAGAAGTGATATAAAGGGGAAAGTCTGTAGTGTTTTTAAGCAAATAATTTTATTTTTCAAAAATTATTGTTATTATAAACCAAAACCTTGAGAAAAATACACAATGCTAAATATAACTGTAAAGGCCCTTAATTCAATAACATTCTGTTGGGTGCTCTGAAATTCTCTATGTAACTGTCTCCAATTATTTTAAATGGAGAAAGAAAGTAAGGGAGAGAAAGAAAGAGAGATATTAGGTCTCCACTACTTCGCCAGGAACATTTTACCCAGAGGTAATTGTAAAATTATTTCCTCCAAGTTGGACCATTGTCACCTGGAATGAAGTAGGAGAGTCCTAGGACCCAAGAAGTAAATGAAACTTATAAAATCCAGGAAGCTCTTGAAAGCTACATGATTTACCACCCAACCTGGAAAAACACAGGGTTGTACAAAAGAAAACCATTTCAGGGAATAGAAACTCATGAGGCAGCATCCAGGCTAGGGTGGACATTATAGTGATGTATCTGCCTTTGAGTACCTGTGATCCTACAAGTAAACCCAATAGAGTCAGTGCTTCACTAAGATACAGGTGGATGAGATTGTGTCTTTATTCTCTTGTTGATTCCCTATTAGGAATGAATTTTGGACATGTCTCCCCAAGAAAAGACACAAATCAGCACATACAGAAAACTACTGAGCTAATATTTGATTTTAGCTTCTGGTAAATGAAAACTCCTAGATGCTTACTCCAAGTGTTGTTGATTAGTTGGAATTCCAAATACGGTGATCTGAGTAGAATCTGTGTCCTTAAGAATTCCAGTGTGATGATTAATGTGACATGAGTAAGAAGTGGCAGAAACGTTGGGAGGTCAGAACTCATAAAGAAATTTGGGTCATTTGGAAAATTGGTTCCTCCAGTAACTATATGGGTAGCTTTATACAGCTGAGAGTTTTAGGCAGAAAAACTCCAGCCAGGAGTGTTGTTTTCCTGCCCATCCTAAAACCCCCACCAAAGTTAGACCTAAAGAGGTAAAAGGACCTTGAACCTCCAAAGGTTTGTTATCTGCCTCTGTTATTCACTGAAAACACTGTAAAACCTATTCATAGAACATCTTTAACAAACTAATAGCTCAACACTGGTGGGAATTTTTAAAAATGCATTTTCATTATGAAGCTCCTGAATTGTAGCTAAGCACAAGGAAGTAAAAAAGTGTTAAGACCATAAAATGCGTTCTTTTTAAAAAATTGTTTATTGTCCTCTTCTTTGTTACAGTCTCCAACCCATTTCTCATTCGTGTGTGTGTGTGTGTGTGTGTGTGTGTGTGTGTTACATGTTAAAAGTGTATATTGTTAGAATTCCGTTCCACTCTCTGAAGTCACACCCTGCCCTGAGTTCTGACTACAAGCCCCATTTTAAGAAGAATTTCGACTGGGGACTCTCTCTCTAGCTGCTTTCCTCTTTGGAGCTCTCTCTCTCCCTCTCAACCTCTCTCACTCCCTCTCCCTCACCCGCTCCTCTCTCTTTCGTTCTCTCTATTATAATACAGTCCTTCTGCATAGAAGCAGTCTAAGTGTCTCCTGCCTTGTTGCCTCTCTCCAGGCCTCCCGTCCACCATCCTGTGTCCATGGGACATGAGGCCTCTCTATTCATAGACATCTGCCAGCTAACTGGATACCCGAGTTATCATATCACAGGAGACATCAGACATGATCTCAACAAATAAAAAGTTAAAATATACATGTAATATACGTTAACTATTATATCTATATTCCTAAGTATGTAAATAAAACTTGTTCAGTCAGTAAAATGCTACCCTTATGGATATAATCTCAGGGCTGACCACTGAGCATCGGATAATTAATTAGGGTTCCTTTACAGAGGGGGAATATTTTCTCCCTATCAGAATACCCTAAAAAATAAATACATTTTAACTATTATGATTTAAGTTAGTCTTAATCAAATGAAACTACAATAGCACAGTAAATACGGTAAAATGAACTGTAATATTCAGAGAAACACTGAGCTTCCTCGGCACTGACATTTGTTACTCTAAATATTTCCTTTATATTTAATTGTCATATTAAGACCTTAATCACAACAACAGTTACTAAAACTAAAAAGTTAATTATTCTATAGTATCCCTTGATGAGTGCACTGTGTCTTCTGGTTCCTCCTGAAGAATGAAGGAAAGAGAAGAGAGGATAAAAGCAGGAAGCGATGGGAGAGAGGAAGGGGAGGAAGGAAGGGCGGAAGTGAGAGAGGCACAGACAGAGAAAGGGAGGAAGGAAAAGAGACAATGACATCGAGAAAGGAGAGAAGAGATGGAGGGAAATCTTGTTTGTGGACCAGGAAGCCCGTATATAGACTTTAGAACACATCCCAATTCCTTCTCTCTGAAAACTATCTTTCTGCGTGTGGCAACTATCCATGAACTCTGAAGAAATCTTTAAGACCTATTCAGTAGTTCCATGATGTAACATCATTTTTGTAATGATATTAAAATAATATTTGTCAATAACCTTCATTTCAACTGAATAGACACAGTTGGCAGAATTATATGACATGACACACATATGTTTAGAAAATAAATGAAAAAGAGATAAAGATGTTTCCGACTATGAAACAATAATATTCTTAATTGTTTTTGAAACATAAATTCCATAAAATCCACTTTTATTAGAAATTGTAGTTAATGAATACTTTAATATTGTAAATCTTTAATTCTAACACTATATATGTCAAGAAATACTGTACATACATTTAAAAACCTTTGGAGCTTTAATATTGTTAAGAGTGAAATCCCGTCTTGAAACAAGAAATTTTGAGTGGTACTTCCAGAACTGATTTTAGATGTTCCTTTCACCTGAAAGAAAGAAAATAGAGCATCATCATATGAAAAGCACTTTAGCCAAGAAGTGAAAAGACAGGAACTGTGCTTCTGTCCTTTACTGAGAATGAATGCTTGGCATTTGGACTCACAGAGATCAGAACTGAGGAATACAATCCCTGTCTGGCAATCAGGAGAATATAATTTGTTCTTTGGAAAGAAAAGCACGATACTGGTGGATAGATAGAAAATGTTCTCACAGTTTCCATAATAATAATACTTTATTTTTTTAAAAGATGTTTCAACTATGTATAAGAACCCAATTTAATTGACATTCCTCTACGCCATTCTTAGAATTCTTAAAAAGTAGATTAATCATTCATTAATTAATGGAGGTCTTGATCATGAGCACAGTGATCATAGAAAAATTATAAACACTTAATGATGAGTAAATTTATTATAAATCATGAAAAATTGAGTATATCAAAAACAGCAAAGCCTGGCATACACTTTCTGCACAGTGCACACTGAATACAGTTAGTCACTCTAGAGCTCCTAAAGAACGAATGTCCAAGCAAGTACTTTTAGAAAACTGTAATTTGGACACTTTACCATTTCCCCCAAATGGGTACATTTTATTTAGAAAAACAAAATGCTTTAACTAGCCTGATGCAGTGATTATTACAGTATTTTCAACATTGCTTCAGATAGATCAGTAAGTACTTTACTAACACTACAAAGGCATTTTAAAATTTGTTAATTATTTTATAAGACATTTAAATTGTCTGTTGAATTATAAAAACTAAATACATAGTTGATCAATGAATACACAATATTTTTAAACCATAGTCTGATATCTAAATAGGAAGATATTTTGGTTAGTATGGCTCTGTTCTTCATCTAGAACCAGATGACATTGCAGCAACAATTCCTTAGATGCATAAAAAAAATGCTTATTAAATTTTTAAGTGACCTAAATCAGAGAGGACTATGTTACATAATCTATGGAACTATCAAAGTTTTAGAGTTTAGACTTCAAATGGAACCAAAATAAAGATACTACATATAAGCTTGAAGAATCAATTAATTGCAGAGAGAGATGTAAATATACTTGTAGAATAATTACTTTAGTTAATTAAAGATGTATTAACTTAATATAGATTGATAAAATTCAATATTTATCAACCTGCATTTCTAGTATTATACCTAGTTTGAAATGTATGTTTTTGTCAAGAGGTATAGTGTTAAATGGGAAGGATTTTTGTTAAGAGATAGATCAAACATTTCTAGAGTAATGTTTGATCCACAGAGAAAATACGGGAAAATACAGCTAGGTCTAAATTAATGTTTGTTAAAAGAGTCATGTATGTGTCTTCAAGAAGGCGGGAGTAAAGAACTTAAGCCTGTCACCACCAAGCAGGAACCCAAGATGTCAAGCACTCCATAGCTCACAAGTTTTAGGGTACCAACAAAGTCCCACTGAGATACTGATAGAACAAATATTTCCACTCATAGAGAAAATGTAGAAATACACTTCAGCATTGCTCATTGTTTCAGGTGGCAGGCAGGTCTTTATGTCTTAGCCGATGTAAGAGTTTTATTTGTATATTCTTACTCTGCAAGCAGAAAAAAAAAAAAAAAATGACCTCCAAAACATGAAGGATAAAGCAGGAGACCTGGGAAGGTGTGACATGGTGCACTTGATCATGTAGTACACAAATGTGCATCTCCACTTTATAGCACACAGGAGTGAAGATCAAGTCCATGCCTTCTTTCATCACCTGTTGAAACAGATTCTCTTCTGTTATCATATCCACCTGATCCCGGCCTTTTGCCATTCACCATCAATTCTCAACATTAACTACTCTGATTATTACTATGTCATGCCATCATTTTGCTAACAGACGGCTTTATCCTGTCAAGAAGAATTCTTGCTAAAGTATATTTTTGTGTAGCTGTGAGACTGATTTTACATAAAGGAAAAAAATTGAGGCAAACTGTCTTTTTTGCCACTTTCAGACACTACTTTATGCCAGAGAATTTTTTTAATTAGCAAATTTTTCTTATGGTAAAAAAGTACCACTTCTTACATTGCCCAAAGTTCACATATAGTTTTTTTCAAAAGGAGCAACAAAATACTGAAATTATGGAGCAGAGGCTGGTATTAAAAATACACTATGGTAGGTATATTAATTCACATACTATTACTGAACTTTTGAATCATTATTAGTCAACAGGAAATATTTTCTGTTCAAAATTTGAAGAACAGTGAGAAGAACTGTTTTACAACTCTACGTTAAAGAAAAATGCATATAGTACATTACAGGGCAGACCTAATCTCAAATTGAAAATACCTATGCCAACAGAAGATTTCCAAAGGTACAGACCCTTCATATGGAAAGACGTAAGCCATAAGGCACCAAATGCATCTGGGAACAAAATATAATTTGGACCACTAAATTCACCCCAATAAGATATTCTGGAGCTAAAAATGAAGCATAAAATCATCATCCTACTGAAATGTAACAACCAGGTGAAACTCCCACTGTTGTCCTTAATAATGCTTCATGCAGAATGTAAAAGAAACACATTGTAGGAAACAGATGGGAGAGAAGTCTTACACTGTAGGTGGAGTTTTTCCTAAAATGCACCAATCCAAGATTAATATCTATTAAAATATAAACCAACACTCACGATACAGGTAACACTTTATATTGGCGCCTGATGGACTGGAGTATCAGAGCGGTGGACAATGGATGCCAAGCCGGTCTCTCCAACAGTCAGGAACCAGGAAATGGGCTTCCCAGGGTCCCAGCAGCCCCTTATGAATGGGGTAGGCCACTCCCCCTTCAGGAGCCCTGGACCCTGGATAAGCATCTCTCAGCTGACACCTGAATCCCACTACTCTACACTACAGTAGGTTTATAGTACTTAATTCATAGAGATTTCGTTTTAGAAAGCACATAGACAAAACGACACTAGCAAGATGCAAAAAAGAAAGAAATTCCAGATTGTGACCCTAATGTGAAGAATTAAGAAGCACTTTATAAGGTAACACATTTCAAGTTAAAACGAAGATAAGACAATTATAGTATGCATGTATTTAACTGCCAATTAATAATAAACAATAACATATATCTGTTAATAAAATACATGTAATCTGGTCAAAATTCATCAGCTAGCAAAAACTAAATGTTTGTCAAATTTGTAATTAATAAAAGAGAATATATTTTATTTCCAGTTATATGTGGAAGGCTCATAAAAATAACAAAATCTACAAATAAAAGAAGAAAATTAAATAAGTTTTAAATGAGAAATTATATTTATTAAATAAAAATAAAAATCAATTATAATGAACCATTTAATAAGACATTTTTACTTACCTGTTAGATTATCTATACACTCAAAGTATATAATGACTTGCTATAGACCCAACAGAATTCTGTGACTTTATACTTTTACTTTTAAGAATGAATAAAGTAGCAGAATGTGTAAAAGTGATGTTTATGTATATTAATACAGATTTGGATACTAACTTATTTGAAAACAGAAAGCCAAGATGGAAAATACGAATATATTATGTCACAGTTTGCAAAAAGTATACTATCCAGTTGACACAACCTAGATTCACCTGAAAGATATGTCTTAGTTGAGTCATTGTATCTGTCAGATTGGAATACTGACTTGTCTCAGGGAGGATGTCTTGGTTGTAAATTGATGCAGGAGTGCCAAGCCAAGTGTGGGTGGCACCATGCCTCAGCGGGTGGCCCTGGGCTGTGTTAGAAAGCCTGCTAAGAAAAAGCCTGAAAGGGGGTAATCAAATGAATGAATGAATGAATGAATGAATGAATAAAACCAAAGAGTGATTTCCACAATTACTGGAACCATGTTTTTCCTTTGAGACTCTGTTTATACTTTTTTCAATAGTAGCTTCTGACATGGAAGTATAAGGTGTAAAAATTCTTCAATCCTCTAAATTGCTTTTGGTTATCATTTTTTTATAGTAACAGACAGGAAACTATAAGAGCAAGAAAAGATTATGTGTATATCTCTTTACTTTTATCTGATATTTAAAGAACAGAATGATAAAAGATTTTAACTATTTGTGGGATTCTGTATTTGATCTTGTTTTTACTTTGGTTTTTGAGATTATAATTACACATCTTCATTTCCATTCCTCCCTCCAAACCCTCCTGTAACACCTTAGCACTCTTCTTCAATTCCATTCCCTTAATTGTTATTGCATGCATATATGTTTATACATATAAATTCTAATTATAACCTATAAGCACTTTTAGAAGTGAAGACACACAGTCGTGGGCAGAAGAGTAACTACAAGATTTCTCTCAGTGTGCCCATTTTCTTATAATTAAATAAAAATCCCCTGAAGTTAAAAATAGAAAAAGGGGATCAGGAGGATGAGTAAAACAAAGGGGAGGAGAAGGCGGAGTAAAGAGAAAACCAGGTAGTGTAAATTGTAGGTATATAGTGGATTCAAGAAAAATGACTTCAAGAATCTTGAGCACAGTAAAAGTTTACTGTGAACCCCTAGTATGGAATAAAGTTAAATCAAGTACAAATTTGATTTTAAAATTTCTTAAGCTGATTTCAGTAATTAAATTGCTGAAATACAGATGGAATATTATGATGGCAGTGTTGACTTAAATACAGTACAGTAGCATCTTAGCAGGGAACAATGTTAAGTCAGGTTCTGAACAACTGACTTGGAGACAAAATTCATGGGCACGTCTTGTTAAGATTTCCACACTGAAGCCCTAGAGAACACCGTCAATATAGAGAAAACAGGCGATGGCACTGCCAAGTACCACCAAAGTCAGCTTTAACCTGAGGCTACTGAGTCTATCTACCCTAACACCCTCCTCTACTGACAGTTCACAGTACTTTCCAACTACATCCTAAACACTTATCTTTCGGTGCACAGGCAAGTATAGCCTTCACCCTCATCAAAGAAGCTTATTTTGCAGTAAATTGACATAATTATAGAAAGCTACAAGTGGTCAGTTTACAGAGATAATCTGACTGTCTGATATCTAACTTCAACTAATATATTTATAACAATGACTACACTTAAGGCTCAGGGAACATAGCAGAAGAGACTTTGGCCTTACTGTGAGAGCCAATGGACAAGACCAGCAGCTCTGGGAAACATTTTCTTTTAAAAACAAATTTTAAAAATGGGACCAATAGGCAGGAAGGGAGAAAGGTTGGATATGAAAGCAATTTCAGGGAGGACTAGAGGAGTGAATATGATGAAGACACATTGCATAAAATTCTTTAAGAATCTATTAAAATATTACACATATAAGGAATTACTTTCATCTTCCAGGTTTTAATAGTATTAGTGCTTTTGAGAACATGGCAGCATAACTCCAACCTTTACCTCCATAATCAAATCATTTTCTTATCCTATATCACTTTTATTTCCTGTGTAAAAGTAAAATACATTGCATCAAAAATGATAGCAAATAGGCATAAAAGGAATAAACTTGTTGGAATATCTTTACCTCGTTGCTTCTGAAATTCCTCCCTTCCAAATAGTCTTGCATTCACAGGTATGGGGCATGATAATGTGGACATAACTCTTGATGGAGGATAGGGTGTTATTTCAGATGACAGGGTAAAATGGGGGATAAGGTATTCCCTCCTCCACTGTTTTTCTGTCTTCCATACTTGGGCAATGCCATCTGGCTACCTGCTGGCTGCTTACTGCAATATCAACAGCTGCATAGTCTGTGTGTATGTGTGTGTGTGTGTGTGTGTGTGTGTGTGTGTGTGTGTGTGTGTGTGTGTGTGTGTGTGTGTGTGTGAGTTTGCATGTGTGTGAAAGAGAGAGAGAAAGAGAGAGAGAGGTCTTTTTATAAAAGCTGACTTACAATTTGAAAAAAAGAAAAATACTTGCAAGTCTTCTTTGGGAATGCAAACAAATTAGCCAGGGACTGAGGCTATATACTTATCTAACTCAGCACCTCCCCTACTAGGAAACAGCGCAAATTGTGGGGAAAAGAAAATATTTCAATAGATTCATAGTCCCATTTCTTCTTCAGTGTGGCAGCCATCCTTAGAGGTGTGAAAAGTGCACTTGTATCATTTATTTCTCCTGTTATCTTTTCTCTTAACCAAAAATAAAAAGGGACAAGCATAAAATATGTATTCTCTATTCAGCAAAGAGAGCTCTCTAGATTGTCAGCTTGGTTGGCCATTTATGTATTGATAAAGAAATTTCGGAAATCCCTTTTCAAGATAATGTGCCTAGCTGTAGAGCATACTATATCTCAATGACAGAGCATTTCAAGCAATATAAAAACTAAAGATTTTCTGAGTGCCTATGTTTACTTTTATATCATTGTTTATGACTTTCTTTACTACTCCCATCTACCATAATCCTGTCTACCTTCTATGAGAAACAGATGGATGTTTCAGCTAATTGTGCTAAAAAATATTATCTTCAATATGTAACCTTTTCAATAATTAAGGAAGAACCATGTGCCAGAAAAATCAGCCAAAAGATAATAATGGAGAAAACATGGGCAAAGTCATAGCTTTGTAAGCCCAGCAGATTACAGACTCCTAGAAATTTTTCCTCCCTATACTGTTTTCCTGCCTCTCTTCTGCTTCCTTTTCCTTCTGTTTCTTTTGATGGTTTTTCTTCATTTTCCTGTTTCTTTGATAAAAGACTATTCAAGGGGAAAAGGTTTATTCCAGCCCATAGTTCAAGATTACAATCTATTATGGCAGTAAGTCAAAGAGTGCGAGGTAGAAACATCTGGTCACATCACACCCACTTGCATCCAGAATTCAGGCAACAAGGAACACATACATCTCAGTGTTCAACTTGCTTTCTCCACTTTTAACACTGCCCATATATCTCACCAAGGGAATGATGCCACTTCCAGTGAGCTAGTCTCCCCTCATCAGTTAATGAAATGCAGTAATCCCCCAAAGACAAGTCGAGAGGGCCTTCTTCAAGACTATTGTAGAGCTCATCAGTCTTTGGGTTTCTTTTCATCATCATTCCACAGCTCTGTAACGTGCTTGTCTTCATTAGTGCAATAACCAATCCCTCTGGATCTTTCCCTTCAAGTTTCCTCCAGCCTGATGCTGGCGTTTCCAGTGCTTTAGCACTGCAGTAGAAGTTTTAGATTCAGGTTCTACTTTTCCTGCTTTCTGAGAAATGAGCTGATTTTGTATTCTATAGCTCCAGTTTAATGACGTCTCTCAAAGCACCAGTGTGGCTGCAGCTTAATGGAGCATCCCTTGTAGATCTCTTTGGTTGTAGCAGTTGGAGAGAGATCTATGAACCCCACAAAGGAAAGCTCCTTAATAAGCCATACCCAACCGAAAGTTATTTTGTTTTTTGTTTTTTGTTTCTTACCATGAGTGCAGTAGAGGAGGTACGAGAGGGCTTAGTTGGCTTACATGCTTGGAAAACTGCATGTGCATGTTCAGCTTTAATCAAAAGATTTCTGTACAGCCTCAAGACCTAGCCTTGGCCTCCAGCACACACTGCTTACTGTGCCTTATCCTGTAAAATCACTGAATGCTTAGGTGCACTTGGGCACAGCAGCTGACTAAACAAAATGAGTAACAATGGCCCTCCCGGCCCAGAGCATGCCCTTTGTTTAAGGCTAGATCAGATTCATGTTGCACTTTATTTTCTTCCTTTGTAAGATTACCAAACTGGAATATTTGTTCCTTTGCCTATAATATATCACCTCCATTTCAAAACACAATGACAGAAATTGGTTTGAGGATGGAGGCTGTACAATGAGAGTGCATGTACCTCAATAGCTCCTGACACGATTGTTACATGTGTTTCATACAGAAAACAGGATGATAAATCTTTTAATAATACAAAACAGACATGAATATAAACTGAAAACAAAATACAAGACGAGGAAGAGGAGAAAAGAATTCATCCATTACTGTAGTAATATTCTATTCTGTGATTCTCGTGTATATGGAATCTGGAGAGAGCAAATGATTTCACTTTTTCATACTGGTAGTGCGATGATGCTTGCCTTTGGTCAAAGTCAGACTTAGCTTTCTTTTCTTTGCCAAGTTCACTTGTCACTTAATCTCACACTTGGGAAAACCAACTTCTACAGAAGCCAGTTGCTTATATGCTCTGTCTTGAGCTTAATTTTAATCACAGAGCAGTTTAGCACTAAAAGCAACAAAATTCTGATTTAAAACTCATAAAAAAATATATATGCGATTCAAATTAAATTATTGTAAGAACAGTAACACTATATTAAAATATAATCACCTTACTCTTGTTGGCTTCATGACAACCTTCATAAAGTGCTTAATATTCATGTAACACACTGCCTTACCCCATAATGTCACTATATTTATGGAAAGAAATTGTAATCCTCTTTACTGGCTCAGGTTAATTCCAATAAAATATTAAATCCATTTTCTAATCTAAATGAGTTCATTAGGAGAGGCATGGTACTGAGAATACCAAACTCTCTACAGAGTTCAGCTTCATTACATTCTCGCACTGTGCGTTTCCCGAGCTGTTGTACTACATTTATGAGGATTTATCTGTACTGTTCAAAAAACATTCATCCCAATTCTACTCCTTCTGCGCATGATAATCATGAATATGTTAAGTGGAAATACTAAGCTTGTAGCCAAGCTCATCCCCAGATGGGCTCAAGTTATGATTACAGAAGCAAATTTGCCATAAGCACTCTTACAGCATTGCCAGCAAGCTGGAAATGAAGGTTTGGAGAGAGAGAGAGAGAGAGAGAGAGAGAGAGAGAGAGAGAGAGAGAGAGAGAGAGAGAGAGAGAGAGAGAGAGAGAGAGAGAGAGAGGTTAAAGACGCAGTAGGAAGGTCACAAATGTTAGGAGAAAGAAAGGACTAGAGAACTTTAGATGTTGCTCTGCCTCAGAGGAGCTTCAGGGATTTATAAGTAGATCTCTCTAAAGAAATGTAAAATAAATATGAAGATTATACCATTAGTAGTAGATGTTTACAGTTTCAAAAGTCTTAAATCCTTAGACAAATCACACAGTATTCAGGTCATTACATTTATCAAAGCTCTACCCACACTAAACTTTTCATTTGAAAAAAAAAAAAATGGACCTTTTGGGAAGGCAAACAAGAATGTTCCTAGATGTAAGGTGAGGATAAATCAGTCACAATTGTTCGCCAGTGGAGTTCTCAATTTATTTTCATACCTTAGCTATTCTTTTCTTTATCTTGGAAGCAAAATAAAAAACACAGGAGGAATCTGTTTTGTATTTTATTGAATGAAGTCCACCAAGAATTATTCCATCACTTTTATTCCGTTAGTGTCTTCAATGAACACTTAGAAAAGCCATTTTCACCTACACTTTAGATATTTAGTTTAAAAATAATTTCCCAGACAAGTGGTAGAAACACCTATTTTTAGCAACAGAAAAAGTGGTGGGAACATGATGAAGCTATTCTGCGTGCTGATTATTTTTAGGTAAATACAGCCCCCTTTTCATCCATATAAAATCTGTAATAAATTGTCAGCCTATAATGAAAGCCTGCATCCACTGGTTGTCACTGTTGTACCATAAAACAGCATAAGCACGTCCACTCTTCCAAAGCAAGCCTTTTGAAAAATGAGTTTGGAATGATGTATTTTACTTGCTGAATTATCATTGAGACAGAGCATGGAAAACCTACACCAGGACCCCATAGACTTCTGATGAGTATTAGACATTTTAATGTGGGAATCTGCCCCCAAATCAGTGCCATATGACAGAATGAAGATGTAAAATAAAAACTGGATTATATACTGCAACAAAGCCTTGTTTTTTAAATGACCATGTAAAATATGTTTGCTCATCAGAACACACATTTATAAACTAGTACAAATGAGCAATATGTCCATCTGATCATTTCAAAGTTTAGAAACAGTATCCAAAGTGTTTCTAATGATTGAGCCCACATCATTTATAACTTGCAGATGACTGGACAATTCTGATTTAATCTTCCTTTTTCCTCAAATCTGATTTAAACTAGCAAGACAAGAAATCAATGACATCCTGAATATAAATTCCCCAAATATTCAGCTGTGTTTGAAATTAATTAAGCACAGTGATGCAGGAGCCTCAGATCAATAAACATCAATGATGTTAGTGTTAAAGGTAGGAAGATTTGGATGAAATTGGACTGATATTTGGTGAAATAAGATGATTATCTACTTAATAAAATTAAAGGTTAAAATTAGACCAACCATGCTATAAGAAAATTCAGAAAGAGGCCCACAGAGTCCAGAACAATGATCGTGCTCCCAAGCATAATCTTTTAAACTTGAAAGTGTAAACTTATTAAGCAAACTAGTGGCATTACGTCATAAACACTTTCAATAAACTAAAGTACTTTTGAAATTGTCAATGTTTGATTTCAGGGTGTGGAGAGGGAGCCAGTAATCTTCTCTAGTGATTGTAACTAGTGAAGAAAAAATGAGCAGCTCCACACATCCACAGAAAACTTAAAGCGTCAATGGTACTTTCACATATAATTTTAAGCACCTACAAACTCAACACTAACCATCATCTAATTCTACAAGACAAAGAACCAGAGTGTTGTGAGGTCATCCTTTTTGCTTGGCTTTATTTCTGTTTTCTTGTCCTTCCTTATTTTCTTCTGTTTCTCTTCTACTTTTCATCGCCTCTAGCCTCAGCCACAGTTATAATCTGAAAACCATAAATCAAAACACAGTAAAGAGAAGATAATCGAGGTAGTCTATAGAGTTAAATGAGTGCATGTCACATTTTTTTTTGAAATTTTTCCTATAAAATAGATGATGTTGTTGAGACACCATTACAACCATACTTCATCTGTAGAAAAACATTTTTTAAGGTATATCTTAAATGCACTAATTTATACCTTAATGTGGCAAATGAGAATGATACAGGAGACAGATTCCTCCTAGGTAGAAGGGAAAGAGACTCATAGTAAAATTTCAAGTTTCTCACATGTCATAGTTGGTATGAGACAACCAGGCTACACAGATGGGAGGAGGGAAATGACATTTTTCTGCTTCCCTATCCCAAACAAACCCTGTGGGAACATTTGTAAAACACTGGTGTCTTTTCATAGAGCCTTTCTTTAATGAAGCTGATGGTAACAGATTCATTTGGAAGTAGGCACTAATAAGAGTCTTTCATGCGGAAGACCATTTGAAAACCTCATGGTCAAGAAACTAATTACTGGTAGCCCCCGATGGCTGTGATAGAGTTAACTCTATGCAATTTAAAGTTGTAATCTCTTCATGTAAACAAGAACCCCCCCCCAAAAAAAAAATAGTTTATTCACAAAAAGAAAGACCTTTTCAGACCACTGAATAGCAGCTATCAGACAGTCAAGGTCAAGAATTCAAAACACAGGTCAGAGATAGAATGATTTTTCAACCATCCTTAACTGTGTGGGCAGCACATAAATAGTACATGATCTTCTACAAGGCATGCCATGGGGTGAAGAGTGTGAGTTCTCTGTTGGTTCAGTCCATGATAACATTGTATTAAGCCATGTAGTTATAAATCACTCCATTTTTTTTCGTCATAAGTGACCCTATAAAAACGATAGAAGACATAATTTTATAGTTTATTCTCTCTTTAAAGTCTTGCACACTTTGGAATTTCCCTTGTCCCTCCTTAATTTTCTCAGTTTCCCACAATTTCTCACTTGTGTGAAGAAATATGTATTAACATTTGCTTATCATTTGCATCCTCTTGTGAATGCTGTCATCATTAATCTGTTTAGGCATGAAACAAGGAATTCAGGCACTGCATTTTTTGGTTATCTTATGGTCACAGTGTCTGGCATGATAGGTTTTTAATCATGTACAAGTGGGCCATGAAAGATTTCATTGCTCTCAAAAGTAAGAAGAAAGAGAGAGAGATATAAAGAGAGAGAAGATAAAAATTTTGTATTAAAAATAACAATACAAATCAGTGTTGAGGTCTTGTCACTTGTTTGTTCTCCTTAAACATATGTAGAGCATTGATTGAATTCAGAAGTGGAGGTAAGTCCTGGAAGAATTAGGTGAATATGCTCAAAACACATAAGAAACTCTCAAGTAGCTAATGACAAATGCAGAAAAAAGATGACATTTTCTTGAGAGAAATGCAATGTCAAAACAATCTGAGAAACTGCAGCTGTACCCTCAAAAGTCAACTGCCTTAAAATGCTGAATGGTTGTGATGTGTATTTATATAAGCTTCCCACAGTGTGGGCTTTAAGAAAATTCTTTTTAAAGGTGGAAAGCAGAGGCATCCCATAATAAAAACTGCAAAGGGGATAACAATTCCTACACTTAAATTTATAAATGTTTCCTCTGGAGGTTTTTCCATACAGACTTGAATTTATTAGAAAATCCAAACTCTGAGAATCACTTGATCTGCTTCACTGAAATAAAGGAGACACTGTGTGACACTGTCTGCTGTTATCTTATGCCACTTTGTGAACAATAAAATCAAAGAACATTGGTCACAATTTAGATAAACTGTTCAAAATTGAAAGTAATTTATGCATGGCATAATTACATATTTGTAATACAATGTTTTAGAAAAGGCATGGAATATAAGCATTAGTGAAAGAAAGTTTAAAATATGCACAAGGCAGACAAAATAAGATTAAACAACGCATAAATCTAAAATCTTCTGTCCTGTGGTATGTCTTATATCACTGTCCTGCCAGGTTCCTCAAAATGCCTACTCTGTGTCCTCATGTGCATAATGAATGACTGAATTTACAGTCATATTGAATCCTTGGAACATATAACTTAATTTTATTTATAAAACAGCTCTTTATTTCACTTAATAAATTAGGAAGCTAATCAATTAAATGCAAAAATGCATATTTCCCTAGGGTGATAGCTGTATTATTTAACCAGTTAAGTAAATGTTTTAAATTAAGTGACTTTCCATTTAGGACTTGAAGTAGTGTTTAATATCTATTTACACTGTGGTGTCTCATGATTTGCATACTTGCAGAATGAGGTGCAAAAGGTGATTAATAAACCTAACACAAATAGAAAGGGGAAAAAAAAGAGTTGGAGATAGAGACAAAAGTACCCTGAGATTCAAAACCATGGCAGTTCAATACTTTCCTTCTTTTTCCAAAGTAGATTTTACCTCCAGGTTGTAGAGGGTTACAAGGCATCCACTGACAGGGAGGTGTGGTCATGAGTCTGAGATTTCTGTTAAAATTGGAAGTTTCACGTATCACTGTTATAAGCAAAAAGCCCTTTTCTTCAGTTTTTCATTCCATTTCTAGCACGTGAAATGCTGCCACGGTGGTGACCTAGTCTCGGTGTGATTGACAGCAATACACCAGACAAAGTGAGAAAGTAGAATAAAGAAGCAGGAGCTCACTATTGGCAGGTGAGAAGGAAAGTCCTAGCTTGTTTGTAGTGACCCATTTTACTCCTGTCTTAATTTATATCTAAACTAATTCAGGCACACAGAATATAATACTGTGACCACGTTCAAATGCAATTGCTGTGTTTCCTTCATAATTGGCACTGGAAATTGTGCTGACCTGCAGATGTAAGGTGACATTTAATTGATACAGTGCACAGAACCTTCAAATAAGGAAGCATAGGAAGGCAGTTAGAGCCTTGGGAAGAAATCGATATGAATGTTTTTTCTTGCTGATGAAGACTACTGGCAGGTAGATAGTATGATTTTTGTCTGAAGATAAAATAAAATGTTTTATATTCTAAAATAAAAGATAAGTTCTTGTTTTTCTTGGAAATAAATGTTTTACTTGGAACATATGTGGAATTAAAAAATGTTATTTTATTTAATAATTAATTGCTCAATAAAATTAGGTGGATAGAAATAGAGTAAATTAAAAAAAAATAAATTTCAATTTAAGGAACATCTAAAATCTCATTGCAATTTCTCTGATATACAGTACACAGTGCATTTATTTGTTTTGTTTGCACACCAGGGGAGTGCATATATACATACACTTAAATGTGTAAAGGCATGGATATATGAGGTCAGAAGACAACTTGCAAGGCTTTTTCTCTTCAAGTGTCCAACTCAGCTTCTCAAGCTTGGCAGTAAGTGCCTTTATCCACAGAGCCATGGTGCTTGCTCTGACATGATGTTTTAAGACAGACATTTTCTTTCTTTAAGAAAGAGTGACACATAGCTAACTCTAATATCCGAAAAGGGTATTTTTTAGACTGAACCTGAGAATTTATAGGTTATTAATGTGATGAGTTTTAGTCAACGACTATACAACTAAAGAGAGATGATATAGATCTCTGGCCTGTGTTTATCACTTCTTTTCTTTGAGCTAAAATATACATGACTTCAAAAGAAAAAACAAATCACCATCTTTTCACATTTGCAAATGCTGTCCTCTTTTAAAAAGTCAGAGCATGGGGGATCAAAATAGAATACATAACTATGCAAAGAGGAACTCTAAAGAAGGCACAGCTAGCTAAATTAAATGATAAAGTCACACACACATATATAAAGGCACAGGGTCCCTGTGGGTCTCCTTCCACTTTTCTAGCATTATCCTTCCCAAGGCTGTGCCTTTCTAGCCAGCCAAATTGACCAGGTTGGAATCTGCCCCAGATAGTTGACAATACAGATACAAGATCTTCCCAGGAACTTGATGAGTCCCCAGTCTGTGGACTAAGCTATCCTTCTCAGAGATGCTAGGGAAGGATATGAGTCATATCATAAAACTATTTCATCTGTTCATGTTTCTCACCTTATTCTTATAGTAATTATGCCTCAAGGTAGTAAGTATCCCAAGAAATAATATCTGTATAATAAAAATATTTCACTCACATATCCCAAGAAACTATCTGCAATAAAATCCCAGTTATTTCATTTAAAAATTGATTCTCTGTTTTGTAAGACTGTCTTTTACAAAACATACCATTTATTGTAAAAAGAAAGAAAATGTTGTCATTGCTTTCTCTCCTCATCCATAGAATATATACACATGCAAATTTAAATACACTTTTTAATACCATGCTTATTAGAACCCATCAAAGCTTCTAGTGTTAAGTTCTGATAACTAAGTGGAAAACCATTTAGTAGCTTTTCTTTTATAAATTTACAAGTGATTAAACCATTTTTTCCTTGCTAATTAATTTAAGTAAGAGTTTTTTTCTATTTTTAACTCAAAAAGCTCTGTGACAGTTCCTTGAATTAAAATGTATTATTTTTAATTAAAAATTTATACTTTATACTTTCATGCACATCTATTCTATCTCATTTATTGTGATGGTTACTCAACTTATTCCATTTTTATTTTCTAGTGTATGCTTCATGGAATAATAGTCAATGAATTCTTCCTGTTTGAACCCCAGCTTCTACTACACAAAAAAGGAGAAAGAGGAAAAGAAAAACCCAAGACTGTCACTGTTCTTATCTCAACACTGCCAATAAGACAAACTTGAAATATCTGAGATTTTCTATTTTGCAGAAATGGTTTTGGAGGTGTCTGACCTGGAGTGAGGTTATATTTCAGTCAGCCCACAGAATGGCATCCAGAGAGGCCCCTGTCAGCAGAAGATTAGCAGAGAAATGTGAGTGAAAGTTCAAATGCCTGGTAGCTGAGAAAGCAGGAGGGCAAATCGGCCTGAATATCAAAGCTAAAGTCTGTCAAATGGCAAAAAAGTCATTTCCAAACAAGGCCTCCCAGGAAGACATTAATTGGGGGAGCTCAAATAAGCATTGGCCTGTGTAATGGAAGGTTATCTTAAAAATCACTAGAACCATTCCTAGGGACATAAGACCGAGACATTTTTTATTCGGGGTAAAGGGATAAGATTCATGGCCAGAAGGTATAAGCATAATGTGACAAAACTTCCCCCAACATCCTTTATGAAAATAACTTAGCTCAGAAACCAAGAACCTAAGGGAGATTCCAACAGAGTACTGAAGAAAATATATGAAGTATATCATATGGAGAAATTCTTGGATTTTATTTTGGGACAACTAGACTGGACAGTTAAGAACAGATCAAATATAAATTAATAGTCTAGTCAATATCAGCCTGTTCTTCTAAAAGAAAAAAGATTCTGAGATCTGTGGAGATGTTTAGAAACAGAAAATGTTTTTTGAATCTCCATTCGGCAGGTTAACCGAGAGTTGACCACACCTGTGACATCTCTCTACATTCAGAAGGTGGACCGGAAGCTATCAGTCCTGATGCCACACAAATTTTCCCCTCAAATTGAACAACCTGATCTATGATAGCTGCGCATAAGCATTGTCTGCTGGGCCATTTGGTAGCAATTTTCAGTCTATTTCTGTAAATTGAGCTCCACGATGCCCTTTGAATGTTTCCCCCTCTAGATTGCAGAGGCTCCAGTGCCATTCAGTATGTAGGACTGACTCTCACCTTTAGCTGCCTTCCAACATAATCAGGCCTACATAAATTGAGCGGCACACTTCATTTTTATTAGATGAGTAAATCTCCCACCAGCAGAGCGAGAGAGAGTGTCTTTCAGGTTTAGTGGAAGATGGAGGGAAATAGTCAAAGAGGAAGGTGCTAAGCACTTCTGAGTTTGAACAGCTGGAGACTCAATCTGCCCCACTTTCAGGCCCAGAGTTTCTTTCATGATTCTTGGAGATTGTTTTAGGAAGTTCTTCAGGACCTAGTGAGCAGGTGCTTTTGCTCTTCTGCAAGCTTGTGTTTAAACTGACTTTTCAGAATCCACAGGATGTTACCTTCCAAGAACTACTGTATGGGGGCAGCTGGGACATTCCATATAGATGCCAGGATTCTGTCCTATCTGGATGTTTCTTGGGCATAGTTAGGATCTCTGACAGAATGATTATGGAAGGCTACTCCTGTTTCCTCTCTATGCTTCTAATTACTCATTAGAAATGTCAAACAGCAGAACAAGTTGATTATATTTGACTATGGGTAAGTAAGTACAATGACGACACTTGCATCATCCATAAACATTATAGCATTAAGTTAAGGGGAAAAGTTTCTCTTTTTAAGCCAAATAATCAATACAGTATGCTTGGGAAGCCTTCGCAGAAGATCAGAGGAGGGTAGTATGTGTTCTTTACAAACCTTGCGTTGGAAATAAATTGTATATTTTCTTAATAATCCCCTCCTGTTTCTTACCATGGGAGTCTGATGACAATGTTACTGTAATCTTAATTAGCTTAAATTTTCCAAAAGGAAATGAACATGAAATATCTTTTTTTGTAACAATTGTCCTAAATTGAGAGAGAAACATTTGAGTCTCTTAATATTAACTTACTTACAGTGACAAATAGGCAGAAAATGGAATAGCAGGATTGTAGGAGCAAGTGCAATTCGATTTATACTCAACAAGACAGGTGACACTTACCATTGCCTTCGTATTCTTTTCTCCACTCAGACATGCATTTGATGCTTCTCTCAGATGTACCTAGAGCATACTTCACTCAAGTCAGTCCTACTCCGTGTAAAGCCCATGCCAAGACACTTTTCAGCTCTTGGGAGTTATTTAAAGATGGTCCTTGGATCAGGTTGTTATATTCATAGTCATGAAACCAACTGGTTTATTTTCTAAATATACATAAACTATACTTGACTTCTTTGCTAAAAACAAAAAAGTGTTTAATTTTATTTCTGTTGTATTAGAGATATGGCTTGGTTTTAATGCTGCTTAACTTTTCTATACATAGTTCTACTATATATTTTCTTCAGTTAGTGTTTTAGTCATTTCAACCACTTTCATTTAGATCCATTTCATCTTAATGAGGAGTACTTGGCTCATCACCTTGCTACTCATCACTATACTTTCAAACTCTTTTATCTCAAAAACACCAGGATTCCCTGTGTTCTCTCTCTCTCTCTCTCTCTCTCTCTCTCTCTCTCTCTCTCTCTCTCTCTCTCTCTCCTTTCTTTCTCTCTCTCATAAATGAACCCTTCAGTTATACTCAGGTAACTATGGAAAAGTTTCAAAACAAAAATGTGTGTTTCTAAATAAGAGTATCAAGCAGCAGTTTTTTTTTTTATGCACCTCCTTTAGTTACATTTTGCTGCCCAGATATTTGCCCATCTACTAAATGTCCTCAAGCTATTTTTTAAGAACCTTGAAATCTTACCTATACTTTGTGTACTTAATTCTTACTACTTGATTCATATTTTACAGAGATGCAAAATTACTAAGATTTCCTCTTACACTTGTATGGTGTTCCCAGAAAGTTTGGTTAAATCATTGAGATTGAAGTGAAGGTAAATATCATGAAGTACTCCATACAATTAGAATGGACAGTTTTTGCTGGATTTCCCCAAATTTCTCAGAGCCCTAAACCTATAGGTTCTGAACTTGTCAGTGTGAATAGAAGCCTCACATCCCCAGCTGACTTTTACTTTGAATGGTTAAACACTGGCCTTCTTTTCTTTATTTGATTTTTTTTTTTTATTTCATGTACTAGGTGGAGTGACAGCATATATTCCTATGCTTCACATGTGTGCCTTGCTCCTTGAGGTCTGAAGAGGGTTACAGGAGGTTGTGAGCTTCCAAGGGTGTGCTGAAAGACTACCTAGAACTTTCAGCTGCTAACCAGTTCCCACCCACCTCATGTTCTAAGCCATCTGAAGAAGGGATCTATCTTTCCATTGTCCCTTTTGAAACTAAACAGACTGCAAATCCCTTTTGTTTATTATGACCACATGTTTGTGAATGCTCACGTGCGTGTACATGTCTATAAAGGTTAAAAGGTAACCCTCAGATGTGTTCCTCAGAAAGCCTCTGTTTTCAGAATCAGATTTTCTAAAAGGCCGGGAGTTTTCCAAATAGTCTAGGATAGCTAATCAGAAAACCCCAGGTTTCTTTGTCTTTGTCTCCTCATCACTGGGAATAACATTTTTCACTAACATCCATCTGGGTTGTTATTGTGAGTGCACACTATGTTGTGTGTGCACACTAAGGGTGTAGAGGTTTGGAAAGTAATGGCCCCTATAGGTTCATATATGTAAATATATGATCATTAAGAAGTTAGCTCTACTGTTTGAGAGGGATTAGGAAGTATGGCATTGTTAGAGTAGGTGTGGATTTGTTGGGAAAAGAGTGTCACTAGGTATGGAAACTTTGGGTTTCAAAAACTGAAGCCAAGCCCTGTGTCTCTCTTTCTCCTCCTGTCTCCCAATCTGGATGTTGAAATCCTGGCTACCTCTCCAGTGCCATGTCTGCCTGTGTTCCAACATGCTTCCTGCCATGACAATAATGGTCTAAACCTCTGAAACTGTAAGCAAGTCCCAATTAACCTTGTTCTTTAAAAGAGTTACTGCGATCATGGTGCTTCTTCACAGCAATAGAACACTGGCTCAGACAATAAATGTGAACGTGTGTGGTATGTGCATACATGTGTGTGAAGGTACCATACCTGTGCACACAGTGTAGATGTAAATGGAGAATACTGATGTCCTATGTTATAATTTTTTATTTTCCTCCCTTGAGAGAGGGTCTCCCAAGGCTAGAGACAGGTTAGTGATCAGGAACCCAGCGGTCCGGTCCTCTTCTTTCTGTTCCTATCACAGCACTAGGATGAGAGGCTTAGGGAATCACACCCAGCCATTTATGTGGTCACTGGGAATTTGGACTCAGATGGCACACTTAGACAGTAAGTCACCCCTAAACTTCTGAACCATCTACCAATCACTGCTCAGCATTTTTACATAGGTTCTGGGAAGAAAACTCAGGCCTTCTTGCCGGCATAACAAGCATTATAATGAGTATCTTGAGCCAGTCATCTCCCTGTCTTTGGTTTATTTATTTATGTCTTGACAACAATAATAACTTTTAATCCAAATCTTTGCTCAAATACAGTTTTATTTCTTAATTATCTTTATTTCCCTTCAATAACTTTTTATATAGCACTGCTGGACCCACACGGATGTCTATATCTCTTATTTTTCATGTCTCCATGATTAAATAGGATGAAAAGGACTCAATATTGTATAATCTTCCAACTGTCTTCCAGGAGCATATTTATTTGGCTCAAAGAAAAAGCCAGGTGTTTAATTAAAGGAAATGCACAGATCCCATACCTACTTCAGTGGCTGGCAAAGGAACTTCATGCTTTCTAAGAAGTTATTGAATGAATGTGAGTTTACTGTCATAGTTTTTCCTTATGTGTTCATATAATAATATGTCAAATATCAAATGAAAAGGAAGATTTAAGTTACAAAGAGTAAATCACAGCTAAATTTTCTATTTATAAATGTCTATTTATACTGCAGAATTAAATTGATTATTTTTTATTAAAATATCCAGTTGATTTTCATCTAAACTTTTTAATTGTTGTCATTTTCAATGTTTATTTTAGAAAAACATTCATGGGAGAGTGCTTTCAAAGACTTTTAAACCCCTGGCGATGGTATATGTGAAATTTCAACCCGTAAAACAGTATTTGTACATGAAGAGCAACTGCAACCTTGAGTGGCCTCTCTCACTTGCCAGTTTTAAATCAAAATGAATCAAGTTATACCTTTGAAGAAAACACTTGATTGTCTATCATTGATGTCCCCAAGGACAGGGGTAGAAGCTCAATAAATACTTGTTGAGCTGACATTCAACACTTGGAGAAAGCAAACACTTTAGTGATTGATGGTTTATGTTCCCTCTGCTTCTCACAGTGCTTCCCGGAAAGACGGGGAAGAGGAAGAAAAGGGAAAGGGAGAGAGCAAGAATGAATTAATATAAATTTTAGTATGCTGCATACTTTCTGAGTTTCATCAGTTTAATATTTTACAAATCATTTGTTTGTATTTTTAATTTTTATTTGACTTAAAAAGGGAAGAAAATTAAAGATAAAAAAATGAATGGAAATAAATTTGTTGGGAGATAGAATGTATATAAGAACTGACAATGAAGGTAAGTGTGAAGGCAAAGGCCTGTAAATCCAGCACTTGCTAAAGGAGAAGAAACCTGAATCTGAGGCCAGGCTGAGCTATACATTGTCTTTCAGGCTACCCCATCTATGTAATCGAGTTTTATTACATAGACTCAGCATGGAGAAAGACCGGGAGGAGTGCATACCATATGTAATGAGTGCTTCCTTGACTCTTCTTAATTTCTTAATTCTAGCATCTATATCAGAGCCCAGCTAACTTCTGTACAATACTAGATATATTAATATTGGTTGTTTGATAATCCTAGGCTGTTTTGTGTAACCTTAGAAGACAATGCTGAGATTGGTCCCTTATATTTCTCTGTTTGGGAATGAAATTCACTGTGTTCTCTCTTAACAGGCTTTTCTAAGACTTTCTTCTTGTCATTCATATTAATTGACTTTTTAAATGATAGAACAGAAATAAAACAAAAAATAGTTATAATAAACATATGTTAAACATTATGAGGATAGCTCTATGTACTTTATTTATCTTTCTTTTCTTCTACTAGTTCCAGTTTCAACTCATCTAGAGTAAGATTTCAGAAAGATCAAACACCTTCCTTAAACAAATTCCCCTTTTTAAATACATCTGAATTACTCATCAAACTTGTTGTCAGTTACCATTCAGATGACTGTGAAGTGAGGCAGATACCTAGTGTGATAGTAGTCCAAGGAGGTGTCCAAAAAGAGAGAAAACAAAACAAAACAAAAAACACAACCCACCAGGAGAAGAAGGCCACTGTCTGAAAAACTTACCCAGGTGAAAGTGAAAAAAAAAGAAAAAAGAAAAAAATAGGAAGGAAGGAAGGGAGGAAGGAAGGGAGGGAGGGAGGGAGGGAGGAAGGAAGGAAGGAAGGAAGGAAGGAAGGAAGGAAGGAAGGAAGGAAGGAAGGAAGGAAGGAAGGAAGGAAGGAAGGAAGGAAGGAAGAGGTCTGGCCCGTCTGCCTAAGCCTGTGGGCTAACTAAGAACAGAAAGCCTAGCCAGCCAGTAATTACTTCTCCAGCCACATTTTCCTCTGGCCGGCAAGGAGCTTTTCTTGGGAATTCATGCTCCAGGTTGGGCACCAAGTAGAGCACAAATTCTACTTGTTATTAAATGAAAGTTTAGAGCCCTGTTAGGGAAAAGCTGAGATATCAGAGTGAGGAAACACCACAGTCAAGTCTCACCCAGCCAACTTCTCAAGGTAAAAGCTATCTTCCAGCTTCCTCAACCTGACCCAGCTCCTATTTGCTTCTACAGAATAATCTCTGTTTTCCTAACACCTGTCTTAAATACTCCTTCTCCCAGTTCTTTCAGTTCCAGGTTCAACTCTGCAACATATTCCAGAGTTAAGATTAAAGGCGTGAGCTACTACCAATTGGTAGTTAGGCCTTGAACTCACAGAAACACAGAAAGGTCTCTGTTTCTGGAGTTAGGAAATTAAAGGTATAGGTCACCACTCCCAGTCTTTCCTGTGCGGAGATTAAAGGCTTGACTGTGGGTGGATGTGTACTCTGATATTCCAGACTGATTTTATTAAATATATATCATTGCACTGTTTCAAAAAAAATGTGTCAAGAGCCTTAAGTTCTTTGTCATAATAATGTAGTTCTATATAGAGAGAAAGAAATACATCTATATATCTAGAGTTTGTATTTTGGTACAAATTAAATATGTGATACCTAGGAATGTAAAATAAACAAGGTAAATGATTTTTAAGTGTTATAAATTCTTATATTTCTAAGCTTTAAAATACCAGAACTGTCTAATAGGTATTTTAAGAAATATATAACTTCTCAAGATTGCAAGCTATTTGAAATATGATTTGTTCTGCTACAAAACCCAGAAAATTGTCTGCCTTTGTTAAAAATATCTAAACTGACTTTTAGTAAGATTTTTATTATTATGATATGATACATCTATATTCCCAGAAATCATATTATTTCAGTTTTATAAAAGAAATAACAAGATATTTGGGAGATGAACCATAAAAGTTTTGGGATTACTTTTTAGCTTTTACCATATTGTTAATAGAAATACAAATATGCCATATTTATAGTTATTGTGGGTGGCATTTAGATTGATTGTTTTTCATCTCAATATTTAAAATCATATTTCATAGACACTTTTAAAGTTTTGTTTTTTATATCAAAGAAATAATGATAGTATCAGAGATTTATAAAGCTTCTCTGTCAAGAATACTTACTTCAAAAGGTTTGTTCAATCTTTCAATCTTGAATCAGTCACCTTTGAATTAGAAACTCTCAAAAAATGTTCACATTTATTCTCGTCTTTCTTGTCTGAAAGAAAAATCTTATTCTTATACTGTGGAGCCTTACCCTGGGATGTTAGCCCAGAACAGATTACATGTCTACATTTCAATGAATGCTACTGGGTCATTAGTGAACAAACTGATGTTCACCATCATTACCTGAGGAAAAGTCCATGAAAAGGTAGTTTTTCACCAGCCTTTGTCACCTTGGAAAAATGCACTTCTTTTCATCTCTTATTCTACACAACAAATGTGTAAGTTATTTCAATAACTAGATGTAGTTAAATTTTAGTCAAAGAAAAAATTATTTATTAGTAAAGTATATTTGAATAGTAATTATTTTCCATATTAAACCATAATGATTATGATATTACTGCCTATGGCCTAAGGAACATCTCCCTTTGTTTGTTTGTTCCTGGTATACAAAAAAAGCTAAACAAGTTTGTTTTCAAGTATAAAGGTTATTTTTTCCAAAACATTTTCACAATCTTTAACCAAAGTCTTTGTTGTCTATTCCTCAATAATTGAAGTAGGTAATTTTCCATTTCCCACTATAGTGTTTTGCCACAGTACAAGATATCTAAGCAATTTTTCCTCTATTTCTACTGCTCAGTAAGAAAAAAATCATAATTTAAAAATGAGCACACTGATTTCATTTTAATGAGAAATGAATTGCATTACTGTTTTTACCTTTGCTTCCTTTTCTTCTCTTGAAAAAGTCTCAGGATTAACTTGCTAGTAGCTAGTTATTAATGAAAGTAATAGCAGGAGTTGCTAGATAAACAACACACAGAGAGAAGAATCTTCCTTGGATGTTAGGAATGAAAAGAAACTGTTAAATTTCTACATGAAGGCTCATTTGGTATGCACAATTTATTTTCCATCAGCAAGAGACATGTCAAAGTTCAGAATCATGAGTCAACTCCTCATCTGCAAGAACAAAATACACCTATCTATACAGAAACAGGATGTGAGCAAATGCAGTTTTAATTTGGATGTCGTCATTTGATATTTCTCCTGTCTGCGCTTAGAATCCTCACATGATCTTTGCCCTTTGTGAGATAGTACTTCCTCATAATTTGATATGTCAATATCAATTATTTGCAAATTTCCAAATTACATATCAGATAATGCATAACCTAGAGCCATCAGAGCAGGCGACCCTTTAAAAAGTCATCAGTGATCATTTTTATAAGTTATGCAGTATTTATAACAGAGACACATCTTAAGAAATAGACACAAACAGAGTAAAACGTGTGACTGACAACACAGGTATAAGAATTCAGGCCTCAGCACAGCAATCAGAATGTCTTCCAAAGAAATCAGATCTCATAAGAGGCAGAGGAAACAGAGCTGGGCTGTGATTAGAGTTAAGGGAGTTGGTCAAAATGAAGCTTTTGTCAGGGGCAGGGACATAGAAGAGTAAAATAGTATTATTGTTTCACTTATAGTAGAAATGCATCCAATTTCAGGAAAATGAGCAGCTAACTTAAACAATATATTCTGTGGCAGTTACTTCCAATCCCTAAATGTGAATTCCATACTATCTGACATTATCTTTTTGATGTGTTTAATTTAATCAATTAATGACTGTGTACATGTCTAATCTTATCTAATTTATTTGAAAATTTTCTTATATTTATTTATTGATAGATTGATGGTTGACAGATTGTATAATTGTGGGGGAGGGGCTATGCATGCCATGGCTCATGAGTTAGATGTAACATGTGTCTGTCATTTTGTGTTTTCCAATAAAGGCTTCTCTAGGAGGAACTCTATCAGGCTTCATACTAAGCACCATAGCCCTTTTTAGCCATCTCAAGAGTCAGTCCTAATTTTTTAAACTGATACAGAAATAAAGTTATACAATGCTCAATACATGTATAAATCACATAATCTGCAAATCAAGCTAAACAAATAGATATTTTATGGATCATTTCATTATAGATGAAAGTTTAAAAGTCCATTTTTCCAACATCCAAATATACAACATATTATTGGTGCCTATAGTCACTCTAGCACAAAATAGCACATCAGAGCCTTTTTCTTCCACATAAATGTTAGTGAATGGTTAAAACATTAATTTGGAAGTGGCACAAATAGGGCCCTGACACTGAGGCAAAGTAATCACCACCAAACTATTCTATTTAAGGCAGGCCATGGAAAATTGGCCTCCCTAGATGTTCTTATAAGCAAAACCTTAGCCTCTGTCATTAATTCAGAGCAGAAGGTGTGTCTTATTAAAGTAAGAGTCACTGGTGCTGAGCCAAGAGAAGGCATATGATAGGTACAGAACACAGTATGATTGTACCAGTAGTGATACGTCTCTCTAAACCCTTGATTCTAAATGATTACTTATTGTATTTATGCTTTTCTAGTTTGAACTAACATAAATTTACTTAATAAAAATTATCAAGTAGCTACTTGCTACTTTTATTAGTTTGCTTATTCTCATGACCCCAAAAAAATCAAAAGAAACAATATTTTGTTTGAGGATGCCCCCATGGTTGACAAAGGATAGCAGTTGGAGTGTAAGGAAACTGGAAACACTGAGTCCACAGTCAGAAAACAGAGTGGAAAACTGGTTCTCAGCCTGCTTTCTCTTTTCTATTTAGTGAAAACTCCAGATCGCAGATAATGTAGTTACATTTAGGATATATCTTGCCACATCAATTAACGCAGCCTACAAACTCTCTCACAAGAATGGCTAGAGGCTTATCTTACCTCAGTCTAGAGCCGTGGAGATAACAATGCTAGCCACCAGAGTATTATCAGCTATATGGGTGAAACAAAGATCCCCTGATATTTCACATCATTTTCCACTCAAATATGCTCTGGGTAGAATAACATCAAAAGCTGTGTTCAGAAATGTTTGCAACAAGCATCCATGTGAGGAAATGGTGGTAACTGAATTAGGCAGACGCACTGTGGTGATTTGAATGTGGCTCCCATATACTCATTTATTTGAATGCTTAGTCCAAGTGGGTCAAACTGTTTAGAATGGATGAAAAGGTGTGGGTTTGTTCAAGGAAGTGTGTCACTGGAGGCAGGCTCTGAAATTTCAAGAGGCCTCTGTCCATTCTGAGTTAGCTCTTTCAGCTGAAAATAATGTAATCTCTCAGCTACTGATTCAAGTGCCATCTTTGCCTACCTGCCATGCAGGTAGTGGATGCCAACTAAATCTTTGAAACTATGAGTTCCAAATTAAATTTTTCCTTTTGTAAATTGGCTTGGTCATGGTGTATTAGCACAGCTATAGTAAAGTAACTAAGACAGGTAAGGATGTAATTTACTTTGAACTTGTAATTGAAGCAAGCTCATGAAGTGTCATAACCCTTCCACCTATATTAACCATTCAAGACTCTTCTTAACATCTACTTGAACATCAGCAACTCCAAATGGTTCATACGGGGATCATCCAGGTCTAGACAAAGCTGCAGTACCTGTTAATTTAATATGAAATTGAGGTAAGGACAAAAAGATTTATCAAATGGATCATCTGAGAGCCATACCTAATCTTAGCCTCTTTATAGGGTGACATTTCAGGCTTCTCTTGAGATCATGATTAACCCTTCGAGAATGCTGATTCCATTTTTCCCTGATAATCTCTTATTATAATATTATATATATATATATATATATATTTTTATTATTATAACTTGCAGTAATTTGGTGCCAAGCAAAGCTTAAATGGGTTCCTCTTTTGTTCTTTGGACTTTTATACTGAAACTCAAAAATTCTAAAACCAGAGGTTAATATTGCAGTGAGAGGAAGCACATGTTTTTCAAACATGTCTTTGAAAGTACTGGTTAATAAGACCATTTCTAGACTTGTCTTATGATTTCCTGAAAGGAGAATTCTTTTTAAAACATACAGATGTTTTGGAAACTAGTGTCCTATATACATCAACTATACTCACCATTCCATGTTCTATAAAATGAGAAACCTCTGGCTACAGAGAGTGTGTTAGGATGAGTGAATCCACTCTACTATGAAATCCATATTAAGGTATCAAATATTAATAAATCTTCATGTAAGACTGGTACAGAATGCTGCAGGATTTGTGGGATAATTTGTCAGACCCAAGAAAAATGAAAGTGTATTATTTCTTATTTAGAGATCGATCATAAATACAAGGCAATAATATGAAAAACAAATGTGTAACTTCTCTAGGCTTGGAATCTATTTAGTGACACAAGTTGCCTTTCCACAAAAGTAGCCATTAATTATAGACAGTAATGAAAAATTTATAATAAATTATGGTTCTGGGCCATGAGAAGAAGATGCTTCCTTTTCCTAGGAGCAAGGGGTTTAGTGAAATCAGTTTCTAAATAGTTACTGGATAATTAAAAAGGTTGATACAACAGATCACTCAGCATTGGCTTCTCTTGCTAACAGTAGATATTCGGTAGAAGTAAGTTAGGCTCTGGTGTTCAGGCCCTATACTATTTGTTTCTTGCATAAACTATAACTCATATCATTTTTTGTGTAGTTATTGTTCTGACCAATGACAGAAAACTTTTTTCTGGTATCTAATAGTTCTATCATTTTGGTCTTCTTGGCTATTTAATGTCTGTTTTATCTAGAGGTCTTATGGTCCCATACCTTTTGGTTTTGAGTCTCTGAAAAATTAACTAAACTCTTCTATGTGCCCCATACTTTAGTAGATATTATTAACTCAAACAACGTTTATACTTAAACAGCTAATTAGATAGACTTTATGAATCTGCTCTCACTGAGAGAACTGTTAGTATCAGGCAGTGTTCACCAAAGAAATGCAACAGCTAGAGCTATATTATCCAACTAGTCTCAGTATTGAATATAAATAGTATAAATATTTTATATAAATATATTACACTTATATACAAGTTTCAAATTATTCCATTTCACTGGAAAATATTTACAATTACTTACTCTTTAAAAATTACAAATGAAAAATAAGTCATGTACTTCCTGTCAATCACACTTCAAAAATATGAGGTCATGGTAATATTCTCAATGTAAATACCATATGTACAACTTCCACTGCAATATGTGTAAGTAGGTTAAAAAATGCAGTGTTACATACTTCAGGATCTGTCTGGCTTTGGCAGTAACCAGAATAGTAAATTAAATAGAGATAGGATGATGACCCAGTCTCATACATTCACAATATCACTAATAGATCATATATATGCATATATCATTGTTTTATTAATTATTTCTAATTCTGCATTTAAAAATAATCCCAGCCACAGGAAGGATTTATTCACATAGAAATATGATCTTAAAGAAATTTTTATACTCAAAGAATATTCAAAATATGCCAAGCTCCAGGCTCAGCAAGAGACCGTGTCTCAGAAGATAAAAGCAGAGTGATTGAGAAAGGTACCTTAAATCTCCTTCTGACTTACATATGTATGCATGCATAAATATATAAACATATTTAAACCTTAACTATCAATGCATCCAATTACTAAAAGTAATAGATACAGAAAATGAAGATCATGGTTATGTTTGATATTTCTCAGATATAGATTAGAAGATTTCATGTTAAAATAAGCATTACGAAGAAAGTTTTTGATTCTCTAAAGTATGGTAATCGATTTTGTCATGCCTTCCTCTAATGTTTATAATGATAAATAGGTTGTCATAATGATTCATCAGAGAAACACTTTATGAAACCACATGAAGACTAATAGTATGATAATGTGTCTACTACATGCTACCTTGAGGGGAAAATCTGTAAGTAGTAAAGCAGTCATTTGTATTATGAAGGACTTTCAGAGTATAAAATAACAGAGAGTGAAAGTTAAAACCTTTACATATTTTACAGTCAAGTTCAATGTTCTGTAATGTAGTTTGTTTCTATAATCTATTGAATTAAGAATAAATGTAAATGAGTTTTAATAGTATCCAGTGGTACTTAAAATTGTGAAGGGTAAAGCATTGCTTTATATTTGTAAATGAGCATTTTAGTGTGTGCATGTGTCTGAGTATAAGAAGTGGTTTATGAGACACCCATCTCCTGGTCCATCCTCAGGCCCAGACAGTAAAGCAAACCTTAACAATTCATGCTTTGGTTGTAGACTCTTTTTATTCAGCCTCCTCAGCTTCCTGGTTTTGCATTTGGGATGTGAATGCCCCGTCCAAGAAGAAAACTGTTCTTCTATAATCATTTGGTCTAGATCATTAGCAACCTCATAGGAAGGAATATTTTGGGGAAAATATGGGAATTATATAATGTCTTTTAAATGTTCCCTTCTGTCAGGATTTGGATACTGAACGTAACAACGAAAAGAATGCTGCTGCAGTGGCGATAGGAACAGCGTTCAGGAACGTTGTTTTATAAGCGGTGATGATGCATTACAGAAGGAGCCAAAATGAGTCAGAGGAGAGCATATCAAGTCCATTCCCTCGTTTTGATTCACAGGTTTTTGCTAAAAATCACAAGCCGGTCTTTGTGGCAAGCTTCAGAAAACTTTGCACAGCTCTGATAAGAAAGGACATCGCTCATAAATATTCATTAAAAATTACCTTTTCTGGATCATGAATTTTTCAAGCAGACACTGATTTGACCTCTACAAGGCACAGAATTCAGCCTATAGTGGAGTGTCTCTATTTCTGACAAAAAAGGTGAAAAATTGGTTTTCCCAGCTAAGCAGCTACTTTGTACACTGCGTGAGGTCCAAGGTCAGTTACCTCTGTGCTCCACACTTGAGCATTAATATTCATTTGAATTACAATCTTTAATTCTAAAGTCCTGTTCATAGTTCTTTGAAAAATTGATTGTAAAAGCAGGCCAGGGTTTGCATTTTAACTAATTTGAAAGTAACTTCATCTAACTTCGATGATCTTAAAAATGAATAAATTCAGTAATTTTCTTTAAAAAAAAAAAAAGTCAATCCACCTGTTTTGAATTTATATTTCCTCACATTTAGGATAAAAGCCACATTTTTCCTGGTATTTATCTGCAGAGTTGGTGAGTGGATGGGAATATCTACATTTATGTTTCCAAGAGGGCTACTATTGCTATTTCATATGGCTCTGCACATTCCAGACACACAAAAGAAACTTTGCCTTCTTTGGATGTATGTTCTTTGCTTCAATTGTTATTTCTACAGTATCACAGGACAGTATTAGCATAAGTACCTGCACTGTATAAATAAACAGATAAGCAGAATAGGAATTATGGTAGCTAATGGTGTTCAAGTGTGGTGTCTAAGTCTTAGTGGTCCACAGAACATGTGTTAGGCTCTTGTTTCAATTCTAAGAACATTTTAAGGTTTAGAGTTTAAATTTGTGTAGTTTCAAAGAATTTTTTTAAATGCCCCAAAATAATCCCTTAAACTATAAATACTGTAGTTCAAATCATCGTAATAGAATTGTGGTTTACTTCTCTCCTAATGTAGTTAAACAACAGTAAGAAAGTTTACATTCTTGCTGCATTGGTTTCTCAGAACAGTATCTGAATTTTCTGGATTTGTGATCTTGGGTGTATTAAGGCCTTCCCATTTATTGTCTTCTTATAAAATATGGAAGTCCCTGATATAGAACTTTTAAAGAGTATCTAGATTTAGCAAGTCTTCATAAACTGTTTTCTTTCATTAATGTGACTACACATCACTTCCCATTAAAACTAGAATGTGTTCCCAGAAGAAACACAGCATGTCGCACTGGGAGTTCACTTCTCTTTTCCCTGAATCTAACATTTGCTTAAGGATGAACCAGAGGAACTAGGAAGTTTGCGAGGAAAAGGGGTGGGTACGGGGCCCGGGTTCTTTTGTTTCTTCATTTATTTCTCAGTCCAATGTACACTGACCATCCCATGTGCATTGCCCTAACTGGCATAGGACAGTTCAGTTACGTCAAGACCCTTTGGGATTTAGTGTTTGGTGGCATTACTGTGCTTGTTGACCCCTTTTCTTTAGGCCTTTTCTTATATGCAAATATATCCAGCTTTCCATAGCCATCTAAGCTGGGTGCCATAGTGAATGGCCTGGGCTGCACTTTGTGTGGATCAGTGGGTGGGATGAGATTTATAAGAATTATTTGTAAGAATTATATTATGAAATATATGAGAATTTATAAGCATTATTTATAAGGGATTTATATATGAGAGAAGCATAGGAAATGATCCAGTTTTTCCACTACCAGTTCAAAGATAGCTATACACTACAACTGTAAATATTTAGTAAAGAAAACTCATTATGCCCAATACAAATTTAATTTCTGGCATGCAATGATCATTTTTAGAACATCTACTAAAAAACTGTTGAAATAACATCATTGTTGTTTTGCTAAAAATTTAGATTTAAATTTGTATCAAGTATTTTAACAGCTCAAACATATCGAAATTCAAAAAAAACCTTACCCTTTTGTACAACATAATTTGTTTTAAACTTCTGCTTACTGCACTCTTCATTCTTTTAGAATAGCAATATAAGTCCTCAGTGGCTTCTACTTTCTTTCTATAGTTCAGAATAATACCATTAATTGAATACACTAGATATATAGATCCTGATTTTGTTTTATTGAAGATTCACATGTTACTTGAGGGATCAGACTCTATATTCACCAACCTCAGTATACTCCAGTGGTCCAGTATACCTTACAGATGTACTAGGTTGTTACAAGGAGGCTCTCATTCAATTTCTCAGTCTTCATTAATCTCTCTTCTGGCATCAAAAAACACAAGTATTATTTTTCTATATTGCTGTTTTTTTTTTCTTTTTTGGGCTACATAAAATAAATAGCTTGATGTTCCAATCAAGTTGTATGAGAAATTCGTTATTACTCTGTCCCTGGGTACTGTTTAAAATGTTTATGGGGGGGGGATACATTTCAGCAGTTAAGGGTGCTATCTTTTCATAAGAAAAGTCTTGTTCTCCGTTTCTAAGTCAGACATCTCATAACTGCCTCTAAGTTCAGCTTCAGCAGGCCAGCCATGGTTTTTCACTCATGAAGACACACAATAAATAAAAATCATGCAAACAAATCTTTAAAATGTTTATATGGTATCCATATAGTATCATATATTCTTTTCTTTTAAATATTTTATTTGGATTCACATTCTTAAAATAACCATTAAAAAAGAGTATCTATAAGGGGCACAGAAGTAAGAAAAGAAAAACAGGAAATGGAGTGTGGGAGGGACCGAGGTGGGAGGGAGAGTGGGAGGGTGAAGGAGAAAGAAGAGGTTTAAGAACTACAATACTGTTGTCTGAGCATTATGATTTTCCATAGGCTAGATATTGGATATCAACATTGAATCTGTTGAAAATAAACTTGGGTAAAGATCAACAAAACCTAGATTTTCTTCTCTGAAAGGATCATGGCCTTGTTGCCTTTACATTCCACTGTGACTAACAGTAGTTTGAAATACAGATACCTGCTGACCATCCCACACAATGATGTCACCAAATATCCTAATAAAAGTTGCTTTGTGTGTGTGGAAATAAAAGAACTATAATATTTCAGAGCCCTTATTTCCTCTCATCCATTCATGACTATAGATATCTATCGGTTATCTAAAAATGGCAATTTTTTTAGGATATTTTAAAGTAAAAAATCAATACATAACTAAAACATAATATTTTTATGGGGAATAGTTGTTTATGGATACTTAGACATGGGAAGGCAAAAATGCAATGAACAGAGTTTGGCTGAGTACATTTCAAGAGTGCAAGCCTAAAGATCGATGCAACATACTACTTCCAAAAGAAGTGACATACTTTTGGTTAAAGCATGATGCTTATTTAAGGATTACATATTTTCTCCTAATTAAGACCAAAAAAAAAAAAAATTGGATTGTAAGTCTCCAAGTACACTTTGATCAACTTGTGTCACAAAATAGCCCATGCTGGAAAATGGTTTTCCTAATCTCCCATGAGGCATCAGCATGGAGGAATTGGTTATAATGAACCTGCAAGCATATCTATATTTTTCACAAAGCTACAAGTCCATTTTTAATATTAAAGACAATATTTTACCATAATAAACTTCTTCTATCCTTTGGCTTTTACATGACACTTAAAATTAGTTTCTGACAAAAAACAAAATAAATTTACCTCCACATGGACTAGTGGATTGATGATGTATTTGGTGTGAAAAGCAAACCCAGAAGAGGAGACTTTATTGTGTTTTACATTTGATTTTTTATGCACGACAGTACATTTAAGCTGACTCTGAGCAATCCAGTTGCCAGAGATTCAAAGGCTGGGAAAAGGCACATTCTTTCACAAAATAAAGAATAGACAGGGACCCACACCAGCTTACATTTAATGTTTTATGAACAACAGAATTGCCTTTTGCCCATTTCAAACAGACCCTAAATGTTCCTAGCGCAGCAAGAGAGAGTAGAGGAAGCAGAGAGCTTAATATTCCAGCCCAGCTCACTGGAAACAACCACCAAAAAAACTCACTAAAATGACAGAGCAGTGTTATACAGAAGCATAATTTGTCTGCTTTAAAAGGAGAATAACGGTTTCAAGTTTAAAGTAGAACTAAAGGGTTCAATTACTATTCATGGATTCTGAATTGTTTTACTTTGGAAACTTCTTTAGCATGAAATGTTCATTAAAATCAGTGTATGAAAGTATAGGGAAAATAAACATTCAAATTTCCATACTTATAAAGGACTTCTTCAATTTAGATCACTAAGAAAAATAACTCACCAATTTACACAACTCCATCTTAGGCAGTATGACTAGACATTTTTAAATAATTACTTTAGTGTCACCAGTGAAGGGTAGAGATTGTGTGTGTGTGTGCGCGCGCGCGCGTGCGCGCGCATGTGTGTGTGTGTGTGTGTGTTTGTGTGTGTGTGTGCGTGCATGCGTGCGTGTGTGTGTGTGTGTGTGTATGTGTGTTTTCATATGTACACTATCCTGCTTTGTTTCCTAAAACCAACATTAATAATATGAAGTACTGTCTTTTATATAGAATACTTTATAAATAAGTTACCCAGTGATTTTGTTTATCTTGAAAAACTATACAATTCTTATATGTCTAGTTAAGCTTAGTTGACTAAAAACTAAGAATTTTTACTGGATCAACACAACTTTTATGAGGCTAACATGTAATCATAAATTGACCAATATATTAATTTTGTAACTATCTTCACTTTCAAAAATAAATTTCTAATGAGTTGATTTTACAATACTGAGCTACAGAGCTGTAAAATAAGTATTCAGTAGTAGAATAAGAGTTGGCAATTGGTTAGTAATTAAGAGTTATTTCTTTTTTCCTATTTGTTCTTTTCTATGTATGTCCCATAATATTTTCATTTTGTCTTAAAATTATGCAAACAAAAGTAGATGGCCTTAATGATAGTTTGTGTTAGATGCATCAGTTTTGATTGTGTCTTTATCCACCTATCTTCTCATGAGTATGGTATAATCCAGAAAACAGATTATGAACTGTGGTAAATGTATCCCTTATATATTGACTTATTAGGGAAACATTTGCTTTTATATTGACACTGGAAAATTTTTGTGTGGATTGTTATATTTTGTAATTGCATTTTATTTGCAATATTAAAAATTTCAAATCCTAAAACCAAGCAAAACATTATCTGCCTTTTTTTCATTATGTAGGAGAATGGTAACGTCCTAAAGGCAAATTGAAAGCCTTAGTTAACCAGCTCCTTCTGTTTGCATATTCAATCCCTCAATGTAACATATGCATAATTTTATCATCATTGTGTGCCATCTGGAGTATCCTGATTGAACTGCAGTTTGAAAATGAGGGTTAAGAGATAATTTGGTTGCATACATTTAGAACTGGAATGTCTCTCATGGAGCAGAACAGAGTTATTTAAAAACAGTGCTATGACTAAAAGATGAAAATATATTCCATAAACTCAAGCATACCAAGGAAGATAATTTCAAGTCTTCATGCTTTCTCACTTCAAGATTTCTTAAAATTTTAACAATAGTATTCAACAGAAATTATTGTAAAAACCAGTTGTACCTAGAACTTAAAAAAACGATTATTTATATAAATATTTTTCATGCTAACTTATACATTCTCTTCACAAATAGTAAAGTATCAGATAACAATATCAGGTAAACAACTACTTACTCAGTCATTTGGGTGTGATATAAAACTTGCAAAAGTTCATCAAATCTGAGCTTTCTACTTGAGGTTTATTTCTCCAGAAAACCACAAGAGCTATCTTGAAGTCTGATAATATCTTTACTCCAGAATTTAATCTGCAGTTACCACAGTGGGTTGTCAATTGGAGCACTTTATAGAACTAATTTGAAATCAGGTTTATTTATTTTATATTTCTCTTTTACAAAACTAAAATAATTTCCTTTTCAAAACATTTCCTTCTACATTTTAAAAATATCACTGAAATAGTCAATCCACCACATTGTGATGGGCAAACATATTTCATGTCAAAAGTATAGATGTTAAAAAGAATTTTCCTAACCTACACTTGTTAAAGGATCAATCATTTTAAAACAGCATACACGCTTTAAAACTGTTTCTGACCACATAATTCTTTCTTACTTTTGTGGGAGAAAATTTTTAAAAAACTTTTCCTCATGTTAGAGCTCTTTAGATTTCTAGAAGTAACCCCATTTCCCTTAAGGAATATCTATGGCCTTATTTCCCAGCAGCAGTTTTTGCTTACTATATTTTTTTTTTCTGCACAAAATGAAGGCAATTTTAAGCCGGTTCATTCAGAATTGGAAACTTCTGCTCCTCTTCAGTTTGTTCTGTGCACAGGGCTTTCTGGCATTTTCTGATAATGTTGTGATTCATTTCTTCAGCTCACGAAACAGATATCAAGACATGATTGTCAAGACTTTGAACTGTGAGTTAAGAAGAGCACACATTATTAGACAAGCTCAGCAGGCTTAGAGAGACTAGGAGAGGCAACTCACACTGCATTTCTCCCCCTTTTAATTCAGAAGATCAGCCAAGTGCAAGCATCTAATCTACTACTATCCTGTCACAGAACATGACATTCTAATTCAGTCAGGAGGGATTCACAATAAACTGGAAATCACGTTGAATGTCTCTCTGGTATGACAATTGATTGCATCTCCTAACCTTTCGGCATCTGTGGTAGCATCTGGAGCATTTAGTACTTGCATTATTGTAGAGGAAGAACAGGTAACAGCCAAAGACCCAAATGTAGACACAACCCTTCACCAAGGATGAAGAAAATGGTAGCCCATATCTTGCCTTCACAAAAAAATGTCATTACCATGTAAACTGAACATGTGTCCAATAAATACTTTGTAGAAAGTCAAATGTAGAATTTTTTTTTTTATTTTCAAAAGTATTTCCATTTTTGTATGTTCATTATTTTTTATTTTAAAAATGTCTTTTTTATCCATGTATCCCCCTGCTCCCCATCCCTTTGTCCCTCCCAATTGCTCCTAGTCAGGCGTCAGTCTCCTTCTTCCATCCCTCATCCCTCCCCCAAAAGGGCGAGAAGTCCCAAGGTGGGTCAGCTCAGTGTAGCACAACCACTCTAGGCAAGTTCGATGTCCTCATCCCCAAATCAAGACTGGGCTAGTTGTTCCTCTGTACGGAATGGGCTCCAAGGTGCCAGCCCATGCACAGGAACACAGTATTATTCCACCCTTCGAAGCTCCACACACTGCCCATGCCAGTTGACAGTTGCCTCTCCTTGGAGGGCCCAGCTCCTTTCCCCATGGTTCCTCAGTGACTATTCTTGAAAATTTTTCCTTTCAATCTTAGGATATTAATCTGATCAAAAAAGACACGGAGAACGATTCTTAAAAGGAACTATTATACTAAAAGCTTAATGTGCTTGATTCTTCACTGAATTTTAAATTGTTAGAATGATTTTCCTATGTTACTGTGAAACTGTTTTAACTTAACTTGAAATGTTAAGTAACTTGATCAGGGTAAGGTAATCAATTACAGATCTAAGATTAAAAACACAGCTTACTACTGAGCTGATCATTTTTCCTACTGCATCATTAAATATAATTCAGTTTAATATAAATTAAAAATCTTGACACATTATTAAACATTATACAACATGTTTTGACATCTGTCAATTGAGATATTCATATCAGATACCTCAATGATATGTAAGGAAGAATAAATTATATTTCTAGTAAGCAATTAGGACAGGATTTTTCATGTGAGGACAGAGAAAATTTTTGTATTGCACAAAAATCTCTACTACATATCGTGGGATATTAAGCAGTAACCCTGCCCTCTTTCCAGTCAATGCCAGTAACAATATTTCTCCCAAGTGATGGCAAATAACTGCAAAATTGTGTTAGAAATTAGCAATCACCTCTTCCCTAAAACAGTGCAGTTGACATCCCAGTCTTTGACAGCATCCTTCTGATATTCTTGTAATTTTCAGTAACTTCTAAAATAATGTAAAAGCAGTCTCATAGAAAACCTGCAGTCTCTGTGACCTGTGACATCCTTAGCAACCAATTTGGACTCTGTACTGTTCTACACTTTACTGTCATGTCAACTGCAAATTATTCAAGCATTTGTTTGACGTGCACTTTCACAGGTACTCCCCCCCCCCAAAGTCATTCAATAAAGAGGCAATGATAGAGAAATAAAAGAGTCAAAAATTACACCAATTATAGGACATTAATGACATCTAGTGTGGAAAGGACAGAAATTTGCATGTGTTCTCAACATTAACAATGTGTGTGATTTATCATTGTAACAACATATAAACAAAAGGTTATTTATACATTGTTTATATTAAGGATAGCTGGTACTAAGTCCTCACTCTGCCTTGGGAATTTCATATCATATTATACAATGTAATACTAAGCTTTTAAGGACCATGAAACAGAGAACACACACATTTTAACTCATGTTTGTTTCCATGAAAATTTCAGGTATTTTGAGCAATAGGATCCTCTAAATTTTCCTCCTTGATATCTGTTTCATTGCCCTATCCTACTAATTATCTGTTGGCAGAAATCTATCTCTGGAACGTTATTTCTTCAGGAGTGATCGCCAACCACTACCTAAACCCATCTCTGAAGCTTTGTTGTTGAAGTGGGCACCCAAGCTGTCAGAGAACTGAGTCGTTGCAGCCCTAAAACAAGAACTATCAGAGAAAGGTCATTTTAGTGATACAGGGATTATAAGAGCTGCTGTGCACATGCCTGTTGCTTAACCTGACTTGTGTAGTGTCCCCAAATGACGGAAGAAGTATATATAAATTTCATATCCAAGCGTTTTCCCTCTTGTCAGGCTTATTTCTGAGTCACTTATTCAGTTGTCATCTTTATTCATCGCAAGATGTTCAATCTTGACAATTCATTGCTTGTCAGCATCAAAAGAGAACACCACTGCTTAAATATGGACAGAGTTCCATTTTCAACAGCGAAGTAAATGGCAGCGTTTTGAAACTCATCAGTGAATGGAGGGGGTTTACCTGCTGCTTCTCCAAAGTACATTTACTGAGGATTATGAAATCAGAATATCCTATGATTCTTGAGCCTTTATCAGGAGAAAAAGAATTAAAGAATCATCTCTTTAACAAAGTTGTGCCCATAAGTCTTAATATGGTCATTTATGAAATCCCATGTTGCTGCCTTTGGCTGACAGGCCAAGGCAGGCTTCTGAGTACAATCATCAATTTCAAGGACATAACACCTGTGTGCTTGGGTGAGTGACCGCCTTGCCCTTCCCTATCCACATCCCTGTAATTGCTTTGCTGGCTGGCATAGGGAAGAATCTGGCTTATTTGGCCCCTGTCTCTTCTAGTCAAATAGAGGGCTTCTTTTCAAACAAGTGACATGTTCGTTGGGTCTTCAATATAAACTGCACATTTGTATTACGGTGCAGGAAGACAACACCTGCAAGGTAAACAAGATATCATTTCCTTGCCCAAACACTGTGATTTTTCTATCTTTCTTGGGAAAAGCCCACATAGACTGAATAAAAGGGGCTAGCAGAGTATAGGGAAGTGTGGGAGTAAAACAAACTGTGTGATTATCTTCTTCAGAAAATGTAGTCTGATAAAACAATAACAGGCTTCCCGATCTCAGGGTGTTATTCTGTTCATCCTGCTTTTCTTTTAGGGATGTTACAACTATCCTGGAATGAGCTTTGCTATTTTCTCAACTAGCTGTTTTCTTTCCAGAAACTCCATTGAGAGTCAGGATGATTTCAGGAACTATGGTGATGAAGGGAGAAGGTTGGGGGAAGGGAGGAGCAGAAGAGAAATTAGGAACAGTATGCTTCCATCTTCTTTTTCCCCACTAAGCTTCATTAGTAACCAGGAAAGATAGAGACCATGGATAAATTTAAACTTAAAGCTAAGGACTTTAAGTGCCCATTTTAATCTAATAGACCTGTCCTCTATTTTTTCCAAATGTAAATGCTTGAGCTCAGTTTTTTCTCTCTACTCCACACACATGTCCTGGACACTTTGTCCAAAACCAAACTTTAACCCCCATCCTTCTCCAGCAGTGTTTCTTTTCAAAGTAGGTTTTAGGGGAGTTTCTGTGTGTTTCTTTGCTTTTGCTTTACTGTAAAAGGCCACATAAAATTTTAATTTTGTCTGCCATAGGCCTTCTATCACATCACAGATATATAGCCAAGTCCATTGTTTTATCACAGTGCTGTCATTAATGATATGTAAGCAAAGAAGTTATGATCCAATAAAATGTATTCATATGGAATACATGGATGATTTACCCTGAATTATGCCAGCACTCAAACATATTTTTCTTTAGTCTACAATCTTCTATTTCAACACTCGTCTTCACCTGATTAAAAGTCATCACAGTGACTGTCAAACCTCTTTTACTGTATGTTTTTCCAAATCCTACTTTTTTCTGGGTTCTGTTTTAAGGGCTGGCATCAGCACCACTTCTGTCTCCCAGGCCAATGACTTGGAAATTATCCCCAAGTAATACTTTTCTTCCTTAAGCTACTATAATGCATGTCACATTGGCTGCTAAATATATCCTGAAATTTCCTCCCACATAATGAATTCACACCTGCTACTTTAATTCAGATCACCCACTTCAACTTTTTTTCATGCGATTACAAGTGTGCTTTGGTAACACATAAATATGATCATGTTCAAAAACCTGTGCGAGACATTGGCCCTCCCAGACCTGAAATATTAACATGACCAGGTATAGAGCAACTTTGCCCTGGATTTCCCCAGTTAGAGATTCCAGCAGTGGGACGCAGTATGTCATATGGAAGATGGCTCCTCCTTCAGAATGGTATCATTGAAGACTAGCATTCTATTACCTTTCCATAAAAATTTGCATTCTTTGATGATGTGTCAGTCATCTGTCACAGCAGAGCAACAGACCATACTGATTTCCTTAACTCGGACCAACATACAACACTCAACTCATTCACTCACACTTCTCTTCACCCGGGGAACAAGCAGGCTATAAGTGTGCTATCATTTTCAACAAGAACACATGTCTTTGTTAAGAGAATGTGCCTGGGCTATTGGACCTCTTTCGTTTGCTCACATTAAAGTATCTGAGGACTGTAGTCCTTCAAGTGCATCCTCGGTAAATTTCAGGAGAGAGAATAGATTTGTTTATCAGCTTACTTTCCTTTAATTGAGATTTTCTTTAAAATGTGACTTCCTTTGTATGCAGAACTATCTAGCAGGATAAAGCCAGTTGTTCGCCAAGGTAACTGACTTGATTTATCTCTTTCATGGACTCTGTGATGATGGTTAATTTTTATGTGGTCTTTAGGCTGTTTCATGGCTCCCAGATAGTTGATCAACTATCATTATCAATGTTGATTTCAAACTATTGTTTTTCAGATAAGATTAAAATGTCAATGTGACAGAGGTAAGAAGTTAATCACCAGCAAGTGAGTGGGTCTGATTCAAGAACACTGAGTTCCTATGAAAGAATTAGTCCAGTAGCCTGCCATCAGAATCAGAATGCAGGATTATTTTTTTTCTAAATTTCCATCCTGTAGCTTTTAAACTTGCAACACCTCAAAGTCTTTGAGTCAATTTCTTTAAACAAATCCTTTTCCATTGAGATGTAAGTGGTATACATACAGATAGGCATGGTTGTGTTTCTCTCTCTGATGCTCAGTTGTAGGGGGATTATGTTGTTCCATTGTAAATAATTGTCCCACACACTGGTTTAATAAAAAGCGCTGATTGGCCAAAGGTAGATAGGAAGTGTGGGTGGGGCTACCAGACTAAGAAAACTCTAGGATCAGACAGAACAGAGCAGAATGCTAGAGTGAAGCCAGAAGAAGCAGAGGACAACTATGCTGCTCTGAGAAAAGGTACCAAGCAAGCCACATGGCTGAACAGGATAAGAGTCATGGGTTAGATTAAGGGTAAAGAGTTAGCAAGTTATATGCCTGGGCCTTAGGCCAATCAGCCTCAAGCTACTGTAAGCATCTGTGTGTCTTTCTGGGTCTGTGGGTCTGCGGGCCTAAACCTAGAGGCTAGGCCCGAAAGTCCGGGCCAGAAACCACATACTACACTCAGTGGCATATCATCCTTTTATTCTCTATCCTGTGTCATCTCATCCTCATCAAATGACATGCTGTCTCAGATCTCCATGTCTCTAAATACTATGTTCCTAGTTCATCTGCTTCCTTCTCCATTTCACAAGACCTAAGAGAGGCTGTTCACTAGTTAGCACCTGTATGGTGTATTTCAACCTCTTTTAAACATTTGCAGAATGCACATGTACATTTGATTTACTTTCTTTTTAAACAGCATACAATTGTTATATTTATGTCTTTAATGAACTCACATGCATGTGCCATGGTGTTTTAATGGAGGCCAAAGGACAACTCAAAGGAATCTATAATTTCCTTAACAGTCAGACCACTGGACTTGGCACTGAGGACCCTTATTCACCAAGTCATCCCACTTATCTCTTTCTGCATTATTATTATTACTAATTTTTCTTGTTGTTTTAGAATATTATTTTCGTAATTATTGAGCTAGTATCTTGCATAAACCAGGGTAGCCTCAAACTGTCTATAAAGGTTAACTTTACTTTCTGATATTCCTGCCTTTTCCAGAGTGCTAGTATCACAGGCTTATGCTACCATGTCTGGTTGTTAATCATCTTAAAAATTATTAAAGCAGAGCCTGAAATTTTTTAAATTAATTTGTGATTTTTAAGACATAAGCTGAGGCTGGCCTTGAACTCACAATATGCCCATTTAAGCTCCTTTATTATAGGTATGTACCAATATTTTTAACTGAAAGATATTCTCAAAGACCTTGTTATATACATGATATTAGTAAATGTAATTTATTGGTGATAATCATATATTTTATAAAAGTATTCTAAATTGTTTGAATGTTATTTGAACATTAGCTTAATTTGTAATCAATAGTTATTTCAAAGATTTGTTTTTCTGATTTTAGTGGTATGGCTGAGGTTCCTATTAAGTGTATCAGTATGTTTTTAATGATTATTTTATATAATGATAATTAGATAAGATATTTTATTGGTTATGAACCCCCAAGAAAAAATCTATTTTCAATTACTATACTTATTAAAACTAAAAATATTTGAAAAGATTTTTAGACTTCATTTTCCTTTAACAACAAAATACTCACATAAATTTACATTATCCATCATGACGTCCTGTGAAATTTAATATAATTTACTTTTTTAAAGTTATCCAAGATTTATTATTATACTGAGATAAATGCAACACTTACAAGAAATAGTGCAGTACTTGAATCTCCTGTTACACCTAAACAATAGAATATTAATTAAATTATATTTACAATGAACTCTTAATATATATTAAATAAAAGTAAACCTAGAAATAACTTGACTAAGTTAAAAATGCCATACATAAATTTATAAATGCTTCATACTCTGTAAAGATTTGGAAATTTAAATGTATTAAAAATGACAGGAACTCATCTAATGGTAACATAAGGAAGAGCAGAAAGGAGTGATAATAGAAAGATATGAAAAGGAAAAATTAGGATTCATTACATTTTTCATTCTTGTGACTATAGTGATTATGTAGGAAATATGCCTATAAATTAAAGCTTGTTAAATCATACACTTTGTGTATTGCACTTTGTAAGTTAATTATACTTTAGTGAAAACTAATAATTGTTCATTGAATGTGCTCATTATTATACTATGAAATAGTATTTTCCATTTACCTGTTGCCCTGTAAAGTAGTATTTTCTCATTTCAGTATTATTGCTTGTTAAAATGTTATTTTGTAATAATTGCACAATATTGATTTGTCATATGGGAAATTAGAACAGAGTTTTTTCACATAGCTTAATTTCTTTATTGGAAAAATACATTTTGTTCATTAAAATACTTATTATTTAAAAAAAAACAAGATTCCCAAGCAGCATTGTGTACCATATATTTGTTACATGATTATTATCTTCAATATTTCTAATTATGAAAGAAAAACTAGTTCTCAATTTTGTGACTCACATTTTTATGGTGTAAAAATATATGAAATTAGACAAAATTGCATTATTTGAAAGCAAAACTATGAAATAAAATATGTACTTCTTATCCATCATCAAAAATACATGCCTGTCGATCAGGAACTAGAGATGAAGGATAGAACAAAGCATGACTGGGGTGGGGAGTAAATGAAATGGTTCCTAATGAAACCTAATTTTTCCTTTTTTCTTTCCATAGTTCTGTTATCTCTCCGATGTGCTCTTCCTTCCACCTACCACTGGATGAGTGTCTGTCATTTTTGAATAACTGTCTTCAGAGAGGTTTCAAGCAGCAACTGATAAGAGCAGATGCAGAAACCCAGAGCTAAGCACTAGGCGGAACTCTTGCAATCCTGTAAAAAGAAGAAAGAGAGAAGATAGGAGCCAGAGGGGTCATAGACATAAGAGAACAACCCCCAGAATAAACTAAGCAGGGCTTATAGAGGCTCACAGAGACTCAGCTAACAAACAGAGAGCCTCTATGGGTGTAAGTTAGGCCCTCTGTATGTATCTTATAGTTGTGTAGCTTGGTCTTCTAATGGAACTCTTAACAATGGGAGCAGTTTCTGACTCTTTTGCCTGCTCTTGGGACCATTTTTCTGCTACTATGTTTGCCTCATCCAGGCTTAATGGGGGGTAGGTGCCAAATAGAGCTTGGTATGCTATGTTTGGTGGATACTCTTTGTATGTCAGCCCTTTTCTGAAAGAAAAGAAGGAAAATTGGATCTGGGGGAGAGGGGTTGGGGAGTGTAGTAGGAAAGGAAGGAGGTGAAACTGGGATAGAATTGTAATATATGAGATGCACACACACACACACACACACACACACACACACACACACACACACATCTTTGCAGCAGAAAAGATCCTTACATAATGCTGTAACTGATTAATATACAGACCATCTTGTCATGGAATGCCCAGCCCCAGCAGGGACATCATCAACTAAACCCCCTCACCTAAGGCTCAGAGAACATTGTCAAAAGGAGGCAAAAAGTTTGACAGAAAGTCAAGTTTGAGAATTTGTCTCTTAGAGATGACAGGTTATCTACACCTATGAAACAGCAACAGTGTGGCCGCTTAAACAATATCTGAACAATGACAATACCAGGTGCTATGCCACTATCAATGAGGGAAATATTACCAGGCATCATGCCTGAAGAAGAGGTACAAATAACTAATGGTTGCTTAAAGAGGAAAGTTAGTTTTTTCTAGAGAATAGGCACCTAATTGGTTATGCAATACCAACTGATCATCTCTGAAAACATATGCATATAAGCACTATTAAATAGACTCAGTGAATTATATTCATATATTTATATAAACAGGCTCACAAAAGAATGGGTATATGATAGATACATAGGTAGATAGATAGATAATTTATCAAAATAAGGCATCAGTTTAAAGACAACAGATAGGGCTGTGGAGGACAGTTTGAAGAAAGGTTAGACATGAACAAAATGGTGTAATTATAGGATAATTGCAAAAACTATTTTTTAAAATTAACAAAATTCAACTTAACAGAAGTAAATATCAATGAGAAAATATATCCTTTTTCTATGCTATGTAAAAGCTATTTTATAAAACTGATTTGTAGTGGAGATCATGGCCTCTTGGTCGGCATAGATCTGAGACTCCCCTGTGACCGTCAAAGCTGCAGAATTAAGGCGTTGCTGAAGGCAGCTTAAGAAGGGATACACATGTGCAGGCTCTCTTCTATCTTCTGCTTCCTGTTCATCCTTAGCTAGAATACTTGACCTAATCTGCTGAGTTTCATCATGTAGACCAGCCCAGCTTTTCAAGAATCAAGCAACTGTTTGATCTCTTGTATATGTGAGTGTTTCCCTATAAACCCTTTAATAAATATTAACCTTTTAACTAATTGTCAGTAATTATTAGTACTATGTACTGACTATTACTGATTCATGAGATAGGGCTCCTGAAGGCACCTATAAGAATTAAACTAACTTAGGTTGTAATTTCTATTATTTGCATGACCCTTGTATTACTTCATGTCCCTTGGCATCTGTACTGTGATTTCTGTGTCTTTATTTTTTTTAGTGAGAATTTCACAGAAGCATAAAATGTACTTCAATCAAGTTCACACCTAATTCTCTCTTGTCCAATTCCACTATTCCAAAATGACAATTAAATTTTAACATGAATTCTGGAGGAGATAAACTAAAACCTTTAGCAATCCACAAATCTATTTAAAATATATGAGCTATTATTGTTAAGTGATGTTAGGAAAATAGAATGAACCCTTGGTTGAAATCAATTATATTTACTTTTTTATCGGTGATTCTCTTAGAAGTCCCATATTCTTAAAGGCTTTTCTTGCATGCTTCTTGAAAGTACTGTATTTCAAATAACTAACAGGCATTTTTTACATTCATTTTATTTTAAAATTGTTTACATTCATATTATTCTCTTGATGAAGACATTGTAACATTTTACTCAAGATATTACTGTATTCTTTTTATATCGAAACACATCACCTTAAATTAAAGATCAGATTCTACCTAAAACTATTTAATTTGTTTTTATTTTTGCCAGATTAGAAAATCCATAACTAGAATTTGTGGAGAAAATTATTTTTGTGTTGTAGCAAGAACTTCATGTGTTTAAACAAACACAAATACTACATTTATGAATATTTTCCTCATAAATATCTCTTTTACTATTGATATGGGCCAAATTTGACAATTATTGGATGAAATTATTAACCAATTCAACTTACATTATGATTGGAGCTGAAATTTTAAATGTTTCAAATTCATAGTCAGTGACAAGTAATGGCTACTTTTGGCTCTGAGAACTGTCATTTCAAGAAGTTCTCTGCCAGTGATTTCTATTTCTATTAGTGAAAAAGAATTAAGGGCTATGAAAGGATAAATATATCAAGAAAGAATTATTTACTTATAATTTTTGAGTTGCAACTATTTATAGTTGTGTGGATGAAGGGCACCATGTGAAGGTTTTCTTGAGGAAGCTCGAAGGTAGCTTGAAAGAGTTAACTTTCGGCTTCCTCCATGTAGGAATAATAATATAACTCAGGTCCTCAGACCACCCGTCAATCACACCCATCGTACACATAGACACAAAACTCTTGAATTACTAAATATACTCAAATTTTGATGCAAATATTCAGACTACTATAGAAAGTCTTAGAATTTCTTCAACCAGAATTAAGAAATATTGACCTAGAAAAAAATGGAGGAGAAGAAATTAGATAACAGAGAACATTGATAAGGACACCCCAGAAAGTGTTTTACTGGTGTAGCAGCACCTAATTTGGTAAGATGAAGGAGCTGGAATGATTACATGTGTGAGGCCAGCCTTATCCACTTACTCAGTTCCAAAAGAAAGACTAAAAAAAAAGTGAAGGACGTATGGACATGATAGAAACAAGTGATTTCAATAACAGCTTGCACACTTTGGCACAGGAAACGTCTAGGTGAATAGCACCAATTAAAGAAAAATATTTAATACTAGTAATGTTTACCTCCCCCAAAAAGGGAAGGATAAAAAACTGATATTAACTTGCATTCATAAAACCTAAGAATTACTGACAGTATCTCTGGGAGGGTGAACCTTTTGTTTACTCATAATGAAATATTGATGGACCTACTCTTCTACAGGTAACTAAGGGTAGAGTGATTTAATGAGTATGATGACTAAGATGCAGACATCTTTTGATTTTTTCACTGAGTCACTACCTATTCTAGCTCAGGCAAGTAACTCCAATTAAACTTAGTAGCCACCACATGAAAATATATGAATGGAGGAAGGAGACTTCTTGGGAAAAGAAGTGGGGCAGGGGGCAAAGAAGTAAAGACAAAGGATTAGCAGCATCTATTATATGGATGTATCAAACTGGAAAGCAACTGAAAATAAAAAAGAGAATTACACATGTCTGGGAAATTAGGCATATTTTGTATTCAAGCATACATTAGAAGTAGTATGAGATATGCTTATTGAGAAACTAAAGCATTTAATTATTAAAATAGTAAAGATTAGGAAGCTAATAATATTATCCATGATATGTCTATAAATTAAATCAGAAACTATAAGGCAGCATACATTAAATAAATTTACATATTCACTTTTTTGAAGTTGGACCATTTTACTTCTTGGAAGTACTTTCTATGGAAAGAAAAACAGGGATTCACTGAAAGATCTCTGTTGGAAGTTACTTATTATAATGAAATGATATGCATGCCATGCAACAGTGATAGAAAAAGAAAATTCTTAAGTTCCAGTGATAAAACAGTATATTTAAATGATGGATTAATGATCTTACAAAAAAAATCTTTAATTAGTAAATGCCAGGTCTAGGCCTGCAACTGAATAGTCAAGTGCTTGATCTGAATTTATAATACCCTACATTCAATACTCCATGCCATTCCCAACAAAAGAAAAATGAGTGTATAGATGAACCATAAGCCTCTGTAGCAAGGATGCAGCATGCAAACAATAAAAGTTTAGTAATCTTCACTCACTATTGTACTCCCCTTGCCAAAAATGAGTTGTTGGATTTTGAAACCCATCAAGAAGAAATGAAGTAGTTTGTTTTAGGAGAATCAAGCAGTCTTTGCCTGCATAGCTATTTGCAGGCTCATTTACATAGTTTGTCACTTCGGTTCAAATTACATTGATTGCACTGTGATGAAAATAAATGCTTTGTTGAAATGATTGAAGATGAATTTTTAATAAATACAAGAATTTAGACACAACATATTTACAATTTTAAGCCTTTGAGAATTAATTTCTTCTTGGAGTTTTCTGAGCTAAGCTTAATTCGCATAACTTTGATAAATGTAAAATGGATTTAAGATCTTGTCAGAAAATGCCAAGATTAAAATAATTAGAATTTAACTGCTCTCTAATTAAAACTGAGATAGAAAAGAATTTCATGAATACCTATACCAAGACATCAAATTACCAAAGTATTTAAGGAAAACATTAACAACACATTTTTAAGGGACTTTTCTTAGAACTGACATTTATGAGAAATAATTTTAATTATTAAGTCACTAGAGAATTTGAAGATGTGAGAGTTGATTGTATCGTGACAGTCACTGCGGTTTGGTGCAGTCCTCTTGCATAAGGAATATCACTTCTCAGTGAATGTGGGAGAGGATCGATGCAGACAGTGCTCAGTGACATGACTTAAAAGCCCAGCACTTGTGCAGAGCCCAGAGGTAAATGACAGCCCAGAAACTGTTTCCTTACAACAACCATACTTTCAGCTCAGTCTCTCATGAAAACGTCTTCACACAGAACAGCAGCTTGTGTTTTGTTAAAAACTCATCACAAATTTCTAATTAGTCTTCACACCATTGTTGATTTGATGGGGAGAGAAAATTATTTCATTTTATTTCAATAAAAGCTACTGCCATGAGAATATACAAAGAATAAAAATAACAGCTTTCATAATTTTTCTTAAAATGTAATAAATCTGCTGTGGAACAAAATATAATTTAAAAATTTAAGTCTTCCTTTGTTTCATGTCTAAAATGGTTACATTAAAGAGATAAAAGTTATATGCAAATTGTATAAAGTAAAGTAAGTATGAAAACATTACCCACTTTGTGTGACCATGCATTTCCAACTATCCTTTGGAACATGGAGGGCTCATGAGCAGATACAAAACTAAAAACAATTATTTTTAACAGTTCTTATTTCTACTAAAGAAATACTGTGTCTATTATAAAACTTTATAGTAGCTCTAAAATAAAATAATTGGCTCTGTGAATTATTGTACAAATGTTTGTAGGAATATTTAAACTGTCTAACTTATCTAAAAATAGAAGATAAAGGAAGTACTTGGTACTAATAGTAAGGAAAGGGAGATAAAAGCCAAATATGTACCATGTGACTATAGGCAAATCCTTACTGTTGAGTTTCATTTTCATCTTCAAATTACCACTTACATCATTGATTTAATAGGTGACCAACCAGGATGGCGAAAGATATTTGAAGGATAGAGGAAAGTGTACGTTTGCGTGAGCATACATTTGATTATGTAAGTTCTCAACATAGATGGATGTAAGGGATATGTAGTATGAGGTTTCTGGCCCGGACTTTCAGGCCTAGCCTCAAGGTTTAGGCCCACAGACCCACAGACCCCCAGAAACACACAGATGCTCACAATAGTTTTAGGCTGATCAGCCTAAGGCCCAGGCATATAACTTGCTAACTCTTTACCCTTAATCTAACCCATGACTCATATCCTGTTCTGCCATGTGGCTCTGTACCTTTTCTCTGAGCAGCATAGTTGTCCTCTGATTCTTCCAGCTTCTCTCTGGCGTTCTGCTCTGTTCTGCCTGTTCCCAGAGTTTTCTTAGCCTGGTAGCCCCACCCACACTTCCTGTCTGCCTTTGGTCAATCAATGCTTTTTATTAAACTCATAGGCAGGACAATTATTTACAATGAAACATGATAAATCCATTATAGGGATATGCCCAAGGTCACATTTCTCTGTTTCCCTGGGCCTTTCTTAAACATCAGAGTAAGGAATATAGATTTACATATATATTAATGGGACATCATTAGGAATAATTTTATTTATTTCCCATTACCGGTAGGAGACAGTTTTTCATCAAGAATCTATTTATTTTATGAGACCCTGATTCAAAGAAAAACAAAGCAAATAAAACAGTGGCAACCATGTTACAATTATTGTTGAAATTTCTTTGACACTTCTCACTCATTACAAATTTAGAATTGTAAAAGTTACTCAAACCTACTGCAAACCAAAGCAAATAGAAGTGAACAAGAAAGGGAGGAAAGAAATAGGTGCATAACAGACAATGACACAGAAGCCATGCCTTTATCCTACCTGGTTCTATCCTAGGACCTTCATGTGCTGTGATTCTGACTCTTTATAATCCCTTAGCATCTTGGAATGAAGGTTTTTAGAGAAAGAAAGTGATCATTTAAGCATGTGTTCACTTGTGTCTGATCATTGTATTGTTTCCCTTAAGTAACTAGAATATTAGATTTTCTTTTTTGAATAATTAAAGTGTGTGCATTTGATATTTTCAACTTTCTGTACATACATATTACCAATAAATTTGTACATGCACTTGCAAACCTCACTCCACCTAATTTTCAACAAAGACATCAAAAGTATACATTAGAAAAAAGATAGGCTTATGCTGGGGAAAACTGGAGATCCACAGATATGATAGTGATTCTAGATTTCTATATTATCCTGCACAAAGGAGAGTTAAAAATGAATCAAAGGCACAGAAAGCATACTTTATATATTTCAAGATAGATCAAGAGGGTTAGAGTGTTGGCTCAGCAGTTAAGAGAACTGGCTGCTATTCCAGAGGACCCAGGTTCAATTCCTAGCACCCATATATGGCTCAAAATTATCTGTAACTCCAGTTCCAGGTAAGATGATACCCTCTTCTGACCTCTGCAGGCACCAGACACACATGAGCAACACCTACATACATACAGACAAAAACACCAATACATATAAAATTAAAGTTAATTAATTAAAATTTTTAAAAGATAGAAACATAAGCAAAGGTTTCTGGACATGACTACAAAAGCACATAAAATAATCCCAAGAATTGATAAATGAGATGACATAAAATTAAAAAGGGTTTTCACAGCAAAGGAAACAATCATTTAGGCAAAAAAAATTCTAAAGGATTGAAAAAATATCTTTGCCAAATATGTATCTGATAGATGATTATTATCTAGAATATATAAAAAGCTGAAAAAATAAATGCTAAAAAATTCCCAATTCATAAATAAGCTGATGAAAAAATTACAAATGACAAAATAATTGAATTAGTGTTCAGCATGCTTAGTGATCAAAGATATACAAATTAACACTTTGAGAGCTCATCTCACCCAAGTCAGAATGTCTACCAACATGGAAACAAACATTGACAAGGTTGGGGTGGGGGACAATTAAAAAAAAAAGATTCACGTTATACCCACATGATGGTATGGTTATTACAATCAAGTTAGTTAATAATATCCTTAAATAAACTTAGGTAGCTATGGGGTTATATGAGTTATAGTGAGGATTTTTATGACTATAATTTAATAACAACATTTAATAAAATAAAAACTAAAACTTACTTGATTTTTTTAATACAATCTTGATTCATATGTTCATTTACACATTTCAAGCTTCATGGATGACAAGCAGAGACATTTTTCTAGCTAACAGGTTGGAGAATGTGATACATATAGAAAACAATTTTACTCAGCCAAAAGAAATAGAAAAGATGTAACTCAGGCTCAGAAAAACAAATATTCCTTGTTATCTTTCATAAGCAAATTTTTTATGTTTTAGATTGATCTCATCTTCTGCACTCTTAGGTCTGTGTAGTTGTATGTGTTGGAGAGTGTGTGTGTGCTACAGGTTCCTACGGAGAGTGTGTGCAACGGGATGATCCTCTAGAGCTAGAATTATAGACAGTGGCAAAAAACCCAAACTGAAAGCTAGGATGGAAGTTAATTCTGGGCACTCTGCACTCTTGATCTTTGAGGTGTCTTTCTAGCTCCAAATATTTTATGTATGTATACATGTTTGGATATGAGTGTATTTATGCAGAAAACTAGAAAGTGGCCCGTTAAAAGTGGAAAAAGGAAGCCTTAATGAAATAGAGTAGAAAGAGTAGTAGAATAGATCTGATGTACAAGTATGAGGACACCCAAGTCCCCTTACTGTCTCAGAAGCTTTATAGAATGTATTTCCCCTCTTACATAATAATAATAGTTATCCCTAGAGCTAATTCTCTTTCTTGGGCCCTTATCAGTGTGTTATCCAAAATGAACACTGCTGATTGAAACATGATGTCCTACTATGGGAAGCTCTTGACTTAAAAGCTGAACACCTGCAGTATATTCAAGACCAATATTTATATCCTGAACTTTTCCATCTCACGTCTCTCTGGCTTCAGATGTCTTATGTAACCAAAAATACGAATATAGTAGTGGAAGAATTGAACAGATGGCTTAATAGAGTATTTGCTGCTGTTGTAGAGGACCTGGATTTAGCACCCACTTGACAGGCCACAACCTAGTTTGAGAGGATCTGACACTCTTTCTGGTCTTTACTGGATCCTTTACACTTTAGTGCACATCGGTTCACATTTGCAAATACACACACAAATGAAAGCCTTTCTCTGGCTGGACTTCTCTCTCTTGTTCACCTGTGAAATCCAACCTTAGGTTCTCCGGCTGCCATGAACACTTGAACACTGTATGCTCTGCGTTGCTTCCAGAAATTCTCAAATTTATTACTTTGAAACTTTTTTTCCCATTCTTCACCTATATGTAACTACTGATTTTTTTTTTTTAAGTTTAGGATCTTTAACCCTTTTCTAGCTATATTCTCTATCCTCACAGACTTTCTCTTGTGCTCCACTTCATATCATTCACCACTGTATAGTCTAATGTGCAACATGCATAATTTTTGTGCTGTTTCACCTGCATCTCCCCACGTAAGTGAAAGATCATAACTAGAGAAAATGTGACTTCATTCTGGTTACCTTGCAAGTGCTTTAGAGTATCTGTAACAATATAGTTGTTTTAATAATATTTAATATTTTAATTGAAATCATGAAATTCATGATTAAACTTCCTCTTTCCTCATTTTTTTTCTTTCACTAATACATGTCTGTGTGTGTGTGTGTGTGTTAAAATGCTTATATAGTAAGTTGGACCCCTTTTAAATCCACTAACAATCACTACTATAGTCCTTAAAAGATCATAGATGCAGAAAAGATTTAGTTCAGAAATGTTAAGTTCAAATACTCCATTGTAGTTTTTCTATTTGGAACACCAGCCTTTGTTTAGAACTGAAATTGATGTTTTGTTACACGAAGCATTTGTCTATGTAACACCATAGCCTGCTGACGCCATATACTTCCCTTTACCTTCTACTGTGAGCTAATGTATGCCTCTAGCTTCTTCCCATGTTTGCAATTTTCAGTTTAAATAGCTTCATGAAAGCCCCACAACTGCTGTATAAAAGTTTTATTTCCTCATTACTCTTGTTCTCCAAAATCATTTACACTTAACTGTCTAAAAGCTTTATCAAATGAAAATATTTTCATTGAGCTATTCCAAGGGTTTAAATCAGTTAATCCACGATTACTACTAAAGTATTTGCTTCTTTTTCTGTTCTAATGCTTGCTGTTATGTTGAGATTATGCTAATATAGGAACTCAGAAAAATCTATCTCTCACAAAAGCAGATCGCTGTTCAACCCACCACAACCCCCGCATTTACTTGTAGCAATAAATTCAATCACATTACTCAAGTTATGGCAGATTTACACTCAACTGCTATCAGTCAGTACATTGACTTTAAAATTTGGCTCAGAGTTTTTCATTACCTCCATGGAACTTCCCTTTCATTCCTATCAGAATTGGCCTCCATTTACACATACCTTCAGTCCTTACTTTCTACTAATAAATCTCAAATTCATCAACCCCTTTGTCAGGCCTCCCATCCATGGGCAACAGAGCATTCATGTGCTATGCTCCCAAGCTGTGGAATTCCCTGAACTGGCCAGTCTTGCTCAAATCTCCTGAGCTTTATAAATCCTTTCTGGAGTCTTGCTTATTAAAATTTGCCTTTAATATTTGATCTGCCACTGACACATGCTGTAGGCTTGGCTCTGATTTTTAAAAAAATGAAGAAAGATATTTTTATTTTCTCCAACACTTATAAAAAGGAATGAAATTCATATTTCTTCATAGGTATTTTATATCTTTCATCATTCTTTCCTTTTTCCATTTTGCTCCTAGCCAAATGATTTCCCAGTACACTCGAGTCTCTAAAGAGAGTTCAATGATTTCATGTGTAATAGGATTGTAAATAAGCCTGCCACATCATCATTTAAGAGACAATATGGAGGGAGGAGAGACTAGTTCTTTCCACATAACCTCTGTCTTTTCACCTATACTGAATACCAATATTTTATTCTATTTTCACTTTAACTGTCAATATTTTTATTTAAATATGTTCAGATGTTAAAGAAGAGAAAAGTTACATTTAGTGACACAGGACGAAGTGCTATTATGAGCATCACAGTAGTAACAGCAGTAAGATCAAGCATTCAGATACTGAAGTTTTCGTTTTGTTTTTCTCCCAAGTTGCCCAGGCACACCACTGTGGAGTGGTATTTTGCTTACATTCTGCTGCTCTTGAAGCTGATAATGAAGTCTGTTTAGAATCAGAAGGCGGAGCTAGTTACCAGCTGACCAAAATTAACCAAGCAGGTTTTGAAGGTCTGAGGTCAGATAGACTCAGGCAGTAGCTGGGCAGGGCTTAGATGGAGCGGGTCTCCGCCCTTTCTGGGTGGAAAAGAAAAGAGATAGGAGGTCACTTGTAGCTTCTCTGTAGCTTCTCTGACCATTCATGTTCTTACCCCTATATCTGGCTCCTGAATTTTTACTAATAAAAATTACATAAATGCTTCACATCACTCTCATTTCCTTTGAAAAATCCAGTGTTATACACACAGTAGATATTTTATAATTGTTTCTAAAATATAAAGTCAATTACTTTTATCTCAGTTTTTGAATTTTTATTTCTATTCCTATTTGAAAAAAAAAAAAAAGTCTGATTTTCTCTCTGCTTTCCTACTCAGTACACAGATTTCTGTCACCCTGTGTCTCTTCTAGAAGTGCTGATCAGCCTATTGATTAGGGCCCCTATGGCTAGCTGACAGCCTGGAATGGGCACTCGCTCCCAGCGCAATTTCCCTCTAAGTGCTTAATGTTCTTTAAACCCTTCATTCAATTAGACGGCACAAGCTATTATCGGCAAGTGCCCCGCCACAGAAAATTACAAGCTCATATCTGAGAAATACGGAGAAAGGAAGCCAGAGAGCAAGTTAATAGGACATTGTCTGTATGTTTGGTAAATCCTGTGGTGTTTGGGGCTCAAGGTTAATATCAGAGTGCCGAGCTATGGAATTTAAGCAGCAGGTAAATTTCAAAAGCACCGAGAATGAGAGAACAGAATACAGACAGATGTATTATTCCATTATTTGGAATGGTTACTGTGAAGAATCCAGCATGTCCTATAAGACGTTCTGAGGATGATTTAGGCCATTGGAAATAAAGGCAAGTAATGTAATGTAACATTAGTAAGCAGGGTGACCTCTGACTGAATTTACAAACTGACCTTTTGAGAAGTGTGATGAATTTATTATGTTAAACAGAGAAAGATGGCTTTACCTTTGTTGGTATGAAGAAGAAATATTATATAATATATAATACTTCATCCATGGAGAATATTATGTGTCATTGATAAAGGAGATGTTGAAATTCATGTGAGAGTAAAAAAAAAAAAAAATCACAGTACTCTGTTACCTACAAAACACATGGTTGAGGCAATACAACAAAGCTGATTCCAAGGTCTTGAACTTTTGTGCAAATGCATAACTGAATCTGGCCAGTTGAATTTTTCTTACAGTAAACATGAAAATACAAGCAAACTATAGAATCAATTTTGCCACCTGTGCTTGGAAAACTTTTAAGTTTATAACTGTAATGATAGATAATTTTTATTCCAAAGTAAATAAAGAATAGGTAGAGCTCTTTAAACTTTACCTTATCTTAACTGATAGATGAATTCTTTAAGGTAAGTAATTTGTTACCAAAAGAAAATTCAAAATAAGACACTATATAGGTTATACAACTGAGAAGTGGCAGAACCAGAATTGTAATACAGAAAATATAATTAGTGAAGCCTTAAATGTGATATAAACTACCATCCAAGAGTATGTGATAATGCTAATAATTGTATAATCCTTACATGTTAAAAAATTTCCTTAAAGTTTAAAAATTAAATATACTAGAAAAAGAAAATAAACTTTCTCATAATCTCAACACAGAAAAGTCTACCACAAATATTTCTTAGTACACAATCGCTACTGATGTTTTTTCTGACAAGTGATCTTTACTAGATGATGTCTTAATTGGTTTTCCATTGTGATAATAAAATACATAAGAAAGAAAAGCAAGTGGAGGAAAAGGTTTGAGTTTGGCTCACAGCTGAAGAGTAAAGTGCAGACGTCAAGACAGGAATGTCATGGTCATGGCAACTTAGAGCAGATGATCATTGTGTCCCCTTCAAGAAGCAGAGAAAGAAATTCTGGTGTTCAGCCAACTTTCCCCTTTTTATTCAGCCCAAGACTCATTCATGATAAGGAAAAGAAGTTACCCAAACTTAAGGGGAATCTTCATACCTTCTTGAGCCCAGTCAATATAATTGCTCACAAGTTTGTCCAGAGCTTTGTCTCCTTGGTGATTCTGCATCTTGCCAGACAAACAGTGAACATTAATTATCACAAATTGTTTTTACATTTGCTTGTGGAGGGAGTTGTTACTAAGAGATGTACTCAGTTTTTCTCCTGCTGAATAATTTCTGTTACATTACGTACATGTGATTTGTTACCCACAGTTTGGGTTTGTGTTATCTCTTAATTTTCAAAACCACCACTTTCTCACATGTATTATTCTCATTTTTCTTTTTTTTAACAATTATTCTTAATTTTTATTAGAATGGTTTTGCTGTTTGTATATTTACTGATTTTGGTCTCATTTTAAATAGCTTATAGAGGTTTTCTCTTTTTTATTTGGAAAGCACTGCTACAGAAACAGTAGATACAGGCCAGCAAGATGTCTCAGAGAGTAAGAATACTTTTCTTCAGTCCTAAAGACCTGAGCTTGCTATCTCAGATTCACAGAGTTGAAGGAACAAAATAAACTGGGGAATCTCTCAAGTATACACTCATAAGTCACACACACACACACACACACACACACACACACACACACACACACACACACACACACACACAAAGTGTCATAAAAGTTAGAAATACAGAAAAAACACAATTTTTTAATGTATAATTATTTGTTCTCAATTTATTTTGCATGATATATTATGGGCAATGGCATTATTTGAAGTTTTCCTGAAATCATAACTCACTGACATAATATTGTACATTGACTATACTCTGCCATCTGTACTTATTAGTCATACATTATAATTTGAAATACTCCTGGGAACTAATTTATTACTAGAAAAGTTTTATTTAGCTCATGTACTAGATGTTGTCTTCCTAGACCAAAGTGTCCCATCAGATGGGAGTATGATGAGAACACTGTGTGTCAAAGGCTGGAAGTGTGTGTTTAAGCTACCTTCTCATCATAGGAGCCAGCATCAGTTAGTGAAGTAGAAAGAGACTAAGGTCCAATAATACCCTCTAAGGACACATGGACAATGACATGAGAGCTTTATAGAGGTACTTACTGCCTTTCCAATATTCCATCACCTACTCATTTGCACACGTTTCTGGGAATAAAGTCTCCAGAATGTGAATTCAGGGTACACTCCTCTAAACCACACACATATCTTAAAAAAAAAAAAAAAGTACTCATTAGTATAACAAAGTATATTCATTGCTTAGTGAATACATGGATTTGTATATGTCATGCCAGTTGGTATGCATGTAATTGTAGAGTATTTTAAATAAAGTTTAAAAATATTCAACAACATGATATAAAAATAAAACAAATAATAAAATATTTGATTAAAATCAAACTTAGTAGAGTCTTACTGATTATTTGCATGAGTATTTTAGTTTACACAACACAGAATAATTGCATGTCCAAAAACCATGCTTGGTGATGGTTTAAGTTAATGTAATTTACAAACTGTTTCATTAAATTAACTATTCTCTTATTGCTTCAAATAACACATATACTCAGCATTAAAGAAAAGCAAGCTGGGTAAATTCAGTCAGAGTAACTGAGAAAATTAATTCATTAAGTTTTGAGCCATAAAGCAGTAACATTTTAACTGAATCCAGAAAAAAAAATATAAATATTCACATAAAATATCTTCTCTTTCATTCTTTTATTTTCCTTTTGCTTTTAATATAAAACTTTTATATCAGAAATAACTGCCTTCATAAGAGACTGACTTTATAAGACCAGTATGTAAACAATTCCCCTAGACATTCACTTGGTTTACCAGGAGACATATTTTTGATATCTTGGAAAATGCAGCTCCGTAGTAAATGACATTTGTTCATTAGAAGTGACATGTTTCCCTTACAATCCATCACAGCAGTCAGAAAGATATTGGGAAGTTTTACCAGTGTTCCACAACAGGCTGTTAAAATTATTCCAGAAGAAAATAAAAGCACAACACAGAAACAGTGCTCAAGTTTTAAGGATACTCCTATTTGGCAGCGATTGAGGAATATAAAACCTATGGATTCCAAAGTTTTACCCCAAGATTATTCAACCAGTTAGGTTTCACAGGACAAAGAAATAAACAATTCCATTTAGCTTTGAAAACAAAATGTCTATTGAAAGTTACAGAGGTTAATGAATAGAGATTATTTTGAAGTTTGCTATAAAAACTGGCCTTCAGACAGGATTTTTTATGAAGGCCAATCTTCCTTTCTGATGTTAGAATGGAGAAAATTGTGCAATTTCCCCATAACCACTGGATTCTTTTTCTCTGTTATGAAGATGGACTGTCTCAAGAAGGAAACAACACTTATGTGATTCAAATAAGAAAGGGGAGAAAAAAACATAAGAAGGAGGAAAGGAGAACTTTGATGAGAGAAATAATGGGTTCTTCATCCTTCTCTAGATGGAAGAAAATTGTGTTTCCAACCCCAGCTTAGGAAGCCGCCATTCACAATTGTATTAAACTTAGGACAACGATGCAGAGTCACCTCTTTACCTGTCTAGAAGATTTTCACTCCGGGGAACACTTCAAGATTAACAGTAACAATTGTTTCAGATTTAGAATTTGCATAGCTCTTTTATACTTCTTATAATGTAAAATAATGATCCTCAAAGTAGCAATGATAAAATAAGAATAAGAATATATCAAATAAAAAGACAAATATGTTTGTTGTCTTAATACAGTGTGACACATTCTAAGAATGTTTATTTTTTTTAATTACTAATAAATCTTTGCAAAACAAGTAAATGATACTGTTTTTTTTTGTTACAAAAAAAAAAGAGACATGTGACAATGTTTCCAAAATCGCAAAGTGAAAGGATACAATGATGTTGGCACTCTCATTTGCTCACATAGAATACAGTTCCTCTAGAAATACCCTTCACACTCTAGAGGAAGAGTGTTATATACACATGAATTTTAAAATAAGAAGGAGTAACATTTTACTCACAAGTCTTTGAAGAGGGCCTTACACAACCACATGACTATTTATAAAATATTTAAAGGTAAAAGGTAGATAGAGAAAAACATAAGGTAGAAGACCAGTTACCAACATGAGAGGTAAGAACTGGCAGTTATTAAAAGAGCAAACTTTCTCCTTAGCTGGTGTAAACCTCCTGAAACGAAGTAATAACATCAAATGCAAAGCTCTGTAGAGAAACTAGAATCTCTCAAACTGCATGCTTAAAACAAATTTACATTTTCATATGTTTTCTACAATAAATAACTAAATTTTTGGATACTTCATATCTTCTTCTCTACAGATAAGATTGCATAGCTCTTTCTATTCAGTGACATGGAGCTGTTTGAAAATTCTTATCATAGGTAAAATTAATATATGGACTGACTGAGACAAGGATAATTCCAGGTTAAGACACTATGACTAAGATTATAGAATCTCTTTATTAGTGTTTTATATCATCTGTAATGAGCAACTGGGAAAATACTAAAAGAAAATTCTGCGTGTGTGTGTGTGTGTGTGTGTGTGTGTGTGTGTGTATTCATATATCAGAATGTATGTTGTACGTGTGGGGGGGGGTTGTGTGTCTGAGTGTGTGTCATGTTTGTGTGTCCACATGTGTGTATCTATTTGTGTGCTTGTATATATGTGTATGAGTGAATAAATGTGTGTGTGTGTAGTAAGTGTCTTTTGAAGCCTATTTTGAGTAGCAGTAATTATTAAGACTCTGAAATTTATTATTATTGAAATTTTCATATATTCAGATAATATTTGTAAATTTATGAAAACTTTTGATGTGTGCTCTTGTTCTCAGCAACAGATTCACGAAAAGTCAGCTTTCTTTGTAAACTCCTTTCTCTGCTAGTGTATATTTCATTATATCTCTGAAACATTTTTATTCTATTTTCAGTCCTAGACTTTCAGGTTTGCAGATGTTAAGTGTCTTACTTACTTATCTTATTTATTACAGATAATCCATTGGCCTGCTTGGCTATGTATTTAATTGTCACTAGCTTAGCTATGAGAGAATGAGTGTAAGTGAATGAGTGACCTTCTGTACGAAGCATTCTTTTTTACTCTATTTGGCTAATGTATCTTATTTTACTAGAGAAAAAGTGTGGCATTGTGCCTCATCAAAAAATACAATGCTATGCTAACTGTTGTGCATTTTTTCCAGTTCCTATTTCTCACTGGACCCTTCCTGGATGGTCTCCTTCACATGTGTCTTATTTTTAAAGTTTTCCTTATAAGTATCTGTGCCACTTGCTTCAGTAAATCACTTTAACTTAAAAAAAAAATTATGTTTCTCTTACAACAAAATTATCTCTTCCTGGAAGAATCCTAAATAAAACACAAGAAAAGATTTCAAACACTGGGAGCCAGGAACTAGAAATATAACAGGCAATCTACAAAAAGCACCAATATTTGCATACACATGAGAAGCAAGAAATAAACACTGTGTTGTGAGGTAAAAAGTGCAGAATTGTGGAGAATAGATTTGGGATCCGCAATAGGGAATTTTGCTAGGAATGAGTTTTACAATCATACACAAGTTATCACTTATGCTTCGGTTTTCATTAGTGAGGATAAAATAGTGCCACATCATAAGCCATTTAGAAATGTAAATACATATCCAGTTGTTAAACTATGTCTGCTTTAAATGTTAGCCACTGTTATCTTCTGGTTTGTTACCTCCAATATGGGGGAAAACATATAGACTGGAATTATTCAGAAAGATTTGTACACATCCTGCCAATACAATCTCATTTTTAAGCTCTGTAGTATATGACAAGGAGTCTCCAAATTTAAGAAAGTAATATGATCATTCTATACAGAAATCTCTCCAGGGCCACTGGAAACAAATCAGGAAGTTGATTACAGAAATTTAGATGTGTTCTATAAGAAACCTGCAATTATCACAATAGAAAAAGACAAGATGGGTATGGGATATAGTTATGAAAGTTAAAAGATTAGAACTTAGTCTTCATGTGAATACAAAACAATACTCAGGTTTCTGCTTTGGGGATCAGAATAGACAGTTACCACTACTCAAGATGAAATTAGATACGGAGGAGATTGCAAGGAATCCATTTTCTTCTTTACTAGCAAACTAATAAAAGTAATGCTACAAATAAAGAACTCAACAAGAGGGGCTGTCAGCTCTGCTACTCTGGAGGGAATGTGGAAGTCCCCTAGTTACTCCTTTCAATGATCAGAGAGCATATATAGCATAAAGGTATCTGTTCTGTCAAGGTATCTGAAATGTCACAATTCAATAGCATCAGTATCAGTAATTCTCCCAGCAGTGCTTTCTGAAGGATGCTGACATCCTTCCTGTTTCAGCAATGCAAGCCATTTAGTAATGAGGTTCAGAGTTAATATTCTCAGCTGCAGCTTAAAGCTGGAATTCAAGAGATGATACAGGATGGAAGATAACTCTGAAAATATGCACACTGTCTGCATGCTCAGACCTCGTTGGCTTATAACAGCAGGCTTCAATGGAGAAGTTATCTAGCACAAAGCAAATGATCAGTTCTCCCCATGGAAGGCTAAGTTTTTTTGTTTTTTCTCTTTTTTTTTTTTATGAAATGAGAGAGGACTCGGAAGTGAGGCCATCAAAGATGAAGAAACATTAGGTCATTTCAGGACCTAAGATTGAAGGAAAGAATCAAAAAATAATATATTTCCACAGGTCACATGCCATCCCTCAATGTACAAAATCAACTCATGCAGCAGGGTAGCAAAATCTAAAATTCTAAATAAATCCATGGGACAGAGGCACCTAAAAATTGTACCTGAATCTTGGAGAAAATTGATGTAATATGGCACATGGATAGAGAAGCCAACAAGGTTCTTATTGTAATGGTGGAACTGAATTCTGAAATTAAGCACAGCAGGGAAGAAATGGATGTAGCACAGATGTCAAAAGCTATCATTGGCTTCTGTGATAAAACACTCTTTTTTTTCTCTTAAGCTCTGGTCAGTGGTCTATGTAGGTCAATGATGTCGAGCAGGAAAAACAAACATCACAAAAGCTAGTATCTTTCTGAGGAAACTTTGAAATGTTACAGACAGTCGAAGATTTTTTTTCCTTTGTTAGCAAATCTTTCATTGCTAATAGTGCTCATGTTTTTCAATTATTATATTTTTCAGCAAAATAGATTTTAAAAAATAGTACTAAATAGTACAAATCAGCACGAGTTAACATAATGCTCCTGAATAGGAAACAAGCTTGCATCACCAAGAATAAAGCATGGATTTTTTTTTGGGGGGGGGGATACTTTGTTTCTAATTCTTGTTTTCTCTTGATTGTTTCTGGTTTAATATACAATTTGGTTATCCTGAAATGACTTTTCCTCTAATGTTTCTGTCTTTCCACAGGAGATACAGAAATTTGCACTGATATTTTAACAGATTTCTGATTGATTCCTTTCTTATCTTAGCCACCACAGCCTCTATTTTGTATTGAACACAGACTAACAAATTCTTCTGTCATCTATAGTTGTTTTCAAAATGAAATGAAGACCAAGCTATACTGTTATTGTTTTAATAAGAATGACTTGTGGTCACAGATAACCCATGCATCAGTGTATTTGTTTATTTATGGTAAAGATAACATACATAATTGATATTTTACTTTAGAACAAGTATGTACCTGTTTAATACAATTTAAAAGCTATAATAATGCTCTTTGATATCAAATTTTTAATTTAATAAAACCAAAAGTCATTTTATAATTAGATGTTTTTTAAGTCCCCTTAGGGTCTTCTTTCTTAAATTAAATCTGTGAAATATAAATAACTCACAGAGTGATAATATGTATTAAGGGAGCTATTTTGCATATTTTCATATGATCCACTGAAATTATTCCCTGAAATAAATCTTAGAAATTGAACACATAAATAAGGTTGAGCAAATAGGATTAGAAATATACCTATATATAATTATTTTGCATCTTAAACAAAGTCTACTTAGCCCTTAAGTCAGGTCTATGAAACCTCAATTATCTCTAGAAGCTAGTTTGAAAATCAATATGTAAGAGGGCAAAGAAGACCAAGGTCAGAGACTGAGAAAGTTGCTTTTCTTATATAATATATTCATCTGTGAGACATCTTTGATGGGTTCATTCAGCAGTGAATGAAGTTTCTATAATCTTCTACATTATGAGAAATAATGATTATTCTATAACGTAAAATTTTTCTTAACTCTTCAGCATAGTCACAGAGCTGAGTTAAGAATTCTATGTCTATTCCAAATGAGTAACAAAAATGAAGTTTCACAAATATGACAAAATGGAGCCATAGGGACAAACAAAACTAAGTCCAAAGTATGAACAATGTTAAATTCATGGGAGACTCTTGCTTTGGGCTAAGGTCCTGCCTCGAGGCCCAGGAGACCTCATCAGACTAGAAGAAAGTAGTCACACTGTCCACACAAATGAAACGAACTCTATCGCAAACCAGCTTTCCATGAAATAGGAGACACTATTGTCTATCAGTCACAGATGAGAAAGGACCCAGAATATCTGAACTGGGTATGAAAAGAGTTATTTCTAATTTAATCTGCAAAGAAGGTAACTGAAATTACCCCATGCTTTATATTCCTTGATTCTGTTTCTTGCATAACTTTCCAAAGACTTTTTTTTTAACTATTAAAAAATGTTAAAACAAAAAACACTAATACTAGGATATTAATGTCTTTGACTTGTGAGTAATCATAATCACTCATACTTATAATCAATTGAATACCGTAACAATTATAACGATGTTGTGATTCATTAAGTTTGAATCGCCATATTCGATGCCATATTGTTAAAAACCAGTCCAGAGGCTGGCTCATGGGAGCTAATCAGACAATGCTAAAACAATTAACAGAAGAAGAATTGAAAAAGGAAAACCACGTAGAAATAAAGTTTCATTAAAAAAAACACACAAAAATGTGCCAAAAACAAATCTCTCATATGGACATACTGGCAATGTTTGATTAAGTTTAAATTAGGTCAGCTTTTCAGAAAATAATTTAAGCATTCTCTTAAAATTTCAAGTGTTGATATTCTCTCACCAACCATTTGAATGGAAATTTAGCTTAAAGAGAGAATTCTTTAAGTATTAGAAGTCTATTACACCTTTATAGTTGAAAGAATTGATGTCAAAGCAAATGTCCATCTGAGAATTGGTTGACAGAGCATTTGCTTAAGGTATTAATGTAAAAGAGCTCAAGAATGTATAGTGGTTTAAAGAAAAAGTAATGTTTAAGAGATTAAAAAAAATAAGTTACTTCTAGAAAGGACAGCAAATGTATAAATTAAAAACAGATAGAAAGGTATTCTCATCCACTGGAGAAACTCTTGACTACTTGCCACCTCTCATTCAATTGTTTTAGCTGCAGCTCACTACAAAGTAGGGAAGCTTCTAGGTCACTGTCACTAAAAATAGACCAGCAACTTAGACGCACCCTCTTCTATTATCCAGTAGGAAAATTTTATCTAAACAATCTCTACAGAGACAAACCCATCTAAACAACCCAGAGATTAATTTAACACTGGCACTGACAGGTTTCACTCTCCTCACTGACAGTACTGGCCCCACTGTCCTAACCTAGACTCATGGCTGCTGTGGGACTATGCTCTTGTACACTGTCAGTATTTGTCACTGCAAATATAGATTTGATAAAATTGATTAGTCTTTTAGCTAGACAGGAAGTAGAAGTGGGATAGCAACCAGACTAGGTGAATTTGAGTAAGTGGAAGAGCAAAGAATAGATGCCGGAGACACAGGACAAGGAAGATGAGAATGCTGCTCTGAAAAAAGGTACCAATCCATGAGGCTAAACATAAATAAGAAATACTGGTTCTCTTAAATTATAAGAGTTAGATAGTAATATGCCTGAGTCATAGGCCAAGCAGCTTTTATGTGATTATTTGGTATGAAGCAGCTACAATCAGGACCTGGGGGCTAGGGCGGGTCAGAAACATCTGACTACACATAACTGTTTTTCCAGTTTCAGGTGTGAAGTGGTTTCTAGGATTAACAATAAGTGGAAGGGATGAATCCACTATGTATATTACTTCTTATGGGATAAACAGGGCAATTATTCCCATGTTCATGGGTACTATTTTCCTTATAAACCATAAACAATTTATCTAAACTAAGATCAATATCTAAAAATAGCTACCATGAGCATAATCATCAGGCAAATATGAGTTCTTTTTCTTCCACATCATTGCTATCTGTATCCAGAAAGTATAGCTGGTGCTGGTAAGGATCCTTAGTTCTTGAGAATAGACTAGGCTATAACATCTATCTTCAGTGATATCCCAAAGAGACTCTTGATATTCCATAATGATCTCATGCACAGATTGACTTTTCTTAGTGTGAAAACTTAGGATCTGAGAATCATATAGTTAGATCTAATTAATAATTTTTGAGTGTCATAAAAAGTTTTCTTTGATGCTAATTAGACTAAACTGTTCTGAACTAAGGTGTTCTGAGACTTTGACAGCAGATAAAATCAAAGCTTATGTTTCTTCACGGTGAAGACAACCTTGCCATTCTCATCTAGTTTATAGCTTTTCCTTTTGAACTTCATAAGAAACACAAAAGTCTGTAGCTTTGTCCCAAGTCTGGGATCACTAACCTGATTCAAACAATATTTTATGTTTTAAGCATGTTAGAAGGCTTTTCTTTCTGTCATATTTGTGGTCAAGTTTCTTTGCTATGAAAACTTGTCTTCTTGGATTTCCAGGGGATTCTTTCAGGAAGAGACAAATAGCATAGTTTATTATTTTCTTTTATTATTATTGTTTCTAATCCTGGGAGTCATTTCATTGATACATTTTTTTAAACCAGTAGTGTTTGGTTTTACCCTAGGTCTCTGGTTCTTGACTACCTAAGCACTGTTAGGCATGTGTTCTCTATAGTGGAGAGCAGGTACCATCACCTTGACCTAGGGGCATGGCCTCTTGGCCAGCATAGATCTGGGAATCACCTATGACATTGAAGCACTAAGACCGGGGAATGGTTGAAGGGTAGCTTAAGATAAGGACGCACTTACCCAGAAGCCCCTTCTTCTTTTTTCTCCTGTGCTCTTGGATGGAGGACCTACCCACTGAGCTTCAGCTGCGTGGTCCAGTTCAGCTTTTCAGGAACAGCACAACTGTTTGACCTCTTGTATCAGTGAGTGCTTTTCTATAAAACCCTTAATAAATATTAACAATTTTCAATAAGTTTCAAGTGATTATTAATTACAATAATAGTTCCCTCTGGTGGAGTGAGCCTTAAGTCAAATCAGACAAATACTGTGCAAGCATTTCCCTGGGATATTTTGCAGGTAGGAGCGATTGTAGGTAAAAGGCTTTATGTCAGGGTTAGTGTTTACATTTCTCTTTTGGTAACCTGCCAAGTACCTTCTAGCACCAGAGAGACTAGAACATAGGGTTGAAAGGTCCATGTGGCCACCAGCTCAACTTCTCAATATACAATGAGTTGTGTGGTATTGTCCTTAACAATGGGACCCTGATGTCAGTTTGTAGATTTAACATACTGAAAATAACCATCCTATGAAAAGCAATCTACAGATTCAATACACTCCTGATCAAAAATTTAGCACAATTCTTCACAGACCTGGAAAGGACAATCTCAACTTCATACAGGAAAACAAAAGCCAAGGATAGCCAAAAGAATCCTGAACAATAAAAAAACTAATGATGGTCCCACCATTTCCAATTTCAAGTTGTACTATAGAGTAATAAAAAACATATTGTATTAGAATAAAAACTGACACATATAATCAATGGAATTGAATTGAAAATTTTAATGTAAACCTATACTTGGACAATTCAGTTTTGATAAAGAAGCCAAAACACACACTGTGGAAAAAAGATAGCATCTCAACAAATAATGCTATACACATTGGATAACTGTATGTAGAAGAACTCAAATATATCTATACTTATCACTCTCTGCAAAACCAAAGTCCAAGTAGATTAAAGACCTCGATATAAAAACAGATGCACTGAAATGAATAAAAAATAAAATAGGAAATAGCCTTGGACACATTGGACTAAAAAAGACTTCCTGAACAGAACACTAATAGACCAGGCACTAAGATTAACAATTAAAATAAGTGGTACTTCATGAAAGTGAAAATTTTCATCTTTCTAAATGCAGGTGGACAATGGCATCTTGAGAAGCTACACTGGACTTTGGAGCCTTACAAGTTAATAAGTTACTTTATTGACCCAGAATAGCACAGAAAGCCAAATGTTTCAAGCTAACAGCACATATTGCTTTCAATTCTTTTACAAGGTTTACAAGGTTTACAGGGTTTCTGTCTGCGGCCTTGGCTGTACGAGAACTTGCTTTGTAGATAGGTTAGTCTCAAACTCAGAGTACTGGGTTTAAAGACATATGCTACCACTGTCCAGCATTTTCAACTACTCTAGTGAATATTTTTTTTTATTTCACAATTACTTTCAACCTACTAATTTCAGAAAATTATATCAGACCTATTATCACAACAAGCATGCACACACATATACACAAACACGTAAATATAATTTTTAAAAAATCAAAATTTAGATAGTAACACACTTACTTTATAAGCAACCATAGGACATCATTTCAGTCAACACAATTCACATATAAAAAATATCTTAATAGTGCCATTCCTATCACTTTTAATCCCAGAATGTGCTTCCAAATAGAAGTAGATCCCCGGTGCTCACCAGCCATCCAGTCTGGCTTATTTGGTGAACTCCTTGGCAATGAGAATCATTATAACTGAAAAAAATGGGTATAGAACCTTTATAATAACATATAGTTTAGATCTCTGGCTTCCACATTTATGTGAACATATATGCACATGAACTTGCATGTCAAAAATAAATTTAAAGGATTTGGCATAAAACAAGCATTTAAATGTAACATAATAAAAATATTACAGACATAGAAATTTTTAAAAAATGAAGAGTTATAAAACTACTATAGTCTAATTACAAAGCTCTAACTTTGTTCTATGTACTCACATTGCTAGAAGTTAGACTGAGCACACAAATTAAAGATATTAAGGATACAAAATACTCAAATCAAACTCTGACTAGTATTAGGAGAAAACTGCAAATTAACAAAAATGATCACTAAATATGCCAACTTAGCAGTTGTAATTGTGCCATATGACTGAAAATAAGCCATTGAGCACTGAGGAGCTGTGGAATACCTTGGAGCAGCACCCTGAAAACATAATTGCTATTAGCAAAAAGTAAAGAGGGCTGTGAGAACAAATCAATAGGAGCATAAGTCACAATTACTTTTTTAAAGCTAATTAAAACCACAAAGGTATCACTGACAAGGACTCAAATAACCTCTAACAAGACAAAACCCAAGCAGAGGAGCCACACAGAAGATGCAGGGAAATGACAGTGAGGATGATGGCAAGTATCCTGCTGGAATAAGCTAAAGCCAAAATAGAGAGCAGAAATAATACCTCTGGAGCCTTAACCAAAATAAAAGCAACAAAGCACAGTCAACCATGAATTTAATCTCAGCAAAACTGTATTTTTACTAAAATAAAGATTTTATTTTCAGACACACAGAATTGGAAGGGTTCATGATCAGTGTAGCTTCACAGCAGGAAATGATAGACGAACAAACACCCAGCAAGGTGAGGCATAGAGGAAACTAAGACTGGCCATTAAGAGACACTGGTAGAAAAACAAAGAGGACCGAGTAGAATGTTAGTGGAAACTTATAAGTGATAGTTCTTATGGTTCAAAGTTTAAAAGACTGGTTGCTTAAAGAGAAACTACTAATATATTATGAAGTGCGTAATATTTGCAGATGTATAGAACTTATTAAGATACTAAAAAATAGTTTTGTTTTGGTATTTCATTAAAGACACATAGATAGACTAAAGTAGAAGGTCCACAAGTGAACTCAGGTACAATATAGTGATTCTTGATAAAATTACAACACATCCCTAAACCTACAATCAGTTTAGGTATGTTTAATGGACCTTAAACATTAAATACATTGATATCTCCTTCCAGAGATATTAATAGGTATGCCAACATGAAAAGGGAAAATCTCATAAAGATTCAATCCTAGACAAAGGACTCAGTTGTCTGATTGTCTAAGGAACAGGAGGAATAGTTTTCCCCAAAGAGAGCCTGTATATTGGGTATCCAATACCAAGTGGTCAGGTTGGAAACTATAAATATATAAATAACATCATACAGATTCAGCATGATATATAATACAACATATATATGTTGGAGGGAAAATGAAGAGGGTAAATTATAAACTATATAATCACATTTTAGTTTCAAATATTTAAAGAAATAATTTTAAGAGAAAAAATAGAAATCATAGCCTAGCATAAAATATTTGCCAATCAATAAAAACAACTGCTAGCCAAATAGACCTGTTAAAACGACCATCATCACTAACACTGTCCGTGATGACACAATGGCTATGACCTCAGTAGGTAAGCTTTGCTTTAGCCCTATTATAATCCCATGTAACCAGTGTAATATATGCATTCTGTCATTGACTAAGGTAGAGTTATGCCACCACTACAGTGGTTTCTGTCTAATCTCACTAATATAAATTATAAGTATAAGAACCAGCTTGTATCAATAGAAGTCAGATTGTCTGAGATAAAGGAGAAAGTAAGTAACCTAGGCTGTTAGAGGTGGAAGTATATAGGTATATATGCATCAAAACTTAAAAATGTACACTTTATTAAATGTGTTAATTTAATTGTGTAAATACTATAATAAAGAAATACTATAATAAAGATACTAAGAAAGATATTAAATATTTCACAAACCTACATACTAAGTATAAAATCAAATGAGCTTTGAAAAATTAAAAGAATTACATATTATGGGAGTGAGTTTAGGCTATGAGGCAATGGCATCAAAAGTCCACTCCTCTACTCTGTGAAGTCATGAAAGTTTATTTTAGCTGTGCTCCAAATGGGTATTCCACTCAGACAATGCAATATCTGCTCATGTAGTGGAGTCTATGTTTGAAGAAATTGAGTAGAGGTAGACATAATATAAAAAAGAAATGTAGTGATCAAAAATAAAAGTATTGTCCTGCCCATCATGCCTCTCTGACATTGTGAACCTCTATTTCTAGGACATGCAGCTGCCATTGAGACAAAAATACAATCTTGGATGATTTGATAAATGCATTCAGCTCAGTAGAAAGAATCGGATGTACATGGAGAGTTCACACAAACTCTCCTGGTAAAAACTTTTTCACCCCCCTATCACCTCTGCTTTCACATTATTTATATACCAGACTTCTTTTGAAGGGGAAAAAGAGTGGGAGGTTGGGGAAATTGTTGAATCCAGCTTGGGCTATGTGATGGATCATTTCAGAGTGCCGAGAGACCAAAGTGTGCTACAGAGCTGAACGTCTGATACAGGATTTCAGGATGGCAAATCTGTTTGTGGCTCATTGGCCTTCTCTGAAAATAATTCAGTGAGCAAAGACTGTCTGGGTCAGGGATGTTCAACTACACAGATTGTACATTTTTCTAAACAGTAAAAGTAGTCACATTCCCAATATTCAATTTTTTTCTTAAATAATTACATAAATACAACAGTGTCTTAAAATATTTGTTCAGAACACGTTCAACAATTCTAACAAGCGATAATAAAACAGACTGTACAACATAACTGCTAATCATTCCATAGTACCAGCCTGTTACCAACGTGCCTCACTCTAGAGAATTTTGCTATAGTTTAATTTGGGATGTAGATGATCTAAATTGGTCAGACTTCTCTGAAATGAATATTTTACAAGTGAAGATTGAGGCCTCATGCCTGGACTCAGAAAAGAATGTTTTTATCTCTGATTTCAAAATAGAAAACATTTCCAATAAGTAAATAAATGTTATATGCATGAAAAAAGGTAAGTTTCAAGTTGTAGCTTAATCTTTGTTTTACAGGCTATTATTACAAGGAATATAAAAGCTTTCTTGGGGCACACAAGCTCTGATAAAAATATTTTTGTTGAGAGAAACTTTCCTGCCTTTCAAAGATGTCCGATTTGGATTTGTATGTTGAGAGGGGTAGATTCAAGTGATTTTATCTAATGGTAAAACAGGCCTAAAACATATGAAGATGAATATTGAAGTCAGAACCACTTTCAGTGTTACTGCCTACAAAGCCATGTATACAGGCAAAGAGAATGATGCTGATTCATAAGAGTAAATATTTGAGAAGGAAGGCTTATGCAACAAGAAGCTAATTGCTACTGTTTGTTTCCATCCAGTTTTTACAAATTAAAACTCTGGTTTGGCCAAGAGAGTGTATTTTCAAATAACCTCAATTATCAATATTTGTAAGTGAATAATGAGTAAAAATGAAATAATACGTTTAAACTTCTGCTCAGCTAATTTTTGGTCCATTTTCACTATACAGAATATGTGGTCCCCATGAAATATTATAAGAAATAGAAAATATTATCCTCAGATCAAACAGAGAAGGCTTATATCTAATGAACCAGTGTTTTTTTTTTCACATTTTACAAAAACAAAATACATTTACATCTGTGTTATAACATCTTGTCATTGCTGTTCACTGTAACCTCAACTGCTACTTATAGCTGTGAGTATCGTCTGTAATTCCCAAATTTATATTACATGTCCCAGGTGAGATAGCTGAGTTTAAACTCCAGGCTTCACAAGAAAATACAGTGTATAGGGAAAGGATACTAGAAGAGAGGACAATATCATTAGTCATCACTACCACATCATTCATCACTCCTTATGTGAAATGTCCTTGTTTTTAAGAGATAAATATAAAATTTATTCATTATTGTCTTGTAGCCAGTACTATTCTTAGTTTACATTTTCTAAGTATCTTCAAAATTCCAACTATTCCAATTTGCTTTCTGTTGAAATGAAATGACCAAAAGCAACTAGGGAAGGAAAGGGCGTATTTACTTTAACTTTGCAGTCCACCAGTAGGGGAAGTCAGGGCAGAAACCCAAGACAGAAACCTGGACGTGGGAACTGAACCCCAGACCATGGAGGAATGACGTGTACTGGGTTGTTCCTGCTGGTTCCCTAGGTTTTCTTTCTTAACCAACCTAGGACACCTGCTCATGGGTAGCACCGATGACAGTGGACTTTGTCCTCCGCTATCAACATTAATCATGAAAATATCCTATAGAACTAACTTCTGACCAATCCATGGAGGCATTCTCTCAACTGAGGCTCCCTACTCAGGAGTTACCTTTCTTTTGTCAAGCTTTTTTTTTTTTAAAAAAAAAAAAAAAGTAAATAAATAAACAAAAAATCTAACCTACTATCAATTTTAAAGACAGAACTCCAATCATGAAGGAAGATGACAGTGAAGACTAAATGTGTTCAAGATTACAACTATTGTCCTTATAACTGTATTTAAATTTCCATCATTTGATTACAAAGCCAATGATTCTAATATTCTAAACTAATTTATGACAAGTTGTAGGCCTTACTTAATTATGTGTCTCAACACATTTATTTTTAACTTTTTTAAAGTCTCTTTTAACCCTAAAGTTGTTTTGTTGTTGTTGTTTTAAGAAAAAAAAGTTCTCTCTGGGAATCAGGTAAAAATCAATTACAGATTATAAATTTCTGTGAATTAAAATTCTTGGAGAGAAAAACATCTTCCACCTATAGCAATGATTAGCTTCTTAAAATTTCAACTATTTTGGAGGCAGCAGAATGTTGTATGCCCACAGCCTATCTGTACTTTATAATAGGACTAAATTTAGTCCTTAATCTCCATGACTTGTTCATCTCAGTTTCTGACCTAACATCCTTATAATTAACGTGTGAAAATGTGAAACCATTTGGAATGTATCATAGTCCTTCTTTCCACCAACCAAAACACTAAGGATATTGTTCACGTCTGTGGCTTATAGGGGAGATTCCTTAGCTTTGTAATGAATGGTAAGCTTAATGTTTCCACAGGATATTTGAAATGTACCTTAATACACGACTTACTTTCTCTGTTCTGCTAATACAGGATATTCATTAAATGATTGCCATGTTTGAATTTGGAATTTGGTCTTCCCTCGATTTGCCTTACTTGGCCATAATCATTCATATTTGGCTCCAAAAACAAAACAAAACAAAGTACTTCTTATAATTTTTGTGAGGGTAAAAGATATGTATTAAGTACACCTAAACAACTATACTACTTGAAAATAAAAACCTAAACCCTGTATTTTATTTTCTGTCTTTGGGTTATTTGTGCACTAAGAATGGGTTTATATGTGTTTTCGTGTGTGTGGAGGCAATTGTGTGGGTGCACACGCATGTGTGTGCCTGTTCCATAGGTCCACAGTAGACATCAGATGTCTCCCTCAATTGTTCTCCACTTTACTTGCTGATGCCTTGTCATTTGCTGAACCCAGAATTTGTCAATTTCAGCCCATTGGCCAGAGGCTCCCTTGTCTCTGCCTCCCCAGTTTTGGGGAGTGCCTGCCATGCCTGCTCAGATTTTCCATGAGTTTGAAATCTGAATTCCAGCCCTGATATTTGCACAGAAATTGCTTTACTCACTGAGGCATCTCAAGGCAGGAAAACTAGAATATACTCTTCTGAAAAGTTTGCTTGGTGTTAAAAAGCTATTTTGAAAGTTAAATGCAGACGGTGCTAGAAAAGACGCCCATTGCTAAGTTCTCCATGACATGCCATAAATGTGAATGCAAAGTGCTCCATTTTAAAATCAATCAAGGTGATGCAAAGCTTAAACTGCAATTGATTTGGGCTAATTTGCAAGTAGAAAGGTTTAGAACTTGAATAATTTCTTTCCCACTTTAGCTGGTTCACCAGCCTATTGAATGAATGAGTTGGCTAATTATTAGTCTTTCCTGTTTGTTTATTTACTTCAGACAATTCCTGACTGAGATAACTTCTGATTTATTTCGACTGTCCTTGGGTAGATGAAAGAAACTACTAACTTAATGGGGAGGAAGGTAGATTTGTTTTTGTAAGTCACTTGAGATAAGTAAAAAAGAAAAACCTCAAATCAAAACTCCACTTTGTAAATCATGTATTTTTATAACTCAACTATAAAAAAGTGAAAACACGAGACGAGTCCATGACGTCACAGAAAAACATAAACTAATAGGAAGAACAAGATCTCAATCCCATTGAGCCTGGATTCCTGTTTAGAGAGCATCAGAGCATGCTGCCTTATCAAGCAATCAGGATGCGATGTTTTAAAATAGCATTTGGTGGATTTTTGAAAATGTAAAGGCAGCATATTGTCTGAACAGTAAAGAAGCTGTGTTTCCAAAGCATTGAGGCTTCCTTTTATTGATTTCCCAGAAGCAAGGACATTCTCAATGCTGATAAAAATAATCACGATCCATAGTCCCATGTATCCCCCCGATGGGCATTATATGCTTCTTGTGAATGTCTATGTGCTCCAATGAATGAATATAAAATACTTAGATAAAGCCATATCTAACACACAAAACACACACAAGTAAACATAAACATTTGAAAATTTGAATTTTTGTATCAGGAAAATGAGAATTCAGTAAAACTTTTTAGCAGAATAAGTGATTGAAAAGATCTGGTGTTTTCAGAAATGCATAATTAATTGGATATCCCTTTTTTTCCAAATTACATATTATGCAATTAATTGCCCTAGTTTTCTTTGATAAAATTATTGGTTTATTTGAATACAGTCAATTTAAAATATGCTTGTGGTATGGAAGTTGGGCACCTTACTTTTCAACTTAATGAGCTTTTACTGAACATTCACATAATATTAAAATATTTTTGTAGAATTATACTTAGGGCTATTATAACTTACATTCTAGCTGCATTCAAATGTGTTTTTTTCTTATAGAAATTTAAAAACCTGGTGCATTGTTCACAATTTTCATGCTGAAAGACAGTCTGTCAAACTGAAATAGCTACACAATACAAGCCATTTTGTGACTCAGTTCTTGATTGCAGACAGCTGAGATTCAATAGCTACAGGGGAATTGAGGACACCATCCAGACATCTGTAATAATCCCCCTAGTTTTTCCCTGATAACTTGAAAGCTACATCAATGTGTCTGCCTATTTCTTGCCCCTATAATTAAACAGGAGAGCGGCATGAATACACATTCTGATCATATAAAATTTTAGCCACTCACAAAAACATGAAGGAATACTCTCACTGTGTTCTCTGATCCAAAAGGTTTGCTTTTACAGTTTCTAGGACCATGAAGCTAATGTCTGTAACCTCAAAGATTTCCTGGAGTCACATACATCTTTAACATCAGGGCATAATCAGAGACTACCAGAACCAATAGAAGCTTTTACACACACACACACACACACACACACACACACACACACACACACACACACACACACACACACACACTGCATATTCAATACTCTGAGATGAGTCAAATGATTGTACCTTAATATAGATAGCCCACTACTGACACTAGACTCTTTCTATAGGAAAAGCAAGAAAACAAATGGTGTATCTGTACCACAGAAGAATACAGAGCAGGAAAAGAAATAATAGGATTTTTCTTAGTCTTAAAATATTCAGCAATCAAAAAAGTACAAGGATGTATCCCCAAACTCCACATGAATGCCAACACATGAAATCTCATCTGATATCTACTCCTAAGCTTATTTACATTAATTACCATGCACTTCTATTCACATTCATCAGTTTTCATACAGGTCTATACAACCCAACATTGGTATGCAGGCATTGGAGCTGATATTTAAGTTGTTCTTCTTAACATCCAATGGTTTTGTTTAAATGCTCAAGGCAATCTGTAAATGTTCGTCTTTTTTTCATTGATTTTTAAAAAATTTGTTTTTATTCATTTTATATACCAACTACAGATTCTTCCCTTGTCCCTGGTCAGCTCATCTCAATATGCCCCTGCACTCCCTCCACATCTCCTTCTCCTGAAAGGTAAGGGCTTCTACGAGGAGTTAGCAAAACCTGGTACATTTGGATGAGGCAGGCTCAAGTCCCTTCCCCTGAATCAAGGCTTTGAAAGGTGTCCCTCCATAGGTAATGGGTTCCAAAAAGTGAGTTCATCCACCAGGGGATATATTATGACCCCACTGCCAGAGACCCCTAAACAGACCAAGTTACACATCTTTCTCTCCCTTATGCAGAGGTCCTAGTCCGGTCCCATGCAGACTCTACAGTTGTCATTCTAAAGTCCCTGAGATTCCCTGACTAAGGTTCATTTGGTTGTCTCTGTAAATCATGAAAGATTTTGACTCCCCTTGCCTAAATAATTTCTCTTTCCTCTACAGCTGGACTCCCAGAGCTTGGCTTTGTGCTTGTTTGTGGGTCTTTGCATCTGTTTCCATCAGTTACTCGATTAAGTCTCTATGATCACAGTTAAGGTATTCACCAATCTGACTACTGAGGTAGACCAGCTGGGCACCCTCTCCACTATTGCTAGTAGTCTACTGAGGTCATCCTTGTGGATTCCTAAAACTTCCCTAACTCCATGATGTCTCTATCCATCTCTGTTCCAGCTTGACCTTCCTGTTCTCATATAGTCTCATCCCCATCATCTTCCCTATTGTACAAATGATCCCAGTTTACTCAGGAAAATTCATCTATTTCCTCTTCCTGTGAGACCCTCTCTAGGGTCTTCCTCTTAACTAGCTTCTCTGGAACTGTGGGTTGTAGCCTAGTTATTCTTTGCTTTACATCTAATATCCACTTATGCATGAGTATATACCATGTTTGTCTTTCTGATTCTGTGTTACCTCACTCAGAATGATATTTTCTAGTTCCCTCCCTCCATTTGCCTGAAAATTTCATGATGTCATTTTTTTTGTATTGTTAAGTAATATTCATTGTGTATATGTACCACATTTTCTCTAGCCATTCTTCTGCTAAAGGGAATCTAGGTTGTTTTCAAGTTCTGGTTATTACAATAATGCTGCTATGAACATAGCTGAGCAAATGTACTTACAGTATAATTGAGCAGCCCTTGGGTATATGCCCAAGAGTGGTATCATTGGGTCTTGAGGTCATTGATTCTCAATTTTATGAGATGTCACCATGTTAACTTACAAAGTGGCTGTGCAAATTTGCACTCCCACCAACAGTGGAGGAGTGTTCCCCTTGCAGCACATCTCCAACATAAGCTGTCATTAGGTTTTTTATCTTAGCTGCTCTGAAAGGTGTAAAATGGCATCTCAAAGTTGTTTTGATTTGCATTTCCCTGATGATTAAGGATGTTGAACAATTTCTCAAATGTCTTTTGGCCATTTGAGATTCATCTGTTGAGAATTCTCTGTTTAGATCTGTAGCTCATTTTTAAATTAGATTGCTTGGTATTTTGATGACTAGTTTCTTGGGTTCTTAATATACGTTGGAGATCAGCCCTCTGTCAGATGTGGGGTTGGTGAGTATCTTTTATCAATCAGCAGGCTGTCATTTGTCTTACTGACTGTGTCCTTTGTCTTGCAGAAACTTCTTAGTTTAAGGAGGTCCCATTTATTAATTGTTGCTTTCAGTGTCTGTGGTACAGGTATTATATTTAGGAAGTGGTCTCCTGTGCCCTTGGCTCTGCCCAAGTGAGGAAGATCATAAATACTTACTGTTGCTCTTTTAACTAATAATTAGCTCAAACAAGTTTGTAAGTCCCCATCAAGAAACCACATTAACCTCCAAAAACATGTTAAAAAGATAGAGGAATAACACATTTTTAATAATCTATGTGCTTATAACCTCCACCTCTTTCAGTCAGCTGCTTATCTGCTGAGGTTCACACTTGTACCTACCTGTTTTATAAGCTCTCACTTAGAAAGTAGATTGTTATTGGTGGTGATGTTTGCCTATTTTTCTTTTTCTGTATCTCTTTCTCCTTTGGACACTAACTTAATCTTAAAGTCTACTTCTCCTGATACTCTAGTCAACTCTACTCTTCCTGAAGAACTGTAGTAAACCATGTGGCTGCTTGCAGCCTTCCACTGCCTAATATATCTATCACAGAAAACACCTTTCCTTTTACTTATCTCTTCTTAGCAACTACCTGCCATATAAATATTCTCTATTAAACCCCAATAAATTTGTTCAATAATTTTTACTGAGTCTGTTTTATTTGTTTTTCTATATAAGAAAACAAGGACCCACAAAAAGGTACTGTATTATTCTGAGAAACAAGATCATGCTTCTTATATCCTCAACTGGGTCATTTGAGAAAAAAAAATAATCTGTATGCAGGATGATTCAACTTATCATATGATCTACATAAGCTACTTTGCCATTTGTCAAATGTGTTGATCATATTTTAGAATTTTTTTTTTTTTTTACCAACACTAACAGGTTCATTTAACTTCTGATAAAGAATAACACATCAACTTTCAATTGTAGGAAATATGTGAACTTGTCTTAAGACTGCACCAATGTGCAATAAGACAGCTAAATTTATAAAAACTGTAAACAATCACTTGGAAGAGGAGTTAGTGGGCTCCTGGCATTTTCTTTGTCACATATTGAATAAGGTCTTCTACTGACCAAAGTAGAAATATACCACTATGTCTATACTTACATCTCAAAATCTTCAAAATTCCAAAAAAATATTAAATGAGAAACTAATCTTTTTGTAAAAGGCACAATTCTTCCTGAACTATGAGGTCAGGACCTTTAAACTAATGTGCTTCAGGCTTGACTTTATTATTGTAAGATCTATTTCTAATAGTATAACATTCTTCATGGACAATTTCACAAGGACTACTTAGATTTATTCAAGGGTCACAGAAGAAAATGCAAAGTCAAATACATATACATCTTTTTCCTCACACAGTGTGTGTATATGGAAAAATAAGGTACTATAAAAATTAAATATAATGAACAGTTAAGTTAATATAGTACTAAATGTTATAAAAAATATGAAAGTAAGCAAGGTAAGAGACTATGTGCCAATAATTTTAATATTATCCCTGTTAATTTGACAGTTGAGCCTAGTCTTGCATGAAATGAGATCTATAAATAGAAAGATGGGGCTTTTGATAGGTAAATTGATAGGTAAACAAATGAACAAATAAGAAAAGGAAAAAATATTTGCAAAAAATAACTCTCCCCCAATTTTTTTAAAAAAGAAATAAAGACCCAAAAACATGTGAGTTGCTTATAAAAAGTGTCACCAAAGGTTGGTCTCACTTCTCAGACCTTGAGACCTGGTGTTGCTTAGATTATACTCCAAATAATATTCTTGAGTATAATTTTTTTAATTATTTAAAATATTTTACTTATTTCCACCATCATTCTTTCAGTTTCATTTTTCATTGCCTCTTAGCTATCTCATATCTCATTCTAAGAGTTCATACCTAGACATCAAAATATCTAATACCTTACCAACCCAGTCTACTTCAACATTTTTTTTTATTTATGAAAACAGCGATGGCAGCAACGGAGCACAATTACTTTTGAGTGCCTTTTGAACACTACCTGCCGTGCTATTTCCTCCTTTGTGAAGATATTTACTGAGGTCCCCTCTATATGTCAGTTTGCCTAGACTGTGACTCCAATGCTGTCAAAGGACTCCTTTGTAAAGTAACTGCAAACCTCAGTTTGTCATAAGAGGAACTTATGCATACTTTAAAAGGCAAATGAAGACATGCCTCTTCTCTGAAAGTCAGTACAGTAAGACATGAAAATAAACAGACACAGTTCCATCTTTTCCTAGATTTTCCTGTTCCATAAAGAGCATACTTTGATGGCCTCTCTGCCTGCTCTTGGTATATAATCACCAGACTTCAGCAGCATACTGCAATTAACCTGAAGGACTGAACTATACAGATCTCTTTGCAAGTTCACTCATTTGAGCACATTAGTGTTGAAGAAATACTGCGGACCATGCTTCCTCTTTTTACACCATTACCTCCCTCATGACCTCTATGGTTGCAGAGGATTTTACTTCTACATGAGTCTCCCATTCCACAACTCTCTAATGATTCTGTTAGTATGCTCATTCTACCTTCTTACCTCAAATATTTTTGTAACAGCACATATTGTTTCACTGTAACAGAAAATGATTAACACACTGTCACCTTGCCTTTTTGTTTTCTTTCTGGGATTAAATCTAGGAATCAGGAGACATTGAAAGAATTCAAGTCCAATACCACATTTTTCTGCTCCCACATAAGTATTTCTAACACTGATCATCTATCACTTAATTTCAGATAGAAAATCATGAAAATGTACAAGCAGCATTTCCTAGCAAAATAAGTTAGAAGAGACACACTAGTATTATAATTTTTAACAAGATAAGGAACTGCCCTTAGCTCAGCCATTGAGAGAAGCTCTTTTAATTCTACTTTATAGAAAATAATAAGTCTGAAGGTTAGTTAACACTCTAGTTAAAAAGTTACAGAGGTTTTTAAACTCAATTTGATACCTTTATTTTTTCCAATGAGGCTTGTTATTAGTGTAAACCTCTGAAGATGTAAACATTAAGAATTCTTGTGCAGTATTACAGAAGAAATATCTGTGTGTGTGTTTGTGTGTGTGTGTGTGTGTGTGTGTGTATGTGTGTGTGATTACGTCTTTATGAGTCTTCAGTATGTTTAATATTGATGTTATATTGATAAATGAATGTAATTCATTACTATATATGTCCATGTAAATGCTTATTTGCATAATATCTTTAAGACATGTTAGAACCTTTATCTTAATTTAAGGACAATCAATATTAATTTAAGAACAAGCCGTGTTAATAACATTGTTAGACTGTAGAGAGTCACAGTTTTATATAATAACTTGATTTTCTGTAGTGGAAGTAGATGTTATGGGAAATATCTTTTAGAGAAATAAGACTGATGGAATGTACGGAATATCTTCTGGAAGAACAGTCTGTAAGATATGAAAAATAACATCATCCCCAAAAGAATGAGACAGATAATATATATTAATATTATACAGTATATAAGGATAAAATATATATAGTATGTGTGTGTATATATATACATAAAGATAAAATTATGAGATTAGTAAAAGAAGGTGATACCTGAAGAAACTCTGAAATGTAAAACTTGGGATTAAATTTTAGTTTTAAGGTGAATATTCCAAGCAGAGGGTGAGAAGACACAGGCAGGGTGATGAGGAAGATTGTCACGTTACCACAGACAGTGATAGTAAGGAATTCCAGGAGACCACCAGGATGAGGCTGACTAAATTTTGTTATTCAATTTTTTTAAGAACATGTTGGCTTTACAATAGATGAATTAAAGATCAAAATGCATGCCTTCTGAAAGCTGTAGAAAGCTACTGCAGAATGTTTAAGAAAAGTACAGATAAGTCGTTTGCTGAGGAGCAGTAGGAAAAACAGGGAAGACAGAAAAACTAAACTTAGAAACAACAGATTTAAAAGGGTATTTGCTACTGTTGGCTGCCCCCAGAGAATGGAGAGTTAAGACAGACAGGGTGAATAACCAATCACTTCTTGGTATTTCTGTGTGGGTAACTGACAAGATGAAATACGTTAGTAAAAGTGCAAAGAAATAAATAAAAAATAAACTGGGAAAAATGAATTCCAAGTGTAGGTGGGTTCTCTATGACGATTAAGTGGGAAATCTGGCCTGCGGAAGGTATTTGAGTAGCACTCAAATGTTGTGATGCTTAAATTCATTCCGTAGGCACCACTGCACAGGGATAGTATATAGAATGAGAAAATGAGACATTTTAAAAATTGAAATAATGAAAAAAGGGAGTAACAAATTAGAAATGAACCTTAAAAGATGGAAACCCACACCTCCCACTCTACACAATCAGACCGAAGCTAAATGAAGTGTGTCTTCCAAGAGAGAAAACTGCATTTTCTCATCAAAAAAAAGTTTTAAATTTTTAAAATTTCATTTCCTAGTAACTTCTGTCTCCAGGGATATCTAGCAACTCCTGTTTAGAGAAGCTGTGTAACAGACATCACCATCCAGTGCCCACTGCTTGAGATGGAAACCAAGATCATAAAGGAGTAAAAAGGTGACATGTGAGTCTCACTGGGACCGGGATGGTCCTGGGAATACAGGGAAGGTCTTCACACACTAGTGTCTGTTTCCATTCACACTTGACTTGCTGGCTATTTTTCCTGGGTAGCACTTCTTCGAATAGCAATATTAAATGCCCAGGACTTCATCATCCTTCTTTTTATTTGAATTCTGGCTCCAGATACCAACAGCCTCACCAGTCCTTTCTCTGATTTTGGTCAACATCACAGCTGCTGATTTCCAGGCCTTCTTTCATGAAACCTTGGTGTATATTTCCTCTGATTTACTTCATAAACCTCTTGACACTCTGATCGCTTTCATGACTTCCTATTGCTGCCACCACAATCATAAAGAAGTCCTTTGTCCGCCACTCCAATCTCTCCAAGAATGACTAGAAAACTTACTTCATCATAAGACCTTCTATTTGGAACAATAACGATTGGATTAGTATTAATAAGCATAACATGTAAATTACTGGATCTTAGCAAACACATAAGCCTGAATTCATCTCTCTAATTTTGTCTGAGGATGATCATTACTGCTCTGTGAAGAAACCTACCTCATCACACTGACCCTGGTATGAGGAAATACAGGCTTCCTCTTCATCCATCATTCTCTAAATCATTTCACCTCTCTTCATAATGCACAGTGTGTTTGGAGATAACTAGATGTGTTCAAGGGCAGCCTGAAATTAGTTGTCATTATTCCCACTAACCACCACACTCCCCTCCTTTTGCACATGAAAGACATGTGACTGTTATTCTCCCCTCCATCCCCAAATCTGCCCCCTAACATGAGCTTTAGAAATCTACTTTGAGCAAAACCAAGAGCAAACAAAACTTGAAAAAGAGCTGTGCAAAACATGCGATGGATTTCTGAGCATCTCATCATAGCAAAAAATAATCATCAAAGGAAAAGCCGTCAAGGTTAAAAGCAGCACGGAACAGTGATTCATTTGGTAAACAAGAGTAGGTGTAATTATCACAAAAGCAAACTTTGCTAAGGGGATAACTGTCACAGCTCTTGCAGTAAAAGGTCTCTTTACCATTTTAATCCGACAGGCTGAGAGTTCCCTAGTGAAAACAACTCTCAATAAAATCACAAATGTAACTATGCTATTCTGTTAAACTTTCCTTACACTCATAGCTACCAAAACAAGTTTAATATTTACAATTCAAATGACCCTAGTATATTGGGCCAATATTGTTGATAATGCAGATTAAATATATATGATATATATAATACATATCTATATAATCTTTTAACTCTGCATTTTTATAAATTGGGCAATATTTGATAACAGTAACAACACTTTAAAGAGTTTTCTTTCTTCTTTATTAGAGCTTGAACCTTGAAAAAACCAACTCAACTTTCAGTCTTGGTGGAAGTTCTACATTCAGAAACTTTCGAAATAAAAAGGTGACCCCAGGCGACTCAGAGCTACATATTGTAAGAGAATTCTCTTACTATGTATGTATCATTCTTGAGCAGACTTCATGAATTTTCATATTTCTCATTTGAAAAAGGATTTAAAAAACAAGTCGCTTGTTCTATAACATATAAAATAATGGTGAACCGGACTCCAGCCATGGACATTGACTTTCAAATGGCTACTTTTGTCACATTCTATGAAACCATACAGTGCTGCCCATTCAATTGTTTTCGAAAGGTAATAGCCAATCTCTAAGCTCTAAGATAAAGTCCCACTTACCATATGCAGTTACTAAATATTTGAAATATGATTAGAATAACTTAATTAAAATAGAATCACTCTTTGTTTTCAGCCTTAAGAAATTTATATTTAAATAGCCATGCTTAATCTTGGCATGCAGCTGTGTTAGACATCTTAAGACTGAGCTTGTCTGTTGGTTTAGAGTATTCCCCTCACAACGTTAGTTGACCTAGCAAGGGCAATTAAAGTTAGCCTCAAGAGTCCTGAGTAGTATATTCTCTCTCTCTCTCTCTCTCTCTCTCTCTCTCTCTCTCTCTCTCTCTCTCTCTCTCTCTCTCTCTCTCTCTCTCTCTCTCTCTCTCTCTCTCTCTCTCTCTCTCTCTGTCCCTGATTAAACCAAAGAAGGAGAATGAGGTAAAGTTGCCTCTTTGAAACCTGGGCAATAGCTCATGTTTTATTTCCATAGATCTCCGCACCTGTATTTATAGAGAGTGGGCATAAAGCAGTCTGTTTATGCTAAATTTACTGCCTTAAAAAAAAAGTGCCAGAGAGGAAAGAAAACAGCTTGGGATTTTGGATCCCCAAAGTGTGCTACTTGTACTTTTCTACAGCGAAACAATCAGAGAGCCTTCCTTAACACTGACTGGGTCTAGTTCCAGCAGAAGGCATCTACACAGTTGGCTAATCTGAGTCCAATTTACACCTGTGCCAATTGTTAGTTGTCAACCCAGAGAGCAAGAAAGTATGAATCAATCACCACTGATCAGCTCAGCATCTCCACTGTCTACATAATGAAAAGCAATCCTATCTTTATAATAAGCCATTTACTTCAGCCTAGAATGCAGCCCAGCAAGGTCGATTCACTTTTTGAAATGGGAAAAATAATGGAAAATATTATTGATTTTATAATACAGATGGCTACATAGATGGTAAGTATGTGTTTTTTATGATTAAAAGCAAAATAGAACCTAGTAGAAAGGTTCAGAGCAGGCTATTATCCAAAAATGTCCTCCAATTATCATTTTTTATTATAAACAATTATTTGTTTTCAAATTTCAAAAAAAGCATAGCTGTTTACCAAAGATTTATCAAACAGAATCAGCTTTCACTATAGCATCACAGACTTTTGTACTTTGTATTATTTTTATTTAGTTTGTTTGCCTGTAGAAAACCAAGGCCATCGATACGGTTTATGAGCAAATACTGTTTCACTAGACTCTATGCCTTTCCCTTCATCAATTTTAATAAATAAAATACTCTTAAAGGTTTACAGAGGTGAATGTCTTAGTGTAACTACTGTCAGTCAAAAGCACTTGCTGAATGAGCCTCAAGGGAACTACTATAGAAATTTTTGCAATGCATGTCAAATTTCATACACTTCTTAAGAGGCCAAAAGGTCTTTTGACAGGGGCTCAGAATTGTTTCATCTCCTTACCTGTTTGCTTTGAAGAGAAGAATATTGATGCACAGGAAACCAGTATTTATGTCTATTGTTCCAGTCCCTAAGGATTCTAATTCCTTTGAACTGAAGAAGCAGTGATCTTACCTAGGTGGTTTATACAATGTCAACTCTGTGGCTTCCGTATAACCTTAGTGCTGTTTCAGAAATTTATCTTTTACATCAAATGATACTTTTTCTTCACATTTTTATCAATCTACACATCCAGTTCTTGTAAACTAGAAAAAGAAGCTGCCCAATTGCTGGAAATTTTCGTCAGCCACTCAGCCTTCTGCTATCACCCATAAACAATGAGCTCTTAAAGAGTGTTTTTATTTTAAAAATCTAACATGTCTTCAAGAATAAAATGAAGAGTAATCTGGGGTTGTGAGCATTCATTTAATAATACTGTATAGATAGGATTTCTTTGCTCTATTTAAATCCTACACTGTTGCTGGTGGCATTAGCAATGGGATTCACAATGGTACATTTGAAGGTGACCTAAATCACTATAGCATTATTGATACTTTGAGAATCTGTAGTCAGCAGTACCATAATTTTCACTTAATAGGCTTAAGACGTAGTCTCTTATCCATTCTTCAAAGGCTTTGAATGAATGATATAGCCCCCATGATAGTATCCCTTATATCTCAGTTCTAACCAGGATGAGAATATATACACACTAAGATTTGGGGGATTCTAAGCTTATTCTTAGCACAGTTTCTAAAAAGGACTAACCCTGCTGAGCTTTCCAAATCCCCAAGGCCCAATTAAATCTCTTTGCCTCTGCATTGCCTTTCAGGTGTTTTCACCACTGCCGGTGAACACAGACAACATTAGGGTCACCAATGATAGGAATTTTCAAAATACAGACCATAAAACATTAAGTTAATTATGTTTCAGTAATCACAATCTTTGCTTACCTGAGGAGGTTAATACTAATCACAGAGTCACATAGACTCATAATTGAAATGTCAAAGGCTATGCAAAATAGTTTTAGCCATTTGCTGCTGCTTAATCTTGATTTCTGTGTTAGAGTTTTTCAACTATTTTAAGGCAGCTGTCATATCTGCCTCTAGAGTTTTTTTGCTCTAATCTAAGTGTCTTTTGCTTCCTTCTACTGCTTTTAAAGTATGATTCTCCCACCCCCGCATCCGTCTCATCTCAGTCTCCTTTCAGAGCTAATAGAGCCTTCAAAAGCAGTAGCTGTTTAAGGCAGGATGTCACACTTGATTCCCATCGAGTTTGCAGGCAAGTTAAGGTTCATGAGTCTTTCTGCAGGTGTTTCTGTGCTAGCATTTCTCTCATCTTGATTCTCATATGGGTTCCTAGGTGAACACTCTTTCCATAGTCATTTTCTCCTACTCCACAGCAGCAACTCAAGGAAGGAAGGGTGGACTTGGCTCCCAGTAACTCACCATGGGAAGCCAAGGCAGGAACCTGGAAGCAGGGACTGGAACACAGACCACAAAAATATACTTTTTACCTGCTTTCTCAATTACCTTTTTTAAACATCCCAATCCCAACTGGATAGAACAGCACAGTAGACTGGGCTTTCTCACTTCAATCAAAATCAAGAAAATGTCACACAAACATGCCCACAGGCAGCCTGACTGAAGCAGTTACAGAACTGAGATGCCTTCTTTCCAGGTTTTGTCTAGATTTGTGTCAAGTTCTTAAAAATTAGACAACATATGGAAATAGCCCATAGTTTCAGTTTGTTGCTGACTTGCTTTACCTTGATTTGAATAAATAATCACATAAAATATTCAAATTATGATTTAACAATATAAGTATGAACAATAATAGAAAAAAACTTGAGAAAGAGAATATCAGAATATGTAAATACTTTCTCTTACACCTTTTCTTCTGGTAGGTTAGTAAAGATTTATAGACAGAATAAATAAAATTACATGCAGATATAAATGTAATTAAGAAATATGTAAAAAACATTTAAGCCAGAAGTTGCACCAATTGTAAAACAAATAAATAAATAAAATATGGTTCTTACTTGATTTAGTCTTTCCTAGCAAATCTAAATCTTATAATTAGAAAAAAATGTGAAAGTAATTATTTCAATAAAATAGTATTGACTTTAAAAGAAAATGGAAAGTTTAAACTTAGGTTACAGATAGGTTTGACAAGTAGTTTTGAGACATGACTTTGTTGTTCTCAGAAATTACTGATCATCATTATTATAATCATTTAAGGGAATATCTTGGTAATATATATTCCTTAATATTTTAACTATAAGTTCATACATATTGAAGTTATTAAACATTCATTAAAATAGTTTTCATGTAAAATAAATATATTAAAACTTTTTCTAATTTATCATTATGAAAACTACATAATCACTTTAATTGGGACAAAAACTTTAAAAATGGAGAACCAAAAGAGGGTATAAAAGAAAGATGGCAGAATGCACACCATAAACCTGTAAATCAGATGTCTGAATTAAACTTTACATATACTGCTTTCTCTATCACTCGCTAAGGCTTTCAATAAAACTTAAAATGGAATGTTGGTTCAACCTAAAATGTGTATTTCACCCCACTGATGTTATTAAAGGACCAATCACCACCTCCACCAATTTGTATATCCCTAACACAGACTTGTACAAGATGCTGAGATATCACTAGAACTTACTAACTGCATATCCCTAACTCCTGAATGAAAACATGATCCACGAAGAACAGACCTAAATTTTATAAAATAACATATGTTTGAGGGAAGTACATGATATTTTTTTTTCAAACAGCAACACTTCCTTTGAAAAGCCAATGATAGTTGTTCTTCCTAGTCATTTCAAATCTGCTCTATTCAAGTTGATATAATTTATGCAATGCTATTTGCAATACCCAGCTGCTTTGAAGTTCCATATATTTAAGCAATATGAGGAAATTTCCAGTAGCATTTTCACTTTTAGAACTGCCATCCTTCGCATAAAGGACAAATTTTTCAAAACATCATAAGTCCCTAAACATTCCTCCTATTTGGGTTGCATTTGGAAGCAAGTAATATTCATAATACATCAGCTATCTGCAGATACAATCTTTTGTAATGCTTACATTTGCAAATGAACAGGCTTAAGCGAAAACAATCCCTTCAAATCCCTTTCAGTAATGTGACTGAGCATTGTGGTGACCTGGAAGACCATTTGGAAGTGAAAGCAGGCAAGAAAGTCACAATTCCATACACATCACACAGAACAATCATACAGAACTCTATGCAGAAAGTAGTATTAATGCTATTCTGTTTCCTCCTTTGTGAGACTGCTTTATTCCACACTGCTCTAAAATTATTTAAACAAAAATATTCCATATTGTCCAAGCTCTACCCTACTCAATTTCATAAAACTTAATGAAATAATAAACCTTAATCCATTCATGTGAAAAATGATCCACTGACATATACCCATCTTAGAAGTCTTCCTTGACACCTAACACATACAGTTATTGTATGAATTCCAGTGGGCATTTAATAAAAAATCAAAACCAGATATTGAGGAAAAGCTGGAATATCAGAGAGAAGAAACAGACCACAGTCAGTTCTCACTCAGACAACTTTTCAGGCCAAACTTGGTAAATGCTGTCTCAAGAGTCTTCCTCCTGGTTCCCACTCCTACAGAATGCAGAATGTTTGCCTACACCTGCCTTAAATATCTTCTCCTCACAATTTTTTCACTTCCGGGTTCAACTCTGCATCATAATCCCAGAGTTAGAGTTAACTTGTGAGCTCCTACTGTTTGATAGTAAGACCTTGAATTTACAAAAGCACAGAAAGATCTCTGCCTCCTGAGTGATGGGATTAAAGGCCTAGGTCACCATTTGGAGATTGCCATGCTAGAATTAAAGGCATGAGTTACACCTCTCTGACCCTCATGGCTTGACTGTGGGTAATTCTGTTCTCTGACATTCCAAGATGATTTTATAAGATATAAAATATATCACCACATATAGCCTGTTTTAATGAAGATATTCAGAGCATAATCATTTATTACTTTTAAAAATTTGTTACATGAAGTAGTTGTTTTGTTTAGTAACTTGTTTTTTCTTTTTCATTTTAATATATTTTATAAAACAATGTCTTTTATTAGTCATGTACCCCCACTTCCCCTCTCTTCTGTCCTCCCAATCCCTACCAGTCAACCTTCAGCCTCCCCACTCCTCCCCATCCTCCCGTCCCCTCCCCCAAAAGTGCAAGAAGTTCCAAGGTGGGTCAGCTCAGCATGGCACATTCACTTCAGGCAAGTCCGATTTCCTCATCCCAAAGTCAAGACTGGGTTAGGTGTTCCTCTGCAGGGAATGGTCTCCAAGGTGCCAGCCTATGAACAGGAGCCCAGTCTGGTCCTGCCCCTCAAGGCTCCATATACTGCCCATGCCAATCGACAGTTGCCTACCCTTGGAGAACCTAGCTCCTTTTCCTGATGGATCTACAGTGGCTGTTCTTGATTCAGTGAGCTCCCAAAAGCTCCAGCCAGCCACCACTGTGGGAATTTTTGTCATAATCACTATCTCCCTATTCATAAAGACTCTCCTCCCCTGCTCTCAGCTGGACTAGGAACTCTCCCCAGTGCTCAGCCATGGATCTCTGCCTCCACCTCTATCCATTGTTGGATGTAGGTTCTGTAAAGACACTTAGGGTAGCTATTCATTTGATTATAGGGGAAGTCCTGTTTAGGCAGCCCCTCCACTATTGGTTAGAGACCTAGCCATGGACATCCTGTGAGTTCTTAGAGGTTTCCCTAGCACCTGGTCTCTAAGACCACATTAGCTTCCTCTATCGAAACATCCATCTGCTTTTTTTCTCCCTCTTTCTTGCTCCTCTCACTCAACCATCTTCTTCTTTCATGATTTGTTCCCAACTCTTCTTGGTTGCAACCCATTATGACCCCAATTTGCTAAGGTGATCTCTATTTTCTCTTCTTTAAGAAATCTCTAGGTCTCTCTCTCTTTTTATTATTTTTTATTAAAAATGTCATTTTTTATCTATATATCCCCTGCTCCTCCTCCCTTTCTTCCTCCCAATTCCTCCCATTCAGCCTTCAGCCTCATTCCTTCCCATCCACCCATCCCCTTCTCCATAAGAGGAAGAAGTCCCAAGGTGGGTCAGCTTGGCACAGCACATCCACTCGAGGCAAGTCAGATTGCACTTCAAACTGTAAGAATCATTCACATACATTGTTAATTGTCTTTCTTGTTTTTTGTGTATCAATCCCTTTTTTTTTATTAAAAAAAGTTCATTTTTAAGTATTTATCCCCCTGCTTCCCCTCCCTTCCCTCCTCTCAATCCCTCCCAGTCAGCCTTCAGCCTCATCCCTCCCCATCTCCCATCCCCTCCCCGAAAAGGACAAGAAGTCCCAAGGTGGGTCAGCTCATCATGGCACATCCACTCCAGGCAAGTCTGATTTCCTCATCCCAAAGTCAAGGTTGGGTTATCTGTTCCTCTTCAGGGAATGGGCTCTGAGGTGCCAACCCATGCACAGGAACACAGTCTGATCCCACCCCTCAAGACTCCACTTACTGCTCATGCCTCTCTTAAGTTCTTTATAATCCAAAGCTGTTCAGGGGTTGTGGTTTGCAGCTTGGATATTTTTACATCTCATGCCTCTCTTTCTGGGCTTCAGAAACCTCACTCAGGAGGATATTAATTATCCAATTACATCCATTTGCCTGGAAATTTTAAGATGTCTTTTTTTCTGCTGAGTAGTACTCCATTGTATAGATGTAGAAGATGGTTGTTAATCCATTCTTCAGTTGAGGGACATCTAGGTTGTTTCTAGGTTCTTGCTATTATGAATAATGCTGCTACGAAAACATAGTTGAGCTAATGCCTTTGGGGTATGAATGTGCATCCTTTGGGTATATGACCAATAGTGGTATTGCTGGATCCTTGGGACAATTGATTCCCCAGATGAACTAGTTTTAAAATTAGGATTTATTAGAAGTTTACCAATAATATATCTAAGGCACAAAGTAAGTTATAGAAACCTAAAGGCACATTAGTGTGTGTGTGTGTGTGTGTGTGTGTGTGTGTGTGTGTGTGTGTGTGTGTGTGTGTGTGTGTTTGTGTGTGTTGTGTGTTTACACACATGTACACATGTTCCAGCACATATGTTGATTTAACTCTCGGGTGTGGGTTTTCACTGGCCTCTTTGCTTAAGATAAAGTGCCAGCAATTGCTCCATTGCTGTATAAGCCAGGCTACTGTTCCCAAAGTTGATGAATTTATCTTTGCTTCCAAATTCCTTGTAGAGACTCACTGGTCTTATAACTGTCTGGACTACTGTTTCCGGCTTCTACCTAGATTCTGGAATAAACTCAGGGTTCCAGTTTGTGTGGAAAACACTTTATTCAATAAGCTTTCTCTCAGCCTACTAACACATTGACCACAATTAATACATAAATTCATTTTAAATTTCCAAATATCACTATATTCTCCAAATATGGCTAACATATATTTTAAGAACATCTTAAGAGTAGGCTGCATGTGTGGGGATTTAATAAAAGCTCCTAAAGTTTCGGAGATATAAGAGGGATCTAACCACAGTCAGTCTAGGAGGATCAGAGAGTGATGATTCACACCTTAATCCCAACTGAGTTAGAGGTCATCTTAGTTTCTAGGAGTTCCAGGCTCCATGCAGGCAGTAGTGGGGCCACACCTTAATTTACCAAGAGAGTATTTAAGGTGGGCATAGAAAGACAGAAGTTATAGGAAAGCAAGAGAAGCCAGGCTGAGGAAGCTGGAAGACAACTGGGTAAGATCTGACTTCGGTGTTTACTCTCTCTAATATCTCTGACTTTCTCAGAGATCTATCCCTGAGTTCCATTTATTCATGCAACATGCATGGTATCTGAATCTTAACATATAGCCTTCAATTTGTAATAACTTATAATGATTTTTTATTACTAGAATTTCTAATTACTCATGCTTGGTTCTCTGGCAGAAAGTAAATACATCCCTAGACTAAGTAAGTAAAATAATTAGAAGAGCCTTAGCTCATGTTTCAAAGTAATCGATTAAACATATATATATGTACATATGTGTATGTATCACTATGGGTATGTATGAGTATGTATAAATGTGTAGACATTTAAGCAGTAATTATTTTATTTGTAATGATTTTAGTTTCTATATTTAATATCCTCTACAAGTCATAAATCACATTGAATAAGAATAAACAAAATTATGACGAAAACTTATAATAATCCTGATAAATATCAACAGAGAAAACACTAAGTCTAAAAAAATACATTCTCTCCCCTGTCTATATATCTATTGTAGCTGATAAATACATGGAATTGGTGATTTTAATCACAAAATATTTCTATGTGTTTAGAAGGAAGGAGGGTGATACAGAGCTCATGTGGCTTTATATGGAAATAAAATAATTTTATCAGCAAAATAATTACATCTCATATAATACAGAATTAAGACTATATAGCACTAACATTTTCTTTAAATACCAGGATAACATTGATTCTTCACATCACTAGGGACCAAAAGCAATATGTATACATGCTGCTGTTCATTGTTTCCAAACTGTTTGCTTGTGAAATGATGTCTTCTCAAGTTGAATTAATTCCACAACCCTATCTGAAGACTTTTTCCCTCTTAGGAAGAGGAAGCCTGACATCCATAGATCTACTTATGGAGTGATTCTTTCTAGGGTTCTATAAATGAATTTGTGCCAGATTTTTCCTGAGAGGGTGTAGTCATGATAGCTGGAGATGAAGATCAGAGTTGTGCTTGTAAAGGGACAGGTTGTCCACAGAGCATGAATCCTATTAAACTGGACTAAAGCCTGTTCCAGTCCCCAAGGGAAAAGGTACAGAGAGTTAGCCAAAAGATAGGGCATTTAAAAATACCTTTCATTATTTCTTAAATGCTATACAGATCTTGAAATAGGGGAGTATCCCTTATTTCAAACTGACACTTAGGTTCCAGAGTGGCTGGCTACTATTTCTCTATTGGGTTAATTAGGTTTAGGTCATGATGTTGTTATTATGGACACATTTTTTTTTTTTTGCTTGTTAAATACTATCACTTCAGAGTACAAATTCATCTTTTTACAAAACTTAGAATATAACTAGGGGAAGTCTTTATAGATCCATCTCTATTTTTCACAAAGTTTTGTTTTTTTTTCAACATTTGCTCAAAATTTAAAGACATATACATCATACATACAATGAGCATAATGTCATGAATAGATATGGCACTCTCATGTTTATGGAAAGTTTTATTCCACAAGATTATTACATTGAAATTCTGTTCTCCAAACTGATAGTTCAAGGACATGGGGCTATGCATAGGCAATAAGGTTACATGAGTGGGTCCCTCAAGGATGGACTAGTGCTGATTTAAGAAAATAACAGAGAACAATATTATTCTTTTTGCCCAGCTATCTGTACCTAGAAAAAGGATAATCTCCCAAACCTGACCATGCTTGTATGAGGATGGTAGACATCTGGATGTTAGGTGTCTTGTCTTCAGAACTTTGAAATTTTAATTTGTTAACTTTTAGGTACATAGTTTATAGTGTTTTAATATAATAGCTCCAGTGTGGTAAAGCAGATATACACTCTGTGTTCATTTTTCTGCTTTTTAGTTATTCAAGGACAACTGAAAATCACAGTCAATTTGTCTCTTACCTATATATCAGTTCTAAATGAGTTAAGCCTTTAAATTATCTTTTGAAAAATTATATTCATAGTAGTTTTACTTATCTTTAACATTTATTAACCACAAAACTCACTAAGTTTTACAAAGCTACAATCAATCTTTTCCATCTAAAATCAACCCTAGGGCAAGAGAGATGGCTCAAAGGTTATGAGCACTGACTGCTCCTCCAGAGGTTCTAAGTTCAATTTCTAGCAAATATATTGTGATTCACAACCATCTGTAATGAGATCAAATGGCTTCTTCTGGTGTGCGGATATACATACAGATCGAACACACATATCCATAAAATAAATAGATTTTAAAATCAACCCTAAATAATTTAACATATAATTCCTTTCCAAATGTGTGTATTTTCCCTCTCTCTTCAGATACCATTATTTTCCCAATCTTCATAGGTTTAATCATAAATTATCACTGAAATTTAAAATTTTTCTTACCTATTAATATTTAGTAGACAGTAGGCCTGTTTGGGATATTTTCAAATATAACAAAAACATCTGGAGATATCAGAGGGATCTACCCACAGTCAGTCTGGGAGGATCAGACAGTGGAAACTCACACCTTGAATCCCAGCACAGGGAATATCCTGGGAGTGGTAACCTATACCCTTAATCCAATTAAATCTGAGATTGAGGTCATCTTAGTCTACAGAAGGAGTTCCAGGCTCCCAGGCAGGCAGTGGTGGGAGTGAGGCCACTCATTAACTGAGCAAAGAAAGTATTTAAGGCAGGCAGAAGCCCTGGCATACACTGTTAGTCCCAGCACTTGGGAAGCAGAGACAAGAGAATCTCTGTGAGTTCAAAGCCAAGCAGATATTCTGGGTATTAGATATTTTAAAAGAAACATTCATAAGCATTTATGAAATTGTGTCTCCTAGAAATGAAAGTAAAATTATGCTTAAGACAATTTAAATTATAGTATATCTGTATGCTAATAGAATGGGCCCAATCAGCAAAACAATTAGAATGTAGAAAGATTTCTAGGGTGTTGTGGAAAATTACTTTACATTATACAGATGTGTGACATTTGCTTATGCTGCATTTATTTAATGATGTGAAGATGTGTTGCTTTTCTTGCATAAGGCACCTGATTGGTCTAATAAAAAGCTGAATGACCTGTAGCAAGGCAGTAGAGGCAAAGGCTGGGTTGGTAGGTAGAGAGAATAAGTAGGAGGTAGATTCTCGGCTCAGGAGAGAAGAGGAGAGAATGGGGAGGGAAGGGAGAAAGAGAGGAAAACACACAGGGCCTGCCAGGCAGGCAGCCTCCAAACAAACAGATACAGAGCAGACATGCAGAATGAAAGAAAGGTAAAAAGCCCGAGACAAGATGTAAATGAAGAGAAACAGATGAAAATAACTTTAAAAGCTAGTGAGACAAGCGTCAGCTAAAGCTGAGCATTCACAACTAATAATAAAGTTTTATGTCATGATTTGGGAGCTCATTGGTAGCCCCAAAGGAAGCCTACTACATTTGGGTAACAAAGTTAGGTAAATAAGAGGGAATAAAGGTGATTTTAGAGGGAGGGATGGAACACAACAATATGAACAGCTCATCCTTCACAAAGTAGGCTACAGAAGCAGATATATACACACTTAATGACTGAGGTAGGAGAAAAGTTTGAGTCCATCCTATAACAATCAGGCCTGTTTCTTAGGGAACTAAGGAGTAAGACTGTATGTCTAAGGGAGAGAGCCGACTAGATACTGAGGTTCAGAATACTGAATGGTTGTAAACAGCCACACGGAAAAGAAGGCAAAGCATGTTCCGCGGTACAAGGCGATCCACGTCAGCTTTGTTATCTGATAACTGAAAGGAAGCTGTGTACATTATAGAGGATTTCCAGACAAATCTGTTTAGTTTTAAGAGCGTAGAAACAGGACAGGACAGGTGATTCATCTGTTAAAGGCTCACTCATAATCATTGTAAAGAGTGCAGGAACAGGTAACAAATTTAAATGGAGAACCTGTCTTATAAATTAGAGGAAGGTAATACAGGTCACAGTTTGTGAAGGGCTTGTTTATGACAAACATGATGTCATTAAAATTGGTGCTGTGATGATGACGGCCCAAGATTATTAGAGGTGAGAACTGAAAAAATATGCCAAATAAATATCCATATTTATGAAATGAGTATCTATATAAATATTGAAACCATTAGAACTTAATGATAAAATATTGGAAATGATGATATTGGCCAAGAAGCTTAAGACAAAAGAAAGGAGACAAAAAAGAAAGATGGAGAGAGATTTTGAAGAATGTAATCTGGCAAGAGAAACTGAGACATATTATAGGTAGTATCCGGTCTAAAAAGGTATCTATCATCATATCTGTGAAGAGACCAAAGAGGCCAAGGCCATCACTCCCCGCGTATGTTTCAAGCCATGGAAATGAATTTTCCCAAGGGAAACTGCTACTGCTCCTAATGGGCAACAAAACAATGGTTTCTGATGCTACTTTCAAAATCTGCCCACTCTGCCTATCTGACTTCACTGGTACATTTCCTCACCTCAACTGTGGCAAACAAAGCTGAGAAATTAGCCTTCACAATGCAGCTATAAATGAAGCTGTTGATTAGTTTAAAACGATGTATTTCATTCATTAAAGCGACACAGCTGATATTCTTTCAGCAGAATCTATGCGGTATATAAATGCAGATTTCACCCTTATGTTTTATGCTGTGCATTGCCACATTAAATGCCAAGATAGCTCATTTTGAAACTACACCAATATTCTCTCTCTGGAGTAGTATGAAAACAAGAGTACACTTCATAAAAATTTGAGAGATGAACTAGATACTCTTTTTTTTTTTTTTTCTATTCCTAGTACATACTCACAAAGAAAAACAGTGGGAAGTCCCCATCACTGTCTGCTTGCTATTTATTACAGGAATCCAGTAGCACTGCTTTCATTTAATTTATGTTCAGTTCTATGGGAACAGCTTTTCATTAGTTACTGCAGACGAAAATAACAGCAATAATGGAAGTCACCTTGATAACTCCACTTACACTGTCACTTACTTTCAAACAACTGAAAGTTTATGAAATCCCATGGGATGTTATTTTGATCAGAACTGTGATACTGTTCAACAAATTTTGTGTAGGAGTAACACTATTCAATATTATATGCAATAAAATTTAAGATGAAATTTCAAATAGGTAATATCATAATGGATTTAACACATTAGCTGTAGTACCATTACAAACATCTATAAAACTTTATATTTTCAAAACATATGAAATGAATATTTCTTGCTAACATAATTTCCATATTACTTACACTTCCATAGAAAAAGAAGAAAAAGCAGATGAACTACATCTATAATAAAGATTAATTTGGGAGAGTCTAGGATACAGTGTAAAATAAATACATGTTCCCTGCATATAATAACCAAAGATTTGAGGATATAGATGGGCCTAACATACACAAAGCCTTGAGAAGGAGTCTCATCAAATCCCAGTTTTAGACAGAGGCTTTTTATTCATATTTCTTTTTATTGTGGGAGGGAAAATTTTTGATTCTGGAGGCAGCCTCTACTTATACCCTCTCCCTGGCAATAGAGAAGATATATTTGTTTTTAATGTTTTTATAACCTTCTTCCAAAAGTGTTCTCCTGGTGTGCTGAACCCATGCCATCTATAAGTGTGTGTTCTTTATTATTTTGAAAATTTTATGCATATACTTAATGTGTTCTGATCAAATATTCCCTTTCCTATTCCCTTTATCTCTCCTTATTTCTTGTGATTATTTTTTTAAAACCCACTGAGCTTTCTAATGATACCTGTGTGTGCATGAGCATTGGACCATGTACTAGATCATGGGATGTTTTTCAATGGTCATATCCTTGAAGAAAACTAATGGTTCCTCCCACAACAGCAACCTACTAATTTTTTTATTAGAAAACAAATAGAAATGAAAAGAATAAAAATAAAATACATAAGAAAGACAAAAACAAATAAATGATAATAGGACAAGACAAACAAACAAAAAAGGAGCCAAAGAAACTCAGAAAACACATATAGATGGAGAGACACACATGTTCACAGACAAGGATTCCATAATAAACATAAAACCAGATTCCATAATCTGTATGTTAAGGAAGAACCTGTAACATGAAAAATAAAAATCAATACCCCAACTCAATAATAATATGAGCAAAAAAATCTCCAAAGATGTAGTGGAATTTGTTTTATGTTAAGTATCTACTGTTGGATATAAGACCCCATCAAATCCCACCCCCCACCCAATGCTTAGTGAACTATGGGGAAAAGGAGGTGGAAAGACTGTAAGAGCCAGAGGACATAGAGGACACCAATGAAGCAAGGCCTTCAAGACAATACATGACTGACACCCATACAAACTCACAGAGACTGTGGTAGCATGCATAGGGCTTGCACAGGTCAGGTTATTCATTTGTATTCTATGAGGTTATTATGTACCACTCTCATGCAATGGGAATAAATAATTAGTTACTGTCAAATAGTGCACACAAGCATTACAGGATATTAAACTCATTCTCACTTTCCCCCTTTCACTCCTCTCTGAACATATATCTCCATCTATAACTATTTCATTGCTCCCCCATGCATAACAGGTAACTAATCATTTAGAAGAGGCTCCTATCATCCTTTTTGAAAGGAGTCACTGCTCAGCCACATGGCCTACAGTTTTGAGTTTAACCACCATGGGTCTTCTTCTATATATGGACATAGAAAGGATCTTAGGGTTAAATAATTCACAGTTGTTCACACTACTTACATCAGCCATTATACTTTCCTAAGAAACATCAGACACTGCAAAATTAAGTCTCAGAAATGCTCTGGAAATAGTAATTTTTAAGAAGCTTTTAAATAACCTTTCTTTAACATCTTCAATAACCATTCTTACTTAAAAAGGACCATTGTTAATTTACAAAATTGAAAGTTACTGAACAATGGAGAGTGTATGAAATGAGTACCCAAATAATATAATTTTGATACCTGTGTTGAGCCAAGGATAATAATAAATACCATAATTATAGTCAGCATAGAAGTGCCAGTCTCTGGACAGCCTCACAGATGCTATCCTAAGATATACTGTAAGAATGATGATAAATTGTCATTCCCTCAAGATCTAATAGCGTCTTTTATCCCCATTTTATTTATACTTATTATATCTTGGCAGTATTTAAATATTCTATAGTTTATCTGAGAAAATGAGGAAAATATCCATAATAGCACATTATTGTTTCCTCAAAATACATTTTTTTATAAATCCAGATGAAAACACAGATGCATATGTACACATGCATATAATTACAAGAGGTATCAATACACAAATAGATATCTTTTTGGAGCCAGTAAAAGTAAGAACAAATGTAACTACCTGTTTTCTACATGCAGAAGTATAGGTTTTCTCAACATTTTTAAGTGGTTCCCAGGTGACTCCCTGGATACCAGATGAATGTCTTTAGTGCCTGAGGCAGGAGCATAGTTCCCAAGAAAGATTCTGACGCTTCTGGTCCTCTTTTCAAAACATATTTATGTTTTATGTAGATGTGTGCTCCTGCCACACATTGACGATATCTACATGGCCAAAACAGGGTGTATCCCCTGGATTTTGAATACAGGTAAGACACCCAAATTGTGCTTAAGCTGGAGACACCCAAACTGTGTGCTTGGAACAAAACTCAGGTCCTCTGAAAAAACAACAAGTAATTGTAACTTCAGTGCTGGACCATCTCTCTAGCTCCCATGTCTTTTTTTATTACATGATTTCTATTGTTTCTGAGTATTTTTAATAAAGAGAAAATCTTAACAAGAGTAATTACATGTTGGTTTTCAAAGAAATCTGCTAAGCTGATGTCCTCTACAAATCCTGTCATGACAAATATTCCCGTCAATAGTCACCATAAAACAAAAATATCACAGCAGATCACTATTCATTTCTGAAACCATTTCACCAAAATATAAGCATAAATACCACAGCCAGACTCCTCAGAGATCCTTGTGCCAGGACCTGACTTTTTAGAGTTTGAGAATAGCCTTATTTCTAAAACCTATCCATAAGTATTCACTTGTTTTTTTTTTTTTTTTTTTTTTTTTAATTTTGATTGTTTTTCTATTAGGAATGGATGACATAAAAATTATTATTCTCTTTGTGTGTTACTAAAGCTCACAAAAATTCATTGTTTTTAATCAAGCCATTTCACTTTCCAATCCACAGACTCTTATTTGCTGTCGGGCCTGTTAGTCATTAGTATAAATTAGGATGGGTCTACAATTGTAATGATCCATGCCTTATTAAGCTCCTTCCTTTAGCAGGCACAGTGATTTAAGAGATATCAGTTCAGCCCACACAGCCTGCAATATAACATCAGTCACTCTACAAATAATCGCAGGGATTTTTTTTTTAAAGGCTTTTAAGATAGAAAGTAATTCTTAGTCATACAAGATAATTATTAAAATTTATGGCAAAAGAGAGAATAAGAGACCTTTAGCAAGTGTGTATGCACCTATTCAAAATATGCTGCTTCAACTGTAGTGAATAGATTCCTCCAAACACTGAATTCTAGGCATGTGAAAGACCTGGTAATAGGTTTTAAATGGAGGCAGCATGACTTAATGGACTAAGCTCCAGGACTTAATGGAATCAAGGGGTGAATTTTAAAATCCTGTCTGCTACTAACAGGTTTTATAAAGTTTAGAAGGCACTTAAACTTCTAGTACTTTCAGGTTGTTACCTCGTCAGTAGCATCTGAATCACTGTCACTCACAATCAACCTTGTCTGCAAATGAGAATGTATGAGAGCATCTATCTGCTTCTAGATATGGCTATATTTATATTTTCACTCTGATTTCTTCTCTTTGTCCAGTTGGCTTATTTTAAATATAGCTCTTCCCTCTTCTGACTTTTCCCATAGCACTGCTGTAAACATGGCACCCCTGATGAGAGGTGACACTTTTCAGTATTCATATTTGCAAGTGCTGTGTTACTTGTGCGAATCCATTGAAATGACATGAAAATGCATGGGGTATAATACTTATAAAACTGTGTTCAAGGTCATATTCTTACAGTTTCTTTTCTGTTCATGATTGCTGTAGAAAGACTTCTGGGAGATAAATGCAATAAGTAAGCAAGTTTTTCGCACCCTATTTATAAACAGATACTACTTTGTTTTTAAAATCATTATTATTATTATATCATATTTTTACATAATGTGTCTATATAACTATAAATATTCAAATGATATAATATATAACACATATTTAAATAATAATTATTATTACTTGTATGCACCTTGGAGGTTATAAGACCTCTTTCTTTCCTCACCATGTGTTTGAGAGGTTGGTCAGAGGTCCTTGCGTTAGTGTGGTGAGGGCTTTTTATCCACTGCACCATCACTCTGACTCTGGAGAGTGACTTAGTTATATGTTAGGAACAGGAAGGATCACATGCTTAAGTTTATACTAACTTAAGACAATAGAAGTTTTCCTCCTACCAGTAATTAAACCAAACTAACAAAATATGGAAATTGCGGAAACAAAGCATGGATATAAGAAACAAACAAACAAACAAACAAAAAAGACAGCTCTTTCTTTTGTTATAATTAATTATCCAAATCAAATATCTAGCGCCGTTCTTGTGCCCCATCTGTACTGTGCTTGACCTGGTGGAGTATGAAATCTCAAGGGAAGGACCATGTACAGACTGGCTTGCACAATCTACTCTTCATCCCATTTGGGAAGATTGGTGATAATGACAAACTAGAGGACACACATATATTCAGGATGAACATGGCCAAGGAATATTACCATGAGATAAAGTATAAGTCAGTTTTGAATCACATTCTAAGATCCAGGCATATTGTAAATCACACAATGTTTCACATAAATTAGTTTAACTCAATAATCAAACTATTGAAAAAATATAGTAATTCTCTTACTTTCATAATACAATAAGAATTATTAATTACTTTCTTAATATAAGAGACCAGGAAAAATAACAGAATGTGAATTTCATCCATTATATTCTACCCACAAATACATCATAGGAGCTCAAATACAAGCTTGTAGGTTGAAACAATAGATCTGTGTCTGATAACAATGCAAGTTTATTCTCAGAATAAGGAAACTTCTGTACTCAAAATGTTTCTTTTGTTATGGTATAATTATATCTCAATACTCTTCAAAACCTGTCTTATGAGGCTCTAAACATTTAAACATGATTAGATAATGTGTGTTTCATGTAAAGAAAATGTTTTGAGGAAAGGTATATGTGATTCTAACAATTGGACAGGACCTAGGCTCATCTTAGAAGAAAGTCTGAGATTATCTAGATTAAGTTGGTCTGTGGGGAAATTATATGGATTACATTAATTGAGCGGTGAAGTGCCACCCACAATAACTAACACCATTCCATGTATCAGTTCTTTCTTATCGAACATTCTTTGGATCTCCAGTCCCCAAATAATGACACAGAATCTTAATACTAATTAGAAGAACTTTGCCTTTAGCTTAGACTTGTCTCAACTGGCTCTGATAACTTAAACACATTTAACTTAGTCTACATTCTGTCACAGGGAATTACCCTTCTTCCACCCTGCACTACTCTATCCTCCTTATATATGGCTGCAACTCTAACTTTCTTCTCTGCAGAGTTCTCTCAGCCTGGAAGTCCCGCCCTTACTTCTTGCCTAGCTTTCTATTACACCAATAACAGGAATATATCTTCACAAAGTGTAGAAATAGCCTACAACATTTCCCCCTTTTGTCTAAATAAAAAGAAAAGGTTTTAACTCTTAAACAGCAAAACTATATACAAGGACAATTATGAGATAATAATTACATTCACAATGTTCATCCAATTATATTTGGAATATTCAGAGAAAATAATCCATTATCTATTCTCTCTTGGTGAGTCCAAAATATTTTACCTAATTTACTTTTTATCATAACTTGTATTGACAACCTAAAAATATCTTTTAGATCTTAAAAGGTTTTCTTAAATAAACAACTTAAGCTTTTATGTCTCTCAAACTTATGAACTTACATCTCTTTTGTAAGTTTCTTTTCTGAACTTGATAACAATTAAAACTGTAAGAGTATAATTCAATCTTTAAGCCCCTGAGAGACCCAAGAAGGATAAAATATTTCCTAAATAGGAAATGCATAGCAAGCAACTACCAAGACTAAGAAACAAAAGAGACATTTTCCTGCCTGGGGAGTCACTCCAAATTTCCTCTACAATGTCCTGACATCTATCTCTGGCCTAGAGGCATAGAACATCTGACAGACTTTTCTGAGAAGCAGGAATTTCACAGAACGGTCCTATCTTGTCTTGCCAAAGCTTGGCAGTTGCCTTCTTTTGTGTTGTCTAATCGAATTTGAGCAGCAGTCTGTCAGTTATCAAGTCAAAGGTAGTTTCTTGTATAGTAGTTATCCTTGACACACAAAAAACAAATTTCATATGGAGCTTATTTTATGTTCATTATCCTTTTTTGAAATAAAAATCGGTGCTGCCTGCAGCATATAGTCTCACTCTTATAAAAAGCCTTGTGTTATTAAAACAAGTTAAATGTCATTTCTATAGGACTCTGAAGTGCTTAAAGACCACCTACCTATCAAAAATATATCTGTCTTTGACCTTGAAAACATTCCTACAAGTTCAGTTGTTAGAGATGACTACTAACCCACATTTCTTAATTATTCTAAATGATATATAGTAATAGCTTCTTTATGACTAAACCTTTATATTTCATTTTTAAATGATCTGTATAGATTCGATATCTTAAACAAGAATAGACACATATATACAGTATAACAAAATAAACAAATTTATATCAATATACAGAAAACCATACCAGTGTAAAATAGTTGAGTAGTGGTTGTTCAAAAGTAGCTCAGACAACTCTGCCTTTCTTCGTCCCAGTGTTTTTTCACCATAAAGTCCCAACTATACCTCCTGCATAGCTATTGGCTGTCCAGCTTTTTATTCCACCAACTGCAGCAAATGCATGTTCACAACAACATGTAATATCCCACAATTCCCTAGGCAGAGTAGAGAAAGAAAGCTGAATACTAATACTCATGTATTCTCTTTTTTAAAAAAAATCCAATTGTTATAATAAAACCAGACTAGCTGTTAAACCCCCTGCTTTCTTGACTCAGTGCCTAAGACAGTACTATTGGAAGGCTTTGTGCATTTTATCTTTTCAAAGATCAAAGATCCCTGCATCATTTAACAAGCAAAGATATGAATGCCTTTTTAATCATATAAATAAAAACCTTGGACATAACCTCTTTCCATATCTAACATGAAGAGCTGAAGCTATTTATTTTATTTAAACACAAAGTTTTTGATCATGTGTTTTATATGTTCAGTGGAATTTTCTGAAAGAATAATTTCATTGCTTAACATACATCTAAAATTCCTAGTTATGATACCAGCTAGGATGAGGGTTAAAAATCAAGAGTTCATTTGACCATATAATCCCAGCCATCTATTAAAAAGATTACATAAATTGTACTCAATAAGACAAAGCCTTAGCATTATTTGATTTGTAACAGCAGCACATGTTCACCCTTGAAAACACAAAAAGATAGTCCAAGCGTTCACAGTATTAAATGCAGGTACCATAGCTAATCCTTTGAAAGAAATCCAAACTGTTCAAAAAGGCTCTCGTGGAAGGTACAGAGCTAGATTGTTAAAGAAAAGGAAAAATATGCTGCCCAAATTGTCTCATAATCAAACACTTAATCAGTAAATGATAGTTACTAGTCTAGAAAGCCATTACAAATTTATAAAAGGAAAATAAAGATACAAATTCATAATCATCATAGTAACAAAAAGTATTTTATTTAATTCTTAAAACATTAATCATACCTTTATGCCTACTACAATCTAAGTAAAAAATATTAAATAAAGCTAATTACTTTATTTATCTTTCAACCTGTGCTTAGTTAAGTTTTTGTTAAGCTAACGAGATTCTTTTTCATTTTCATGAATGGAGCTCCAAGGAAGTTTATGGCTATTTTCAATGTATGAAAATATGGAAATGTTTGAATTTAGGTAAGGATTTCTACTCAAGGTTCAAGCCTTGTATCTTTAATTTATTAATTAGCCTTGTCATTGCCATTCATTTTTGTATGTGATCAAGTGAAAAAGCAAAGGTTTTAGTAGATTTATGTAATATAATCAGGTCACTTATAATACACATGAAAAACATTTCACATAAAAGAAAAATAAAAGTTAGAAATCATGAAGACGTTCAGCCTGACAGATACATAGGGCACAAGGATGCCTTTCAAGGCATATGGAGTATCTTCGGTACCTTTGCACACAGCATAGAAAGGGAAAATGAAGCATTTCATACGCTGAAATGTCAATAGTTTTATTGGAACACCCATGTTAAAGTGAAATAACTGAACAGAGCTTAAAAACTTGATCTGTTCTAGAGAATGGCACCCAGGCCATGCTTTAAAATGTAACATCTTCCTTGAAGACCCTGAGGAAAAACACTTAAAAAACTTTAAGCAGGATTAGATTGAGGAGTTGTCCTTTCTATACATACCAGAACAGAGACAAGAGAAGCCTACATAGGTGTCAGAGTTATATACTTACATTGTTAACAATACCAATGTAGAGGAATTCACCTAAAACAGAAGGAAAAAAGGAAGTTAATCATTGAGTTCAGATCAAAACCATTGTCCTCAACACACAATCTAAAAGAAATATTAAAAATATAAAACTGAGAGACACCCTGGGCATATAGAGTCATAAAAGAGGAGGAGAGAGGGAGTAAGAGAGACACAGAGATGAGTCCTCAGGCAAAAGCAAAGAGTCAAACAAACCTGTCGCCTCTGGCAAGTGGTTTATTATTATTTTTAGTATGCTGTGCAATTAATGTGGTCACTCAGATCATGGAAAGGGACAAAGAGACTCTAGAGGGAAACTGGATATTTCCTTTGAAATGAAACTAGAAGCATGATGAAGAAAAAAGGAAAAGAAGTATTTGCTCTGGAAATTTTACTAAATAGTTAATTTCTACACAGCTCTGTCCAGTATGCATCCATAAAATTCTTTTTCCATCTCTACTAATATTTAAGAATATTTATTAACTTTCAGCTCCAGTAGGAATATTAGAATCTTGAAGTATATCCACTATTGCTAGGAATCTTAGCTTGAGTAATTCTTGCAGATTCCTGGGAGTTTCCTTTGTATCAGTTTTCTGCCCCTTCCCTCCAGTCATCTCTTTCACATATCCTGAACTAGACATACTCTGTGATGAGATGGGTGACTATATCAATTGTCAGCAGTGATCCTTTATCCAGTAACTGATGGAAACAGATGCAGAGACCCACAGTCAAAGAGTAAGCCAAGCTCATGGAAGCCCACTCAAGAGAGAAGTAGGACTGATGGAGTCATAGGAAGCAAGATCATTGCAAGAAAACCTGCAGAAACAACACACCTGGGTTTGTATGACCTCACAGAGTTTGAACTAATAACCAGGGAGCTTGCTTGGGGTGCCTGAGGCCCTCTACATATATGTGACAACTGTGTAGCTTCTTCTACTTGTGGGTCTCCTAACCATGGGAACAGAGACTATTAATTTTGCTTTGGCTGGTTCTTGGGAACCTATTTCTTATACTGAATTGCCCTGCCTAACTTTAATACAAGAGGAGGAGCTTAATATGTCAGTAACTTGATATTCCTTGCCTAGTTAATATCCATAGGATGCCTGCTTCTTTTTGAACACAAACAGAGGATGGATATAGAAAGGGGAAGCAGAGTGGAGGTGGCTGAATGGAACTGGAGGAGAAGAGGCCAAAAAATTAAAAACAAACAAACAAAAGCAAAACATATCCTGGAGTATGAAGTAGGTTGGAGTCACTCAAAGCCTTTATGGGTAGTTCATTATTTTGTAGTTTCTGAATTATTCTGTGTCCTATATGCCCTAAAAATTGCAGCTATATCAGAACCCACTGTTTGCTTCATTCAGAGAGGGTGATTTCTTCTATTAGTCTCTAATCTCCGCAAAACAAATGTTGATACATGATTCTATGTGAAAGAGTTCAATATGAACTCATTTTTTTGAGTTCCCTGTCACTAAGGAATCAAATATATGTGCTTGGATGCTTTTTGTGTCTGAAACAGTTACTTTATATAATTGTCTATGTTCTTTGTCCCTTATGACTAGACTTAAAGCTATTTAAACCTATTAAATACTCTTTTGACAATTCTGAATCGTATAATTTTAAGACACTGATCAATTTCACTCAATAGAAGTTAAATAGAAATTTACATAATCTATGTGAATATAGTTTTTAAATAAAACAAAGAAGTTATATATAAAGAGAAATTTGACCTTGTTCATAGTAGAACTCCTTGGGAGATACTAGAAATGTCTTTTCACCCCAAATAGGGAATTAATAACAGAACAAAGAACAGATATGGCTAGTGCTAGCTAATTTAAAATCAAATTGACAAAACCTAGAGTTATTGAGAAGAAGGAATGCAATTGAAAAAAAAAAAGTCTATACTAGATTGGTCTGTGTGCATACCAGTAAATCTTTAATTCATTGATATCTGATACAGGAGGGTGCAGCTCATTGTGGGTTTTTCCACCTCTGGGATGGTGTTTTTGGTGTTGTAAGAAAGCATGCTGAGAACGCCATGAAGCATAAAATATACAGCATTCCTGGACTCTGCATCAGTTCCTTTCTCTAGAGTCCTTCCCTGAATTCCTGTCCTGACTCCTTTCCATAGTTGACTGTGGTGTGCAGCTGTTCAGTAAAAATAAACTCCCTTCTCTCCAAGCTACTTTTGAGCATTGTCTTTTCTCATAGCCACAGAAACATAAGATACCAACAAAATCTAACTTGATGAACCAATTAATTTTATTAGACTAAGAAGAATATGGATTAGAAATTACTTATAGGAGCAGTAATGACTCAGAGACTTCTGAATCAATCACCAAAGCCCACAACAAGTAAGAGCTCATGAAATCTGGAAACCTGGGACACACGAGAAAGCCTATAGGTAGTTCAGCTGGTTGAAGAACATTTTTTTCCAGGCAGATCAGCTAGTCAGACCTCATCTAGATAGTTCAGTTCACCTCTTGGCTGATCTGTCATTTTGAAAAAGATCTGCTGGTTTCAGGGTCTTTCTGAAGTCTTTACTGTTTATGTGTGCTTAAAGATGGAGGGCCCTAATGAACCTGAACCATTTCAGGGAATTCCTGAATCTATAGTGTAGTATAGGTTTCTGGCCCATACTTTATGGCCTAGCCTCAAAGTTTAGACCCACAGACCCACAAACCCTCAGAGACAAACAGATGTTTATAATAGTTTTAGGCTGATCAGCCTAAGGCCCAGGCATATCATTTTCTGACTCTTTACCCTTAAACTAAACCATGTCTTTTATCCTGTTCAGCCTTGTGGCTCGCTACCTTTCTTCAGAGCAGCATAGCTGTCCTCTGCTTCTTCTGGCTTCTCTCTGGCCTTCTGCTCTGTTCTGCCTGTTCCCAGAGTTTTCTTAGTCTGGTAGCCCCACTCACACTTCCTGTCTGCCTTTGGCCAATCAGCAGTTTTTATTAAACCAGTGGGTGGGGCAATTATTTATAATGGAACAACATAATCCCCCCACACTATAGTGTTGCTTACTTAATACATTTAAAAAGCACCCTTGAAAGATGGAATGTCACCTCCCCTAGAACATCCAGTTGTTTCACTTCCATTCTAACATCCCATGTAAGTAACTTTTTTCTTTAAAAAGAACGGTTTTAATCTCAAAGGAAGCTACTACTCCACTAGTTTATTTAATCTTAACAGCAATAATAGTTAGTTCTAAAAGGTTCTTAACATCAACATTTATTTTATACTTGACAAATGTTACAGGAGAAAAAGACAGACAAAGCAATGTGTACAGAGACAGAGACTTCCCAAAGATATATTCATTCTTTTGGACAGAACAGCTCCACACAAATGATATGAAGAAATAACTAAAAGGAAACAGAGAAGTGCATGGTACTTGCTGAAGAGCGCATTAGATTCAAGTTTCAAACCAGAATGTAATGCTGATATTTTATGGGATTACTTTTCCATCTTGTCTTATTGCTAGAACATCCCCTCTAATCTAGGAATAGAAGAACAAGCTGATGAGAAAAAGCTTCACTTAAATCCTCTGTGTTATGTTGGAACAAAGCATATTTAAAAATGACAGAAACATTTCTCCACATTAGTTTTGTAAAAGATATGATGCTCTTTAGACAAATTTCTAAATTTTCAAAAAAAACTTGATTCTGAAGACCATAAAAATTTTTACCATACAAAGATGAAGTTAGCTTAGTGCAGTCTTACATGTTGCTCCTTTGGGCTTCAGCTTGATCTGCCTGACTCTGCCCTTCCTTTCCTACCTATTCTGATTCCTCCTCCTACTTCTTCTATGGTGCCTGTCATGGCCCAAAACAGCTCCTTTATTTAAGGATTGAGATTCACAGCATACAGAAATGCATTCCCACATCAATTTCTAGGGCAAAAAATATACTCTTTTCAATGCTTTAGATAATTTATTTGTATCCATCAATTAAATTTTAACAAGGTAGGAAAGTTTCTATTTTGATTATTTTATTAAAAATAGATTCTTCTCTCATACAAGACTTCCATATGGTAGTTTTATATCCCTACACTCCTCTCTGTGGCTCTACTTTCCTTCTTCCCCATATCTATCTACAACCTCCTTTCGCTCCCTTCTGAAATGAGCCGGCCTCCAGGAAACAATAACCGAATATCACAGAGCAAGACACAAAACAAACAAACAAACAAAAAAAACCTTCATACTGAGGCAACCCAATGAGAAAAAGAGTCTCAAGAGCAGGTCATAAAGTTATAGATACACCTGTTCTCACCATTAGGAATCCCACTAAAGCACCAAGCTAATCAAGTAACATAAGCAGAGGACCTGCTCAAGACCGACCCCATGCTTGCAGATAAATTCTTTGTGAGCCTGTATGAGACTTGCTTAGTTGATTTTGTGGGTGATATTCACCTGGTGTCCTTCATCCCATCTGACTATTTCAATCTTTCATCCTCCTGTTTCACAGAATTCAGGGAACTCCAAAGAGCTGCCTATGGAGAGCTCTAGTTTAATCTCTCTCTCTCTCTCTCTCTCTCTCTCTCTCTCTCTCTCTCTCTCTCTCTCTCTCTCTCTCTCTCTCTCTCTCTCTCTCTCCATAATGTCTAGATATGAGTCTCTGAATCCATTCCCATGTTCTGCCATCACTGATGATGGCAGGACTAGACACCAATCTATGAGAATAACAGAATATTATTAGAAATAATTTTGTTGACTTACTTTGCCAGTTATGTTTGATTCTGGCCTAGGTCTCAAGGCTATCCAGTCTCCAGTTCCTGACAATCCTGGCAGTATAGAGCATGAGTACATTGGTTGTCAATTCCCACAACTTCTGCACCACAATTGCCCCAGCCTTTATTTTAGGGACAAGAGATTGTTGGTCTAGTGATTGTGTCTGGGTTGGTGTCTAGGACTCCGGTGGAAGGAATGATACAGTGGTACCACCATCTGAAATTCAAAACCCTTTTAGAAAAAAAAAAAACACACACACACACACACACAAAAGCAAAGTATATATTCCCCAAAGTCAAGGTCTATGAAAAAAATCTTAAAACAGATATCTCTTTTTAGATGGAGTTGTTGTGGAACAGGAAACTTTCCATGATTATAGATAAGCAAACTACCTTCCAGTGTCAAAAAGAATAGTACATAGGGTTTAAAGTTCCAGCCAGCATCAGTTTGACCTCTCTATATTCAATGTTCTGTTTGAATGTTGTCTTTGACAACTGGAATCTACTGTCAAAGAGTGACCCTCTATCTTAGCTTCAGCCTCGGTTGTTTAGAGATGTCCATGGGACCTCCTAGGCCACTCTTTACATAGTTACTCTTTCTAATTTTCCAAATGTTTATGTTTTTTGCTTTACCTTCAGATAGTTAATGCGGTTGATCTATTTTCAATAACTATAGCTTTGGATTTTTTTTTTGATGGCTTTCTTGTGCTGAGTTTTGCACATATGGGTATAAAATGTGGAAGCTATAATCGATCTATATCAATAAAATCTATGCTCATATTCCAATTATTACTATGAAGTGTCAAACAAACATAAACCAACCTAACAGTTGTCTTTCTATGAGAAAACTATACTTTCCAGGAAATATGTGTTCAACTTGAGTTTTTCTCTTTGATATATTTTCTAGCTACACCTGTTATGTAATATAGAAAGAAGTGCTATGTTTGCACTTTTTTAGAATTTCAATCTGGCTTCATGTATATAGAATATTCATAAAATTAAGCTTTTTCAGGCTAAAAAACCCTGCTTCCCTAAATTGTTCTAAGAGTGACTATAAGCTGCTGAAGATATTTTGAGCACAAGGTGCAGCAGAATTTTAAGTAACCTTCCTTTCACTCCTCATCAGTATCTATATGATTTCTAATCATTGCTGTACACATCAGCTGTGATGAGAACGAAGCCAGGTGTGATGAACACGAGGCTCTTGTTTTCCTGAAGGGCATTTCTTTTTATTTATTCCATTGTGTTTGGGCTTTTTGAGTGTGATTTAAAACAAATAGACATATAGCGCTTTCCACTTAAACCTTCTGCTCTCTGCATATTGGGAAAGTGGACGGATTTCTCCCTGCCTGAATAAAGATTTCCATTTGGATGTGTGTGAGGTGGGAATGCTAATTCTGACATTGCCCTCAGTCTGTCTGATGGAAGGAAAGGCACTGAAGAGTGGTAGCACCATCTGAAATTCAAAACCCTTTAGAAAAAAAACACAAAAGCAAAGTATATATTTCCCAATGTCAAGGTCTATGAAAAAAAAATTGTTAAGACAGATATCTGTTCTTAGATGGAGTTGGCACAGTAAGGAAAACTTTTCATAATTATAGGTAAACATGTAAGTCTGCCTTGTAGGACAGACTTCCTTCACTGCTTCTTTCTTAAAATTATAGAGACATTAAAAAAGGGTTCCTGTTCTGATAAAGGTGAAAGTAGATCTGAAACTCATAGCGCTGTATACGCTTTTTCCTTAAACATTTGTCTGCTGAAAATTATGCAATTATTTTTTTTATTTCCTTAAAGTATTAATTTTGAAGCTTGGCTTGCTCCCATGTCTGATAATAGTTCATATTTTCTAACCTACAAATGGGAAAAAATAAACAACGACTAACTAAAAAAGCATAGCTCAATGTTCGGAATCCACCAGATGATACCAAGGAAATAGTTATGTTTGGCTGATATTTATGAATGCTGCATACTTAAATCTATTAGGATGCATTTCATTACCTCAGCCAAATGCAAATAGGCTTTCAACCTTTTCAGAACAGCAGGATTTATTGTACAGTTCAAAGAATGATTATATCTGCCTTCTGGGCTTAGTGTAGTCTAATTCTATAATATATACACAAATAGGATTTGTTCTCAGAGTCTCATTGCACAGTTTCAGAGATGCAAGTCAAGGACTTGATGAGCTCCTGAAAATATTTGTTTAGAATTCTAAATAACAAATATACTTTGCAGTACTATACTGAGATAACTGTATATAGGAAATGTTATTTCAAATGAAATCTCCCTTTGTAAACATAGATTCTACAGTAGAAACTACCCAGCTTTCGTGGCATACCATACATTCATTTAGGTAAGTCCATATCTATAACTCATGTTTCTAGAAAATTATGACTACTACAGAAATATAATTTCTCTAGTAACAACAAGACACAAATGGACCAATGCAATTTAATTGCTTTGAAAATGCACTATTAGAAATATAAAAATTACATTTTACTTGAACTAACAGAGGAAATTATAACTAAAAGACACTGGCAAAGAGGAATCAAAATATATTAAAAATAATTGCAAGGCAAACTGTTAAAAAAAATGTTCACAACAATCAAAGTCAAGATTTTACACATATGTAATTTTCATATGTCAACCCAAATTTAAATACCTTAATTTTTCATATTTAAGTTGTCCCCTTCCACGAGATAATGATATATATCTAATAATCCTAGTAATAACAGTTATCTTGAAAATGTAAATGTCTGAATGAGTGGTTCTTCTACTATTAAAAAGGTACATTAATTGTCATTCTATGCTCATTATTTTTTTATTATTTAAGGTTGTATTTCATATCTAATTTTAATTATTTATTGATTGACTAGCTTCAGAGTTACCTGTTTAGAATAATTAAATATGAAATTTTATTAGTCAAAAAAATGAATATACTTATTTATATGCCTAGCACTCTTACAAATACTGATAGTACACGAGTCTGATAGCAGTCAGGATGATACACATGTATGTGCATGTGCTTTCACACAGAGAGCCCTGCAGCATTGCTTATGGAGTCTAACAAGTATGAGAAATGAGGCATAGTTTTTTCATTAGTAAGTTTCTAGTTCTTCATCATTATTTTAGAGAATCATTTTTTCTTATTAGTATTGTGATGTGAAAAGTATAAAGTGGTTTTAATATAATAAAATCATTGTAGATAGCTGAATATGAACTATTTTTTTTATAAAACGACTCTTAACTAAAGGACACAATATTAAATTAAAATCAACTTGTTGTCAATGTTACAATATTAAATATACTGAAAATATATCACCTCAAATTTTATAATAATTGAAGATTGAGTTCTTTATATTAAATATTGATATTGAAACAGCTTAATTTACTTTTGTACTGTAATTAAAAATAAGTATTTCAAAAAAGGGAGAAAATGAGTCATAATGAACTAAAATAGCAAAGCAATGGTAAATACATAGTTCTTGGGCTGTGTACACAAAACATACACACACACACACACTACAAAGAAATATAAATGTCCTCCTTTATTTCATTTTAATTTAAATATATCATTACTGAAAATTAAAATCTAATTTATTTCATAATGTTTGCTGAGGAGAAAAGAGAATTAAATGATCCCTATCCCTCTTGAGTCAATAAGTCTCCCTTCCTTCCCTCCTCCCAATCCCTCCGAGTCAGCCTCTGCCTCACCCCTCCCCAGTCCTTAAACTACGTGCACCCTTTCCACTCTCCCAATATCCTGAGCCTCATCTACTTGCCAATCTTTATATTTGTCATGCACAAAACTCCGGACATCATCTATGGTATTCTATTCTGTCCCAATCCTTCTAGAATGATTTAAGCCCAGGGAACCCATTACACAGATTTGACCCCATGTGATACGGTATAATAGAGTAGAAAACACAAAGACCAAGCAGGATGCTATGATGACCAGCAGAGTTAGAGATGAATGTGAGTGATTACTAAAATTCCCACAGAGATGGTTGGCTGGTGCTCCAGGGAGCTCACTGAATCAAGAAAGCCACTGGGGAACCATCAGGATTAGGTGCTAGGCCCTCCAAGGGTAGGCAACTGTCAACTGTCATGGACACTATGTGGAGCCTTGAAGGGTGGGATCAGTCTGTGTTCCTGTGCATGGACTGGCACCTTGGAGCCCATTCCCTGCAGAGGAACACCTAACCCAGTCTTGACTTTGGGACGAGGAAATCAGACTTGCCAGGAGTGGATGTGCCATGATGAGCTGACCCACCTTGGGACTTCTTACCCTTTTGGGGGAGGGGATGGGTGGATGGGGATGGAGGAGGCTGAAGGTTGACTGGGAGTGATTGGGAGGAGGGAAAGGAGGGGAAGCAGGGGGATAAATACATAAAAATGACTTTTTTTAATAAAAAAGGGATTGAAACACAAAAAACAAGAAAGACAATTAACAATGTATGTAAATGATTCTTATAGTTTGAAAGTACAATCTTTAAGAATTTTTGGTTATTAAATTTAGCATATGAAATGAATACAAAATTCCAGGATGCCTCGAATAAGTAACTGAGCTTGAAAAAGGATAAAGTTACCTAAAACTGAAAAAAAGAAAGGAAGAAAGAAAGGAAGAAAGGGAGGAAGGAAGGAAGGAAGGAAGGAAGGAAGGAAGGAAGGAAGGAAGGAAGGAAGGAAGGAAGAAAGAAAGAAAGAAAGAAAGAAAGAAAGAAAGAAAGAAAGAAAGAAAGAAAGAAAGAAAGAAAGAAAGAAAGAAAGAAAGAAAGAAAGAAAGAAAGAAAGAAAGAAAGAAAGAAAGAAAGAAAGAAAGAAAGAAAGAAAAGGAAAAACTATTGGAAAAAAATCAAAAGCGTATTAGGCATGGAGGTTATTTCAGTGGGGAGATGAATGTAAAAATCATGCCCCTAGAAAATTGTAACAGCTGGAGATTTACATTGGCTACCACAATGTTTAAAATCATGAGAATGAATGAGAAAAGAAATGTAGTCTCCTTTAACTATACTTTGGGGACTTACTAATGAGAACATTCTGAGTCATTTATACTAGACATAATACAGTTACACCTCTAGCAAATGTTAGCTGCCACTATTATTTTGCTTCTTGCTCTATGAATAACCACCTTTTATTCATAATTACCATATAGTTACTGACTACCAGAAACCATGGTGTCAGTTCTGATCAAACTATGCTAGTATACATGTGTTTGAGGTTTTTATGTTACATATTACAAAAGATACAGAAAACAAATAGAAATAAAAAGTTTCATTTGCAGTATAGTATGCAAGAAAACACTATCAAGAGAGTGGACTCATACAGAATTAGTCATAGGGCATCTTCTGACAGCAAAGTAAATAAATGTGCATCTCAAATGCCACAGATACATTTATAGTAACTAACTTCAAAGTGATTCAATAACAAAACTCAGAACAAAATTCATATGCTAAGCGGGAATTCAACTTGATGGACTAGGAAAACAAAGGAATATATTGGGGTGTTCTTTGTCCCTCTCTGTGTATGTTTCTTTTATTCCATTTTATGAATCTTTATAACTGTGCAGCACCTTTATGTGGGGTTGCTGGACAGGCCAGAAGAGGGCATCAGATCCCCTGGAACTGAAATTACAGGTGGTTTTGAACTACCTACCTTGTAGGTGTTGTCAATCAATCCGGGGACCTCTGCAAGATCAACCACAGCTCTGAATTAGTGGGCCTTCTTTATAGTCATGTATACATTTCTAATTTAGAAACATTTCTAACTAGAAATGGTAAGAATGCGTTAGCATTCCTAGTGATTTCAAAATTCAGGTTTTGTTGGATTGTTTTACATCATAAAGTAATTGAGTTATAATTAAAATCAAAGGGAGAGACTAAAAAGTAACAAGTGTTTCAAAAATTAGATTCCACTGATTTCAAAGGTATGGTTTTAGGGCAGCAATAGATTAGAAGTTATGTAAGACATATCTTAAGGAATCACTGAGAGATACAATAATATTTTCTGGTCTATTTTATAGTTTGACTTTATTCATCGAGTTTGGCAAAGTGAACTATTCATACTCAAGACACATTTCAAGTTCATAATAATGTTTTTCTCATTCTGTTTCTCATTTGAGTCACTTTTCTCATAGAGCAAAATGAAAATTGGTATTTTTTCATCAGTCATAATATTTCTATACAATTTCCAAGATGCTAAATATAAATACTGAAGTAAACAGCTCTAAATAAGCCCTCCCAGGGCATCACTCTAAGCATGCTTGAACTTCAGTTCCACACCTCCCCAGATGCTGAAAATGTACATCTATTAAGTCACCTAGTGGATAAAAAGGATAATGGTAAGAGTAAATCATATGGACTTGGGACAGTGAAGTCAAATCCCCTTTCATTAATGCTGCACTAGATTAGAGACATTACAGAAGCATTTAAATAGAGGCCCTCGCATCTTGTTCTTACAAGAAATTGCTCATAATTGAAACAGAATGTTCTCTCAGGAAGTGAGATAGAAAATTACTGAGAAATCACTCAGATTAATAAATTTCACATCTACATAAAAGTGAATCAAATTCCTATTCAAAGAGAGATGTAAAGATAAAGATATCTCTGGTTTGTAATCTCAATATGAGTTGATATTGTTGATAAAAGTGACACATTTTAATTTTTAACAGATAGTATTTCCATAGAAAATAAAAGGGCAAGACCAAACCTTAATATAGCAAAGTTATATACATACATTTGTTTTGGAAGTTCTGAAAAGAGTAGCTTGTCAGGCAATTTTGAGATTATTTAAAGTTCCTATTATTCCCAGAAATAAATGTTAAAATTATTGGACATAAGATACTTGAGCTAGACTTTGTAGACTCTTCATGAGAAACCTTACCCTCTCTGAGGAGTGGATGCAATGTGGGATGGGAGGAAGGCAGTGGGTTATCAGGATGAGGGAGAAAGGAGGGAACTGTGGTTGGTATGTAAAATGAAAAACAATCTTTTAAAATAAAAGAAAGAGCATAGCTAATAAATTTCAAACATAAATTTTACAGTCACAGTTATAAGCCCCAATATTTAGTAACTGGTTAAACAGTTATATCCTATTGAGTTATTGAAATTATTAATCTGTGATTATAAATTTTACTTACCCTTATGCTTTCTTCACAACAGTTTTTGACCCAGAAGTGTAACTTAAACATTGCACAACATAATTCTAAAAACTTAGATACATCTTGCCGTTTCAATTTTTTTTTTTTTATCTTTAACTAGAAAGAAATTAACTGATGTTGGAAAGTTTTGCTTACTGGAAAAAAAACCTGTTAATTTAAAAGAAATTAAAATAAGTTCATATATTCTGTAAGTGCCAAAGAAGGAAGATGCATGCTTAAATTATAATCAATTTGTGCTAATTTCTCGTTTCACCCTACTGATGAATAGTTATGCCACTGGAAGGTAGGAACAAAATGGGTCAACAGTTTTACCATGATTAGTTGAGGAGAATGGCTTGCTAGTTCCTCTTACACTGATCTGAAGCATTAATATAGTTAGCTTGGGCAAGCTTGTCAACCAGGTCATCTGCCTGAGGCACAAAACTAGCATACAACATTTTTGATAATTCTTTACTGGATTCCAACTGTCAAGGAACTTCTGTGCTATTTTTCTGAGGTGTCAGTGTAATTAATTGCCCCTGACTGCGAACTGACTTGGTTTCTTGGTTTCCCACATATCTGTCGCTTCTTGCCCAAGGGACTTCTCTCAGGCTCCACTCATGTCATGTTCTATTAGCTGTGGTTAACCAGGGGTAAACTTAAACAGCCTGAATATTTTTCTAAAATCGAAAAAGTTAAAAAGTTGAACTGACAGCTACTCACAAAGGTTTTTTAGGTGTATGGACAAGTGGATGTGTCCACATGCATGTAAGCATTGTCAAGCATCTGTTTGGTTATGCCCCCAGTCATTTAAAATATTAAAAGTCAATTTAGTATTTTCATGAGTCCTAATCCTCAAAAGACTAGTGTTAATACTTGTTTTTATTTTCTTTTATTAAGTATAATGGAATTTATGATAAGCACGGATCCAAAATACCTTTAAAACAATATTCCCAGAACCATTAAAATGTTATATATAAAAAGATCTTGACTGCAATTTCTTAAGTACTGAACTGAAAACAATTATTAAGAACTTGTTAAATACTTAAAATATGAGACAGACTCCAGTTCTTTAAAGTGTAAAAATTATGTCTTACATTATTAAATGGAAAAGCATCTTTTTAAACTTACATGTAATATCATTTTTTTAGGAGGTGGGGATTAGATTGATTACAAGTGAGTATATGAAAAACGGGAGAATATCTCAAAGTTCATACACCATATGTCCAACACTATGAAAGAGTTTAGGTTAAAATTTTGTCTCTTCAGTTTTTAGAATTATGCTACATTGTTGAAACAATGACAAACCCATAATGGGGTACTATTTACTCAGCAAAAAAAAAAACTAAAATTAGTAAGTGGCTTTCAGTTATAGTGATAAATATGTTAGCCAGCCTAATTTACTACTCTATCACTAATTAAACCTTCAACCATAGAACAATTTATGTAGGAGTATTAGTATATTTGAAAAATGTCCATTTTCCCCATCACTAGAAATAAGCTATCAAAACCCAAGCTTTTTTCTTTTCAATAATAAAATGGTATGCATTGTTTTGACAAACTTGAGGAACCTGATACAAATTTAAGATTTTTTCCAAAGACAACACAAATACTACCATTACTTGCAGGCTACCTACAACTACTTGAAATAATACACAGAACACAAGATAGCAACATGTTGAGTGGAAAAAATAAGAAATTATGAGTAATCTTCTCTTTCTACTGTAAAAACAATTTACTAATTTTATATAAAACTATTCAAGAATCATAACTTTAAATACATTTGAGTTTGGTATTGGTTTGATTCTCTTATTGTCAAAATTTTATGATTATTTCTGGGATGTTATAATTTAATTTGGTGTGGAATCAATAATAAAGGTGTTAACAGGAATTTAACATTATTTTTCATTTTTAAGTCTAAAATTTGTCTATATAAACAGTTTTCATATTAACAATTGTGGCTGGAGAGACAGAAATGTGTTACAAGCAATCACTGCTCTTGTAGGAAACCTGGGCTCAATCCACACCCACACCACCTGCAAAAAGACTACTATCTTTGACTTCAGTTCCAAGGAATCCAATGCCTTCTTTTGTCCTTTATAGGCACCATGTTGTAAAAGAAAACCACCTCATAGTCATAAAACCTTAAAAATAGTAAATTTTCCAAATGATAGAAACCTGACAAAATGGAGTCCAAGTATGACTGAGAAGACTGTCACTTTTTAGGATGCTTGCCTCAAATATGCAAGGCTCTGTCTTCAGAAACACGTATGTGTGTGCGCATGTGTGTGTATAAAATGTAAATTTTTTCTAGGTAAACATCTATAGCAAGAGCAAATAAATGGTTGTCTGAGTTTGTATAAGAATATATAATATATATTGCCTGTGAAAAGGCAAAAAGCAATTTCTTAGCAGTGGTAATGGAAAGGCTCAAGAACCAAATCACTGTGCTCATTATGCAGTTATGTACACTATTCAATCTCGTCAAACTACACATTTAAAACATATGTACATTTGTGTTTCATGGAGTATAAAGAATACAATTTAAATAGAATAAGTATATCACCATACAAAAATGCATATCTCAGAACCTCTTTCTAGACTTGATCATAGCAAGGAAGAAGAAACATCATAAATAATTTGAAGATATAAAAAAATATGTATATAAAAGAAACCTAAGCTATTCAGATATACAGTTTAACAATGTAGTAATGTCAAAAAAATGAAAAAGAAAATATTCTAAGATGAATTAAATAACAACCTCCAAACTAATGATACATACAATATGGTATTTTTTTTTGAGAAGAAAATGTTTACTATATATAATGTTTTCTATAAGATTTAAAGACTATTTGAAAAGCATGCTATCACAGAGTTGAACTATTGCCCTAGATTTTTTTCTGCCTCTGGCATTGCTATCTAAAGGCTACATGAATACATATCTTTTGTAAATGATATTTTTCTCGTATCTTCTACCACTATATCCTAATAGATGCAATCTGTTTTGTTTTAAACACAGTTTATGATTAAAAGTTCAAGGTAGAGAAAACAATTTTAAATTAAGGTCAATAAAGTATAGATCCCATTACTTAACCACCCAATGTAACCAGGGCTTCTATTTAAAATGGTGTGGTCAATTGCCAGTGGTTGCTTCTAACACTGGTAAGATAACATTTCATTCCTAACATACTTGTAAAAAATTATTTTCACAGTTAATGTCCAAAGGGGGGGGGGGAACTAGTTCTTTGCATGTTTCAGAGATTTAAAAAAAATATTTATTCTTCATTTTTCTTCACAGCCCTCTCACTGGACTGTATTTCATTTTGACATCTATGATATTGTCAGTTGTTTACTCTTATCTGATAATGGACTTTGGAATCTGACTATATACTTGAAAGAAAACTGTCATCCTTAGGTGAATATACCTTACGGAGAGATGTCTCAAAATTACCTTTAACACCTTCTCAAACCTATGCTAAAACTTTCATAAAACATACAGCAAACAAAGCCAGCCTCATTCAAGAAGTGACAAGCATAACATAAAAACAGTTTCCATTAATCATGGTTCAAAAAATATCAAATCCTGATCTTGGAGAAAGCATCCACTGCTTTCAATCACATTCAAGACCTGGCATGTATAGCTAGTGTTGTTGCATAGAAGATGGTTTGCTGTGACTTCTCTCTGTTCAGTTCCTGTTGTCCTAGAATGTTTTCCCCTTAAACTATGACTATCCCATGTTAGCTATGTTCTTATTCATAAATACTCTCATATCTGAACGTATTTTTTCTGAGACTATTTACAGGAGATACTTCCACATTTTCTCAACAATTGTACCATAAATATACAAAATTTGGGGGAAAATGGATTTTTGGAAGACTCTAATAAGACCTCATCCCTGCCAAGCATGGTGGCATTCACTATAGTCTTAGCTTATGGAAGCCCAGTGTTCAAAACCCAGCTCAACCTATATGACAAGACACTATCTCAAAAGAAATAAAAACCACCAAAGGTAAAAATTTATTATCCCAACAGGCTAAAGTACAGAGCTGAGTCTGCTTATGTAGAATAAATCCAATTTCCATATATTTCATTTATTCTAGAATTTTATTGGTGTTAAGATAATTCTAAAACTCACCAACATTTCTAAATCATCTCTTGTAAAATAAACGAACAAACAAACAGAAAACAAAATAAAACAAAAAGGCTTCTTCCAAAAGAGGACAAATCCTAGCATTTTATATTTATAAAAGAAGAAGACTTTTGAAAAATAATATCTTTGAGACTATTCTCAAACTTGGGATTTAGCAAATGAGGATAAATGAGAAGAATGTGTGCTAAGGTGTGAAAGATACAGAGAAACAGCATCTGTCAAAATAGGCCACATATAAACAATAAAACTACCAAGAGAACCAAAGGAAGAAGGCTATGAAGCCTTTAGTTTAGGTGGCAGAGAAATATAAAACAATAAGACAATGACTGAAAATAAGTCATTATTTTCTAAATTGGATGTGCAAAAGGCTGGCACAGCAGGCTTATTGTAGATACCAAGTCAATCTGGAATGTTTCAATCATCCTAAGCTTTCAGATAAAAGTTATTTGGAATTCAGGGTAGGTTCCTTGGACAATGCTTACAGTGTCTCTGAAAATATGCTTTTTGTGTTGGAATTAGTAGGAGTGGACAAATAGGAGAAAATTATCTTAAAAACACACCTATGAGAAATGGTATAAGAAAGTTGCAATCTAACAAATATTTACTAGAACATTGAAAGGAGGGTCATATATGTATATTATCTCTAGATTAGACAGTCCTAAGTGCTTCAATTTAATTACAGAGTCCCAGAGAGAGAGAGAATATATGGGATTGGGTCTGGACTTTCTCTCAGGATAATATCATTATTTGTGAAATTTAAAACAACAGAAATTAAGTAAATTACTAAAAGAACATTAACACAAGCCATTTGTAACTATGAAATAAGTGTCATTTAACTTTTATTTAAAATTGTTTAGAAAAATACTTGAAACAATACTCATTAGAAATTTTATACTATACTGGTAACTAAACCTTAGATTATGCCTCTGAGTGGGTTGAAATGCAGTTCATTAGCTTGCAGAAATATAGCTGTGGTGATCCAAATAGTTTAGAAGCTTTTAGAGCAAGTTAAAACGGGGTGGTGTGGGGAGGACTGAGAGAAGGAGCAGGAGAGGAGGCGGTGCTGGGTACGGGAAAAATTGTTCTAAATACAGTATTTTTATATTATAATCTAATAAATTAGGATTTATATTTTAAAAGCTTTCATGTTTTATATTTGTAACATTTTAAATTTTCTTTCAGTGTTGAACTCTGAATGAGAAATAAAAACTAGAAAAAAAGTTGTTTGACACACAGGAGTTTTAAAAGCACTGAGTTAAAGGATAAAAAATGATAACAAATACTGAGAAGTGCACAGGTTTCTTAATGCAAAGCGTTATGGTCTAGGTAATGATCTATATATTGTGGTGCACCATGAATGAACATTGAAATGAGGGATGTATATTAATTTTAGGTTAGGAAATCTTGAATGCTTCAGTTTAATTACAAAGAGCCTCAGAAAGAGGAGAGAGAGAGAGCGCACGCTTTCCTAATCCTTTGTCAAGAAAATTTTAAAACTGACATAACACTGTGTGTGAATAAAGGGTTCTTTCTGCTTTTAAATGTCTTTACAGACACAATTCTAACTAGTGCATCATTTTCTCCCCTTTCAGTTTCTCATGGGAATTCATATGAAAGCAGAGAGATAACCAATTTCAAATGATACATTGTATTCTGATTTATATCCTTACTAAAGAGTTGAAGAAAACAACAAAATTAACTTTAAATATAAGCTTAATCAACTTGGAAAATTTGATTTTAAAAAGCTATCTATTAAGAATTTGAATGTAAATTCAAATCTTTACACAACTTTTTGGATGTTCTTGTTCATCTTTTTCCTGAGTCCTGGATAAATATTAAATTAAAGAGGCAAATGAAAGGACTTAGAATTATATCCTTGGAGGCTTTATTCTGATTTGACTGAAAGAAAACAGGAATAAGAAAGTCTTTTTGGAAAGTGGGACTCCTAAGCACTCACGACTCCTAAACTGAACCCCTCACCATAAATTGTATGCATATGAATTCTTGGATATCGTGTGAACTTCAGATATGGGATCTAGAACGTATTAGCTAAACCCAAGTCATTCATGAGCTCTTAGTGAAGAAAAATATTTTATTTTCTATCATAGGTTATATAAACTATTAAAAGGCAAGAAAATCGATGCAATGATCTCTTAAATTTATTTACTTTTTTTTTTTTTTAACTATAATAGTATTCACTATAACAGATAGACATCGAAGTATGAAAATGGAAGATTTGGTTAGAAGCCACTGTGGAGTTTTCCACTTGATTCTTATATCCTGAAGGACAAATTAAAAAGTCTCACCCACCCAGTTTCTTTGCTAACCAGTCATTTTAACCTTCATGTGAATTACTCTGTCTTCAACACAGACTGAATCTGAAGGACACAGTGTTTTGAACAAACAAAGCAAATTAAATCTAGATCTGAATTGACATTTTAAAAGAATACTTTTCAAAAGGCAATATTATCATTAGGGATAGGGAGATAACTTGGTGAAATACTACCCATGCAGGCCTGAAGACCTGAGTTCGCCTACCTGAATTAATAGAATTGTACAATTAAGTCAAAAAAAAATTAAAACTATTCACACATGCATAAGGAAATCAAAGACATCGAGATCAATTTGCAAATAGATGTTAATCTGATGAATATTCACTTGGCAATAATAAGTTGCATTCTACCAGACAAAGTTAAACTTTATTTATATAGATAGGAATCATTTGCATTATGAAACACCTTGAGGTGCAGAACCAAGCATAATCTGCTCAGTCAGAAAGGTATGCTTCATAGAGTACTTTGTCGGCCCTAATTCCCTTCAAAGTTTTTATAGATGGCGCTATCTATCTTGGAAGCCCATCAACTTTACTGCATGCTCTGAGCCACTTCATGTTATTACTTCTTTTCAATGAACCCTAAAGTATGAGGAGAAAAGAAATAGCCAAGCTTCCTAAAAAGCAGCACTTCACAAAGCTACTCTGCAAGACATTTGGGAAGAGAATTCATGTGTTCACCTAACTTCCTATGCCCCTCACCATTGGGTGACACTTATAAATAACTCTACGCTGTGTTTAAAGGTTTCTTCCAATTCTATGTGAAGAAAATGTATGTGTTTTTATTCCAGCACCATTTGCTGGCCCTTAGAAAAGTGTGTTTGTCTCAGGAAATCTGTTTGACAGCCTGTGGTGTAGAAGAAAAATTCCATAGACAGCGTTCCACTGTAACAGCAGAGAACAGAGAGAGCGCATAGCCTCTCAAGTTAGTAAATGTGAGTGTCAGAGAGCAGTGGGATGTTTAACCAGCAAATGGCTTCCTTAGAGGAAGCCCATACCTTACTGTGGCTACTCTGCCTTTTGCTGTCAATTTAAAGTCAGAGTGAGCAGTTTCAGGCTGATTGGTAACCTCTGAATAGGAGTTGGTCCTTCCCAGGAAGGCCTTATTAGACAGGCATCAATGCATCCTGGAAGCTTAAAAGGGATATCACAAGCCCAAGGGGCTTTCTAGCTTACTCCTCTGAGCCTCGTTGGTTGATTAAGCTTGAGGTTCTTGTGTGAAGTGCTTTGGGGGCGTCCACACTGTGAGGTTGGCAATACAATGCTTCTTTTGGTGATTAACTTCCCCAGGGCTCTCAACTCAAAACCTTACACTTGCACTCACTTCACTTTAAATTTTACAAAAGCCAGAACCCCTGAGGTCTCATTGGCTTTAGCTGAAATTTGTCTTTTCTGCCAAAAATTTATCGTTTTCTACAGAAGCCTGTGTCTGCCCACCCATGATCCCTTTGGGAAACTCTCCAGCTGTGGATCAGACCTCATGTGCTCTTCTTCTGATATCCAAGATGAATCTGACTTTGGACGTACAATCATTGTGATTCACATAATTACATGCTTGGCTTAGTAGTGGGCGCCAGGCACAAATGTGATAATTTCTTCTTCCTGCAGCCCCACACAAAGAGGTAATTTGTTCCATGCCCCCAGCAACAGGTGAATGGCACCAAACATGAGCAATGCGTGAATGGAGAAAAAGCCACATTTTATGGATAAAATGGGTGACAGAGAAATGATCCATGTGCACAATTACTAAATTTGCATTAATCGTTTTGGGATGGATGCTTTCATTGTATGAGTCTTGGGAAATTTGGCAGAGGGAAGCTGTTGCCTAGAGAATAAAAATAGCTTTATTCTTGCCATGATAAGCCTGAGCGCAGGGGGATTTAATTCCCTTGCCAACTTTTTGAAACTCCAGCCCAAGGCACTGGAGTAACACTTCAACCCTCCACTTCTTAATCAAATTTCAAATTTTCTTCTTTCCAATATTTTTATTTTATTTGCTATCACGCAACGCTATCAGATAATCTTGGATTTTATTTTAAACTTATGTACTGTCTATATACCAGCTTGAGAAAAATTAAAAGGTATCTGACAGGTAAATATATACAAGGTAAAATTCAGCTATTAATTTTTAAAAGAAACTTTTAGCCTTAACCTTTTTGTAAAATCTTACCTATGTAATTTGGTAGAAAGAAATAGTCTCTTATTTAAATACCAACAAACTACAGTTTCAGTCATAGTTGAAAATGAGACAACAAGTATGCATTATAAAGAAAACTACTGATTTTCCCCAGTATGATAACAGGAGATAAACAGCAAAGTATGAAAACAATCATGAGCCATGTGTGAGCCAAGTATATTACAAGGTGATATACAAGCTCTTGGGGGGAGGGGGCAGAGGAAGAGGTTAAGTTATTCAAGCCAAGCTTTAGGTAGATAGAAAATCTGATGCTATAGCCTTGGATAGTCACAAATGCTGAACTAGAGCCATAGTCAACATCCATATACTCAGATGTAGCACTGTTTCAGGGGGTAGGTTTTGATTGTGTTAATTAACGCCTGCATTTGGGATCTCCAGACTTCCACATACACAATCTTGTAATTGAATTCTGGAATATTTGCCTCACCAATATTCATGAAAACCAAACAGCAGTGCATGCACTATTATGACTCAGTTTCTCTTCTTATACTCATACTTCAGACTTATCTAGTCTCTACCTCATTTAAGTGCAAAAATCATCTTTATGAACACTACAATAAATCTTTTCCATGATTCGGTTTCTTTTCTGCATGGACATTATGGGGGGGAGGCATGTTTTCAGTTGACTTTCAATTGTTAAAACCCACAATGGAAAATTGGTATTTGTATCTCATTTATTCTATACGCAGATAAACTTAGTGTCAACCCAACACAATGGAGTTGAAAGACCCCCGGGGGTTAAGGACCCCCGAAACGGACCTTTCCTCAGGAGGAGACCCCATGACCCAAGGAGCCACAGATCAGCTGCAAACAGCACGAGGCTTATTCAATAACGCAGGAACCTGCGGGCTACCGAGCTCAGCCCTCTGTTCAGGGCCTTTTTATAGGGTTAGGGAAGCAAAAGCGTGCGTACAGAAGCAGAAGCGAAGTTACAAGGTTTTCATTGGCTGGTTTGAATGAAATTACCCATTGAGGGGTGAGGGCCCCCAGGTTGCCATCCTCCGGCCTGACCAAAAGACCTGGTTATCACCCGCCCCCAGGCCTGCTGTTTGTTCTATTGTTCCTTATCTCTTCCTGGAATTCCTCCCCTGATCCCGCTGGGCCTGATCAGTAGCTAAGTAACTGCTTTCCCTCCCTTCCCCCTCTGTCCAGCTGAATCTTTGGTTGGGGACTGTTTCCTGACCAGGGCTCCTAACCACATTCCTTTGTCTCCACCCCAGGCACCTGGTCTTAGTCCTAACTGCAGTTCTTCTTTTATCAGCGAAGCTAATCTTTACTGTCCTAACTGTCCTGTTAATATGTCTTAGGCGAGTTTGCTTACTGTCCTTGCAACATGCTGTTGCTAGCACTACTTCTTGGGTAAGAGAAATTTGCTAAAACAAGCAAAAGGGAGGGGGCCTTACAGGGTCATGTCCCTATCACTCACCAGCGCTCTCAGTGGCAATGTATTCTTTCCTTCATATCATTTGCATCTTTCAATGACTTCACTCCCATGACACTAGCCAAGGCAAGCAATACATCCCATAGAAAGAATTTGGAAATTTAAAACTAATGCCAATATACTGGAGAAAATATAACAAACATTGCAATAATATTCTTAATTGAAAATGTCTAGGATATTGCCTTATATTTTTTAAAGCAGAATTCACTGAAATAAAGTAGCTGGTTTCTTTTAAATATAAAATCAACTGAAATTTATAATTTTGTTTCTCTGTGTGTGTGTGTTGTGTGTGTGTGTTGTGTGTGTGTGTGTGTGTGTGTGTGCACGCGCGCGCGTGCGCGGTATGTTTGTAATATGCATGTGTTTAACAACTCTTCTGTTTCAGTTTCTTTTTGTCGCACTGAAGCTCGACTCTGTGACATTTTTTGTGTCAGCTGGTACATGTCAAGTTTGGTCAATAGAGGGTGCAGGGGGATACTGAAAGACTAAACCCAAACAGAACCTATTTTCCTCTTTCAGAAGATTCTGATATGCCCCTAACCCAGATGTATTCATCTTCTGGCTTGTTTCTGGGCCACAATGAGTTATTAACCCATACGTAGACACATCTGTGTTAGTTACTAGGCCACATGGCCTACTGTCTACTTGTCTACCACATGGCTTGGTCTACTGTCACTAGACAGAGAGCCTCTTATTCTGTCAGGTTGCTTTTGGTAGATGGATACCAGCTCTTATTGTCTGCAGTGACAAAGGTGCACTAATACACAATACTGAAATTTCACATTGGCCCTGTTTGACCAGAAGCCAACAGCATTCTTATTACCATCAATAAAAAGATGCACAAAAGCATTGGTTTTGATAATTAATAAAAATAACATTTTCTACTCTTTAGCAAGAAGAACAGAACCAGTATCAAATGTTAAGTATCACTCATTGGTTATAAAAATTATCAAACTAAAGCAATATCAGCAATCCTACTGCTATAGAATTTTACTGAAGGAAATCCTCTTTAGAAATTTATTCTAACTGTGGTTAGAACTTAACCTAGTGACTTACAAAATACTTAATAAAGTTCTTGAGTAGTGACTAAGAAAGTATGTCTATGAGAAATCACTACAGGTGAAAGGAAAGCACATGGCAGAACAGAAGCTAACAGGAGCAATAATTTCAGATACCAATGCAGATGCGTGTCTTCAGCCTACTAGTGCAGAACTCAAACATACTGCTTATTGTAGGGGATTATGTGTTGTTACATTGTAAATAATGGTGCCGCCTACTAGTTTAATAAAAACGCTGATTGGCCAAAGGCAAACAGGAAGTATGGACAGGGCTACCAGACTGAGAAATCTCTGGGAACAGGAAGAACAGCAGAGATGCCACAGAGACACCAAAGAAGAAGATGCAGAGGAGACCTATGCTTCTCTGAGAAAAGATACTGAGCCGCATGGCTGAACAGGATAAGAGTCATGAGTTAGATTAAGAGCAAGAGCTAGCAAGTTATATACCTAGGCCCCAGGTCAATCAGCGTACAATTAATATAAGTGTCTACGTGTTTCAGTGGGACTATGAGACTATAGAACAGAAAGTCTGGACCACCAGGCTAGGCCAGAAAATCCTCACCAGAAACCTCATGCAACAGACTATAAAGAAATGAATCTTGCAGCCTACATCATTCACTAGGAACCATGCTATGCCAAAGCTCTCTGCAAGAAACTTTGGACTTCTTGTCCAAACAAAAATTGTGTGTGTGTGTGTGTGTGTGTGTGTGTGTGTGTGTGTGTGTGTGTGTGTGTAATGCTGTATAGATATAGCATCTGTAATAAACTGAGTTGGATCTCAAAAGAAGAGGTATGGATGACAAGAGAAGGACTCCAAGAAGAGAAGAGACAGATGGGGCTAAAAGTAGATCAAGATGCTTTTGGACTGGAAGACACATCAGTGTTTGCTGCTCAGAAAAAAGAAATAGTTCACTACTCTTGGTGCCTTTACTTCCAAAATTGACAGTAATACCCTGACCACAAGAACAAAGATATGAGATTAATGAAAAAAAAAAAAAAAAGGTATTACATAAGTTGTGATTATTAGGGAAATGGAGTGAACTAGACAAACTTAAAGTTAACAGAAAGCTTCCTTTCACCACAATAATCACACTATATGTATAAAATCATTCTCCAAGGGATGCTCAGATCTGCTGCTTTGTAACAATATCACCCTGTGTGTTAATCTGAGACACAGGTGTGCTTTCCAGTTGAGTTCAGAACATTTTTGTTTGATGCAATGCAACCTGAATGTCAATCATACACATCTACTGACAAATGTGTGAAAAATAACAGTAAAGAAGTAGGGATTCATTGAGCCACAGAATTTAAAGCATACAGGGAACTGGGCTTGAAAGGACTATATGCGACTAAAAGAAAATTTGGTGGTTGAGAAAATTATGGAATGAAATCACTGCAGTCCTCTGTCTCATAAAAGGGAGGTAAGGGTAATTGAGATGTGGAGTTATAGCTTATTATGATAACATAGGGACAGCCAAGGATTAATGAGCATCAATGTCTGTGTTTATCCCAGGTAATGAAAGTCACTCATGTCCAAAAGGTATTTATTTATATAAAATGAATCTCAGCTTAAAATGACATTCCAGGAATGTATGATATACAATGAATGCAAAAAAACATATACTGTGCTATCAAATGGTTTGTTTCTGGCAGATTTTACTAAACATAAAACAACACATATGACAGTTTAAATTTTGGCAAATGGTGAAAAAAACTAAACTTGATTTGACTGTTTTGAAAGAGTTCAGGATTAGAGTATAACAAGATTGTCAATTAAGACCACGTAATTTGAAAAACTCATTGTCAAACTCAGAAACATAAAACTATAACATGTCAAAGACCTAAGAAACGGAGAGCGCTTAAAATAAGAAGAGGTAACAAGAGGAAATAGAAGCTTTATTTAATGGGAATAGAAGTTATATAAATATGAAACACTTATTCCTCCTCTGTCTTCACACGCTAAGAATCACTCCTTGTTTTCCTGTTAAAGTAATAATTAAATACTGTGACATAAACTAAATTTTTGCATAGTTCTCAATGCCTGAGCTCACACCACACACACACACACACACACACACACACACACACACACACACACACACACACATTTTTAACGTTCAAACTCAATAAGATAATTTTCCCTGATTTAACAGTAAATCTAGTCCCTATCCCCTCAGGCTTGCCCAGTTTCACTACTTGTAATAGTCCTATTCATTACATGATTCTCAAATCTGGCTTTTTCACAGCTTAGTATTATGTATTTGAATCATTCATGTTATTATACAGTATATGCTACATGGTATAATTACTGCTTCTTAAATGTTCTTTCTATAGATTATTTTTCTCTCAAAATTGCTTGAAATAGTAATGAAATAAATATTTTCAGGTATATTATTGGCATATGATTTATTCAGGTACAGCAAATACACAATAGTATAATTGTTGACACAGGTTTTCAGTGTGGCTGTTTCAATCTATAGTTTCTGTGGTGGCTTGAATAAGAGTAGCCTCATAAGCTCCTATATTTGTACAGTGGGTTGCCACCTTGGGGAACTCTTTTGGAAACATTTGGAGTTGTGTACTTGCTGGAGAGGTATGTCACCAGGGGTGAGCTATGAAGGTTCAACAGACTTCACCCATCCAGTGTGGTGATATATTGTATATTTAATAAAATAGTATGGAATATCACAGAATACTCCAGCTAAGAATGGTCTGTAATCCTAATTTGGGGGTGGGCATGAAATTACCAACACAGCCAATCAGCAGGAATTGGTCTGGAGAACTATGTCTACATTCCCACAAAAACATGAACTATGGATGTTTGTCCTTTTTTTAGAGTGTTGGTTGTAGGTTGTTATAAATAATGGCCAGGGGATTAAAAAAAAAAAAAAAAAAAAAGCAAGCTGTGCAAAGGAGATTCAATTTGGGGTTCTTATCTTAAAAAGGAAAAAAAATGGAAAATGTTGTGGGCTTATGCTTTTGTAAAATGTAAACATTGTCTTAATAAAACACTGATTGTCCAATAGCTAGACACACAGAAGTATAGGCTGGGAATCCAGAAAGAGAAAATTCTTGGAAGAGGAAGAGCAAAGGAGATGCCAGCGAGAAGCTGAGGAAGCAGGACAAAATGCTGCACTGAGAAAAAAGTACCAAGCCATGTGGCTAAACATGGATAAAAATCGTGGGTTAGTGTAAGAGTAAGAGCTAGATCAGTCTGAACTACTAGTCCAGCAGTTAGTATAAATTTAAGCCTCTTAGTCAATTATTTGGGAAGTGATTGCTGGGTATTTGAGAGTTTCTCAGGGCACAGAACCTCAGACTGCACTCCAATAAGCTCTCTGTCTCATGCTTAGGGTTTGAAATGTGAGTTCTCCATTGTTCCTGCCAGTATGGCAGTGCCATCATTGTGAACCACAACCCTCTAGAAGCTTAAACCAAATTAAATGCATTCTTCTTTAAGCTGCCTTGGTCAGGGATTTTATCAAAGCAAACAGAGAAGTAACTAATAAAGCTTTTGTATATATCTGGTGGTGCCACTAACCATTTAGCTAAATAGACTGTCTGATATGAGGTAAAGACTAAGATTGGGAAAGAACAAAAAAAATGAGTTTGGGAACATTTTCGCTTATTTTGTATTGAAGATATTAATACTTTCATAGATATAAAATGCAAATTTGAAAACTAAGAATCAAGAAAAAGGATATAATTTCCCATTGTAAGATAATCATTAGGAGATTATAAAAATAAGAAAGATAGTAATGTTGCAGACATTAGATATATAAATTAGAATATATAAAGGTTTAAAATAGTCTATAGCATAATTTAATAAGAATTTTTGTTTTGCTTATCACAAGTTAAGAATTAGTCTTTTATTTCCTAATGTCTTTTATGTCTAGCAACAGTGACCATGATTGAATACTAAAAGTAACAAACTGCTGTCCAGTCTAACTTCTTTGTATGTCTGCTACATCTAACCTTCTCAAGTCCTGATCTCTGCTGTGGATGATCCTCAGAATATATCTAGGGCTGTTTCTCACCACTGGAAGATTAATATTCCAACAGTATGGTTAGCTAAAAAAAACTACATGATTTTTCAAGATGTGGTAAATTTCATGTAAAAAGTTTGACCATTGGAGTAAAAGATATGCTTAAAGAACCTAGAACATCTTATAAACATTTAGAGCTTAAATTCCTAGTGAGACTGTTTACTGAAGTGTTTTAGTGATTTCTAGAGTAGAGAGTTACAAAAATGAATATAAAATCATATACTATTATTTAGAAGAATAATATGCACATTAGTTTATGTTACTAATTTCAGTTTTATGTATAAAAAGAACTATAAAATATCCAAAGGAATATACAAATACATAATGCTCATTTTAAGTTGACAGAATGAAATATATCAAAATTTTAGAATATAGTAACTGATTCCTGGTTCATGATTATCAAAACAATAATGAAGAAAACATCTAAACACTTTTTAAGTGAGCACATACAACATTTTGTATGTTCTTTCATTCAGTTCTTCTAGAACCCTGTAGGTCACTATGTTGCTTGGTTTTGTGTTACTATGACTTGTCTGAGATGATAAATTTTTAATAAAAAAATATTTTATTGCTTCCTGTTATTTTAGTTCATGATCACTTGACTCTATTGCTTTGGGCTTGTGACTATATTGTACTTCACATTTTCTGCAGTAACTTGTGACAAGAGTCTGTTCTATGGATAGCAATGTAAGCAAAGAAGACAGAAAGGAGCTAGGGACTCAATCACCCCTTTAAACTACATCCCAAATGAAACAACTCACTTGCTTGCTCTCTGCCCTACATGCTATCTGTTCCACAGTTCTCTGTGGTGTCATAGCTGAGAAACAAATAGATCTTCAGAATTTAATTAAGACCCCAAACAATCCATCGGATAAGCACAATTATCATTGGTGTGTTGTGTATATCTTTCTAAAGCAGAAGACCTAAATAATAAGAGATTGCATAGTGTGTTCAAAGTCACACAATTAAGTTTAAAGCAGTGTGTGGGCTAAAGAATAATGCTTACATATCTGTAGTTTTAACAGTCATTTTATGTTATTGCTAATATTGTTAACAACTTTCATCTAAAGTTTTAGACAATATTTAACTAATTAAATAAATAAATAAGAATACTAACCAAAAGATGTGTTCTGTTTGATAAAGTCTTATAAAAAAATAAACCCACAGTTTTAAGTGCTGTGTGTGTTGTGCTGTGGTATGATATTATATCGAAATGATCTGACCTTAGCTACTAGAGTTATAAAATCAAACATTAAACTCTACTTAGGGATTAAAGAAACTATGATTCATTTTTTTCTAAGCTGGAGGAAAAAATCACTTTTGTCTTACCTTTAAAGGGGTGAGAGGTGGCCTTTTTACTAGTCTCCAAGAGCGCTTATGAATTAATTCAAGCCTAGTAAACCCTTTTAACTTGAAAGAACAGAGGGTATTGTGTGATGAGACCTTTGTTAAAGAAGGGGAGCTTTGAAGGCCCTGCCCTCTCTTCTCAAGCAAGTTATTTATTCTCAGGAAGAGAACTTCAAAACTGCTCCAGTTCTTTATAGTGGGGGGAAAGTGCTTCCTTTCTGTGTTTTATTTGGAGAACCAGTATGCCAAAATTACTTTAATTTTTTGTATTACTCTTGAAAACTCTAAGGTCAGGTCATTTCTATATAATATCATACCACATCAAAACATACACACACACACACACACACACACACACACACACACACACACACACACACACAGAGCACTTAAAACTGTGGGTTTATTTTTTTTTATAAGACTTTATCAAACAGAACACATCTTTTGGTTAGTATTCTTATTTATTTATTTATTTAATTAGTTAAATATTGTCTAAAAGTATTAGATAAAAGTTGTTAACAATATTAGCAATAACATAAAATGACTGTTAAAACTACAGATATGTAAGCATTATTCTTTAGCCCACACACTGCTTTAAATTTAATTGTGTGACTTTGAACACACTATGCAATCTCTTATTATTTAGGTCTTCTGCTTTAGAAAGATATACACAACACACCGATGATAGGTTAAAACTCTAAAACAGTCTCTTGGAAGAAAATAAGAATAACATGGAATTATGGAAGCCTTCAAGGAAATTCCAAATGGAAAGTTGGAGCACATTCTTGAGTTCGCTATACAAACAAGGCTTACAGATTTCATAAATGACAGTGTATTTTTTTAAGCTATTCATCAATTTACAATTTTTACTACAACTAAATACATCTGTAGAATTAAGAAAGTTGAACTCTGAAAACTGACAGCAGATCACATTGCCAAGGACAGCTTCCACACAGAGGATTAAATGTAGGGAGGTCTAGATGGTACAAGCTTGGAGCCTTCACCCCTGAATTCTAGTATTTTTGCAATAGTTACTCTGAAGGCTATGGAAAAAAGAAACCTGGACACCAATCCAGCCACAAAACCCTCTGTCTACAATCCTTCCTACCAGCACGATGTGCTGAGATAATGATGACACAGAATATGTGGGAGTGGCCAAAGAGGGCATGATTTAACTTGAGGCTCATGCTTTTAGCCGAACCCAGTTTCTACAGTGCCTAGATGGACAGAAGCAAGAGACAGGATAGCCCAGTGAACTGGGATAGAACCATACAAGTTTAGAAAAAAAAAAAAATCAATGAAATAATTCCTAATCATACTCTGCTTTACTTGTATGTTGGTGCCCTGTCTAGTCGTCATCAGAGAGGCTTCCTCTGAAAGCAGATGGGGGCAGGTGCAGAGACCCAAATCCGGACATTATGCAGAGAAGGTCTAAACTGAAGATTTCCAAAAGTATTCTCCCCTCAGATAGAGGGGAATCTCACAGAAGAAGGGTAGGGAAGACCATAGAAATCAGAGGAAATTGAGGATTTCAGGAGAACATGGCCCACTAAATCAACTAGGCTGGGCTCACATAGGCTCACAAAAACTGAAGAGGAAAGCACAGGGCCTACCTGGGTCTGAAGCGGGTCCTCTGCGTATGTCTGAAGGCTCTTAGCTTGGGGTTTTGTGGGAGTCCTAAGAGTAGAAACAGGTGTATCTTTGAATCTTTTGCCTGCTCTTGAGATTCTTTTCTTCCCATTGGGTTATCTTGTTCAGCCTCCAATAAAAGGGCCTTTGCGGTGTCTTAGTGTTTCTTGTTTTGTCCTGTTTGGATGTTGTCTCTTTGAGGCCTGTTCTTTTCTGAAGAAGAAACAGAGGTAGAGTGGATCTTAGGGAAAGGGTAAGTGAAGAGAAACTAGGAGGAATGGAAGGAGGGAATTGTGGTTCCATGTGTTGTCTTAAAGAAGAATCTATTTTCAATTTAAAAATAATTTTCTAAAAAAATTATAGAGCAAGTTAAACTCATATTTAATAAAATTTCTGAAATGAAGATAATGGAGGTAGCTTCTACTCATTGTGAATTATTAAACTGGATTCTTGAGGCATCAAAGTTTCCATGTGCTTACTGTGAAAGTAAGAATAACGCCAATCTTATTAGGGAGGGAGTTTATATATGAAAACCCAAAAGAAGATAATTGCCTTCTATTTCAACATTAGATGTGTCTTGAATCTGTACTCCTTCTAAAGCTGAAGGCACTACTGTCTCCTGGGTATTCATTGTAATTGCATAAATAATTACAGTATTAGTTGTAACCACACTAACATGCACAATAGAAACTTGGTAATTCTTCTGGAAAATCTTACTTCAGTGTGCAAAAAAAAAAGCAAAATTCAAAAACTATACTGAGACTTTTTCTAACTTTTTCCATCATCTTGTAAAGGAAAGTGAAATTATTCCACAAGTTTTCAATACACAAACACATCTAAGAAAATAAGAGTAAAAAAGGATCATTTTTAAACCTAAGACAGTTTCAGGTCATGTAAAAATTGTTTGTCAAATATAATTGTTCTCCGTCTGTTTTTAAACATCATGATATTTGGCTTTGAAATGTATTTCACTATACAAAAATTGGCAGTACATAGCAATTTATATGAAGATTTCAAAATAGTGAATAGAGACCCATAACCTCAAAGAAAGCTCAAAAAACTACAATGATAAACTAAAATACAAAATATTTGGTTTTTACAATCTACCCAGAGATATTACTGGGAGAAAGGAAGTGTTCTTAGATATTCTGACTGTTGATCCATGGGTTTCACTGAAAAGTTTTAACTTTCTTTTTTCCATTAGGAAATAGAAGATTGCTTTGTATATATGCATTATTCCTCTGAATATAGTGCACCTTAATTCTGGATGCTGTATAGACTTTAAAAAAGATGTATGTATATCTTTACATGTTAAACCATGCACAGACTTTGCTTATATAAAATTTAGGACCCAGGACAAAACTCTTTGTGATTGATAGTTGTCTTAGTAACTTTTCTGTTTCTTAAATAAAACACCATGGCCAAGGAAACTTGTTTAAAAAAAAAAAAAAAACAGGTTTTAATTTAATTTCAGAGTCAGAGCCCATATAGCAAAGAAAAGCCCCAGTGAGAAGTACAGCTGAGAGCTTAATTCTTGATCAAAAAGTTGGTGGCAGAGACAAAGTTAAATGGCAATGGTGTGAATCTTTCGAAACCTAAAAGCCTGTCACCCACCATGGTATACCTCCCCCAGTAAGGCCACACCTTTTAATTCTTCTCAAACAATCCCATCAACTTTGGACTAAGTATCCAAATATATGAGCCTATAGGGGACATTCTAACTCAAACCTACATTTATAATAACCCTACACTTATAATATTATCCTAAGTAACATTGTCAGCAACTGGTAGACCCACATCCAAATTCATCCTATCAGAGAATAACTTATGTGTACTGTGCAGGGTAATAGATAAGGAAAACCAACTCAAAAGTATCATTCAAAAAGACAATAGATACAAGCAGGAAATAATATTCCCACCTGGAGCCTAAGTATAAACATTCAAATGCAGTACTCAGAGATCCCTGCTTGAGTGCCTCTTACTTTCTACCTCCTTTGTGATATTAGCTGCAATTTAAAATGATTAAACATAAAGCGAGCAAGGTAAATTGGGACTTAAGGTAAAACAAAATATTGGCTGAAGTTTCATATGTGACACTTTCAAAGGTTAATTACCTCTTCTGGGAATAGAAACTAATCTCAGAAGGAATTTGGATACCCAAATATATCACAAAGTAGGCTCATAACTTTTAAAATTGAGGTGATTTTTTTTTCTTTTTTTTTTTTTTTTGGCAACCAAGAGATTAGGTAAATGGAAAGACACAAGAGGAAAGAAAAACAGAAATTGTATTTACTAAGGTTTAGGAGCATCAGTCCTGCAAAGACACACAGATGCTTTCAATAGTTTTAAGCTGATCAGCCTAAGGCCCAGGCATACAACTTGCTAACTCTTTACCCTTAAACTAACCCATGTCTCTTATCTTGTTCAGCCATGTGGCTCAGTACCTTTTCTCACAGCAGCATAGTTGTCCTCTGCTTCCTCTGGATTCTCTCTGGCATTCTGCTCTGTTCATCCTGTTCTCAGAGTTTTCTTAGTCTGGTAGCCCTGCCAACACTTCCTGCCTGCCTTTGGCCAATCAGCGCTTTTTATTAAACCAGTTGGTGGGACAGTTATTTACAATGAAGCAACACAATCCCCCTGTAAAAGAATTAAAATGTGCCCCAGTTTCAAAGCATTGCATTATGTTTACAACATTTATCATCTTTGCTATCAGAAGATATGTTCTTATCTGTTGGATCCTCTACCGGGTAATACTTATCACTCAAAAGTCAATCACCCCTCAGCTATTTCTCCCACCTAGCCAAAACAAAAGAGATCTACTTATTTGAAAGAAAAGGCTAAGCAATAATGCATCTGAAAATACAGCAGCAGTTTCACAGTTCATAAGATTGTGTAAAATTACTCTGGTGATGGTCAAAATGAAGCATTTAACTTGAAATAATACTTCAAAACTCCAAACTTCAGAGTTAAATAAGAGATAATAACACAGAGATCAGGAATGAGATTCTGTCAACAGTTGAGAAAGATCTAGCATATTCATTATTTAATAGATTTCTCCCCCTTTACATATATAATTTGTGCGTATACTTAATAACATAAAGCTGATGGTATGGCTTTCCTAACTGGCCTAAGGACAGGGCCCCAGAACTGTGCAAAGAATATAGATTACTTTGCTTCAGTGTTTAATTTTCTTCTTTCCTTAAATAGCTGCAATTCAGCCCTTGTTGACTAGTTACAAAATGGAGATACTTATAAAACACTAGAAAAATGAACCATTTATTTATTGCTGATAGGAACACAACATAGTGTAATGTGTCTGGCACACTGTACATCAGGTTCTTCTTAAAGTGGACAGGCACTTTCCACACACAGCAGCACTGCAGCTCTTAGATAATTATCCCAGTATAATGAAAACAGATGTCCACACAACAATGTGTACACAAATATTTGTTGTAGATTTATTCTGTAAGCAACGAAAATGTTCTTCCAGTGATAAACATTTGTACCTATGTATTAAGAGTACTACTCCATAATAAAATAGGGAGAAAGGAATGACAGATATTAAACCTATGTAAACTAAAGGCCATTTTTCTGAATGAAAAAGCCCATCCTAAACAATCACATATTGTTTAATTACATTGAAATGACAATTTTTAGAACTTGAAAATAGATTAGGGGTTGCTATAGGTTAGGAAGATGGCAGTTGAACAAAGTGACTTACTTAAATAAATTACCATTGATTGCAATAGAATTGACCTATATTTCAATGTTATGGTTGCCAAATCTAAGCATGGCAATAATCAGTTGAAGTTAATTAAACACATTAATGCATGTAAGGGAAAAATTTTAATGGCTTTAGAAGGATGTGTTAGTTTCCTAATATTGCGTTGTCATAATATAAGATGTTATTAGGGGCAACAGAGTAGGAAGTACACTGCATTTCTACAGAGGGTTTCTTGTATATCTGTGTGAACATATCTCAAAATACAAACAAAGCAGAACACCAATACAAAACAAAGATAAAGAGAGTCTCTGAGAGACTTCACATCTTAATGTGAATATTTCAAATTCCCCTTTGAGCATCAACTCGTATACATTTCACAAACTGGTATTTTAGAATTCTTTACCTGTAAGAAATATGAAATTCATATCAAATTTCTCATAACTTTTATCTTTTGGTGTTTGTTTCTCATGCTACTTTCTCTTAAAATCTTGATGAAATCCAATTATATCTTTGTTATTACTTCTACATTTGACAGTATATATATATATATATATATATATATATATATATATATATATATATATATATATATATATAAATCCATGGCAAATCCCAGACCATAAAGATTAATTTTTATTTTCTTAATGGAACTATCACATTACTTTTTATATTTTTTGTGGATTAATTTTTAGTCAATATTTGTCGGTCTTGGGATCTTTTGTACATAGAAACCAGCCCAGCACCTATTGAAACTGATGCCCTGTCCTCATTAAACAAGTTATGCCACTAAAGTTCTTAGTAATTTTCCTAAAATTGAAGAAGGTCCTATTTTTTCACTAAGATAAAACTGTACCTATCTTCTTTATTCTGTTTCTTCCTAAAGATTCATGAGTCACATTATCTATGACTATTTCTGATTTTCCATATTAAGAGTATTCATTTTTCTCCCAATGTATTTTTAATAAGTCCAATAGTGAAGAGCACTGCAATTTCAATTCCTTCAAAGTATCTAATGTGAGTAGCTGCTATGTCTGTCAAAAGTGCCTCTAAGACTGGAATATTTTTGACTGACTAGGAGACCATTCCTAGCAACTTTCATAACACTTTCTTTTTGAGAGACTCTTTCCTAGTTATCCTTCAAATCCTTTAACTGTCTTGACTATTCTCACAGTTGATGTAGAATTCTTCTGTAACCTCCAACTTGTGCTTAGTTTCCCTAAACATGTCAGTGTAGTGGGATTGTGTGTTGTTACATTGTAAATAATTGTCTGCGTACAAGTTAAATAAAAACTCAGATTGGCTGAAGGTAGACAGGAAGTTGTTGCAATGGAGTTTCTTGGTCCCAGGCAGCCTGAGGTCCAGACTCACAGACCTGTCACACCAGACTCTTTAGCCACCTGACGCTGCTGCTCAGGCCCCCAAAAATGATTTAGACACTTATATCAAGTTCATGCTGTTTGGTCTATGGCTTAGGCACATTGTTAGCTTGTTTTTACATCTTAACTCAACCCATTCTCATTAATTTGTCTGTCACATGGCCCGTGGCTTACCTGTGTTTCTTACATGTTGTTCTTTTTGGGCTGTTGGCTCTGTCTGCCTGACTCGCCCTGCTTTTCCTACCTATGCTCAGATTTCTCCTCCTACTTTTTCTACGGTGCCTGTCATGTGCAAAAGCAGCTCCTTTATTTAAGGATTGATATTCAGAGCATACAGAAAGGCATTCCCACATCACCTCCCCCTTCTGTCTAATCAAAAAAGGTTTCAATTTTAACATAGTAAAATTACATATAACAAAATAGCCATCAAGCAGAAATTACAGTTACAATATCTAGTCTATTTGTATTTAGCAAAATTAAAGAAAATGCTCTCTTTATCTTATCCTTATGACCTTATCCTTATGAATCTAAAGTTTCATATTTAATATACCTTATCCTTATGAATTACCTTATCCTTATGAATCTAAAGTTTCATATTTAATATACCTTTCAAATGACTAAGAAAAACTATACCTATAACTATCTAGTCTTCAACTACATCAAAGACCACAGAAGGATATATTTACCCAAGTAAACCGGAAGTGCAAGCAACTTCCAAAATCTAGAAATGACAGAGATGACACCTATCTGCCTGGACAGTCACCCAAAGTTCCTTTATAAAGTTGGGGCATCCATCTTCAGCCTTCAGGCCCAGAGTCTCCTTTTATTTTAGTGAAGCAGGAAATCTGCTCCTCTCATTCATCAGTTGCTTCTCTTTGAGTCCTGAAGAATGTCTGACAATTTTCTCTGGAAAGCAGGAACCTGACTGACCATCTCAGCTTGTTCTGCCAAAGTTCAGAGGTTACCTGCCTATGGAACATTCATGTCCACTTTTAACAGCACACTGATTGCAGCTTGCACTGCCTGCCCCCAGTCTGCCAGCTCCATTTTGAATGTGACTGGGACACCACGCTTTCTTTTCACAATGACCTTCTTCATATACACAATTTGGAAGCTGCCTTGGCTCAGTTTCTGTGATCTAGAACCCTTTCTAATCTTTCTCAGGTTTTAAGTGGATATTTGACCCACGTTGAACGCTATCTGTTGCAATGGAGTTTCTTGGTCCCAGGCAGCCAGAGGCCCAGACCCACAGACCTGTCACACCAGACTCTTTAGCCACCTGACGCTGCTGCTCAGGCCCCCAAAAATGATTTAGACACTTATATCAAGTTCATGCTGTTTGGTCTATGGCTTAGGCACATTGTTAGCTTGTTTTTACATCTTAACTCAACCCATTCTCATTAATTTGTCTGTCACATAGCCCGTAGCTCACCTGTGTTCCTTACATGTTGTTCTTTTGGGCTTTTGGCTCTGTCTGTTGTGATGATCTTGGTATGAGCAAACCTACTATATCACCTGCTATGTCAAAATGTAGAACACAAAATTATGTGTTATAATGTAATACTTGGCAATGATAGTAAATGACCATTGCTGGTTTGTGAATTTACTAACCTATAATTTTATCATGATGCGCACCTACTTAATGTTTTTAAAAACTAGTATAGAACAACATACTGCGTTACACTAGGAGTTGCCTAATATATATCCTATTTATCATTTATCTTTGTAGCATGAAGTGGTGCAATGAAGAGACTGACATGTACTTAGTTTTGTAAGTATGTTCTGTGATGGTCATGTGACAAATCACCAAATGATGCATTTATTAGAGCATATTCTATCGCTCAATATTGCATGACTGTACACTGAACCTGATAAATGAGAAAGAGGTAAATAGCCTTGAAAGCATTGGCACAGGAGACCACTTCCTAAATATAACACCAGTAGCACAGACACTAAGAACAACAATTAATAAATGGGATCTCCTAAAAATAAGAAGTTTCTGTATGACAAAGAACACAGTCAATAAGACAAAACAACAGCCTACAGAATTAAAAAAGATCTTCACTAATGCTACAACTGACAGAGGACTGATCTCTAAAATATATAGAGAACTCAAGAACTGCTTCTCCTACTTATGCTCTGATTTCTCCTCCTACTTTTTCTATGGTGCCTGTCATGGGCCAAAACAGTTCCTTTATTTAAAGATTGATATTCACAGCATACAGAATGGCATTTCCACATCAGGAAGTATGGGTGGGGCTGCCAGACTACGAAAACTCCAGGAACAGGAAGAAAAGAGAAGAAATGCCACAGAGAAGCCATGGAAACATCACAATGAGATGCCCACCGATACAGAAGAAAGAAGTTGAAATGCTGCTCTGAGAAAAGATACCGAGCCTCATGGCTAAACAAGATAAGAGTCATAGGTTAGTTTAAGAGCAAGAGTTAACAAGTAATATGCCTAGGCCCCATGCCAATAAGCATACATACAATTATTACAAACACCTGTGTGTTTCAGTGGGACTATGGGACTGTGGGTCTGAAAGTCTGGGTCAGAAACCAAATACTACATGACAGTATCTGAAAAAGTTCAAACAACCACAATCCTTTCTTACTTACCATGATTTCTCAGCTCTGATGACCACCAGCAAATAATTTTCTAATTCATGATTTCTCTGAAGTTATAAATGTTCCATTCAGTGGCATATGGAAACACCAATTTCATCGTTGGGCTCACAATAATCATGTGCAATGAGATTTGTACTTGTAGTTGTGAGCTTGGATGATCACTAGTAAATTTGTTATCTTTATGGAAATTCTACTGGAAAGAAAACTCACATGTATGTCTGCCTGGTGCCTAACATTACTTTCAGAGGAAATATTGTTCACAAAGCTGAAGCTCTTGTTCACTGTGATTTATTGTATTCCATACATGGCTTTTGACATTACAATCTAATGGTAATAGAAACAGAGTTATCTGCATGCTCTAAAGGCCTCATAATATTTTTCTCTGTCTCCAAAGGCATTAGCCTATTACAATGTATTTACATCTTACATTTGAAACCTTTTAAGTTAAGCATTATTTATTTATGGCTTGTAAATTATCTGCATCCACTTCGAATAATGTGGACAAACCTTATGATTCCTCTTAAGACCTAAATATATCTTCTTCCTCCCTACAATCAGCCTAAACAGTAGTGGATGAGTAGAAACACTGTCTAACTTTATGGGGAATTTTTGTATTTTTCATACATGGGCACAAATCCATATATCTGTAACTGTAACAGAAAATGAGGTTTATTTGAAACTTAAAAGCAGAGATGCATCCAAGTGCATGACTCCACCTTAATCTTGGTATTAACTAGAAAGACTGAGTGGGCAGAACACAGCTGTAGTGCCTTCATGTATACTTTTTTCTGACAGATGCTTTTTCTATTGACCTGTTTCAAGATTGCTGAGCCAATGGCTTGCTAAATGACCAAACATGCTGAGACAATGAGCATCATCTGACCCTTTCAATGTATTCTGTCTTCACTCCACCCCTTGACCTTTCTAAGTTATTAAATATTTTTTTCCAGGAGAAATTATGAATTTTGGGTCAGGCTGAGTCTTGAATAAATGTCAGAGAGGTCTCCTGGAAGTAGTACAGAGAGCTGTTTAAACAATTATGAGAAGACCTTGGCTTTCCCACCCATGTCGAAAACCACATTTCCTAACATGGCGCTATAAACCTAGCCAGTCACCAAAGGTAGTAAAGTCAAGGGTTTAGAGAAGAATCTACTTATACCACTTTACTAAACCAGCATAATTCCTAACTATTACTAGAATTACGATCCATTACACAGAGATAAGTGTAGTCTGGAATCCAAACCTGAGTACAGAGGGTAACAGTAGAGCTGATGCCCAGTAAAACCTAATAGGTTGTTTCAGTACATTATTTTTTAACAATTAACTCATGCGTAACATTACAACTAGGCTTACAATTATGTTATTCTATATTAAACGGCCACATCCTCTAAAGATACTTGCTTAGCCTTAAATAGTCCAGTCAGGACTATTTAACTAGACAATATATATTAAGATATAATGCTGGACATGGCTTCTTCTATACAGATTTTTGATGGGTAATTCTGTCAACTAGAAATGAAGAAAATCATCGAGAAGAAATCCTCACTGTGGAGCTGAGTCTGTCAGGCTGGTCAGCTCATGAGAGTACCTTTGGGGCAGTCTTGTTTGCCTTAAATGACATGTGAAGATACACCACTGATGATGGAGGAACCTTCTGGTGCCAATCCAGATAGATGGACACAGAAGATGAGAAGCTTTTCAGTTTTTACTCACTTGATCATGACACTTGTTGATGGAAAATTCATCTACTCTGTTTATGTGGCTAAAGATTCCCTCAATAGTATTAGAAACAGCTTCTTTGGGCTTTTATCATGGAACTATGACCATCAGCTCTCCAGAAATCATCTAGGCTTTTGGTACCAGACTAAGGCTTCTGAGGTACCCAGTCTTGTGGACAGAGAAAACAGCACATTCTAAAATTTCCCCAATGTGAAAGAGCCATTGTTGACTACTAGCCTTAGTGGTGAAAGCCAAACTAGTAGATTTATGATGTATATTGATTCTCTCAGTTCTGCTTCTCTCCAGAACTCTGACTAATACAAGCTATATAAGTCCATTCTTAGAGTCCTGGATCAGGACTATACTTTAGGTCCAAGTACTGAGACCAAATATCATCACCAATTTACTGTAAGTTACTATGTTTAACAGATAGCATAGTGCTTTGGAGCACACACTCTCGTTTTACAACCAGTTGCCAAGATAAAAGAAAAAATTTTATAGACTATTGAAATGATAGCCTAGATTAAAATATAGTGTACTAGCTTGAGAAAAATGAATAGGAAATAATCTGTTCATGAAGTTAGTTAAAATAAATAAATCAAATACACCTGTTGATTTGTTGTATCATCAATTTTTTAATCTGAAATAATTTTTAGGCTTACCTATTCTGTGAGATTTATAATTCAAGCTACTTATGTGGGAAAAAACCACACAACTTCTTTTCTACTGAAAATGGCTTGCTTTTATTAGGGACAACACAAAGGGTGCTGGCTATTGCTTAACACCTAAATAAAGTTTTCAAGTTTGAAAGTCCAGAGGTAATTGAATCCTAGCAGTGGATTTTGTTTGTATGTTTTAATTCTGGTTTTATTTTTGACTTTTGTTTGATTCTCTTAGGCTCTCAATGTCTATAAAACTGGTTCCAAGAATCTGTAACTAGTGGTCATAAGCAATTAGTGGACTAAAATAGGACTTCTACTTCTTTGGGAAGTTTGTTAAGATGGCACCCTGCTAGTTGTATTCAGTAATGAATTTAGTACAATGTGTGTGTTTGTGTGTGTGTGTGTGTGTGTGTGTGTGTGTGTGTGTGTGTTTACTAAAAATTTAAAATACATAATATTTTCTTCAACTTGCAAAGAAACCAAAGAGTTGATAGGACTATCTCTTTTCAGTAAGAACTTTTATAAAATGTGGTTGCCTGTAAGGCAATAGTTCATTAACTCCCTAGGTTTGGATGACAATGTCCATCCTCATTTAGACACCTATGCTTAAAGTCATATATTATAGTGAGACAAAGTTTCTCAGCAACTACTCTCAAAACATCACTAATATTACAGATTGTTAAGACTCAATCTATCATACTCTGCATCATTCTCAAGTTAGTCAAACTTCTGGTGACAATACCACAAAGCTCTATAGAGCTTCACTTAAGTAAAGCCACCATAATTTTTAAATTATTATTAAGTGGATATGGAATGGAAAAGCCAATGATTACATAGAAAATACCTTTATAACATCTATTTGTTTAGTCATTTTATTAACTTCAATATTACATGAGTAAGGGTTTCTTTATAAGTTTAATAGTCTACCTTCAGTATTCCAATGACAGTGATTAATTAATGATTATTCAGTGACCCATTAATCTCAATGAGAAAATAATTTGCATAGTGTTTTGCATGCCCCAGATGCTTAAATAAAAATAATACATTTTTGTATTATAGAGGAAGGTAACATCATTTTTATTATCGTTGCCATTAATAATTTTTAAGCTAGTTTCTGAGTCATGCATTGGATTATTAGAGATATAAAAACAAAACTCACAGTGAATTCATCAGACCCGTGTGCCATGTATAAATACACATAAGTACAAATAATCAAGGCTAGTAGAACAAACCTAGTATATAGTTATTTAGTTTATTCTCTCCACTAAGATGATTAGGTAATTAAGACATAACTTACTACAAATTCCTCTAAATATTACCATCTCGGTTTTTACATAGACACATTTTGCTGTTTTAGTTTTGTGGGTTTTGTTGTTATTGTTGTTCTTTGCATTTTCCTCTGAGAAATATTTTAGGTGCTTATGTCAATAAATTAATAGATGGTATTTATTTCTGAGAACCCCCTGTCACTGTTAACCCTTGCTTTTTCTCATATTCAGAATCCTTTCTGTGCCCATCCTCAACATATTTTGAGCATGGAAGATTCCTTTCTCTTTTGAATTTCTCGATCCTCAAAATCAATGACTCCTCCCAGAAGATTGCCTCTTTGTAGTTACGTCATCCCTCTCTCTGCTTCTTAGGAATGAAATTTTTGGATTCCTCTGATTTCTATACACATTCATTCCTTACCATTTCTTCTTAGTCCTACCATCTTCTCTCTAAAGACTGACAACCTTGTTTCTTTGTTTGATTTCTTTCCAAAGAAATCCATCATTCTGAGGTTTTAATTGTGGATTTATTTTCCTCCTACCTCCTCACTGTCTGACTATGTATGAAGAGTAAACCCAAAATACCCACCTGTAATTAAAGGCTTAGAACATTGGTGAAATGAGGTTATCTGAGTAAGAGGATACTCTCAGTCTCCATTTTCCCTCCCTTATTCTAGGAGAGATTATAGTCAAATTGTAATATTTCCAGTAAGCCAGAGCCCAAAATAACATGTTCTATGATCGTTCTTTCTTGAGTGTTATCATATAGAAGAATTATTGACCCACTATGATAAACATGCAAAAAGCTTGGATTTCTTTAAGAAGATCTGAAGGTAGAAAGACTAACTAAATGGGAGAATCACAAGTCATCTATACTTCATCATTTTTACCTAAGAGATGAGTCATTGCTTCATAACAGACAGCAGTTTTCCCACATAGGGCAAGGCATGAGCCTAAATTAGACTCCTACTCTACCAGGAAAAACTGAGATGGTAAAGTCCCCTTTTCTGAAGGACAATTTCAAAGGTTTTGCCCACTGATACTGAACATAAACACTGGTAAGCTATAAAACTGGCAAGATATTTTTAAAAGATTTACAGTCCAAAGCATCAGAGAATAAATTTAAAAGTTAGTAATGTCAATGTTCAAATTCTCTAAATATGAGAGGCCATTGTCTGAACCTAGTATTTGGAAGAAGAGTGTCTAAAGCTGAGTTAAACACATGAGAGCATCCAAGAATTATTCATCTCTAGGTATCTTCTTAGACATAAGAGTTACTAACCCAAGAGGCATGAACAAAAACAAGATTATTGCTGGTCCAGACCAAGAAGCCATTTATTTTTTTAAAGGGACACTATGTTTTTGAACATTCTAAGAAGTAATGTGGATAAAAAGAAAGGCCTTCCATTTCTGAGGAGTGATAATGGATAGGGGGAAGCTGGGGGAGGGGGGTCAGGAGAAGGGGAGTGAGGGGGAACTGCGGTTGGTATGTAAAATGAAAAAAATGAAATGAATAAAAAATGTTTTCTTTGTATAGTAACTGAAATATAAGTCATGTGAGACAGTCAAATATCAATGTGTCTGCTCCTGACTTAAGCAACTACTTTCTTCCACTAGTCATAAGCTACTAGATCTTGTCAGATTTCTTTAGAGACCCTGTTATCAATGTGTTATTGAAAAAGACAGTAAAAAGGAAGCTAGGGAGTGAAAGGAACCATCTGCTGTCATCTGCCTCCCAGGCACCATTTGGTACACATGAATAGATGTTCTCTAGGACTGGTAAATGATCACTAACCTTTTCTCTGTTGTATATAGTGGATGCCTTCAGGGAATCACCTTTGTGATAAGACCCTTAAATTGCTCTTGAAAAAAAAAATGAATGTCTTGAGCAGAAAATTTCTTTAAAATGAACAGGACCAAAGTCTGAAATTTACTGACTTTCACTAAGATTTTTACAACACATGAATTTGCAGAGGTAGACTTGTGCCCTTGCATGCTCTAGGGAATCAGGTCAAAGTCAAATGGCATTTGGATGGAGTGGTATGAATGACAAGGAAATCCAAATTAGCAGATGTTACACAGTCTCAAGAAGACAAGGAAATAGAGACATTCACTATCATAAACTTCACTATCCTTCTTCCTTATAATTACAATTGCCAATTAAATCTGAAGACAAATGAAGCATTTTAATCCTAAATACATTGTGTTCTGTATAAGTCAGTTTGTTTTCATTATGTCTAAAGTTCCTGATAGGGACAACTTAGCAAATGGAAGATTTATACTGGCTCATTGTGGAGTTTGTTAGCAGTGATATAGTGCTTAGGATGTCTGGATGTATATGTATATACATATTCTCGTGAGATGTCAATGACATTGAGCTTCTTCCTCAATCACTCATTCCTCACTTTTTGAGACAAAGTTTTTCACTGAACTGGATGGAGTACAACTAATGAGCTAGAGTGGCTGGCCAAAAAGTATCAACGATCCTCCTGTTTCAGTCTCACAAGAACTGAGATTAACCTGTTTATAACTCTAGAAGATGGAAATTGAAGTCATGTTCTTATGTTTGCATGGCAAACACTTTATCAATAGATCTCCCTAGACTTAGCTCACCATTTAAGAGAGATTGCAGCCACCTGGAGAAGGCAGGACAGCAGCCCTGAGTCCTTCCAATGTGGCCAAGGAATGAGGCAGTAATTTGACCTTCATATCTGAGTAGATCAGAAATAGAGAGAACAGGTCAAACAGAGAGTGGACATAACTACCAAAGGGCTACTCCTTGTAAGATTCACCTCTTAAAGGCTACAAAGTCTTCAAGCACAGTTTGGGACTGAACATTTAACATACGTCCTACAGGTAGAAGAGGGCTCAATCTATAACATTAACATTTGTTTGTCTTATCTAAAATAAAATAATAAAATTGTTATTTTCCAACTCACCTTTCAAATAAATGCTTTCATAAAGTTAATAAAAATAACCAAAAGAATAATAGTACAAATATATTATGTATTTATAAACATGGAATTTTCATAGCATACTGTGCTAATCATTACTCACAATTATAGTGTTATTTATTTTAATTACATCTTTCCAACAACTACTGTCTTGCACCTCATAAAAGATGCTGATCATGAATTATTAAATTTACTACTATAATATAAGGGAAAGCAAGTTTCCTCAGCTGGGGTCAAAGTCTCTCCTCTAATCTAGATATTGAACATAATAAATTCTCTCTAGGAAAAAGATGTACTGACTTCATATTTGCATCAGCATTACATATAGTCTAGACAATGGCTTAAAATTGACCTTGAATGAGGCATATAAAATTTTTAAAAATATAAACCAGCAATTCTCAACATGTGGGTCATAACACATTTGTATGTGAAACAACCTTTTCACAAGGTTACCTAAAAGCACCAGAAAACCTAGATATTTATATTACAATTCATAACAGTAGAAAAATTATACTTATAAAGTAATAACAAAAATAATTTTGTGGTTGGACATCACCACAATATTGAGGAACAGCATTAAATGTTTGCAGCATTAAGACAATTGCTTACCAGTGGCAAAAAAAACTGTGAATATATGATTATATGAATGACTATAGAACACTCTTAATTTACTTGTAATTCTGAAAAGAGCAAAACAAATACTTTTCTCTGAAGGATCAAAGTATCAGAAATAAATGACACCAAGTCATCTGGATCACTGAATAAATGAGCCAGAGCTTCTCTATTGGATAGGTAAAAGCATATAAATAATACAATAACAAGAATCATTTTGTGTCACTCATTTAATTCTTTAAACAGTAAGGAAGGGATTCCATTTCCTGACAATTTTTATCTTAAATATTGATTTATCTCTATCAGCTTTAGCTTTGAAATGATAAAAAAGATGATACATAGACAAAGTGCTGACGGCACAGTATTTAGGTGGAAAACATTCATCAGTGTTAGCAGCTATAAGTAAAAATCATCAAAAAGAGTAGTTTACCAATATCCAAGGATAGTTCTCAGTTCTAATAAAAACAAGACAATTAGAACTAAGGCTCTTGCTCACTTCAAGTCACAATACATCACTCTGTCAAAGATAATAAAATGCTACATACATAATCTTTTCTGTTAACCATAACCTAAGCAGTGCAATTACATTGTTGCTGCAAATTGACAAGAATTAAAGAAGGATTAATGTCAAATTTACTGTACCAGTAAATGGTATCATTCATATTTTAAATCTAATAAATGTTAAGTGAATTAGTGATAAATACTTATTGGACACATTATTTTCTTACAGTTTTAGTGATTTTAAAGTATATATAAGGAGATAGTAGTCAATTAGCACCATTAACGCTCACAATTAAAATTAATACCCAGTGATAATTTTAGGTGAAATGAAAGTAATAAAACAAATGCTTTATAACACAAAAACTTGGAGTGAATAGATTAATTCTAAAACTTGTTAAAACACTTTAAGAATTTGTCTTCCATAAGTAGTAGAACCATACGCACATAGAAGAAAAAATTGTACATGATATAAAAATATATAATTAAATGTAAATATCTAAAGGTGGAATTTCCTTGTCATGAAGTTGTTCTCCTATAAACACACTTAAGCTTATATTCATTGTAAATGCTTGTCCAATAGCTCAGGCTTACTACTAACTAGCTTTTACATTTTAAATGAACCCATTTCCATTAATCCATGTATTGGCATGTGGCTTGTTGCTTTACCTGTCTTCCAGCATGTCTTTCTCCCTCTACATTTTCTGTGAACTCCTCTTACCTCACCCTTCTCTCCAGAATTATTCTAGTCTGGCTTTCCTGCCTAACCTTATACTATTTAGCCATTGGCCAGTCATCATCTTTATTAAACTAATCACAGCAACATATATCCACATATTGTATAGAAATAATCAACAAAGCTCATTTTCTACGAGACCTTTGTAAAACTCAGCTGTAAACACTAGAACAAAATAGAGGAAAAATAGAATACAGTTCCTTCTCTGATGTTACAAAAGTTAATTATAAAATTATAACTACCAGGCCATTGTATTTTAAGATGAGTAGAAATTGTATCCAATCTAGACACTCAAACCCTCTGTAGATGTACAAAAAATCCAAAAGATGTGGGGATTCAATAAAAGTATCAGAAGTTTTGGAGATACAAATAAATGATGTTATTATTGAAGGCTTATTGGACACCAATGCAAATGTATCCATAATTTCAGCAGAGTCATAGCAGCCAAGTTGGCTCCTTCAGGAGGTAAATGTTCAGTTTTTGGGTATTAGGTCTATATCCCAGGTAAAACAGAGTGCAAGATGGCTTGAGTGTATAGGACCATAAAGACAGAGAGGAATATTAAAGCCATATGTGGCTGATATTGCTATAAATTTATGGGGAAGAGATTTACTGCAACAGTGGAACACACATATTAGTTTTCCTCCAAATACAGATATAAGCCATAAACAAGCACATGGTTCCAGAAGAAATATCAGAAAGTATTATGAGAAACAGTCACAGACAATTCAGGTTATAGAGAATACTCACAGCACTACCTTTAAAATGACTAACAGAGAAGCCTATATGGGTTCATCAATGGCCTCTAACAAAAGAAAAATTACAGGCCTTAGAGCAGCTGGAACAGGAACAGGTAAATGCTCAGCACATAGAAGAATCAACCAGACCTTGGAATTCTCCTGTATTTGTTATTAAGAAGAAATCTGGAAAGTGGAGAATGGTAACAGACCTAAGGGCGATAAACAAGGTGATCCAGCCAATGGGTTCTCTACAATCTGGGATTCCTTTGCCTTCTCTGTTACCTAAAGAATGGCCTATTATAGTTATTGATTTAAAAGACTGTTTTTTTTTTAAATACCTTTACAAGAGCAAGACAAAAAAAAATTCACCTTTAAGTGCCCACTTATAATAATTCTCAGCCTGTAAAGAGATTCCAGTGGAGGGTCCTCCCTCTAGGAATGCTGAATAGTCCTACTCTGTGCCAGTATTTTGTACACAAGTCAATAGAACAAATATGCAAGAAATTCCCACAATCTATAATTTATCATTACATGGACAACATATTGTTAGCTGATTCAAATATTGATACATTGGAAAAACTTTTTGAAGAACTGAAAAGAATTTTGCCAGCTTGGGGATTATAGATTGCCCCAGAAAAAATACAAATAGGGGATTCTATTAATTATTTAGGATATGAAATAGGCCAACAAAAATTAGACCCCAAAAGGTACAGATAAGGAGAGATAGATTGAAGACACTTAATGATTTTCAAAGACTACTAGGAGACATTGGCAACTTATGACTGACTATTGGAATTAAAAATGATGAACTAGATAATCTGTTCAAAATGTTAAATGGTGACAAGGAACTAAATAGTCCGAGAGCATTGTCACCTGAAGCTGAGAAAGAACTGGCTTTTGATGTGGGAATGCATTTATGTATGCTGTGAATCTCAATCTTTAAATAAAGGAGCTGTTTTGGGCCATGACAGGCACCATAGAAGAAGTAGGAGGAGAAATCAGAGCATAAGTAGGAGAACCAGGGCAGAGTGGGCAGATCGAGCCAAAAGCCCAAAGGAGCAGCATGTAGAGAACACAGGTGAGCCACGGGCCACATGGCAGATGGATTGATAGAAATGGGTTGATTTGAGATATAAGAGCTGGCTAGCAATGTGCCTGAGCCATAGGCCAAACAACATAAAGTTAATATAAGTGTCTGAGTCATTTCTGGGGACCTGAGCGGCGGGCTGCTAAGGAGTCTCAGGGGCAGGTCTGTGGGTTTGGGCCTCTGGCAGCCCAGGACTGTGAAACCCCAATGCAACAGGCTTTGGTGGAAGATAAATTATAATAGGCACATGTGGATCATGTGGATCCAGACCTTAATTGCATTCTAGTTATCTTGCCCTCTAAGCATTCTCCTATAGGAATTTTAATGCAAAGCGAAAATGTTATGTTGGAATGGATATTTCTTCCACATAAACCAAGCAAGAAGTTAAAGACATATGTGGAAAAAAATTTTGAATTTATTTTTAAAGGAAAATTAAAACTTCATCAATTGACAGGAATGGACCCACCAGAAATTGTTGTACCTTTAACTAATGAAGAAATTGACCAATTATAGGTAGAAAGTGAACCTTGCCAAAGAGCCTGCAGTAATTTTTTGGGAGATATTAGCAACAAATATCCTCAAAGTAAAAGAATTGATTTTCTAAAGAAAACTAATTGGATTCTCCCTCGTATTGTACAAGATAAACCAATTTCAGGAGCTCCTACATTTTATCTCAATGCAAACAAATCAGGAAAGGCTGGTTAAAAATCAGAACATATAACTAAAGTTGCTCACAGCCCTTATAATTTTGTTCAAAAGCCAGAATTATATGCCATCGTGATGGTGTTAATGGACTTTTCAGAACCACTTAACATAGTCACTGACTCTCAGTATGCAGAAAGAGTTGTTCTACACATTAAAACAGCTGATTTTATTAATGATGAATCAAAATTAACTTTATTATTTATTCATTACAAGGAATAATAAGGACTAGAAATCATCCCTTCTATATAACACACATTCGATCCCATACGGGTCTGCCAGGTCATTTACCAAAAGGTAATGATGAAATTGATAAATTATTAAGAGGAAATGTACTAGAGGCCTCAGAATTTCATAAAAAGCATCATGGTAATTGCAAAGGATTAAAAAAAAAATTCTCTATCACTTGGCAACAAGCCAAAGAAATTGTAAAAAGGTGTCCCACTTGTTCATTCTATAACCAAACTCCATTGCCAGCAGGAACTAATCCTAAAGGTATACATAGAAATGAAATATAGCAGATGGATGTATTTCATTTTACAGAATTTGGGAAATTAAGATATATCCATCATACAATAGATACGTTTTCAGGATTTCAATGGGCAATTGCTTTGAGTTCAGAAAAGGCTGATTCTGTAATCACACATTTGCTAGAAGTTATGGCAATCATGGGAATACCTGCACAAATAAAGATTGACAATGCTCCAGCATATGTCTCTACTAAAATGAAACAATTTTTTGCTTATTATAATATAAAGCATATTACAGGATACCACACAATCCTCCCAGGCAAGCAGTCGTAGAGAGATCAAATCGAACTCTAAAGGATATGTTAAATAAACAGAAAGGAATAACAAAGACCCCCAGAGATAGACTACATAGTGCTTTATTAACTTTGAATTTTCTCAATGCTAATGAGAAAGGAACAGCAGGTGCTGAAAGGCATTGGACCATAGAAAAAAACAGCTGAACTAAATCAGCCTGTTTACTTCAATGATGTACTAACCTCTGAATGGAAGCCAGGTTATGTGCTATGTTGGGGAAGGGGTTTTGCTTTTGTTTCCACGGGTGAAGAAAAGTTATGGATACCATCAAAATTAATAAAAACTTTGAACCGAACCAGAAAAACTTCATGAAACTAAGAACTGATAGCTCATCCACCGTTATCACAATTCTTTCAGTTGTAAGAAAAAAACAAAGGGTTGGGGCAGGTTTTTGTTTTTGTCTTTACAGGAAACTGGAAATACCCGTCTTCAAGAAGTTAAAAGGCCTTGGACATCTAGACATCTAAAGCAAAAGAGAGGCTATCCAGGAAAATTTGCAAACAAAAGAATATGGTAACTATTGGTATCAGTATACTTCATAGGGTAAAAATCTCATTGCTTACCTTTACCAAAAATTCTTTTGTTAGTTAAAGTCCCAGTTTAATTATAATTTAAAGCTGGTTTTAGAGTTGAATTGTGGCTTCTCCTTCTCTAAACTCAAGCATACTTGTTAAAGGAAAATAAAAAAATCTCTGTATCATATCAGAAGATCTACCTGATATGGGACAGAAGAATTAACAAAAAATAAGAGATTATTCTATTGTTACTAATCCTATGCTCAATAAATTGTTATATGTTTAGTTTCCTGTACATTGTGTTGGATTTTAGTCTCTTAACAGTTTTCTGCAGTGATCCAGGACAAGGTCTAGTTGCTAACTTGAAATATCCAAAAGGAAGATGGGGCCCCACAATGATGGTTTCACATGAACTCTGACAAAGCCACTAGGCTGACAAACACCAATCAAAGATCAGACAAACTGCTCATGACAATTTTGTGGCAGCTCCCTGAGATGAACCAGCTTCACAGACTACTATGGCCAGGACTTGAGACAAGCTGTGTGCTTTCCTATTATGCAGAGACTGGATAACAAATGACAGGGCTACTTATTTCAGGACTTAACATTTAACAAAACTTTTCTTTTCAGGATCCCCCAAAGATGCCATCGCCCCTAGTCAGCAGGAAGTAAACTTAAGAACACAGCGCCCACACTCCCAAGTGGTGGGGTTGGTTGGTTTTGGTTCCCAAGTAGTGGGGTGGTTTGGTGTTGGTTGTTCAATGAGTCATGGATGATTGTCATTGTTTAGGTTACTTGGTTAAAAATTGTTCATGGTTATGGTTAGAAAAAAAGTTAAAGAAGAATGATTAGATTCAAGATTTGTGTTTAAAAAAAAATAGAAAGAAAAAGGGGATACAGATAGATAAGATATAAGGATATATTGTGGATTCTTCTTTTAAAAGGATTTACTAGTTTTAAATATTTTACATTGCATTGGTTTTCTGTATACAAATTGTGTATATTGAGATTAATTGTGTCATTGTACAAATATTTCTATGCTTGTTCGAGGTAGTATACTTAATCAGTTTATCTAACATTGTAATCCAAATTGCTAGTCCATGAAAGTTTTTATTTCCAATTAATTAGAATATAAAGCAATGCAATTTAGTAGTTAGACATTACATTCAGACATAGTCATGTTAGATATGTTTTCAAGGTCAAACAAATATATTTTAGATGAACAGGTCTTCTTCAAAAACTTCAGAGATCCAAAGAATATGGCATTTAAAATATTTTTAGAACTTAAAGACTTTTCTGGACAGCGAGACAGGTCTGCTCCTGGCAGCCCCAATCTACTTCAAAGGAAAAAAGGGCATTGAAGAAACTCCATATGGAGTCTACTTTCCTTGTGGCAACAGTTAGTCATTGGACAAGGACCTGTTCCTGTATTGACTGTTTGACAGTGTGATATTTAAACTGAACATGCAGGTTCCCTCAGAAAGCGGCCTTTGAACTTTGACAGAACAAGCTGAGATGGTCTTTCAGGTTCCTGCTTTTCAGAGAAAACTGTCAGAGATGGCCCATGGACAGTATGAGGCCAGTAGCGGCCCCTGGAATGCTGGGCCTGGATCTTCCCGGAATTGGTTTACTTGGGAATGCAGTCCAAAGTGGTGGTAAACTCCATCTGAGGCTAAATACCAGCACGAAACCAATAACCAACAAGTACCTTAAGGGGAAGTTGAAAAGAACTTTGAAGAGAGACTTCAATCTTCAGGACGCAAGGAGAAGTGACTGTACTACACCAAAATGTACAGAACAGATTTCCTGCTTCATTAAGATGAAAAGAGACTCTGGGTGTGTAGGCTGAAGATGGATGCCCCAACTTTATAAAGGAACTTTGGGTGACTGTCCAGGCAGATGGGTGTCCACTCTGTCATTCCTAGTTTTAGGAAGTTGCTTGCACTTCCTAGTTATTTGGGTAAATATTATTTCCCTCTTGGGTCTCTGCAGTAGTTGAAGATGAGATAGTTATAGATACAGTTTTCTAATGACAGTTTTAGAAAAGAAACTTTGAAGTTAAAGCTTATAAGTTTAAGAGACATTAAAATAATAGCTTTTAGTTAGAAAGGAAATGAATTAGGTATAATCCTTTGGACTCATTAAAATAGGATAATTAATGAAATATTTTCTTTGAATTGTTAATTGTTAATGGACTGAACATTGCTCATTTATTGTTTGTATATATTGTATATAATTATTGTACCTATTGTATATGGTTTTTCTTATGTTAGCTATCATCTTTTTTTTTTTAATTTGACACAAAAGGGGATATGTGGGTATTCAGTAAAAGTTTCAGAAGTTTTGGAGGTATCAGAGGGAATCTACCCACAGTCTATGTGGGGAGTTAATAGAAGCTCCAGAATTTCCAGAGATCTACCCACAGTCAGTCTAGGAGAATCAGAGAGTGGTGATTCATACCTTTAATCCCAGCACAGGGAGTATCCTGGGAGTGGTGACCTATGCCCTTAATCTAAACTGAGTCCAGGTCACTTCAGATTATAGAAGCAATTCCAGGCTCCTAGGGCAGTGGTGGGGCCATGCCTTAATTTACAAAAGGTTACATAAGAGAGCATAATTAGAATGTTAGAAATGGGCAGAATTTCTAAAAGTAAAAATAAAAGGCAAAGATTTATCAATATCTATAACAAATGCTTTTGTGATTAAAGAAACAAAATAATTTTGTAGTATTCAAGGATTCTAACTGGTCAAATGTACCACTTCAATAACCAGTAACTCAGCTCTCATGCTCACCTTCTTTAGTATTTACTTCAGTTTTGGAAGTCACACTCTTTTTAACACATTTGTGACTGAACATGAGGAGGATGTAAAGACCTGGAAATTCAGGCCTGACATGGACATTATTCGTTCTAAGAATCTTTGTAGGACTGGATGAGGTTTTGTGGAGTCTTCATTGCTATTTACCTACTGACATAATATAATTATGCCTTGTAAGAATTTTTACTCATAAACCAAATTTTTATAACCACCTGCAACTCCAACTTGGTCTCAACATACAGATACCACAGAAACTGGACATAAGAAATGAGGCCTTTAGCTGGAGATGGATGCTTTAATCAACAATGTCAAGCAATAATGGCATCATTGCTGCATAACAACCTGAAACTTATCTAACAAAGCAGCAATCAGATGTTTCTGTCCTTTCCAGGTCATGGTCAGAGGAATCTTCCCACCTGCAGTCCCACAGCCACTTATAAAATATTCAAAGGCATATATTAATTACAAGCTATTTGACCTATGCCTCAGGCATATTACTTGCTAACTCTTATTTTTTTTGTGTGTTTAGCCATGTATCTTGGTACCATTTTGCTCAGTACAGCATTCCCATTCCCCTTCCTCTGCATCTTGCTGTTCTACCTTTTCTGCTCCCCAGAAATATAGTCTGGTTGCCCTACCTCTACTTCCTGTCTAGCTACTTGACCAATCAACATTTTATTAACCAATAGGAATGACAAATGTTTACAGTATAGAAGAGCATAGTCCCACAGAATTTCCTCTTTTTTTTTTTCCTTTTTAAAAAGAGAATCCAAATCCATTTTTTTGCATGTAGCTTTTTTCTAGACCACTATAATAACTTGTAGCTAACACTCTAGACAAAAACAAAGATCCATCACCCATTTTGGGGGGATGTGAGTATAGCTCTCTAGACTACTTCCTGCTGATTGGAGGTGAGAATAATCTTAGTAAATGCAATGAAAATTTAAGATTATTATCAGGTCCAGACCAGAGTATTCTGTAAATCTGGGTCTCCTTAAAGCTGTTGTAGATGCAGAGCTCAGAGGAAACTACATCAGAGATGCTCTGATATATTTAATCATCTTAGACGTCTGTTTCCATTGGAGACTTTCAGGGGGTCTTCCTCATCAAATCTCTTTTTCTTTAGCCCATAATAAATCTACAGACACTTATTTTCTGTGGAAATAAAAAGAAAACTGTTTTTACTTAAATTTTTAGTCAAGATATTTATAAGATATGTAGATTGGATTAATCCTCTAGCTTTTATAATCAAATACCACAGCTAGCATTACAGACTCAGCTATGGAGACTTGCTCCTCCCAAATCTTCCATCTGTGAGAATTTGCCTTCATGGCAGAGTTATTGGCAGGAACCACATTTATCATTCCATCTCTGGGGAATTTTAGGGTCTACACTGCCATCAAGTAGAGTACTGCCACATTCTGCTCATAATTAAGTGTTTAGCAGTGGGGCCTCCTAAAAAACCTTCTTGGTTTTTGCTGTTAATTCTGAATCAGGAAAGCCTTTTCTAAAAGAGTAGCACCTCTTCTCACCACGAGCAAACAGAGACCATCTCAGAAACACTGCTACCAAGAACTTGTGCTTGACTCTGTTCCTTTTTGTCTGTATGAGCAGTGACATTAGTTTGGCCATATGCAGCCTGTGTTTATGCTAAGGCTCTTGTGAGATTTTGAAAAACAGTCTTTTTGCAGCTTATGCTGTGTGTGGCAAGCCTGACATTTTCTAGCTCAAGATTGCATGCTACTCTGTACCAAAGCCCACTTGAAAGATATAACAAGAAAGCTGTTTTGGCCCGTTTCTATGTTCAAAAACCTTTTTAAGCTTCTCAGCTTTATGTGAGTGTACATGCTCCATGTTGGGTGCCATTTGTAGTAAGAAGTTTCTAGCCTGGCATAGACCCAAAGTCCAGACCAGGAGTCCTAAATAATCACACAAAATGTTGTATTAATTGCAAGAAGTTTGGCCTATGACATAGGCTTATTACTTGCTAACTCTTATACTTTCTTATACATTTCTCTTTATGTTTAGCTATGTGACTTGGTACTTTTTTGTCAGTGCAGCATACTCATCCTGCTTCCTTTGCTTCTCATTGTCCTCTCTTCTCTCTCTTCTGATTCCCAGAAATTTTTTAGTCTGGTTTCTATGCCTCTACTTCCTGTCTACCTACTTTACCAATCAGCATTTTATGAACCAATGCGACTGACAAATGTTTACAGTGTACAAGAATATAGCCCCAGTGATTTGAAGCTGGGAAGATTTATCAGAAAATCATAGGATAAACTATTACACTTATAGATCAGGCAATATGATTCAAGGAGCAAATAGTATATATAATGTTGCAAGTATTTCTTTGTCCCACCAGCCAGCCCCCAAATCAGGACATTGAAGACATTAATAATTATAAAAGCTTTGCTGAAAGCTTAGGCTTGTTTCTAACTAGCTCTTAAATTAACATACATCTTTCAATATATGTTTTTTGACATTGCTCTATTACATTTACTTAGTAATATTCATGGTGCTTGCTTGGTATCCCTGACATCTCTTGTCCCATTATCCTAACATTCACTGTGCTTGAAAACCTTGCCCTAGCTATTGGCCATTCAGCTCTTTATTAAGCCACTCAGAGTAACATATCTTTACGCAGTGTAATCAAATGTCCTGCAAAATTTCCCCCTTTTGTCTAAATAAAAAGAAAAGGGTTTTAACTCTAACATAATAAAAGTATAGGCAATAAGAATAATTTTCAAGTAGCAATTACTTTTACCATATCCAATCCATTTGTATTTGGCAGATTCAAATAAAGTATTCTATTATTTATCCTACATTGATGAACCCAATGTTTTGAACTGAATTTAATTTCTATCATACCTTAGGAAAAGTATAACTATAACTATCTAGTCTTCAACTTTATCAAAGGCCCCAGAAATATTTAAAATTGCCTGAGTAAACAGCAAATGAAGTGCAATCCACCTCCAAGCCTATAGACATAACAGACATCTTGCTTTCTGGATGGTCACCCATTCCTCTGCAATGTTGGAGCATCCATCTTCATCCAACAGGCCTAGAGTATCTGAGTTGGTGTTCAGTGAGGAAAGAAAGCAAGCATGGTGTATCGATGTTAAGCACTGCTAACAAAATTCTTCACAAAAGGAAGAATGAAAAGTCACTTTAATGTTGATTCAGACAAGAATTATGATCAGCAGTTGGATTTTACTAGAGGGAGGTCATTTTTATAATGCTGTAGTTTCAACATGGGGACTAAGAAGCAGGAGCAAGGAAATCTTGCTATTTTCCACATACAACACTTTGTCACAGATCAGAACAGAAAAAAAAGTTTGTTATAAGGACAGTGGAGATGAATGAAAGTAGACAAACATAGGAAATGTGAAAACATTGTTAAAAGGCATATTCAAAGATCCTTTGAATGAATCCTATCTCCCTTCCAGCCTTCAAACCAGGTTCATGGAGAACAGGAGTTAAGGGACTAACACCTGGCAGCGCATTCTGCCTTGTAATGCTTGCTTTTCCATCCAGAATTTTTACCAAGACTTTAATACCAAAATGTCATTTTTAAAGATTCCTATTTTTCTGTCAAGTACTTTAAATTATGATATGCTCTCTTAAACACCTGCTCACTTGTAATACTCTTCAGAATATCTCATTGTTAAAACACCCAAGTTAACTTCGACTCTCTTAACAGGTTAAACACTGGCACTTAACTCCTAAAGTATATTAGCTACAAATTGAACATTAAGTAAAAAGCACTCAAGGCTATTTAAGGCTTTAGTGCCTTCTTAAAAGGTATGGCATTTGAAATCAGATGTGGTTTTATTAGCTATTATGGAAATAGTTACATACAGAACAATATTTTTTAATTGGTATAAGAAAATATTTCCCTTTGCTCAGGAGCTGAATCTAAGCAAGGGTTCAAGTCAAAGTAAATATATCCTTAACTTTTGGGACCATTTATTTATTTTTATTTACTATTAATCAAGAGATAAGCAGGCCTCTGGAATTCATGTTATATTGACCTGGATCTTCCTATTGGTGTGCAGTTTTCTGGCAGAACCTGTCTGTACACCAAACAACTATTCCGACTGCTGGAATAAGTAGACAGCTAATTCCTCCTTGTGCCCCTGACAAGAACTGCATTACCACTTACCTTTCTAATTCCCCACCCCGCTGCCCAAAGATGAGTTCTAAATGCCCAGGGATCAAGGTGAAGAGATTGAAGCTAAGGCAAGAGTTATCCCAATTTCCAGTGTATTTGTATTGTTAACAATTTAACTTTTCAAAGGATTTTGGAGTAAAGCAATCAACCCTCTGCTGGAGCTGGGTAGGACACAAGACTGAGATTGCTGAATCAATATGTGGAAACCTGACTGACAACTTGGGTAATTTGATGCAGGATTTGGGACAACTGGAGATAAATTACTTAACACAGTTGGGAACCAAAATTGTGTTCAGACAGAGAGACATGTTTTCCTGAGAGGAGTGAGGAGAATTGTACTGACAGAGAAAGTGATAGACATAGCAAAACACTTACAAACATTACCCCATATGCAACTCTGTGAATTCTGATATTTTCCAATTGTCTTTGTAAGTGATGAGGTGTGCTAGAATATGTAAATCTACAATCATATCAATGGTTTCTGTTACAAGGACATAACTATAGACATTTGAGTCTGAAGTTTTAGGAAAACGCTATTTCATTGAGATAAAAGTGAACTACATAAAGGGTAATACTTTGACTAAAACATTAAGAAATACTTTTAGAACTCAACTTGAATTTTTAATAATTTGAGCTAAAATGTTCTATTAAAAATTGCAATTTTAACAAATGTGTATTTGAATTTTAACAACTTTCTCACTGCCTGTTAAACTAATACCTCACTTTTAAAAAAATGCAATTTGCTTATTGTGTGTGTGCATTTGTATATGTGAGTATGTATATGCACATGCATGCACTATAGTTTCCCTTTGGAGGTTAAAGGACAATTTCTAAGAGTTGAGTCCTCTCTGTTTACCATGTAGGGTTCAGAAATTAAACTCAGGTTGTCAGGTTTTGTGGCAAACACATTTACCTGTGGAGTCATCATATGTTACTCTAATGTCCTCTTTTTATTCTATAGATTTTATAGTTGTAAAATCCATGAGTTATACATTGAGCTTCCTAATCAACTTGAGGACTTAGGAGGTAAAGAAGGTAATGAGGCTGCCAAGAGAGACAAGCTTAATTACTTTGTTACTGTTACTATCACTATCAATTAGAAGGAGATGTTCCTATGTTCCTATGTATGAGGAAAGGAATTGCTTCAGCAGGGACACAACAGAGAAAAACTCTTGCCTTTGAGGTTAGCATGCTTGCTTGCTGTTTGTCTCGAAGTTATAGTTTTCTCTTCTAATAGAACCTCTGTGTCTTTATGAGAACAACCTTTCCCCAGGATGGTTGGAAATCTCCATGTTCATGGGATAAGAAACAATCTAAGCAAGGCTAGTCAAATACTGCTCTTGAAGCAGAAAGACAAAGTGATTAAAAAAAAATGATTGGACCCAGCTACAACCAACTCAGGTGGTTCCACATGCAAAGCTCTTATATTGTTTCTGTGATCTAGTTAACAGTTATCCCAATTGTATTTGTTTTTGCTGATTTGTATTGGTATTTGGAAATTTGAGGTATATCAAAAATTACAATAAAAAATTTAAGAGGCTCTAGACCAGTGTTAGAGTACTTGCCTTGAGCATGATGGCTTAGGTTCAAACTCCAATATTACCAAAACAAATAAGCAAAACCCAAGTGTCTATGAAAACTGAAAGGAGAATGATCACCTTTAAGTCACATATTCTAAATCTCAAATAAGTGTTCCAAAATGGTAATCAAAGGGTCTGATCTTATATATTAAAGAAAAATACAAGAGAAGCATGTTTTAATAGTTGGTGTGTCTCTGACTCTTTTGCCTGCTCTTGGGACTCTTTGTCTCCATACTGGGTTGCCTTGTCCAGCTTTTGCCTTGTTTTGTTTTATCTTGTGTATTAGTGTTTAGTGCTATCCCTTGTAGTCCTCCTTTCTGAAGGAAAATGGAGGTGGAGTGTATCTCAGGAAGAGAGCAGAGTTGTGCAAGGAGATGGGGGTGAGAAGAGAAATGGGTATTTGTGGTTAGAATGTATCGTATGAGAGAAAAATCTGTTTTCAATGACAAAGAAAAATATCATAGCAAACTAATCAATATAATTCTATTAGTCAATTAGAATATCATGTGGCATTGATCTCTCATGTTATATATTGGAATTATAACCTAGTAATGGTTTTTGGTAAGATGTTTCAGTGGGTACAAGGTATCTGCAATCAATCCTGCTGACCTGAGTTCAAGCTTGACATAGAGAGAATCAACACCCAAAGTTCTTCTCTAATCATATATGTACCAACACATGTACAAATAAATCTAATGAAAAATTTATAAATATATAGTGAATTGCAGAAACTAGACATCCATCAAGGAATTTCCTGGGCTGGTGACAACACTGCATCATTGAGAAGCTAAATGAAAGTATTCAGAGCTTAAAATTATCAATTTGTGCTTTGGGAAGTACAGGCAAGTGAAAGAGATATCCAGCAACTCAAATCATTCAGAAGAGGCAAGGATTTTCAGACCTACTTACTTTTATTTATGTCTCCACAATGTGGATCATTCAATTAATTATGATTACTTCATATCTCTGTACACTGCTGTCTATACTTCAAAGGCATGGATAAAGGATAGAGAAAATGTTCCTTCCTATCCATCTCTGACCAATAGTAGACAATCCCTTCTACAAAAAATACATGTTTTGCATCCTATATCTAAGGATATGGATTGTGAAAACAGTGATTTTCTAGGACTATATTTCTCTTGACTCCTTGTTACCAGAAATAAACAAAATGGACGTATAAAAGCTTAAGGAAGAAGATCTAGAATTGAAGATGCTAAAGCTATCCTATAGGGTCATAAAGAATTTTTTTTTAATTTTTCTCTAGGCATAAGATATTTATTCCAGGGATTGGAAGTGTTATATGCTTTTATTGTTGTTGTTTTCTTTTTTATCAGCATAGCAGCCTCAACTGAATCTACTGATATTTTAACTACTATCTGCATATTGTGGGCCCATAATCAGCACCCTTGATGGTCAGATCATCAAGGTCTGAGAGGATTTCCAGACACACTAGCATTGGCTTGGCCAAGGCCACCAAATGTAGGTTTTGAATAAATCTCTGTCATTTCATTTACCAATAAAGTATCGGGAATCTGATTTTGGAGTAAAATTCTGTTAGATAAGAGAAACCAAGAAGACCAGCTGACATTCTTTGTTGGTCAGAGACCCAGCAAGAGAATAATATCTCCACTTGTCCAAACCATAAAGTCTGTGAATATCTATGTCCCTTTCTATTTCTTTCTATATATATCACTGCAAATTCCTGACTCCTCTGTACTCTCATGATTGATTCCTGTCAACTGGTGAGTGGCTCTGACCCTGACTCAAGATTAATTTTGTTAACACAGTCTCATGAATTTTTCAGTGTGCCCTAATTTTCTAAAACAGTTATAAATTATAGTTTTCTGGACATTATGATAGTAGTATGTGTTATATGTCCCTAAACACAGAACCAAAATCAACAGAAGTTCAAATTAGGAAGATCAATTAATCTATCATAAAATATTTTATATGTAGATAAAATTATGCTTGGGTCTATGCAATACCATGAGCCAAAAATGTTTCCTTCATATTTACTTCAGAATGGACTGGTGTTTGTCTATGGATCACTGATCTATCATTTACCTACTCTGATAGGCAGATAATTTCTAACTGAATAACTTTGTGGTATTATGATGTGGTACTCCAAAGCTCTTACTTTTAGTTTCAGGAATACAAACCGAGAGACCAGAGAAGAGAGTAAGTGGTGTCTCACCGGGTAACAGATAGCATCGGAAAGGAGTGCTCCTCTTTGCCCTTAATTTGATGATTTTTTTTACCTCTGTTTGGTGGGGAGTTATTTTGGTGATGCATTCTTTTTGGAAATACTTAGGTCTATTCCTACCAAAATTATGAGTACATAGCTACTCTCAGTACTATGGTTGTGACTAAATCAACACACGGTTTTCTTTACATCATTTATTTCAAAGTTCCATGCTGGGAGAAAACCTAGACTCTGAAATCTTAAAGAGGTCACACCTTCATTGGAAAAGATGTGGAAGAAGCTAAGGCCGCACAGGAGGTGAGCAATGGAGACTTTAGAGAAGATAGTGGTATGGGACACACTAAGTTGTCCTGAAGAGAGACAATGTAAAAATGAAAGAATATTTTTCTATCATCTCCCAGTCTCCACATTAGTTCCTTTTTTTTGAAAAATGATTGTTTTTATCTGTTAACAAATTGATACTGTGAAGTATTTTAGATTGTTTGAGACACCGAATAAAGTATGCAGAAAACAAATAGTTCCAGGCTATGCTGAAATAGTTCTCTCCAATTTTTTTTGTTGTTGTTGTTGACTTCTAGTTCTAGCTCCTTTTGGAGGTTACTTTGTCTTTTAAAATATAAGGCTTTATGTCTAAAGAATACATTTGTCCAGGGAAATCTTAAACTAGAAGGGAAAACATCTGATTTAAAAAAAAAATTGCTTTTCTGTTTTTTACATTCTCTAGTTGTCCATGGTCAAGTCTGTACTAGAACCTTCCTCATCCAGTATATAAAAGAACCACTTTTCTCTATTTTGACAAATTGAGTCTTACTCGGAAGTTTTCATAATATGTCTTTCCTACCTCTCCATGCCCCTTCATATGGCATTTCTATACAGTGGATGTTTTAAAGGTGTACTAAGACATTCATTGTTTATTACTGTTTTGAATCTTCTTAGATACGAAGGCTTAAATAACCAGGCATAAATAGCATAGTAATAGTTAAATATTTAATAAACATATTGTAAAGCAGCTTTTTTCCAAGGAGTAATACAAATTAAAGTGACTTCTAATAGGTAGGGTCTACCAACCCATAAAATTCTGGAGTGGCAAAATCCAAATGGGGATGTATCATATGCCCTATTGAGGGGGTTGTTATTGTCCCACTCTTACAAAGAGGAGAAGTCAACTCAAAAGTGTTTACCCAGAGCAGCCATGTGTATGTAAATGCTTTTGAAGATTTTCCAAATATTTTAACCAAATAGTCAAACCATAACAAATATTCCCTGTGGCATCATTGAAGCATGATGCAGTTACACAATATAAATGGAAGCCAAACCACATACTTATGTAAAATAACTAGTATAGCAGATGAACAAGTTATGTACTTAATAAACAGTCTCAAGCTTCTAATGTACTGAAACCCACTTGTAATTTCTCTCATAAACTCTTTTTCCTTGCACACATTGTTCATTTTTAAAGCATGCTACAAGGCTTTTATAAAAGTCAACTTAGCTGATATACCATCACTTCAATTTCCTTTGCTCATTCCTTTGAAAAACTCTGCTTCCATTCACAAATATTTATCATATCGAAAAGCATGAAATGTGTTTGCACAGCATTCCTGAAAACATGGTTGTTACTTTTGAAATATGTATGTTAAGGAAAGAAGCCCTCAATATGTATTTATATTCCATACAAGCATGCTTTCCATCTTTTTAAACCTGTAGATACATTTACAAATGAAAGTCATTCATCTGTATTGTGCCTACAGAAAGAAGGCTATTATAGTTCCTCGCACTAACATTTACTATCCATGATTCTGATTGCCTTAATGAAGTGGCCAAATGGGCATTTCTGTCAATTAAACATAGAGTTATCAATAAAAATTCATACACTGGATATGGCACTTGATTGCAAAACAGCCTCCTCTGAAACCCTACCATCAAATCAAAGCTATTCATTTAAAGATAAAACTCCCCATTGTTGCCTTCAGCAAACTCTTTAGTGGGTTCCCACTGTAGTAAATGCTTTATGAATTATAATGACACTTCACTTCTCTTTAAATTGATAATTATCTAATACTACTCACTATTTCTAAATGTGTTCTCATAAATCTAACTCCTAACAGGCCTTAAAACTCATTGTTCTGTATTGGGCAGAAAAATACTATACAAATAATTAATTTCCATATAGGATATCATAAGATTATTTTCCCCTGTAATCAACTTTGATTGAAAAGAAAAGGCACTGTTTTGCCAGTGTGTGCATATTGGCTTGGGTTTTCAGTGCATTTTAAATTTATTTTTAACTTGAGTTTCTGTTTGAGCCAAAAAAGATCATCTCCTTCCTACGGATTTTTCTCCTCTTTTGCTGATTAGCTATAGAATGAGGCAAGGCACCTGATGGACCACATTAAGAAGGATGTTAAGCGGTTTACAAGGCTCAGTAATTAATGACTATTTTTATCACAAAGAATATAGACTGGCTTCTTCCATCTATCTGAAACTCAATGTAAGCCCCTATAAGCTTCAATGCAGCATAATTGGTGCAATAGAGCTGAAAATGAGATGGAGGATATAATGCAGCTTCAGTAATCCTGCCTTCAGCTAAAATGGAACAGTAGAAGCCCTGGCAGCCTCCAACATGGTTGTTACTGCTAAGGTTTCAAGCCAGTCAGCTGTCTGCTGTTTCTTATGAAGCCCTCATCACTGTTTATATCCTTAAACAGAGTTCAAATGTTTTAAATAATTATATTTATGGGACTGATGTACTGCGGTCAACAATTTGTTTCTCAGCATTTGGTTCTAATTGCATGTTTTCTTCAATTAAGAACAATCACAGGCTGTGTACTTATATCAGTTTTTATTCTGACCACCCTGTGTTTATCATATTCTCTCAAACCTCTTGGGATGAACAAATGAGTTTTGCTTTCTCAGTGTTGTTATTAAAAATCCCACTGTCTTGTAAATCATAATATGCTAATAATAGGTCTGAGGACTCAATCGGAGAAATGACAAGAACGTCACATACATGAGGTCATGCTACCTGAAACCACCATAAGTGGTGGGTAATATGCTTGTTTCAGATTTGTGAGCATCCCTTTCTGCAGCCTGTATAGCACTGCAAGGCCTAAACCAGCCACAATCACAAATAAGCCCCTCCCTGATAGGTTTGTACAATATGGATGTAAGGAATACTCTGGACAAAAGCAAACAAAGGGAAGACTTTGGAATACTCTCCAGTAATCTCCGAGAAAGTCAAGGTTATTTTCAGCAAACTGTTTAAATGGCAGGTAAGCATTTTCCTGTTTTCTACTCCCAAGTATTGGTACCACTCTCCATAAAAACTAAAGGCTGGCTTCTTTAAAAGGTTATGTTTGCATTCTAGTAGAAGCATGTCCCTTGAGTATTGCCTAATACTTGCATGCTCCTCTGTATGATTATCAAGGCTACAAGTTCAACCTGAAAACAATGATGAAAGCAAATGGAATGGGTTACAAGACTTATGGCCAGATATCGTAGAATGTAGCTAACTCAAGAGAGGCAGGGAAATTAATTGTAGCTCTAATTGTGTAAGATTTCAGAATGATGGGATCACATGCTAGAATGGGGGTCTAGAATAATATATATTCCATCACCCCCTTATACAGAAAAAGCTGCAATCTAAATGGTAGTCTTTTAGAAGGTCTATCTTGGTTTCAGCTACAAGATTCTGTACTAGGGTGAATAATTTCACGATTATTGGAAGCCCCTATAGAGCTCCAGAGGTCACCAACACACACTTAAACCATCTCCATCCCTAAGTGTCAGTTCTCAGTTCCAAGAAACACAGTCTGTTCTGAAGCCTCAGTGGCCACAGCTAACAGAGTCTCAGAAGCATTTCCTACCAGACAAACCACAGCCAACAAACTCTCCTTAAAAACAAAAAACGAAACAAAACAAAACAAACAAAAAAAAAAAACAGGAACAGAAAATCCATCCAAATACAAGACCAGATATTAGCACCTATAATTAAAATCATTCCCAAAACAGACGCCTAGACAACAGCATAAGCAACAATAAATCACAGTCCAATTTGTCTTTACTAGAACCCAGGATCCCTACTATATCAGATGTTGGGAATACAATATAGCTGAAGCCCTAGATGAGGACTTCAAAATAGCATTTATAAATGTGTTAGAAGTTCTTAAAGATGATCTGAATAAATCCATTAAAGAAATCTATGAAAACACAAACAAACAGAAGAATGAAATGAAGAAACAGTTCAAGATTTGCCAGTGGAAATAGAATCAATAAAGAAAATCTAAACTGAAGGAAAGACATAAAGAAAAAGCTTGGAAATTCAAACAGGAAAATCATGGCAAAACTCACCAACAAAACATAGGAGATGGAAGAGAGAATCTCGGGCATTGAAGAAAAGATAGGAGAAATGAATATCTAGGTCAAGAAAATGTTACATATATATATATATATATATATATATATATATATATATATATATATATATATATATATATAAAACAGGCAGAGAAAAATTCAGCAAATCTGTAACCCTCAATTTGCAAGTAATAGCCATAGGGCAAGTAGAAGACTCCCAGATCAAAGACATAGAAAACATTTTCAACAAGATCATAAAGGAAAATTTGAACAACCTTAAGGAGTGTGACAAGGTCCCTCCATCTTGTCTCTGCTGGAGAAATGATTACTTTAGCCTGAAACTGACTGTTCCTTTCATAATCACACCATTAAAAGAACTATGAGAAAGTACCCAAGCCTATTCTAGAAACTTGGGGTGAAAGTGCTCCACCAAACTACACAACTTTTGGTACATGATAAAGGGCTTGCATAACTTTTTCCTGGAACTGTCTAAAAGGATATAATTTTTCCTATTTTCTTTGCCTTTAGAAGATCCCTGTAAAGCGAATTCAAGGCTGCTCTGTGAGAATTGTTTCTCTTCAGATGGTTGATGGTCATCTTAATATAGATCTCAATTTACTCTTTGGTCCTGCTGAGTGGTCTTTGGGTCTCTACCCCCAAATAGGAGTTGCCTATCCAAGCACAAGAAGTACAGAACACCAAATAGACTGGATCAGAAAAGAAACTACCCACGGCACATAGTAATCAAAACACTAAACACAGAATGGTGGTTAAAAGCTGCAGAATTCTCCAAGGACATCCTGGTGGCAAATCTTTTTTATGGTGGGGTCTTTTTTTCCAATTTTATTTTCATTTAAAAAAATGTCATCTCCCATAAATGTATCCCCCTGCTCCCCCTCTCCTCCCCCTTCCAATCCCTCCCAGAGAGCCCTCAGCTTCGCCTCTCAACTTCCCCAAAAGGGCTAGAAGTTCCAAGGTTGGTCAGCTCAGCGTGGCACATCCACTCCAGGCAAGTCCCATTCACTCATCCCAAAGTCAATGCTTGGCTGGGTGTTCCTCTACAGGGAATGGGCTCCAAGGTGCCAGCCCATGAACAGGAACACAGTCTGATCCCACCCCTTGTGGCTCCACACTCTGCTCTTGCCAGTCGAAAGCTGCCTCCTGGTAGGAATTCTTAATTCATCTACAAACCTGTGCTAGCTAATTCTATGCCTCCCTAAGAACTTAATTAATTATTGATTGGGTGTGACCCAGCCCATTGTGGGTGGTACCATTTCTGGGATGGTGGTCTTCGTTTTATAAGAAAGCAGGCTGAGCAATCTATAATGAGCAGGCCAGTAAATTAAAAAATACTTCCTCCATACCGTCTGCATCAGCTTTTGCCTCCACGTTTTTTTGTATTTTTTTTCCTGACTTTTTATTCTGACTTCTTTCAATGATGGATTATGATGTAGAAATGTAAACCAATTAAACCATTTCCTCCCAACTTGCTTTTGGTCTTCCCCCCCCCCCCCCCACAGAAATAGTAACTCTAAGATAAGTTGGTAGCAGGATAGAGACATTTCTGTGACAGACCTGACCATACTGTTGTGGGGAGGACTGTGGAAAAAGTTTGGAACGTTGGGCTAGAAAATTGATTGACAGTTAAAAGCTGTGTGAGCTGTTCCGTAGGACCTTGGACGAAAAGAATGTTGAGAGCAGGGCAGATAATAAAGGGCTGGCTTGTGAAGTTTCTGAGGAAAGCAAAGGCAGGTCATGTCTGTGAAGATTCTGTGTTATCTGACCAGCTGGAGCTGAAAAATCAGCATTATTAACAAGGGGCTAGTTAAGTGTTTGCTTTGCTACGAAAATGGATGTTGGTCATCTGTGGCTGAAGAATCAGTTGTGATTAAGAAACCGACATCATTGAGATGAAGCTTTGGAAAGTATTTTCTCAATGTGACCGACCACAGTGAAGCTGTGTTCCAGAGGCAGCCCGGGCTGACAGCTGACTCACTAGTATAAGAGTTACCCAGGTGGTCTTAGTTTTGAGAGCATAAAGGAGACATGAAGAACAGCTGAGGTTTGGCACTCCGGTGGGACTGCGTTCCTCAAGAGAGCCCAGAGGAGGCTATTGGTGAAAGTGCAGTCCAGCTGTAGCAAAGGATTTCAGCAATATTGGAGCTGCCAGGACCGTAAAATGACCACCAAGATCAGCCATAGCAGTGGAGTGGAGCCAGCTGGACCCTGGAAGACAAGCTGTGTTCTGCAGAGAACGAAGTCAGAGAACTGACTCAGGCCTTTGAGAGGAACCCAGAAGATCATGAATGAGTCCCAAATAATTGGACATTGACTTATATGCACTGTTGAATTTTGCTTTATGCTTTTTTAAAAATTCTGCATGTGCTCCGGTTCTTGCCCTTGGGGTAAGAAAGTATCCAATTTATTTTTGATTTTATAAGATCTTAAAGTTGAGATACTTTGATGGTTAAAGATGATGGATTTTTTTTTTGGAAAATTTTGAGTTTTCAAGTGTTTAGATTTTTTAAAACTGCAGTAATTTTAAATTTTGGAACACTTATAATGTTGATACTAGTGTGTGGTCGTGGAGAAAAACAGGAAAGGAAAGGTTACGGTTTAACACTCAGGTGTTTGTGTGTCACGTTGAAAAGGTATCACTTGTGCTGGCAGATTTTATGTAAATTTGATACAAGCTAGAGTTATCTCAAAGGAGAGAACTATATTTGTGAAAATGTCTCCGTCAGATCTGGTTGGAGGGCATTTTCTAAATTAATAATTTATACAGGAGGGTCATTCCTGGGCTGGTGGTCTTGGATTCTAAAAAACAAAACAAAAAACAAACAAACAAACAAAAAAACAATCTGAGCAAGCCATAATGAGCAAAGCAATGACAAGCACCCCCCCCCCCAAGGCCTCTATATCATCTCCTCCCTCCTAACTCCTGCCCTGTTTGAGTTCTTCCTGACCTCTTCCAATGATGGACAACAATGTAAAATGTAAGTCAGATAAGCTCTTTCTCTACAACTTACTTTGGTCATGGTGTTTCACCATATAAGTGAAACTTATAACTATGACATTACCTCTATGAAAACTTCTTTATAATCTGTACTGCATATAGTTCTCAGCTGAATAAAAAGTAGAAAGCTGATCACTTAGGATTATGACTGGAAAACCCATCAAGGGGCTTGTACCTAAAGAAGACTGATCCCTTCACATGTGTATAAATACAAACACACACTCGCACACTCGCACACGCGCACACACACGATTCTAATGACAGCATATAAGAAGAAAAGAAGGATGAGTTGAGAGAGGACCATTCAAACCAGCACACCAAGGAGTAGAGGAAGAGGAGGGGGTGGCTGAATATTTCACATGACAGAGAGGTCTATCTGCCTTTGCGTTCCAGAAGGTCTTCAATACCTGTTGTGCTATTTCAATAAACAGATATGAAAAGCTGCTTCACATAAGCAATGTGGGACTCCTTTCCATATTAACTTGTTTCTAGACCACAGTTTATGACATTTTTACATGAGTCCTGAAAAATTATCAATACTTTAATCTCTTTATAGTGAAAATTATAATCATTCTATCTCAAACACCTGCATCTCTCTTAAGAAGATTTTCAGTAATATAAGAAATTGTTTTTTGTGGTTGCCTTCTTCATAGTAAACTACTCAATTCAGTTTCATAAGCTATGTACACTACAAGAAATAACTGGATGTTATAACTAAGAATGTTGATAGTATGGAACTTTATACCATACTTTCGATTTATTGATCATTTCAAAAATATTTTTATCTAAGATTGTTAATGACATAAATAGCTCTTTTTGTTTCATTTTCTCCAAGTTACATGGATATTTTGAAATATTTATTTTTTGCTTTTTCGACCCCTGTATCTAATGCAAAATGATTTCCTCACTGGATAACCTTGGCTGTGTGTGACTTACAATGATTCTCCACATTATCTATGGGATTTCCATAGGATTACATGCTCCTAATGCAACAGTGATATTACATCAAAATAATAATACACATCTATCTAAGTTAGAGGAAAGATTTTATGATAAGAAAATGTTTTTCTCAGCCACTCTGAAGTCGGATATTCTCATAAGTTTACTGTCGTTTGTCTTTGGAATACCTACTTGCCTAATTAGTTTTGCCTATTTTCTCTACTCTCATATTTCTCATGAGGACACTTTACACCTTTTGCTAATTGTACTTATCAGAGAATTGTAATCAATGGTCATGAGTTTATGAAAACAAATATCTGACTAAGAATTGAGTTTTAAAAGTTATGGTAGTACAGATTGTGGGTGGGTCTAAGGATCCAGTAGCTGCTCAGTCCACAGGACTGAATGTCTCATCTTGTCTTCAGCCTATGCTGGAATCTCAAAGAAGTAGGCTCTAATGCCAGTGAAGAGGTAAATTTCTAACAAGAGAGAGGTAAAACAGGTAAAGAACAACAGGTTCCATCTGTGTGTCTTTTGGTCCAGATTAAAGGTGCATCTTCCTGCCAGAAAGGATCTGGATTAAACTTCCCACTTTAAATGATTTAATTTTTAAAAATCATATATATGTACTCATCTGCAAATGTTTCTTTTAAATCCATATTTAGTCATGTTGACAAGAAGAACCATTGCAAGAACCAAAATTATTTAGGAAAACACTTTAAATTGAAATTTATGAATCGTGAGAAATAATACAAATCAGAAACAATGGTAAAAATAAAACTGCACTCACAAAGTACTTGAGAGCAGTGATTCTCAACTTGTGGTCATGACACTGTGGGGGTCAAATGAACCTTAAACAAGGATTACCTAAGGAATCAGAGGTATTTACACTATAATTCATAACACCAAAATTACAGTTATGAAGTTACAAAAATAAAAATTGTATGGTTAAAGGTGACCACAACTTTAGAACTTTATTAAAAGGTTGAAGCATTAGGAAGTTTGAGCCCCACTGTTCTAGAGAGTAATGTGTTCAGAAACATTAATTTTTTTTCCAGGAAAAAAATGTCCAATGTAGACACCACTCCTATTTTCCATGGTAGCAGGACCTTCTAAAAGGTAAGGTCTTATTCTGTGTCTTTTGTGGCTTCAAATTAAGAGTATAGTACATGCCGAATCTCAGAAGATCTATTGTATCCTCCCCCTAAGAATAAAGTTTTCAAACCAATTTAAAAGGCATTTGTGTTATAGACAAAACTGAAAGATCATTGTGAAGATAATTTAAGAACAAAACACCAGATTTCATCTGTAAATGTAGTGGAGCTCTTTCTATGACAGTGTGTAACACTTCATTTGCCCATTCTTCTTGACTCAGTGACCATAATAAGTCAAGAGTGAAATATCTGTGAAATTTTCCCATGTCTACCCACTAACATCTTGGCAACAGAAACTCAGAAAATGAAAAAACTGAATGATTATAAGGCTTCTACAGTACACTGTGATAGGAAGACTTTTGATCTTGAACCGTTTTCCTGCCTAACAGAGTAGTGCACATGGAGATAAACCACAGGCTTCCTAAAACAACATCACTTCACTTCTATCATCTTCCACACCCACAATAACCAAATGCTAGATGCATTGAATTTCACAAGTCACAGATAAAGATACTGATGCATTAGTGTTTGGGGCTCTAAGCCACTCAACAAGCCTGCTATAACAGCCAGATTGAACTGAGTCTAGCATAGTGCTTTCTTTGCATTGCAGAGCTTCACAATATAAAATAAGGGGGGAAATCTACATAAATATTGAAATGTTCTCTGGCCTATTATTATCATTCTTGTGTTTATATTATGAGATTTATCTATGGAAGGAATCAGAGGGTAAATTTAAATTCTCTACAATGATAACTACCTATTGCATCTAAGTTTCTAAAGATGATCGAGTCATTTGTTTATATAGGATAGATGTTAACTAAAACTAAGTTATAACCTATTGTTTTATAATGTAAGATTAATTTCCATGCCATATGGTCTTGGTTCTTGCCTCTTATGACATTACCTAATACATTTCCCCAGTGTCTACTCAGAATCAATATCTATTTGCCTGCATACTTATACTATAAAAAGTTATGTGGTCATGTGTGGGGGTATTGTGTTGTTTTGTGGTAAATAATTGTCCCACCCACTGGTTTAATAAAAAGAGCTGATTGGCCAAAGGCAGGCAGGAAGTGTAGGCGGGGTTAGCAGACTAAGAAAATCTCTGAGAGCAGCATGCCAGAGAGAGCACCAGAGAGAAGCCACAGGAAGCAGAGGACAACCATGCAGCTCTAAAGAAAGGTACCGAGCCGCATGGCTGAACAAGAGGCATGGGTTAGATGAAGGGTAGAGAGCTAGCAAGTGATATGCCTGGGCCTTAGGTCAATCAGCCAAAAACTAATGAAAGCATTTGTGTGTCTCTGTGGGTCTGTGGGTCTGTGGGCCAAAATCTGGAGGCTAGGCCCCAAAATCGGGCCAGAAACCTCATACTACAGTCATGATTTTGAAATAACCCTGGTAAGTAAATATGGATATACCAGTACTCTTTGGTGATGTTTTTAAGAAATTCCAAATGAGCCTGAACTTACAAGCTTTTTAAGAATTTCAAATTTGTATCCATTTCTGGATGCTGCCTGCCAGCTCCAATTTTTCTCTTTTTTTACTTTATAGGATTAATCTCCCTTTAAGGAAAGGCATTAACTTAACAAAAAGGAAATGGTGTACTTGTGATGACAAATGAACAGGCCTTGTCCTTTCTGTTTGATGGAAGGCACTTGTCCTGTAGAAATTGTGTATTCTCTTGGAAACAGACACTCTGTGTAGCTAGAAGAATCATTACCCTGGGCAGATGGTACCAGACCCTTATTCAGAAATATATGCACTTGGTTTATCTGAAAGTTTTGATATTTAACCTTCTGTCTAAACCTTAAATCAAGGCCCCAGGGCAAGGACTAATGTCTTCATCTTTTTAAATTTAAAAATCTGTTTCAAACTAGAGACGAGAAATTAAACTCCCAGAATGATTTGAGTCTGTGAGCATAAAAATAGCCCTCTAGCATAGTATGCATTTATAACGAGAGTCATAATCTAAGGATCAGTCTCTCAAAATGAGAATGAGGATCAAAAAGAATTACAGAGAAAAGTGTGTCTGTAAAAAGACATCTATAAATCTCTATGCATGTAAAAAACCAAACCAACACAATTAAAATACAAGTTTATTTAAATACATCTCTATACCTGTTCTCCAACATGCACATAAATGTACACATAAAAAATACAATACAACAAAAATTATGCTATTTAGATTTTTTAAAAGTAATTATAGGATTTAACTCATACAGCAGCTAGGGAAATTATCATAGGTTGTAGCTACTGCCACCATAAGAATTGGTTTCAATTCAGCCTTTAATGAGATCAGCAATTTCTATTCATTTTTATGGGTACCTACTTCTGTAATGAAAAGGATTAATTTGAAGTTCCTAGAAATGCATCAACTATCTCATGTTGGAGGGTGGCTAGTCTATGAGCCATAAATATAATTTCTTCAAGTACTAAGTTGACTATTTCATTAAAACAGATGATGGTTTAGTATTTTATATGCAAAGCCATGCCAGGGTTATGTAAAGCAGGATTTTAATATAGAATTATTTGAATAGAAAAAGATGTCATGAAAGGTAATCACTACTTATGGATGCAGTGGTCCAGGTGGGTAAATGCTGCTTTTTTGGAGCAAGAGCAAAATATTCTGAGTCACACATCTAAGTTAGAAAATGCAAAGACAGAAAACACATTTTATATCATGACTATTACTTAAAGCAAATTATATTAATTTATTCAACATTTTACTAAGCAAAACAGAAAATTCATGAAAGACAGAATTAGAGATATGGGGAGGTGCTATGTATACATTGTAGATTAACCTCTGTTATAGTCTCATGAGCTTGCCTCTAATGTTTAGTGAATATTTTTAATTCTATAACAAGTGTAGTTCAGATGGGCAGTGTTGACAATGGCAGCCTAGAGCTTTATGGAAATGAGAGGGACACCATAAAGTTAACAGCAGAGTACATGTCTATCCAATTCCCTACAAAACAGGCATAAGTGACAGTCCCTATATAATATAAATAGCACACATGATAGAAAGTCAGATTATCATTTTTATCTTAAATAGCTAAATTGTTTTAGGTATTGATTATTAACAGAAAATATTTGTCCTACATGTTACCAAGTCTCATTATTTTAATTTATTGGCAAAGAAGATTTAGAATGTTTAGAGATGCAAAAACCTGGGAAATCCATCTATTCCAATTCCAGCACCTGAAAAAATCTAGATTTACCATTAAGAGAACGGGCTACTATAATATCTCAAAGTAAGTTCCAAATCTTTAAACATGACATAAGCCATGACATATTATGCAGTAAGTAAATAAATCTTTTTGACTAAATTAATGTATACCTTCTTGAACAAGTAAACAGCGGCACATTCTGCCCTCACATTACTATTGAAAGGAAAGAAGACCACCTCTACTTTCTTAGTTCTTATACAAACTGCGAAGCAATTAATAAGAAACTGGTTTGGAAGAGAAAGGTATAAAAGTTTTACTTAATTTACATATTTATGGGGATCTTCATAAGTGAATAAAACTCAAAGAAATTACCCAAATATGGTGCTCGGTTAGAATAGAAAATTCTAGGGATGCTGCTAAGAAATATGGGGTATGGCCTGGGGAAGGCACTAGTAAGGATAAAGATTACTAAGAGTTCATTTACTGAAGTACATAGCACCTAAACTACTAGTCAACTGAATCAAGTTTGTTTTCCAACTTTGGTATGTAAAGGATCTCCCTCCACAAAAATATAGCATAGGAATGCTGAGAAAGCTAAGTAGTCTAACACAAGTGGTCTCAGTTTGAAGTAATCGGTATGTGACTTATTCAAAAATTATTTTTTGAGATGGGGTCTCACTATGTAGCTCCTCTGTTATGTAACTTGCCATGTATGCCAGACTGGCTTTGAACTCCCAGATATCTGTCTGTCTCTGCCTCCTGAACCTTGAGATTAAAGGTGTGCACTACTACTAAAAGCCCAATTTTACATATTTTGAAATGACATGCCTGTATATTTTTTTTACCATATTTATATTTTCTTTCAGTTGTTGAGAGATGCATGTGTGGTGATAAGTGTGGGCTGGATGTTAGAATGAGTTGCCAAACACTATTTTCTTACCTTCTAGAACTATAAACTCAGGCTATTGCTTTATCACTCTGATATACTTAAGTTTCCATCCATAAAATGGGATGAATAATTCATGGGATAGCTAAAAAGATTAAGTGAAGCAATATATGTGAAGTGGCTAGTACATTTCAAGCACTCAATAAATATTAAATGTCAGTATATTTAATTTCTACAGGTACAAAATAATTCAGCAAATGAATCAGTAAAAATTAACTTTTCTACAGTTTTAAATATAAAGTGTTAGTCACATTTTGATAAGTAGAATAAAACCATTAGGCAAAATTAAAGATACAGATAATTGTTATTCAGTACCATTGAAACTCCATATGTAATAAACTTCAACCTTTTATTGGCTGATGGCATACTTGAGTAAGAAACATGGTATTTGTTGTAGAACTCTCTTGAGTGCAGAGAACTCTCTTGATGGTTGCAGGCTACCAGGGTACATATACGTCACTATTAGATAGTATATGAAGTGAAAAACATAAGATGTTCAATGACACAGCTGCATGTTCTCCAACATTTGTTATAATCTTTTAAACATTTTGATCAAAATATTTAGTAAAGTACAAGAAATTTGAATGGATAGGGAAAAGTGCGTATAGGTTACCTAACAGACACCAAAAATAGTTAAATAGAAGTGATAGTGTACTTGTGATCTGTGGAAAAGTAGGGAGACTTATTGACATAATCTTTTACATATTTTATGAATAACTAGGAAAACTCAATCAAAGTCTGCAAACAAAAGTAACAATAAAAAGATGAACACATTACTCATCCTGATTTATTCATCACATAGTGTATTCATGTCTTGGAATACTGCAATGTACTCCATTAATATCTATAATTATTTTATATTAATCAAAAAGTTTAAAGATATTTAAAGAGATGAAAAGACACTGTATAAATTTATCAAATTATTGCATTATACTCCATAAATTTGAACAATTAAAGTAATTAATAAGTGAAGAAAAATAATCCCAGTATCATCTCCTGCTTCTTATGTGCATGGAAGAAAAATCTGGATGAAACTGAAAGTTGATGTATAAACTGAATTTTTTCTGTCCTTAATAGCATATTGTTCTCCTACTCATTGATTCAACAAATGTATCTGAAACACTTATAATATGCAAATTCAATGCTAATTAGTAATCACAAAGTTAATATGAGAGCTTATATTGATGCATGCATTCACAAACAAGTATCTATACTCATAATCAACTGGAAAACAAATACTGAAAAAAATGAATAAAGTCAAGTGGATGTTGACAGGTAGATGTGATAAAGAAGGATATTGTGGACAAAAAAGAATAGCAGGCTGAAATGTCAATAGAGTAAGAACATGAGATCTGGTACACTTCCTTTATTTGTCCTACAAAATTCTGCCATTTTATTAAGGCCTAGAAGAAATTATAGGCTGAATAGTAATCCCCATAATTAGTACTCCTTGATTATACCCTTCACCTTTGCCTTAAGAACTGTGGAGGTTTTTCAGATGAGGAGAAAAAAAAAAGTCTCAGTAAAGTTAACACCTAGGATCTCATGTCACTAAAGCAGTTTGTTTCTAAAATATAAGAAGTACAGAAATTTTCGAACTTGCCTGGACTGGATGTCCATGCTGAGCAGACCCACCTTGGGACTTCTTGTCCTTTAGTGGGAGGGATGGGGGGATGGAGAGGGGGAAGGATCAAGGCTGACTGGAAGGGACTGGGAAGAGAGAGGTGGGGGTAACAGAGGGATACATGGGTATAAAAGACAACATTCTATAAAAAAAATAATAAAATGAAGAAAAAAGATGATACAGTGTGGGAGATTATGTTGTTACATTGTAAATAATTGTCCCACCCACTGGTTTAATAAAAAGCGCTGATTGGCCAAAGGCAGGCGAAGTGTGGACGAGGCTACCAGACTAAGAAAAACTCTGAGAACAGGAAGCACTGAGCAGAACGCCAGAGAGAAGCCGGAAGAAGCAGAGGACAACCATGCTGCTATGAAAAAAGGTACTGAGCCCCATGGCTGAACAGGATAAGAATCATGGGTTAGATGAAGGGTAGAGAGCTAGCAAATTATATGCCTGGGCCCAAGGCCCATCAGTCTAAAACAATTGTAAACATCTGTGTGTCTCTGCAGGTCTGCAGTCTGCAGGTCTGCGGGTCTGCGGGTCTGTGGGCCTAAACCTTGAGGCTAGGCCTGAAAGTCCAGGTCAGAAGCCTCCTACTACAGTACAGCAAACTTATCTTCATTCTCTAATGATGTTATTAATCCTTGCTTTTTAAATATTATTTATTTATATTTATTTTTAAGGAGGATATCTATCCTGGACAACTGTGACTGAAATGATTTTATAAATTATGGATTTTTTAAAATAAATATATTACGCTGTCCATGAAAAAAATGAAAGTGAGCTCTGAAACTTCAGGTTCAATGACGATGTGCGATAACACAGACATGTAGAATCATTGAATAAATGCAAAACTTAAGTTTGGGGAGAATGAGATAATATGGTTATTTTGTTTTAATACCAATGCAACATCAAAGTAGAGTAGGTCCATGTAAAATATTATATCTGAAAAGACATGGGATTTAAACAAGATTTCAGTTAGATATTCAAAGAAAGAGATTCATATGACAGCTTTGAATTTAAAAAGGAACATTTTTCTAATAGAAGAAATCTAAGAAATAACATAATGTGAGAGAAAGAAAGAAAATCATAGAAGATGGAGGGAAAAAAGATTTAAAAGAACTTTTGTTAGAGGATTTCAGAAACAAAACAAAGAGAAGAGAGCTAGTAGTGAACTGAGGGAACTGTGGAGATGACTCACTTCATGAGGTGCTTGCTGCACACACGAGAACCAGACTTGGGGTTTTCAGCACCCACATAAAACCCAGATAAGGTTATCGCCTTCTCCAATCCCAGTACTGGGAACAGTAATAGAAAGATCTGTGAGACTAGTGAGCCGGCCAGTCTAGCCAATTAGAGTTTAGAGCCCGTGAGAGAGCCTACCTCAAAACTAAGACAGAAACAACTGAGGAAGACACCCCGCAGTGCCCTCTGATCTCCACAGAAATCATCAAAACTTGTTTCAGAGGAGAAATGAAGTCAATATACCTAAAGAAAAATTTTTCTTACACAACATCATGAAACTGAATCTATTCAAAGTGATGGATCAGCAACTTTAAGAAGAAAGGGTTTATTGGCAGATATTTCGACTGTGATTTACATATTGACATAATTTAAGCAAGATTAACTATGCTGTCTTCCTTATCGCTTTATAACATGCAATTTTTGCATTAAACAGTATTTTAGTCATTTTTTTTTACATCCCAGCTGCAGTTTCCCCTCATTCATCTCCTCCCAGCTTTCCCCACATCTCTTCTGCCTCCTCCTCCTCTACTCATCCTCCATTTCTATTCAGAAAAGGGCAGGTCTCTCATGCATATCAGCAAAACATTGAATATTATTGTTGTATAAATATGAATTTTTTGGGTATATTTCCAAGAGTGGTATTGCTTGATCATGAAGTAGATCGAGTCCCAGTTCTCAAAGAAAACACAATACTAATTTCCAGAGTGGCTGTACAAGTTTACACTCCCACCAGAATGGAGGAGTGCTCCTCTTGCTCCACATCCCCTCAGCGTAGGCTGTCATCTGTGTTTTTGATTTTAGCCATTCTGACAGATGTAAAACAGTATCTCAGAGTTGTTTTTATTTGTATTTCCCTGGTGGGTAAGGATGTTGATCAGTTCTTTAAGTATCTCTCGGGCATTTGGAGTTCTTCTGTTGAGAAATTCCTAGCTATCTCTGTACCCTGATTTCCAATTGTGTTCTTTGTTTTTTGGACTTCTAGTTTCTTGATTTCTCCAAAAATCTTAGAGATCAGTCCTCTGTTCAATGGATGATTATAGAAGATCTCTTCCCATTCTGTAGGTTGTCATTTTTCTTACTGACTGTGTTCTTCGCCTTACAGAAGCTTCTCAGTTTCGGGGAGCGGGGTCCCCACTTATTGATTGTTGTTGCTCTCAGTGTCTGTGCTACTAAAGTTATATTTAAAAAGTGGCCTCCTGTGCCAACACATTCAAGGCTTTTTCCCACTTGCTTTTCTAACATGTTTAGTGTAACTGGGTTTATGTTGAGGTCTTTGACCCCTTGGACTTGAGTTTTGTTCTGGGTGATAGATGTGGATCTATTTGCATTCTTCTATATACTACCATCTAATTATGTCAACACCATTTTCCATTGTATATTTTTGGCTTCTATGTCAAACTTCAGGCATTCATAGGTGTGTAATTTAATGTCACTGTTTTCAGTTTGATTCCATTGATCTACATATCTGTTTTTATGCCAATATAAAGCTGTCTTTATTACTGTAGCTCTACTGTAGGTCTTGAAGTCAGGGATAGTGATGCCTCCCAAAGTTCCTTCACTGTACAGGATTGTCTTAATGATCCTGTTTTATTGTTTGTTTTTCATATGTAGTTGTGTATTGTTTTTTGAGGTCTGTGACAAATTATACTGGGGTTTTGATGAGAATTGCACTGAATCTGTAGATTGTGTTTGGTAAAATTTCCACTTTTACTATGTTGATCCTTCCTATTCAACAGCAAATGAGATCTTTCCATTTTCTGATATCTTCAAAGGACATTTGTTCAGCTCTGTTCATAGGAGCATTATTCATAACAATCAAAACTTGGAAAAAACCTAGAAGCACCTCAACAAAATAATAGATTTTTTTAAAAGTGGCACATTTTCAAAATGGAGTATTATGCAGCAGAAAAAAATACATATTGAAATTTGCAGGCAAATTGACAAAACTATAACAAATCATCCTGAATAGGATAACCCAAAGGGAGAAAGACAAACATAGTATGTACCCACTCATAACTGGTTATTAGATATAGACCAAATGATATGCAGGCTACAATCCACAACCCCAGAAAAGTCAGGTAACAAGGAGAACCCTAATAGAGATATCCATGGATCCCCTTGTAAGGGAAAATAGATGAGATCTCCTGAATAAATTGGGAGTTTGGGAGTGGGGTAAGAGGAGGTGGAAAGTGAGCATAGGGAACAAGATGGTAGAGTTGTGGAGGGACAGAGAGGGAGTAAAACAAAATACATTCACAAAGGGAACCATTTGGGGGTCACCTGGTGCTAGGAAAATTCCCAGAAATCCGCAAACAAGACCCCAGCTAAGACTTCAAGCAATAGTGGAGAGGGTGCATGAAATGGCCTTCTCCTGTAATCAAATTGGTGACCACTCTAATTGTCATCATGGAACTTTCAACCAACAACTGATGGAAGCAGATGCAGAGATCCACAGCTAAGCACTGGGCTGAGCTCCCAGTTCCGTTGAAAAGAGGGAGGAGGGATTATATGAGCAAAAGGGTCAGGATCATGAGAGAGAAACCCACAGAGACAGCTGACCTGAGCAACTTGGAGTTCACTGACTCTGGACTGACAGCTGGGGAACTTGAATGGGACCTAACTATGCCCTCTGAATGTGGATGACAGTTGTATGGCTCGAGCAGTTTGTGAGTCCTCTGGCAGTGGAACTAAAATTTATTTATCTCCGCTTCATGAGCTGGCATTTTGGAACCCACTCCCTACAGAGGAATACCTTGCTCAGCAGGTAGGAGGGGCTTGGTCCTGCCTCAACTTGAGATACCATACTTTGTTGACTCCCCATGGGAGATTTTATTCTCTTTGAGGAGAGGATGGGGGTAGGGTGGGGGCAAGTTGAGGGTGAGTGGGACAAGGGTATGGAGGAGGAACTGTGGTTGGTATGTAAAAAAAATCTTATAAATAAAAAAAATTTTAAAACATAGCAAATCAAGTTGCAGTAAGACTAAGCACATCCCTCACATTAAGGCTGGACAAGGCAAACCCCAAAATCCAAAACACAAGTACCAGCTCATGCTGGAGGAAATGTTGAGCAAGGAGAACATTCCTCTATTGCTGGTGGAAGTGTAACATTCAAATTTTAAGCTTATCATATTTAAGATTTCAAAAATGTTTAAAATTTACACTAATTATCACAGACTAAAGAAAAATGTTATTTTAACTAAATTGTTAGTTAATTGTGATTGTGGGTGAGGTTCACATGCCACAACTTATGTGTGAAAACCAGAGAGCTTACATCTCAAACAAAAAAAGGTTTTACTTTAACAGAAAGTCATTAAAGTATACATCTAGATTTTTAGATGAATTTTCACTGTATCTAACACTGTATATTAACCAACTTCCTAGCTATCTCACTAACAAGACCTCAAGGCCTTTTGTTATGCTGGTCACAGGCTGATTTCATAGATGCAAGGATAGAAAATAAAGGTGTTCTATACCAAGTGATATAGATGACTATCATTCAGTTACTCTGAACAGAGAAGAATGTCTTTGCTTTTTAGTTTAAAGAAGTGCAGTGGGAGGTGATCATTCACATTATAAGAAAGAGCCCACAAGAAGGGATCCAAACTCCTTCACATAGATTTATATGTCAACTACTCTATGAAAACTAATACATTTAACATACTATATTATACCTCCCCAACCTCTGGGAAAACAATAAATGGGTTATTTAAACTGAGCTTGTGCTTAGGGGAATACTTTCTTTAGAAGAACAGCTTTTACTGAGAGAGAGAAAAAAAAAAAAAAGAGGTTAGAACTTCATAGCCCTGAAGTACCTTACTGCCTGCTTCCTAGAGGCATAACATTTCTCTTAATTGATGGATAAAAAGTCCATAAAGAAGAGCCATGTGTAGGGTAGCATGGTCCTGGAAGGAAGTGAAATATGATAGTTATAAAGTTGAGTTTTCTATAGAAGACAGAGTTAACTGAGTTAACTCTGCAGTTCAGAATACTATAAATTATTTTACTTTGTATAAATATCCTTGAATGTTCTGATGTAAAAATGTCCAGGAAATAAGATCTAAACAAAGCAATTTTTCTCCCATTATATCCTAATACAACCTATATATATTTATGGCTTAATAAATTACCAGGCCTTTAGTTGTCTGTAATATTCAAAGAACTTTTTCTCGTTTTCTACAATTAACTTAAAGTTGTACAATGGTCCCAGTTAGTCTTGTTCTTACATGCTTCTTGAATCCCATTATCTCATCTGGTTACTTGACTAAAAAGTAGCAACAGTGTACTAAAACCTCAAACTCTTTGGAAGACTTTTGTCTGTGAATCATTTTTGAAGATTCTGTAGCATCTAGTATTCTCAGCTATTTATCCTTAAAAAGATACATGATTCAAATCTTTACTTCCGTTTCCATTTTCTCCCTATTTTATCTCAAATACGATTTAAATAGAATCCCTACCTTAATTAAATATATCCTATACTTCAGTTCTTAAATTCAGTTATTTACCAAGTTTTCTTAGTGCTTCTATCTTCATCTTTGCTTTCTACAAGGTTGTTCCTAATCAACGCCCTCCTTATCTGATACTTGAAAGGACAGAAGTATTCTGAGTATTCAGGTCTTATTTCCTTTTACATTCACATTCCACAAAACTCTAGATGAATCTGTCTCTTTGTTTGTATCACTCAATTCTCCTTTTAAGAGGAAATAAATCAATCTGTTGATAACATCGTTTATTAAAATGACTTTTCTTGTTAGCCCAAGTCTTCCATAATGAATTCCCACCTCACCCAATATTATCATCCATTCTAATTTGTTTCTAAGTTAACTGGAAGTTTGAATACATGCACAAATCACAGAGTTAAACCAGATTCTTATAAATTCTGGCCTGCAGACCAAATCTGTTCCAATTTAGCACACAACATAAACTGAAAATAAAATGGAAAATATAAGAATATTTTAACATGTTAAAATTATATCAATGCAGTTTTTCACATCCCATAAATAAGATTTATTTGAGTATAGCCATGCTCGCTTGATTATTGACTGTCTATGGCTGACTTCACACCATAATGACAACTAAAATTATGAGGTCTATTGTTGATTCTCTGCTCTGAGTTTGAACATAGGCACTGCCATCTTTTATCAAAGCAGCCGTAATAATTCATAGGAGACCATACAGCAAAGAATTGTGTCAGAATTATCTTGGAAAGAACAGGCTATGGTTTACCAGTCCATTCCCTCCTGAAATTATAGGAAAGATAACTTGATAACTTACGGGGTAATTTATCTACTGGTGTAACTTCTCAAATTGAGCTACAGAATTCTTCGGTAGTATAGCTTTTTGCCAGTTGTCCATGCCGTGGGTGCAACACTTGAGTGATGGTAAGTTGGCTCAGGCACTTGTAGATGAGGAGCCTGCCTTTAAGTCACCTGTGCATGCCCCTGTGAGTAACTTCAGCCAAGTTGTTGAGCAGAAACCTTGCATCTGTCTGTTGGTGTCTTGACTATAAGGAAATAGGTATTTATGCATATATCCTTAGAAGAAACAATAGCATCATCTCCAAGAAGCCTACAGTATTAAAGCATCTGTATCTGGCCTTTTACAGAAATATTGTCCTTCCCTGGTTTAAAACTGTAAAAGTAATCAGTGGTAGACATTCTCATAAATAGATAGATGGTAGATAGATGACAGATAGATAGATAGATAGATAGATAGATAGATAGATAGATAAAGTTTTATTCTACTTATTCAGAATGAGATACTATTCACATTATTTTACTATATTACTAATTTAAACTTAACACTGTTTTATTAAACTTAGAAAAATACATTTTAAAAACTTGTTAATGCCTTGGGTTTGGTGGAAAATAACAAGGAGCTGAGAATAGATAAAATGAGGATGTATAACCCAAGAACAAAAGAGAATTTAGCAAAAAAAGAAGGTGATAAGGGTCGTGAGGAATCACTTTTACAGATATAGATGGAGGAAAACAGAGTCCAACACCGTGTAGAAGTGTGGAGTAACCATTCCCACGCCTCATCATTTTCTGCTTGCTGTCTTTTTCTCATTAAAAAGAAACAAAAATACTAATTATTGACTCTTACCTGTATAGTTCAATTACAGTATCAGCCAATCTTCATACCACCCCTAATTGAAGCAATTAAATTCTCCTTAGTTACAGTTGAGAAAAGACCAAAAGAAATGTGAACAGGAGAGATCTACCATTGTAACAGGCATGATGCTGGAGCCCATCATGTGAAGACAATGCTGCCTTTCATTGCTTTCACTCATGTGCACTACATTCAAGAGAATGTCTTTGAGGCTGAAGAAAATCGTGTGCTTTAAAAATGACTGTGTTTTACTGTCAAATCAGAATGCTGCACACCTCTTAAAGGCCTCAAAACCTTCTTATAAATGTAGGTATTGATTTATGCAGAGCATTCTTTTGTCAGAAAGAATAACAGAGAGACCCCAATTGGCATGGGAAAACATATTACAAGGTTTCAAGCCTGCATACTGCGATTAAGCAGCACTGTCAAAGTGAACATTGGCAACCTCTTACTAGGTCAGTCCTTCTTCCATCACCATGCCACTATAGTGAAGGCACATCCTCATTTCTATCATACACAACTGTTGTATAGACATGTCTGAGGAAATGCCCCCAACTTCCAGCATGAAGCAAACAGGATATCAAGGATATGAACACAATGTTACAGTTCTTCAACCATTCTTTGCTAAACAAAATTCTTTTCAGCATCTCAATGTATGAGATGCATTATCACATGAATGTAACCCATTCCCAAAATAAAATGAAATACTCTTGCTTTGCTTTAGTTAGGGCTTCTATTGCTATGAAGAGACACCATGACCATGGCAATTCTTATAAAAAAAAAAAAAGCCATTTAATTTGGGTGGCTTACATTCTTAGAGGTTCAGTCCATTGTCATCATGGTGTAACATAGTAGTGTGCAGGCAGACCTGGTGCTAGAGCAGGAGTTGAGAGTCCTTACATCTTGCATAGGCAACAGGAAGTGTTTCAGACACTGAGTGTATCTTGAGATTATATAATCTCTAAATCTTGCACTATGACACACTTCCCCCTATAAGGCCATACCTACTCCAACAATGCCATACCTCCCAATTGTGTTGCTTCACTGATGTACATTTTCTTTCAATATACCACAATTTTTTTATGACAACAGTTTGAATATGTGATAAGCAATTAAAATATATTTTTTTTTTCTGAAAGAACAGTGTGTCATAGAACAAACATAGGGGTGCATGGATGTGTGTGACTACATATAGTCAAAGAGGTAAGATGTATTTTTATAGTCACAAAGATTCTGGGGAGACTTATTAACCTCCCATGAAATAGAGACAATCCCTATGATCATCTCCCTGCTCTAAGCATAGAAGACAGCTCTAGACTGAGATAGTATCCCTCCCTGGGCAATGCTCCCATCAAGCTTTGCTCATCCACAGATATTGGTACTGTTAACATAATAGGCTTGTTACAGTTAGTGGGATGTGGATTGTACCTAATGAACAAACAGCCTGGAGTAACCATGGTTCATGTAGTCCCCAAGCACCAATGAATGCAGAGATTGGGCTATCTCTTCAACCTTATTACTGTCTTTAAGTCGATTTCAAGATATAAGGCCTGTGAAATGAAGAGAAGGAACTTCACTGCTGCTGGCATCACATTTGTCAGTGACCTGCTGTGGATATATTATCCACAGATACACTGCCTTTCTCAGGAGGAACACACTTCAAAAGACAAATGCTAAAATTACATTGTAATATTTAGACACTCCTTTTATGGAGGTCAGTGTAAGGACAGCAAGTAATTATACCATAACACAGGGCTCTTAATTACAGAGGTGCATATTATCTCCTCTCAATGGGGTCATTTTATATTACAGCAATTCCTCTTCTCTAAGAAACACTTCCCCTTGCATCAGAATTCTAAAACCTGAAATCATATGTAAATGCATCCATTTAAGAAGGTGATGCCCTCCCTTAAATGTTGCTTGTAACTCTAAGATACAATGAAAACATGAGGCTCCTTTTAAATGAAAGAAGTAGGTTGATTTTACTATGGTATTGCAAAGAAATAGTAAGTACAGTAACAACAACAGTAATTCCTTTCTTTATTTTTCACTGCTATTAACATGGAGCATGTTCACTCAGGTCATTTAAAATACTGACCACACAGTCTGACAAATGATTACATTCACAATGGCAGCAATCTAACATTGCATTTATCTTAATGCCATACCTATAACCCTGTGACTTAGTGAGCACTTAAGATCCCTAACCTTAAATTTAGATTAGTAGGATGTTTTCATTACATGTAGGCTCTATTGTGATCCTATAACCTTAATTTCAAAGCTCATTGTCCTCTGTTTTAGCAGTGATGAGCTGACATGTGGGAAGCACTCATGAAAACACAATTGTGTTCTTGATATGAAACAATGCATGAAAAATACTTGGGCTGTGTTACCAACTATAGAAAGGATGCTGACAAAGATTTATATTACAATTCCTTATTAAAATATTAAAATGACAGGTCTGTGTGGTTCCCGCAGGCACACAAAGTTTAACTCTCTCTCTCTCTCTCTCTCTCTCTCTCTCTCTCTCTCTCTCTCTCTCTCTCTCTCTCTCTCTCTCTCTCTCTCTCTCTGTGTGTGTTATGAAATAGGGCCACAGAACTGAGTTATAGATTGTACCTCTTTTTTTGCTTATCAGAATATTTTTTTCCCATAGCCCCACAATTCTTTAACATGAACATCTGCAGTACTCACCAGGAATGCAAATTACCCTGACTGTCAGTCTTGATAGTCAAAAATTGTTAATCATTAAAAGCATCATGGTACATTTACCAGTCTCTAATGTATTGTTTTTCTGTCTCTCACACAGTGTGGAGAAATTTGTAAACCAGCTTGCCTAAAAGATCCCTGACAATATAGCAATCAAAATGGCTGCTTACAGAAAACTAGAAACAACCTTGCCTGCACTTAAAATTAAATGGTCAAAATTGAAAGTGCCATATGTGCATTCAGTAATAAGTGGAGTATCCTCCCTTTACTCAGCCTCCATTTTATTTAATAAACAACAATAATCTGTACTTTATAGAAAATCAATCTGAAAGTACTTTCCAAAATGTACTTCCATAGACCTCTAGATGGCGAACTTTAGCAAATTTTAGGGCTGGCCTGAATTCTCAGTTTCTTACGGATGCTGCTTAATCCACCTAGTGAAATGATTTCCAGTTTAATAAGCTACTCAATTGTATCTGTGCGTTTCTAGAACAATGCATGAAAAAAGTGAATTGTATTTTTTCTAAAATTTAATCTTTTTCTTTGTGTTTGTCTAATTGTGCCAAGATGGGGCTCCAGTGTCCTCCATCACGGCCTCATTGGTATACTTGCTGGCCTGGAAAAGTTTGACATAAAAAGTGATTGCAGCTGACTTCTTCAAATCAGCTCTTCCCTTTAATTATAAAGATTAGTTCCAGCTTTTGTTAAAGGATTTAAGGGATCTCCAAGGAATTATATAAAAATCCTTTGAGACATTTAAAGAAGTAGGGCTATATGTACGTGTGTATTCATGAACATGTGATAAGAATCCTCTCCAAATGCCTTTCACAGATCAATATCCAACATGAACAACCTGCAAAGAACATTTATTTAGAAAAAACATTTTCTTCAGCTCCTATCCAGCTCACATCATTCATGTCCTGTGTCCTACATGTATGGTATCTTTATCAATAGAAGATCCCTTACTTGGACTACTCAGTTCATTAGAAACTAAGTGCCTTGTGTCCACAGTATTTTATTAGTATATGGTTCTTGTCAGAAGCACTCACAGACCTAGTAGCTTAACTTCCTTTAAGGTGTGTGTGTGTGTGTGTGTGTGTGTGTGTGTGTGTGTGTGTGTGTGAGAGAGAGAGAGAGAGAGAGAGAGAGAGAGAGAGAGAGAGAGAGAGAGAGAGAGAGAGAGAGAGAGTGTTGCATAAAATCTTGGGTAAATATAAAATAATCTGGCTCCTTAAGGCTTTGTCAAGTAAGTATTGTCATTTGTCTCTTGCCCCTTCTGTCTATATTTATCTTCTTCCCTCTTCGCCAGTTTGAACCCATTCCTGCTTCCTCCATTTCCCACTCCATACCATTTGTATTCTGCTATTGTCCTCTCAAGCTCCACCCCTGACCCCACCTCCATCATCTTGGTCTCTTTATTCTTTTCTCTTTTCTGTGGTGAGTCCACGACCCCACCTCTACCACCTTGTTTCTGTGGTTAGGCCAGGCTGTATACTCACATCTTAGGATATGAAGTTAGGCCCTGAAAACGAGGAACAATATGTGGCATTTGTCTCTGTGGGTTTATCCTCCATGGTACCAGAAAATATTATTCAGGTTGCCAAGGGTGGGAAGTAATTAAACAGTCCCACACAGCTGTAACAATGAATACCAGCAATGACTAGAATGGTGAGCTATCCTATCCACAAAAGTACAATAAGTGAAACTCACATCTGGGGAGTATCACTCACCAAGAATAAAGTCAGGTCTGTCATTGAAAACCCTAGCCAGCTTCCCAGGTTTACTAAAGTCATAGAGGTTAGAAAAGGGTCTAAGGTATTGAACTCAAAATAGTAAAGCATCCGCTGAGCCATCCTACCATCCTCCATATGTGTTTATATGATTTTTACATGTTTAATTCCACAGTAATAACTATCCCTTAAGCTGAAATAAATTAATTTCCTTTTAGTATATTATATAAGTAAGTATTATTTAATTTGAAAGGTCCATTTTGTCTACATATTAACAATAATGTCAAAATAAGGAAAGTAGGTATAGGTAACATAAAGATATTAAGTTTTCAATGAATGCTTGAACAATAACCTAAAGCTAGCACTGGGCTTTAGAATATCTATTACTTTGTATATTAAGTACAATATAATCCTATTTTTTTCTCCCCAACACATTTTAGTTATGAGAATAATATTTATGGGATGAATACGGATCACAATTGGGTGTATTACACAATTTTTACAAGCCCCCAACTAATATTTCAACATAATTCTTTATAATTTTCAACTTCAGATCACTAGGGAAGACACTATGGTCTTTACTCTTAGTTGTCAGCTTGCTGTCTGTCATCAAGTAGATGTGCCTAATAAAGGATCTGTAAAGGAATTACAGAAAAATTTGACTGAGAGAGGAAGACGATCCCCAGAGTTAGGTAAGGTCAGTTGGAGACCAGATCTACAGGTCTTAGGAAATGCTGTTTGCCTGTTTACCTCTGCCATTTGCCTCCTCCTGATCAGTTGCTCTTCTCATCACTGCAGCTTCAGTTTTTAATACTTATGAGGTCTGGGAAAGCATAAAGGTGTAAAGAGGAGAGAAGGAAAGGCAGTATGGGAGAAGTGAGGAACTTATAAATATCTCAGTGGTGAATCAAGTTCCCAGAGAACTGTATCCCTATTCCTCAGCTTCATTTTGGTTTGAGTTTAGTGTTGGGTCTTGAACTCTCCCACTGAGCTTCAGGTTTTTTATTTGTTAATTTTTGTTTTTGTTTTCTTAAGCTGAGCATTGTAGGCGGAGTGTACTCGGAAGGCACCAATACAGGATAGATATTTATTAAAATATAAACCAACACTCATGGTACAGGTAACAGTTTATAGTAGCACCTGAACAGGGACTGGAGTCTGGAACGGTGGAAGAGTGATGGATGGATGATGGATTCCGATCCTGTCTCCCCAACAGCCAGGAACCAGGAAGAGAGGCCCCTCATGTTCCAGCAGCCCCTTATCAATCGGGTTTCCACACCCCCCTTCAGGGGCCCGGGGCTCTGGACCTTATCAGCTGACACCTGAGTCCCGCCACAGAGCATTCATTCCTTTCCATTTGTAAGACATCCTCAAATCAATTAAGTTGCCAGCTTACTTAAGCTTATTTAAAGCATTCTAAAAACAAAATTGTTTAAAGCATTCTAAAACCCAAATCAAGAGACTCTTAACTAATAATCCTTATTCTTGTCACTATATGTTGGAAAGAGTCATTTTGGAATTAAAGTGTTATTTTTAAATCATTATTTATTCAAATATTAACAGTATATGCATAACACTTAAAATATGTCAAAAGGGTGATGTGTATTATAAGTGTGATATATATATATATATATATATATATGTTATATATGTGGTATATATCCAAGTGCAAGAAACTTCAATACAAAAAACTATGAGTATAACGTAAAGGAAACTCAACATGATAAAATTGTCTTTCATTTGCAATTATAAAAATAATCAACTTATTTGAGGAAGTATATCCTCCAAGAACATGCTAACATGAATATCCTTTTTGTTGGTCTTAAAGGATATTGTGTTTAAATTGTGCATATTAAAGTGAAATGAGAGAGAGAGGTGAAGCACTGCCTGTGGCTCAGCTCTGCTCACTCAGCTGGTTGACCTTTCAGAAAATACACAGCTCACTATCACATTCTTTTAAGCAATAAGTTTTCTTTTGTCAACACAAAAACTTGAAAAGTTTCTCTATAAATGCTTTTAAAATGACATCGCAATTTCTCCTAATTTTGTGTAATAAAAAAATGCAGGCAGTTTCCAGTAGGGGCTCCCAGAAGCCTGCAGCATGGGGAATCTGCTTGAGAATTCAGTTTATTGGAGTCCATAGCTGATGAACAGTGGGGAATCTTGAAGGATGGGATAATCCACTTAACAGGAGGGTCTACTCACACCTGAAATCCACCCTGACATTATACTTTACATGAACTACCATTCCCTAACCAGACTGAGTATGATTTTTATTAAAATTCTAAGATGTCTTGAAAAATGTCAGGTCAAGCCTTCTGACTCATGTTTTTTCAGTTAGTCTTTTATTCTTCATGATACCAAAGAATAGAATCACAATTAGAGGAAACTATTTGCAGTTTTCATTCTAGATGTGTTGTATAAAAATATTATCATGATGCTATGCAGAAAAAATTATATGAGTAAACTCAGAATGAATTTCCACCAGATCATGTATCCAGATGTTTGTGTTTAAAAGTATGCTGTTGACATAGAGTGATTGACAGAGCTTCAGGAGTTTTTAGAACTTAAGATGTATCTTTAAAGAGATTTATCTTTAAAACATATGATTACTGCCTCATGTTCTTTCAGTGGAAAATGTAGACAGTTTTTCCCATTACAACAGAGATGTCTAGAATAATTAACATGACTTATCTGGGATATATTAACAAAGGTATTAACTTTTCTTTTTTCTCTGTTTTTCATTTCTCTCTCATAGGCTATTTCCTGGGTAACAAAAGTCATACAATAAACATTTTAAAAAAGTAAATCTTTAGAGAGAGATACTTAGAGATAAAAGCTGGAATGACACTGTTTGAAAAGTAAAAACTGAAAAAGAAAAATTTTAAAGTCACATCACACATCTTTATCTGAAGTTTTTGGCCTGTTGTTTGTAAGAAAATAGATTGGAAAAATTACCTCATTACCCTAAATTCCAGCTTCCTTATCCATAAGACTATATTTACATAGTACCCAGTATGTGACTGCTTGCTGTCTGATTGCCTTTCCAGAAAACATTCTGCCATGAGTATAGAAGTATCTAGTCACATTCATGGCAGCTACAGAGACACGGTCCAAGTCCTTCTCTAGGGTGTGTAAAGCAGGAGGAAGTCAGAAGCTTTCTAGCTGACTTATGACAGGAAAGCATTTTTCTGTTGACCATAATCATCCATGAACAATGATGGTCAGTAGCAAGAAAAAAACTGGATAAATATGATTCAAAACAGGCATGTGGTTTGAACATCTGAGTCATTACATATTTAGTTCTTCTCTGCTACATGAAACTTGGACACTCAACTTTCCCACTAGAATAACTACCCATGCTAGTCCCTTTTTACCTCACTTTTGAATCTAGTATTGGCTACTTACCAAAAAGACAATTCCTAATAAGATTATTTAGTCTTATATAATTGTTACCAATAAAGTATTGAATGTGGTGGATCTTAGAAACTTTATATCATTATCCAACCATAAGACACTGTACAGTGACTCCAAATAGAAGATAGTTTATAACTTAATCATGATTATTATCTGCAACTACATTCAAATGGTTGTGGAGCACAATGTAAAAGAAGGACTTATTATATTCTAGGTAGTTTTACATGTCAGTATCAGAGCAAAGGTTCCATGGAACTCAAAGGAAGGAGATTTCAGCTCAGTGTGAAAAGAGACATTTAACATTCAACATGACCTAGTTTGTGACTATATTGCTTTCATCTTTATTTTTCTATTTTGTCTTATCACTTTCCATTTTTAAAGATAAAAATCTGGTCATGAATTCACAAATAAATATATCACACAACTAGATTAAGCTACAGTTCAAGTACATACTTCTCGAGTACCTAACTCTATACATAGAAATGAACTGCTATATAGGTAGCATGGCCTTTCTGAAACAATAAAATATCACTTAGAGTTTTATATTTTTGCAATCAATTTCATTTTTAAGTACTGATTTACACACAAAAAATCATTATACATTTGAAGCTAGAAAAACAAAATAGCTTTGTGAATATGGTCCTTGCAGATAATGTATACAAGTATGTATCTGAATAGTTGTATATATGAATATAGTGTAACATTTATAAATTAACTAAGAAAGGGTAATAGTAGGTGGTGAGGAAGAGAAGATTGCAGGAAAAATAGCCCATGAAAAGGAGTATAAGGCTAATTGGTTTTCTATTCTTTCATTTTTTTTTTTAAAAAAAGGTATCTTTTAAAATTCTTCTATCACATTGTAATATGAAGTTTCTGGCCCAGACAAGCTCTGAGATCCAGACCATCAGTCCCAAATAATTACACAAAGTATTTTATTAATTAAATGCTGTTTGATCTATGGCTCGGGCATATTGCTTCCTAGTTCTTACAACTTAATCCATTTCTATTCATCTATGTCTTACCACATGGCTCATGGCTTAACTGTATTCCATTATGTCTTATTTCCTGGTTGGTTGGATAGTATCTCTCAGTGTCTCTGCCCTCCTTCCCCTTTATCGATGCTTGAATTTCCTGCCAGACTATAAACTGGCCTGCCTTAAGCCAATACAGTTCCTTTATTACCCAATGATAATTCACAGTTTACAGAGACATCCCATATCATTTCCCCTTTTTGTCTAATTCAAAAGGGAGATTCCAATTTCAGCATAGCAAAATTACATACAACAAAACACCCATCAAGCAAGAATTACAGTTACAATATCTAATGTGTTTGTATTTAGCAAAATAAAGAAAATTTTCTATCTTTTCCTTGTGAATTCAAAGTCTTAGATTTAATTTACCTTTTATTATGACTAAAGAAAATTATAATTATGACTCTTTAATCTTCAACTGCATCAAAGACCATATAAGGATATAATATTACCTGAGTAATCAGGAAGTACATTGCAAGCAGCCTCCAAATGAAAAAGACATCTGGCTACCTAAACAGTTACCTAAAGTTCTTCGATAGTGTATCAGGATGGCTGAGTGGTCTAAGGCACCAAACTCACATGTTTCATTTCTTCTGTAAAGGCTTCTAGTCTCTGAATGAAGGAAGGTATTTGAATCACATTTCTGACATCAAATGGCTCTCTGACATGGGTCACTTACATCGACATAAAGCCTGATAATGCTTTAAAAGGTCTCTAGAGCATAGAAACAGAGCCAAAAACAGCTTTTGATTTGTGTCTCTCAAGAGAGCCATGGTACAGAGATGCCCTGGTATGATGTGCAAGCTGATATACAAAATGTTGGACTTTCAGCTACAGCTTAAACTGCAACAAGGCCAGTTCTCAGAGTCTCACAAGACCCTTCATAGAAGCACAAGTTGCATACAATGGATTTAAGGTTCTGCTCTTACAGGCAAAAAGGGAACAAAGTCAAAGATGGCTATTGGGTAGCATCAATTTCTGGGAGGGCTGTTTGCTGGCAGCAAGCAGAGGCATAGCTCCTTTAAGTGATGCTTCCTGACTGAGCATTAAGCAGCAAAACCTATGTGGCATTTTAAAAAGGTCTTGCTCCCAAATATTTAAATGGAGTTCATGAGCAGTAGGCCACCGTGATCAACTTGTTGGCAGTACAGACCCTAAAATTTCTCAGAGTTGCCTGTAACTCTGCCATGAAGGTAAGCTCTCACACACTAAGGAGCTGTATGGAGTCAGCTACCATATCCCAGCCTTTAATCCTAACCACACTTTGGCAGATTAAAGGTGTGGTTCCAAAAGGGAAAAAAGATCAGAGATAAGATATATACAGTAAAGGCATATTTAAAAGAAATAAAAATCTCTAAGTATTTACAGTGTATTTAAAAATATACATAGGCTTGAGACAGAAAAGAAAAAAGAAAAAGGATAAAGAAAGTCATTTAAAAAAGAAATATATATACATATATATGCCACATAAAATGAAAAATATACAGAGTCTAGATTATGCCTATTATTGTGTTTTATTTTAATTTTTAATTGTTAGTGAGCTAACTGCAGAAAGACATTTAATTGTAAGAGCTGTTAGTTAAACCAACATATTTTAAAGGTATCTTGACTTTGAAATTTGGTTCTAAGGATATGTTGCTTCATAAAAGAGGTTCTGCTTTTATTTCTACAGAAGATGAGAACCATTATATTGCTTTCAGGCTAATGAGGTTTGATCAAAGAAGCCCCCCTGAAAAATCTCTGATGGAAAGAGATAGTCACATGAGCTTCAAGGCTGCTAACTAATATGATCCAGGATCAGGATCCCCATAAGATTACCAGTTCCACAAATCATCAGGAAGTAGTTAATAAAAATCTGTGCACAAATTTTTAAAATATTACTTATAAATGTTTGTCTTTATTATAAATGGTTAATGTCATAGTCAATCTCTTTCTAAGGAAAAGGGGGAATATGATATAGAAATTATTTTTTAAAAAGATAGATTATTGAGTCTATTTTGATCCCAAAACATCTATTAATCTCAAAATACTTTACATTGGTATGGATTTTGAATTATCGATACAAATTCAAGGTTAATTTTGTTATGCTGTGTGTATATTTCTATTCTTGTTTAAGATGTTATATTTATGTAACTCATTTAACATTGTAATGTATAATTAAAAGTGCAGATTAATAATTAATTATTTATTATAATCAAACTTATAATCATGTTAGTATTTTTAGAGATACAAAAATATATTTCAATTAAATAGATAATCTTCAAATATTTCAAAGACATATACAATATTACATTTAAAGTATTTTAAGAACTTAGACTTTTCTGGACAATGAGACATATCTGTTCTTGGCAGCAACAATATACTTCAAGAGGATAATGGGCACTGAGGAAACTCCACACAGAATTTACTTTGTTTTTGGCAAAGGCTGGCCGCTGGGCAAGGGACTGTTCTTGCTTTAACTGCTTGACAGTATGCTGTATAAATTGGACATGAGGAGGACCCATAAGAAAGTGATCACTGAACTTTGCCAGAACAAACCAAGATGGTCTTTCAGGTCCCTGCTTTGCAGAGAAAACTGACAGACATTCTTTGGGACATAGGGAGAAGTGACTGACAAACTATGCCAGAATGGGCAGAACATTTCTTCAAATTTTCTGCTTCAAAGAGAGGTATGCCAGAGACTCTTGAGCCTATCAACTAAAAATGTATGCTCCATTATTACAAAGGAACTTTGGGTGGCTATCCAGGTGGCCAGACATCTCTGTCACTTCTAGAATTTTGAGGTTGTTTGCAATGCACTTCATGCTTACTCAGTTAATATTATAACCTTCTGTGATCTTTGGTGAGGTTAAAGATTAGATAGTTATAATTATAGTTTTCATTTGTCATGATAAAAGGTAAATTAGATTTGAAATTTTGGACTCACAAGGATAAGATAGACAATAAAAAATTTTTATAATTTTGCTAAATACAAATAGGCCAAGTATTGTAACTGTAATTTTCTCTTGATAGCTGTTTTGTTATATGTAATTTTACTATGTTTTTGATTAGACAGAAAAAAGCAAGTGATGTGGGATGTTTTTCTGTACACTGTGAATTAGCATTGGATAATAAAGGAACTATTTTGGTCTATGGCAAAACATCTTAGAAGCAAGTGGGAAATGCAAACATAGATAAAAAGGAAGGAGGAAGGAGTCAGAGAGAAATACAGCAGGATTCTGCTGAGAGAGCAAGATGTAAAAGCACAAGTAAAACTATGAGTCACTTGAAAGATATAGATTAATAGAAATGGGTTAAGATGCAAAATCTAGCTGATAATGAGCCTAAACCATAAGCCAAACAGTTTGTAATTAATATAAAACTGTGTGTGATTATTTAGGGCTGCTGGTTTAAACCTCAGAGCTAGGCTGGGCCAGAAATTTTTTTACTACACACATTCATTTAATAGATATACTGGGGAAGGCCACTTGAATTATAACTCTCTCAGTATGTGTAAAATCCCACAGAATTTGTTTAAGATCCATTGGTAGTTGCAAAAATCTGGAAGGTGTTCTGGACCAGTTAAAGGATCAAAATGACCTTTGCTGAGGAGCTGGGGATGAAGTTTCTCTTCTATCTGTTGAAGCAATTTGCCCTTACATTCTGCTGACAGCTTTTGTGTGACCATAGATGAAACTGTTTTTGATGAACCAGTAAAATCCCTAAATTAAAACAAATTAAATGTACCATAGACACAAACTTTGTTGATATACATCTGTGTACCTGAAGGACTTGCTTAGGCAAGAACATCCTAAACACGGCTTGAGACAGGAAAATAAAGCAAACATTAAAAAGTGTAACAACAAATTCCATGGTGACCATGCACTATGCATCCCTGAGAATAGACCAAAAAGATTAAAGTGACTCATCTTGAGGTGAAATTACATAACATATGTACTGTGTCTTCTGAACTGTTCTCCTGTTCTTCTTATGGAATCCCTCCCTGTCTTTTCTTCAAAAGAAAAATAAACAGAAAATACTTAGCTTTGCTTAATCCTCGTAAGTAAATATCCTGACTAGTTCTTAAAAGATAGTATTTTGTATTTTCTTCTGGAAGTTCTATATTTTTGTTTAATTCTAAAATATCTGCATTTGAGGAATAGATGCCTGTGTAAAACTGAACTCTCATAGCAAATGGCTTTAAGAAAAATCATAACAAAATAAAAAATAAACTACTATAGTAGACATGTATATCATATTCCATTCACCTATATATATTTTTAAAACCTGTCTTCTTTAATTACATAATTTATTTTCTTACTCTAGTTGTCACTTTTCAAAGTAAGAACTTACTATACTTTTTTTAACCCTCAGTTTTATATTATTGTCACATTTGCTATAGAAATGAAACTGATTTTTAAAATAAGAGCTAGAGAGCTAGGTAAAGTGTAAATGTGCTTTCTGGTAAACCTGCCAACCTAAAATCTATTCCTGGAACCCACTTAAAGTAGAAGGAGAAAACTAATGCCCACACAACCAGAATGGCATGTTTACCGTTCCTAATACACAATAGTCAATATGTAGATGATTGATCAGTGTTACATAGATAGATAGGTTGTTAGATAGATAGATAGATAGATAGATAGATAGATAGATAGATAGATAGATAGATAATTTAAAATAGTATCAAGAATAAACTCCAGGAAAATGTTTCTTCAATTCTGCTTTATTAATGAAGTGATGAAACTTAAATGTGAATTCTGAATTACTCTGATTCCTCTACTAAATTTTAATACAATTTTCTATCAATGAACTCTCTTATCCCACAGACTGCCATTTTGAACAGACTTGGAAAGACAGTAAGATACATCAGGAATGTTGAGACATTTGGCATCAGTTATTGTATAACTGACCAATCAACTCACCTCATGCTAATGCATTAGTGTGAAGAATGGAGAGAAAAGACAGACGGTTTCCAAAGAGAATGTGTGAGAACCATAATTTGTGTAGTTTTCAGAGAACAATTCTTATAAAGCAGGAATAAAAGATCATGAGCTGAGAGTTATTTCTTATCCTACAAACCTGTGCACCCTCATCATGATGAAATACAACCTGTCTTGGTTAGTAGTCAACTGGTAAAATAAAATATCAAAACAGAACTAAGTAATCCAAGAGGCATTTGCAAATAGAATTCTTGGATTACTTATATCAAAGTTATACAAAAGAAGCTTGGGGTTGAAGGTCGTTCCATATTGTTAATACCTAACAATGCCTACATCTGGCATGAATCTGCATTATGATCATGTCTTGGAATCAATTAGAGTAGTTACAAATGAATGGAGCACAGAGGAACATTGGTGGTCAATTGACTGAAACAACCAAGCAATCCTTAAAGCAATAAGTACATAGAAAACTGAGGTTTGTGTGGTTTGTTGATGCTTTATCCTTAGTCACACTACTTATAAAGTTCAGAAAATATTAAAGGAGAAGGTTCAGAGGGGTATGAATTGTGGGGACGACACTTTGTAAACAGAAACACACTAAAAGATACTGCCTTCCTATCACCATCTCAAAAAGCTTCTTAGAAACAAAAATAATTGATCAAAAGCAGCCAGCTTGAATGTTGCAAGAACCTGCAAGCTAAATGTGAACCTGGATCCCTAATTCAAGTTCATAAAAAAATGTTACTAAACTTTCAATTATCATTCTGCTATACTCTGAAAATACATCTGGTAACCTTAATCATTAGTACTTCATTCAGCAGTCTCTTCTACGATATCTTGGAGGTCAAAGGGCATGGACTGGCTGGTATAATAGCAGAGGAAAGGATGAGACTATTGAGGTCCATCATATTCCAGGCATAATATTTCAATTATTCACCAACATGTATGGTTTCCTGGTAGATAGGCTTTTTTCTGGAAAGAATAAACAACATCTATCTCTCCTGGTCTTTAAGGGAGCAGATGAGTAGCTAATAATAGAAGGCTAGAGTGAACACTCAAAGTGCACATGTTTTTAAAGGAGCTACACATTTCTACCAAAAATAAATTACTTGAGAAGCAGACCTATAAAGAGGCCACTCTCTAATCATAATATAATGCACTAGGCAAATAAGCAAGATGTATTTTAAAGAACCCAAACAGCTTAGTTTCCTCCTGCTGGGCGAACTTCTAACAGCATTGTATTTGTGCACACCTTCCTATGAATGGAAGAGAACAAAGGGAAAGAACAAACGAGATATAAAACAGAAAACAAAAATGCTCTAGGGTTGTTCTGAACTCCAGCAGCTCAGCCTAGATGAAGAATGCTTCATCCGCACAGTGGGTTGTTCACAGGCACACAAGTCTATGCCCTAGAAAATGCCTCTGAAGTACATTGCTAATCAGACTAAACAAAGAATTTTAAACAACAAATGAATTTTAAAAAAAGAAAGAAAGAAAAAGTAGCATGTCTTGTGGAAAGACTATTACATCATCTCACCTATTCAAGAATCTGTATGCTGGCACCATGTAACTGTCTGGAGATTTTTCTCCAGGCAAAACAAGACTGGAATTATTTATGTTTTCATTGTGTCACATTACATGAAGCTACAACGCATAATAATTGGAAAAAAAAGAAGCCTCAGGTGACACAGATGGCAGCACCAATTGTTTGGGGGGGTTGGGGAGATACTGATCACAAGCTTTGCATTAAAACTACTCTGACAAATGAAATCATCATAGGGAGAAAATAGAACTGTGATTGAATAACAATTCTGGGTTCACGTCACCTTCCTCCATGTCCAGATTCATCTCTGTCATTAAAGTAGTTTCAGAGTAAAATAAGGATACTCTTTCTTGTTTCACAGGAGTAGAGATTAAACACTGTAAGAGAAGTAAGGAAAATTCCTAAACAGTTATGAAGAACCTGATTTTAAAAATAAAAATAAATATGCTGCCCCTAAGGACTCTTCCTTGCCCATCATACCTGACCATTCTCCATGTTCCTTCTCTCTGCTCTATGGTAATACCAGCAGCAAGATAGTAGTGATTCAGAATGAAGAGGGTGGCTAGTTTAAATATATTTTTCCATTTTCCCAAGGCCTCCATGGAGGTGTCAGTTTATACAAAAATAGCAGATGCATAGAACATTTAAAACAACCTTTTCTGAAATGTTTATAGCTGTGATCTCATGGTGAGGGTGTCATTTGTATAACCTTAGTATTTAAGATGTCTCTGCTGCTCTTTACAAAATGCCCTTTATATTGAACAATGACACTGTTGACAAGGAGAGCACCAAATACAGCTGCCAAGTGTGATGCATAACCCAGAGGCTTTGCAAATTCACCTTGCTGCTACTAGCCAAGACGCAGACATTCTGGTTACTACCAATATCTAACTTTGGCAATTTCCTTGTAAACCTAAAGCAGCCTCCATTATTTTTCTCTGTCTTGGCTTCTAGAGAGCTAAGGAAAAAATTCTCTTTGTGAATCTTTTGTGGTTTTGTTGCCTGCCATTCTCAAACAGGCCCCTTTCTCATTCTATCATAAGCTGCTTGGGCATCTCCCTGTCTTTTCTCTTCTGTGCGTGACTTGCCTTAAGAGGCTCACTTACAGTTGCTAGCTTCCCATGCTGCTTGTCAGGCTGAGCCATAGGATTTCATTTTTACTGAGTATTATTATTCTTGGTGTCCCTTTTGATAAAAATAGAGCTCAGAAATTTCTAGCCGAAAAAAGTAGCATTCATGCAAAGCTTTGTGGGTAATAGGAGAAGGCTCAAATGAGATTAATGAAGTGATCCTGCCAAACAACTCTTCCCGAGTAGTTCCACAATGAAAAGTCAGCATCTGTGACCTGCTTTGTTGCCTCATTTTTCACCATTTTTAAGAAAAATCTTAAAAAGGGGGATCACATTTAATCACTTTTCAAGTATTTAAAAACTATTTTAAGACAAGAAAAATAACTCAATGAATTTACTCCATAGGCCTGATAACCAGATTCTGATTCCTGAATCCCACACTGGAAAGAGAAAATTAACTTCAATTGTTCTGTCTTCCATATGCATGCTATACCATACACCTGAACAGATACATAATACACACATGCTATACTAATACACACAATAAAATGGATCAAAAATCATAAGCAGGATCTCTCTTTTTTTTTTTGCTATTACCATTATTAACAATTATTTTGCAGAATGCTTACAAGCCCTTAGAATATATCTTAAATAGAAAAATTTTACTCCTGAATCCCCAAGGATTATCCTTAACATTGTGAGTGACCATCACAGCATGATTTGGGCACTATTATTTTAGTTCTGCTCCAGAAAAAGATATCCATAAATAATTCTGGTATTCAACTGGGTTCTTATTTCCCTTGAGTTACATTATATGCAGAATATCTTCTGAAATTTGTTTATAATCTTTTGAGCTAGAATAGTTTCACCAGAGGCCAAATTTACATCTTCTAGCATATTCTCCGTTTCTCATGGAAAAGATTACCCTTAAGACTAATCTATAATCTTTCGTATCTAAACACCATTAGTAAAGAGAAATGCCTCTAACACATCTCTTCAATTGTCACACATATGGTCATATCCTCATATACCTAGAGGTCATAACTAATTTTTGTTTATACCCATTAATTCTAGCCTACTAATTACTGAAATTATACCAATACAATACTTTTTCAGATGTTTCTGAAAAGTTTTATGTATGAGGTTCAAGAGGAACACAAAGAAATACAGTCTATAGGAATAATACATGTATTAAAAGTTATTAATATCATAGGCATAGGCAGACATCAGGATGATGAGGTTCTGAAGAGAGTTCAGTCCCTAACAACATGGATTAACAGATAGCATGGTGAGGGTTCTAGTGAGAGTTTACACCAAACAGTATAGTGGGGATAGTTTCTTATAGATCCATAAGTAAGAAGGCTTTGGATTGTTACGGTAATCAGAATCCTCAGTCAAAAAGTTCAGGAGGTATTCCAGGGTAGAAATGTATAGCTCTGAGAATATGAAAGAAAGATGACAAATTCAGTTAGTATATCAACCATTGATACTTAGAAATATGTAGCTACCTATAACTGCCAGTCACCACTTGGTGTCTGCTATAGGATATTGGTACACTGTTTGAAAATATATTTCTATGATTGGTATAATAGATAGCTGAGTAATATTCCATTGTGTATATGTACTCAGTTTCTATATCCATTCTTCAGTGGAGTGGCATCTAGGTTGTTTACAGGTTCTGGCTATTATGAATAGTGCTGCTATGAACATAGTTGAACAAGTCTTTTTGTGGTATGATTGGGCACCCCTTGGGTATATGCCCAAGAGTAGTATCATTGGGTCTTGAGGCAGACTGATTTTCAGTTTTCTGAGAAGTCACCATACAAATTTCCAAAGTGACTGTTCAAGTTTACACTCCCAGAATCAGTTAAAGAGTGTTCCCCTTGCTCCACATTCTCTCCAACATAAGCTGTCATCAGTATTTTTTATCTTAGCCTTTTAATAGGTGTGAAATGGTATCTTATTACCTCTGGGTGGAACACACTGCACAACCTTGTTGCAGGGGAGAGGGGCCCGGACCTGTTTTAACTAAATGTAGCACCTTCTGGTGACTCCCCATGGAAGGCTTCCCCTTTTAGGAGAAGGGAATAAGGGGTGGGCCAGGAGAAGAGGTAGAAGGAGAGATGATGGGGGAACTGTAACTGGTATGTAAAATTAATTTTAACAACATCTTAAAGAAAAAAGAAAGCTGAATGGCTAGCCAAACATAGAAGAAGCAGGACATGAAGGAAGAGAGGTAACAACCACGCCCAATGGCGGAATGCAGAATAATAGAGAGGGTTTATTTTTAAGTTATAAAAACTATCTAGGAACAAGCTCAAACTAGAGGCCAAGCTTTCATAATTAATATCAAGTCTTCATGTCATTATTTGAAAGCTGACTGGAAGGACAGAGAAAGAACAGAACATGGGGCACCAGTTGAAGATTTGTCTAATATTCTCTTATCATTAAAGACCTAAATACCAGGGTAAAAACCTAATTGATCAAAGAAATGACAGTAACCAATGACCTCCTTTCTCTCCTTTTCAGCTACAAAAGGCAAAACATCTCTTTAATCCACCTCCTACTACTTTTCGTGTCTCTCTATATTTCCTGGGTCCCCCAAAACCTTTTATGGCTAATTTGGTCAGCTAGTATCTGGCTTTTTTAAACATATATATATGTTTCTATTCTTGTTTAAGATTTTTTGTATATGGATAAAAATTTAATATTATTTTTGATATACTATATATACAAGTTTCTACTCTTATTTAAGGTACTGTACCTATGCAACTCATTTGACAGTTTTTTATAAATTTCTTGTTTTGATTGTAAAATATTTATGATAATTAAGAAATACAGGTTAGTAATTAGTCATCTATAATAAACTTTGTAGTCATGTTAGGTATAATTTCAAAGTCAAAAGAGATATATTTTAGATAGACATGTCTGTTGCAATGGGGTTTCTTGGTCCCAGGCGGCCAGAGTCCCAGACCGTGCCACACCAGACCACTTAGCCGCCCGCCACTGCTGCTCAGGCCCCCAGAAATGACTCAGATGCTTATATTAACTTTATGCTGTTTAGCCTATGGCTCAGGCACATTGCTAGATAGCTCTTACATCTTAAATCAACCCATTTCTATTAATCTGTCTGCCACGTGGCCCGTGGCTCACCTGTTTTCCTTACATGTTGCTCCTTAGGTGGCTTGCTCGATCTGCCTCTGACTCTGCCCTTCCTTTCCTACCTATTCTGATTCTTTTGCCTACTTTTTCTATGGTGCCTGTAAAGGGCCAAAACAGTTCTTTTATTTAAAAATTGAGATTCAAAGCATACGGAAAGGCATTCCCACATCACAGGTCATCTTCAAATACTTCAGATATCTACAAAATATGGCTTTTAAGAAATTTTAATAACAACAAGTTTTTCATAACAGTGAAACACATCTGCTCTTGGTGACATCAAACTTCAAAAAAAAAAATGATGGGCATTGAAGACCCTTTCATATGAAGTTTCTTTGTGGCAACAATTAGCCACTGGGCAAGAAACTGCACTTGTTTCAACTGCTGACAATTTTCTGTCCAAATAATACAAGCAGTACACAGAAGAAAATTACTGCCAAGCTTTTACCAAGACAAGATAGTAGGGTCCCTAAGAATTCCTGCTTCACAGGAAAGTCTATCTGATCTTCTAAGCCTGTATGCTGAAGATGGATGCCCCATGTTGCAGAAGAACTTTGGATGACTATCCAGAGGAAAATCTGAAAAATGTAAATGTTTAAGTAGTTTATCTAAGAAGATATCTTTAGGTCTAAAAAATATTTTAGAATAGTAATACAAGTTATGAAAAAAGTAATTTATGTGTAAAACTTGGAAGTCAGTAAGATAGGATAGATAATACAGTACTTTCTCTGAATTTGCCAAATACAAATAGACCATACATTTAAATGTAATTCTTAATTGATAATTATTTTTATTGTACATAATTTTACTGTATGAGAGGTAAAATTCTTCCTTTTTATTTATGCAAAATAGGGAAATGTTATGGGATATTTGTACACTATGTGATAATGCATTGCTGTGATTGGTGTAATAAAATGCCAAATGGCCAATAGCTAGGTAAAATGTATAGGTGGGATTTCTGGGCAGAGAAAGAACTCTAGAAAGAAGAAAGGCAAAGTCACCAATAAGGAATACAGGAAGGGAGTTAATAGCTATAAACCATATGGCAGTATATAGATGAATATAAATGGTCTTATTTAAGTTATAAAACCTAGCTAGGATCAAGCCTAAGCTATAGGCCAAGCTTTCATAACTAACAATAGTCTCCACGTGATTATTTGGGAGCTGGTTGGTAAGACAGAGAAAAGCTCATTACAGATACCCCCTACTTGAAGCACTAAGAAAAACATATAATATCTCCCATGTAATCTGAACACCCTGGATTTACAATGTATAATCATATTTCCAGTAGGGGGGTTGTCATTTTCTTTTAACAGTGGTGGCTCTAAGACTGAAGCTTGAACAGCTGTCTGATCTGGATCCCAACAGACTATTCATATTGTTCCTTTAGTTCTCTGCTATCAATAGGGCAGAACAATTTTTGAACACTTACTCAATGTTGCTTGGGTATATAATGAAAGAGGTGAATGAACATAGGCCAAAGACAAAATTTACAAAAATGCAGTAGGTCTTAGGTTAGTCCAAGTCCTATAACACTTGACAGTATGTCAGGGTTGATCTGTCCTGGGGGAATGTTGAGCAGGTAACTTTGAAATGAGGTGAATGTGAACAAGAATTTCAACCTTAATATTTAATAGTTAAGATATTGCTTTTGTAATGTATGATTTTTTGCCTTCACAGCTTGGATTGTTTTATATTTTATTGGAATATAGAATGTGACTATCTCAGAAAACTGCTATCATCATCCTTTCTTTAGGTATCTAAATGTGCTTTACAATTTAGGATTCTGCCAACTTTTGATTTCAAAGGAGCTATGTTAGATAAAATAATGATAAACTATTAACTTAAGATAATCATGATATAGTATACAAAGTATAATGAGAAAGTTAATTACACAAGGCTATTCTGTACATTAGATCAATACACTACATTTCCCTAACACTTATTTCATGCTTGACACAGCTATAAGTGTTTTAAATATATTCACACATTTAACATTCCTAATAAAATACAAGGTACACTCTATTATTCAAGATGAAATTTTTGGTGAAGTGCATGAATGATATTGAAATCAAGTTATTTTTCCTTAGATAATGCTATTTTATGCATTGTTTTATATTATGATGTTCGACACTTTGTTTACCCAAGGCCAATGTTAGAATAAGATCATACATGATCATTGGTATATTACATATATATTATGACAATTATGTTTCATTTAAACTTGATGTCCCAAAGCAATGATCACCATGAGTGTATTCACGTGACCAATATGAGGGTTAGCTGGACTTAGGTGTGCTCATTCATTCTTTTGCAAAAGTCTCTCTATCAATTCCTACATATTTTTTAGAAATATTTCAATAGCCAGATAAAAACAAAATGTAAATGGACTCCAAAAATCAGAGTTCAAATCCAGATGAAAGTATATGTCACACTGTGTATAAACAAAAATATATAAATAAATATAAGGGAAGTTGGTTGTATTCAAAACCAAATTATATTGTATTGTAGTCATTCATTCATTCAGCCATTATGTAAGCACTCTGATTTTTATATTATGGGCCTATGTTTAAGACAGATAAATTCAATTTTTGTTTTAAAATGTCATACATGATATAAAATTTGTGCTGACTAGTTCTAACTATTAACCTGAAACACTATAGTCCAGATTACCTGTGAACAGAGTCTTAATAAAGAATTGCCTATGTAAGCCTGGCCTATGGCTGCTTGAGTAGGCTTATTATGAATATTAATTGGTATTGGAAGACCCAACCCATTGAGAACAGTACCATTCCCTAGGTAATATGGTCCTGGCTAGGAAAACAGAGAACACTGTCTGACAGCACCAAGCAAAGGGTGGATGTATTCTCTCTCTCTCTCTCTCTCTCTCTCTCTCTCTCTCTCTCTCTCTTCTGCCCTAGACTTCAGACCCTCTGTAACTATGTGCTTGAGTTCTTATGTTGGCTTGTCTCAAATAAGAACTATAAACTGTAATTGTAAGCCAAATACATCCTTTCTCCCCTAATTTGCCTTTTTTGTTAAGAAATTTTACAAAAGAGAAATGAAATTAAAATGTCATGTTATTTTGAAAAATATGAAAACAAACACTATTTCTACAAAGATTTTTCTTTTTTTGTTTGTTTGCTTGCTTGCTTGTTTGTTGGACTTGTTAGTTTGTTAGCCAGTTTGCTAATTAGTTGGTTCATTCATTGGTTTGTAGATTGTAGTGGAATTATGTTGTTACATTGTAAATAATTGTCACACCTACTGGTTTAATAAAAATGCTGATTGGCCAAAAGCACACAGGAAGTATAGGCAGGACTACCAGACTAAGAAAACTCCTGGAACAGGAAGATCAGAGCAGAGATGCCACAGAGTTGCCAGACAAGCCAGAAGATGCAGAGGACAACTATGCTGCTCTGAGAAAAGATACCAAGCTGTCTGACTGAACAGGAAAAGATTCATGGGTTAGTTTAAGGATAAAGAGTTAGAAAATTATATGTTTGGACCCCAGGTCAACCAGCATAAAATTACTGTAAGTGTCTGTATGTCTTTGTGGGACTTTGCATCTGAAAGTCCAATCCAACAGGCTAGGCTGGGAAGTCTGGGCCAGAAACCTAATACAACAGTAGATTTTTGGTTTTGTTTCTTTAATTTATATGTATGTCTGTATACCTGTTTGTGTGAATGCAATATTGTGTATGGATGCCCAAAAAGGCTAGAATAGTGGATCATTTCCCTCTAGAGCTTGAGATATAGGTAGTTGCTGGGAAAGTAGAGGAACTAATGCATGTCCTCAAAAAGATAAGTAAGTTATTTTAACCTCTGAGCCATCTCTCTAGCATAGGATTTATTTTCATGCTAGTGAAAAGAGAAAGAATAGAGAGACACCCTGAGATAATGCTTGGGTTTAATTTATGTCTAGATTCTTTTTTCTAGATAGTTTTTATAAGGGACAAAAAGCAGCTTTGTTTCTAAATACATATGTTTCTAATGTATATTTTACATGCAAGAAGATGTCAAGAGATAATGATTCAGATATAGGTCTAGAAGGTTTTGTAAATAATTTTAAGCTCAAAAAGCTCAATCAGTTTAAAGGATAATGGGGTGTTCTGAAATATTTTCAGAAAATCATCAGCTTTGTATGAAATATAAATAATGTCTGCACTGAAAATGGAGCTCATTGGCAGAGCACTTTCTTAGTACACTCTGAGTTTGAACTTCATTATGAACAAAATTTTTTTAAAAAAGGCTTAAAAGATGACTCAGCAGGTAAAGGCATCTGCTGCCACGCTTGATGACTTGAGTTCAAGTTGGAATTCACTCAGTAAAAAAGAGAAAATTATTCCTGCTAGCTGTCTGTTGACCTTCACAAGTTCAGGGAAGTACATGTCTACACCCCACACCCAGAGTAGATAGGTATGTAGATAGATAGATAGATGATAGATAAATAGATAGATAGATAGATAGATAGATAGATAGATAGATAGACAGACAGACAGACAGACAGACAGATAGATAGATAGATAGATAGATAGACAGATAGATAGAAAAAAAGGGGATGAAGGAGGGAGAAAGAATGGCCTCAGCTTGAAATATAAAACTTGTTGCCTAAAAGTTTTCTTATTAGTACTTTCTATTCAAGTTCTTATTATTACATAGAGGAGAAATTTCTGAATTGCATCTTCATTTTGCATTTTCTAAGACTCTTTTCCACCATGGCATTATACTAGCACTTTGCTATAGTTGTATCAGGAAGTGAATGGCTGGTATGCATTTACCAAATGAGGTAGAAATTGGTACGTATAGCCACAGGGTTCATCTACTTTTGTCAACTCAGAAATATAAACCTCACACCAACTAAAAGTACTCAAACTATAGGCTATTCAGTAAATGCAACTGAAGCCTGTTTTATTAAATTACTGTAGAATATTACAGTGACAGAGACAGAGACAGTGAGACAGAAGTACGCAGACTTGGAAATCAGAATGCTTGAACAATGATCAGAACAATAAAAGGTATAATAATTGGATGCTTTGTGTCAAATGCCAAGAATATCATGTGTTTCTATCTCTGAATGGATTCAGAAGCGCTGGGATCAGAACCCAATATGTAGCCTTGTGAGTAAGATATAAGTGGTTTGATATCCAATGACTGTGTTATGTTCATGGATTTCATGATCAGTATCATTGAAGAAATGCATGACTCCTTTTTGCATGTTTCAAGGATGACTGATGTTCAGTATGTCACCATTTTTATGTGATGTTAGTACTTAAACCAGAATTCATTTGATATTGATAAGCTGTTAATCAGGAGGCTAATGATGATTCCATCATTTATCTGTCAGAGCTAAGAATTTCTGCCTTTGCCAGTATTCAGGTGAGTTCATTATATAGCTATTTAATACATCAAAACTAGGGCTCCAGAATGTGCAGTCAACAAGCATTATACAAATGTAGATACATGTTTGTATATAGTATATAATCAAGTTTTTTAAAAATACTGTTTAAATTTTTTAGTAACAAGGCTTCTCTGGTAAGTCTTGATCTCTAATAAAATCGTGTGAGTTTTATAATATAATATTAAATAAATATACTTATGAAAACATACCTTTATTTGATGAAAACTTTAACTTCAAGTAATACATCTTTCTAATTATTTAGCAAAGGGCAGCTGATATCTCTGTAATCTTTGATGTGGAAGAAACAGCTTGTTCTTTGAATTCTCATTTTATTGTATACTTTGTAACTATGAGAAAATAGTTGAATGAAGCAGGATTTTTTTTCTAAAGACAATTCTCTTCTCTTAATGTTAAGAACCCTCTTGATGACTCAATAATACCTTGATTATATTATGTATCTTTCCCTGACACCAAATGATGGAAAAACAAATACAGGATGCAGTGTTCAAATAATACACTGACATTAGATCTAAGTGGCCCCAACTATTCTCATATAAGATCAGCAATTTAAAAAAAATATTACATGTACCTATGATATGCAAATTGTACACAAAGTTAGAAAAAAGGTTTTATCATTGTGAGAATACTGTTATTTTTTGTTGTTGTTTTACATCAAAGAGATTGGAGCTAGATGATTATGTGTTTATTAGTATGCTTTTGTTTGCACACAGGTGAAAACACAACTCAAACAAGCTTGGCTAATCAAGACAATTACAAGTTTTGTGACTGAGAGACTTTCTGGTACTTACCACAACTCAGGAAGTATTAATATTTATTAATTTAATTTATTTTAACATTAATTTAATTTAACATTTTTTTTAAAGTTCTCAAATCCCCCTCCTTGGTGTGTATCCCATTCAGTGGTAGCATCTTACTTCATGGTTTTCACATAGCCCAGTGGCTGCCAAGAAGTCTTCATTCACAATCCAATTAAAAAAAAATCTGCACTACTGCTTCCAAATAGACAACCTGAGACACATCAGTATTAGATTTGTTAATCTCTAATCCAACTGCCATACTCAATAGATTGCATGCATCCTTTGATTCTTATAATTGTGTAAGTTTTGTACAACATATGATAAACAAAGATGCTTAAAGGAGAGTTTATTAAAACAGAATACAGTGCAAACAGAAATGAAGTAAATGCTGAAGTCAAGGATATTTACATTCTAAACTTAATATCAAACATATATATATATATATATATATATATATATATATATATATATATATATATATATATATATATATTAAAGAGATGCCAGAAACAAAATCACATATTTTTGGCTGACAAAGATACCAAGTACCAAGAACATGCAAAAATGAAATGATGATATCTCGAAAATGGTTCTGGGAAAATTATCAGAAGTCTGAAGGTAGTCACTTGCTTCATTTCATATACAAAAATCTTTCCAAATGAATTAAAAACTTAAATGTAGAACTCCAAACTGTCAAATTGCCAAAGGAAGATATAAAGGACACCTAAATGACAGTGGTCTAGGCAGTGATTTTTTTAAAAAAAAATAATACCAAAATATAGCAGCAAAAACAAAAATAAAAGAATAAGATTATTGCATATAATGAAAAACTATACAACACAAAAAACAATAAGAGAAAATCTTTGTAAATGATTACTCTAAATAGAGTTTAATATCAAATATATACACGGTGTGCCAGAAACACAATAGCAAAAAGAAAAATACACAAAATTAATCTGATTTTAAAATTAAGGACCTGGATATATATGTCTCAAAGAAGACATACAGATAGTCAATATGTATATGGAAATATACTCATTATGACTAATTATCAAGGAAATGCGAGTTAAAGGCACAATGAGATATCACTTCATGCCATTAGAAATAGCTATTATCCAAATGAGAAAAGGCAAAAGGCACTGGTGAGGCTGAAGAGAAGGGAAAGCTTCAAACATGCTGGTGGGAATGCAAATTAGTATGGTCATTATGGAAAACAATATAAAAGTTTCTCGAACAATAAAAATAGAACTATGATAAGATCCAGTAATACTGCTCCTGGGCACATATCCAAAATTGTAATGAATTACTTTTGCCAATTGAATTGATGCGTTCAGTTGTGGAACACCGAACCCAGTCTTGATTTGGGGATGAGGAAATCCGACTTTGAGTTGACCCGCCTTGGGACTCCTTGCTCTTTTGGGGAATGGGATGGGTGGATGGAGAGGGGGAGGCTGAAGGTTGACTGGGAGGGATTGGCAGGAAGGAAGGTAGGGGAGCAAGAGGATACATGGATAAAAAGGCAGTTTTTTATAAAAAGAAAAAAAGAGAAACATTATGTATAATAACCATTATGTATAATATGTGCATCAGTGGACAAATGTGTAAAGAACATCTCTCTCTCTCTCTCTCTCTCTCTCTCTCTCTCTCTCTCTCTCTCTCTCTCTCTCTCTCTCTCACACACACACACACACACACACACACACACACACACAAACAGATATACACACATGCACATATGCAGGCCTATACATGCATGCCTGTGTGTACCTTGGAAAAGTATTGAAGCTAAAAAGGAAGTTGGTCTGTCTGGATGATCCATGAGAACATTACATACAGAGAAATTATGGAAGCTATAGACAGACAAAGTCTTACTCATATGTTGAGTTCACGTTGCAGAACACAGAATGGGTAACCAGGGCTCAGAGTGAGAGGATGAATGTCTGGTAGATAGTGATTAAAATACAATGTCTACTAAATATGAAGAATAAGTTCAACCATTTTTTGAACTTAGTCATGGCATAATGAATATAATTTTTTGAAAATTCCTAAGAGTAGATTTTAAGTATTTTCTACATAAAAATTCAAATTATATGAGGCAATGTTTATGTTATTAATGTATTGCACTACAAAATATCGCATGCATATTTCAAAATTTCAAATTGAACATAAAAATATTTACAATTCCTATTTATCAATATTGTTTCATTCCTATTTGCAATGATATATTTGGAAAATATTTGTAGTATACAAACAAAAGTTATTTCTTTGGAATTGTTCAGTGGAAATCAATAGTCAGCTAATATTTATGGCATATATCTCCAAATAAGATTCCATTTAGGAAGTCTTTCTAGTCCATGACCACTGCAGGCTTTTATATTTTTCTTCCTCTCTTATCTTTTGAAAAGTCTGAACACACAGTCTAATTTTATTTCACTTATATTCTGTCAGCACTCTTCTTGCATCAGCAAAAACGATAAATAATAGTATTTATTAGAAAGAACTCTGACTTCTCAGTAATAAGAAACAAATGGTTAGCCCAATTGCAAGAGCTGAGATTGTTACCAGTTTGAAGACTAGGATTACAACTAGAAAGTACATATCACAGCAAACCTACATATGCCTGTACAATATGTTCTGTGGTTTGTTGACAGAGCCACATCTTATTTTATTTTGAAATGGATTTATTGGGAGATTTATGCCTTGTTTTTGTTACTAAATAGTTACTGTTTATCCTCTAACAGTGACAAAAGTGAAAATCTAAATACCTTCAGGCTATTTAAATGACCTTTACATGTTTGCATTTGTTTTTATTTTCTAGAAGGAATATATTCCATTCTAGGAGGCACATAAATACGTACTGCCTTTTGAAATATTGCCTTTGTTTTTGTTTCTTTTCTTCATGTCACCTATACATAAAATAAAGTGACTTTTGTCTCATCTTTGTCCCCTTTTCAAGATAGGCTGCCATTTTCCCAAATATTTCTGGCCCTGGACTGGAACTTTTTTAAGTGTCTACCTCATAGGATATAGACTTCAACAAGCAAAACACCAAAATGTTCTGCACAATAAATATGTTCTACTTTGGCAGTAACTTTCTTTTCTAGCAAAAATTGATGTTATAATGACTTAAAATATAGACACACAGCAAAAGGTGTATGTATGTAACCAACATCTCAGAAAAATATTGGTGAACTGAGAGTTAAAAGTTTTACACAATCTGTTGCATGTTTTAATGAGTTATTAGGCATTTTAATCTAGAAAAACCTGGACTCTATGCTAAACAGCTAAAAAAAAGATATTCTGTCTTTAGAGTAATATTTCTATATTATGGAACTTAATTACTTTCAAGAGCTACTCTTTTAATTATTACCAGCTTGTACATAATAAAAATATAATGTGAGTTATAGTTACCTGTTTGAACTAGTGAGGTACTCCATTGCTTAATCACAATATAAAACTGTTCTCTGAGAATATTTATTGTAAGTATAGTTCAACTTTAGAAGAATTGTTGATATTAAAGAACACTAAATTTTGTAAAGGGGATGAATACTCAAGTTAGAGAACAAGGAATGAAATGGATAATAATAGTTCATAGTACACATTTATAATTAATATTAATCTTATTGGTGTTCTTCCAATGGAAACTGCCATTGATTTTATTTACTCGCAGTGGACGTCATGTATTCAGTCTTGGCATTTGCTTTTCTTTATTGATGATCAATGGTGTCATTTGTTGTACCCTCATGGGACTGAGGCACTCATGGCAGCACTATAGCCAGAGGGTATTTCACAATACCCTCATGCAAAATTTACTGAAGCCAATGAGCCTCCAATCTTAATGCATACTAGAGACACTGGAAGAACTGCAAGCCTAGATAGCGGTGCTTCTACTGTGAAACTCAGAGAGTATAGAGAGCAGCAAGTGGGCCTATGCCATGCTAAATAGGTCTACAGTATGTTCATTGTTCTTCCTTTGTACTCGTAAGATACCACCATTCTTATATGGAGAATCATTGCCATAACCTCCTCCAAGGTGATATCTTTCATGCTGGAAACAGTCCACATCTCCACAGTGTATAACATGGACATTCTCTTATCTTAAGTAGACAAATCTAGTGGATGATCTCAGCCTCAACTCCTCTCCTACTAGGATTCAATGAATCATTTGTTTTCACCATATTTAACTTCAGCAATTCCTTCTATCCAATCCTATATCTATTTCCTCTATATAGTTATTAGTCCTGGGTACTACAAGAAACTACTGATTGCCTAAACCTATCTGCTTATCATTAATATTAATACTAAGTATTCTTGAATATCACTCAAACTTGTGTCTACTCATTTGCATTATCTCCAGAGCAGATGAATACAATTTCTGTCTTCCACCTACTCAATGCCACAAGAAGAAAAGTTGTAAAGAATCATAACATCCTGCTCCCAAAAAGCCTTTGATATTTTTCAGCAGTATAAGAAATCTTATCTAAGTAGTTTTCTCTCTTGGTGTCTGCACTAATGGATTATGTATTTTTTCTCTATCCTTTGCTTCATATCCGCATATATTCTAAGAATCTGACCAGTTTATTGGCTGGTTTTACACATAAGATGACAAGGTAATCTTCAATATCTTGATTTTCTTCTTATTTATATCTCATTGATGCCAAGTCCTATTGAGTTTATCTCCAAAAATCTCATTTTTCCAAATCTCCCCTTCCCACAAAGCCATTCATAAGAGCATTCATGAGCACTAGCAAGTACAAAGAAAATTTTCAGTTTTTATTCAACTTCCTGAGTAGATGTAGTTTATATAAAGAACACAGTCTTGTGGTGGAGCAGCCTGATGTCACATGATGGCTATCACAAAGAATTAGTGATGATTTTCCATGGTTGGGCAGGAGCAAACCCATTGGTAGTGATCACTTCATTCTTCAGAAAAAGTATACCTAATTATTAGAGCTCAATAGGTGTCACATAGTTCTAAGACAGAAATGATGTATCACAGTAAGATTATGCATATTGTATTAAAAAATACAGCTCAAACCCTGAATATCTCTTAATGTTGAGAGAGGCCATTCATATACTCAGCTGAAAACGGGACTTATAAAAACACTAAAGCCTAAATGTAGGAAAAAGATCCATATTTCTATTGATGTTATCAAAAAATGAAGCCAGAAAAGAGAGTGTTTATTTCAATATGCTCCCAAAGACACAAGTAGGAACATAATGGAAACAAAACCCATTTTTTGATGTGTGGTATAAAGGTATGACAATAGATAGACATAAAACTTTTGTTGAATTAAAATAGATTTTCCATACTTAATTGCAAAGTTATTTTACTTAATAAATGATAGCATTCTTCTTTTCAATTTTTTCTCACTCTCCATTAAAATATTGTGACATGTCATTATAGCCCTAGGAGACTATAAGGTGATTTCTAAAAATATATCATGGGTTATCATAAAAAGCATGGGTCAAAAACAATGTGATTATATGCTAATATTTTTGGAACTAAGTATTTAACTCCTCATTTCTCTTTAGTCCAAATATAATAGTATACTGATCTATGTCACTTGTCAGTGTCACACAGTCATACAAATTGTCTTCAAATTCTAATTTATTAAAGTAGTGTTCTTTGTAGTTTTGTATTTATAAAATGAAGTTAAAGTTTTCAAAAATATGTAAACAAAAGAAAACAAGGTATAAAGATATACTAAACTGTGTTTGTTTAGGGTAAATGTGCAATTAAGAATGAAATAAACTCCATTTGATTAAGGGTCTATAATTCCATAACCACTTGAGCTTTTTTTGTTTCTATTATAAAGTAAATTGAAACAAATGATGCTGAGGATTCAGACTTTGCCAACTTATCAAAACTGACTGCCAATTCTAAGAAAAAAAAAACATTAAGTTATAAAGCATTAATTGTGCAGTCCATGATGTGTTCTTCACGCTTAAGACTTAAGTCATGTTTATTATTGTTGTGAAGGAACCTGCACAGGAGAGATTGTGAAAGTGTCTTCACAAAAAGGTACTGCAAGACAACACTCTTCCTTAGTTTTACACATTCTCCTTTCTTTTCTACTTGTACTTTTTAAACTGAGTGTAGAACATGGGTGAGATATAAAGATGGACCAAACAGTATTGCTCAAGCTCTCAGGTCCTCTGTCCTAAAAAATTATATGTCCCTTTAAGTTCTACCAGAATGATTCATACTCAGCTCTATTTTAGGGCACATCATTAGCACACTATGACCTTAAAAATTTTAGGCCAAGGCAGAAATGACACCAAATTGTTTGTCATAGGCAAGGACACATCATTATTACACTGTAATGACACTTATTGACTTTATAAATGAAAATAATCATTAGAATTTGAATTAACCCAAGTGCTTTCTATGTACACCAGGACATCCCAATGATTCTAAAATTCTATACAATTTAAGCATAATTATATACTCCTATAGGTTTATGCATAAATTAATATAAAAAATTTCCTCATAAAATAATTTTATCTTTATTATTTTGTTAAATTGATAAAGTTAAGATGATGAGGCTCATCTTAGAATATCTTTGAGATTATGATTCTTTTCATCTGGATGGAAGATTAAAAACACAATAGTTGATTATCCATTTATTTTAAAATACTCATAATACACTGTAAATCTGACTGGATTTATCTAGATGTTGACCATATTTAGAATAAATTTTAAAATTAGAACAAGTAACTGAATGAGTCAGAGGTTAGATCAGCAGTAGCTGACATTTGTAGAGACATTTATGTGTTTAATGACATTTACTCTCATTATCAGATCAAACTTCACCATCCTGCACTAGTGCATTGTAACTATAATCTGGCTCTCTGTCACTGGCTCTTCTATGTTCCTTTTCTTATTAACTTTCCAGAAATTCTCTCACACAAAAGAGTTTGATCATGCTCAGTATGAGCCTTCCTAGAAGAACTGTCATTATAAGCTGTTAATTAAACAGAACAATCTTTTACTTTAGAAGTGTGCAAAATGTATTTAATAAAAATGAGAGGAAGGTTTCTAAGAAGGGCATTTCCCAACTTACTTCCATCAATCTAAAACATGTAACTAACTACTCCATATATTCTTCTAAACACAGTGGAGCCCTTACTTAGCAAAACTACAAGAAGTAAAGGCAGTTCTAATCTTAATGCTTACCATTGTGAGCATCATAACCCACCATTTGCCTGCATAAATTATTTTATTTTTATCCTTTGGAGATGTGTACATTATCATCAAAAAGAGAGGAAGAATAAACATGTGTGCATGTGTGTGTGTGTGTGTGTGTGTGTGTGTGTTACAAATGAACAAATTAAAGCCATTATAATGGCATATAAAAAATGAAATAATTTTGTAAATGATAAATATGTGTTATGCTTTGAATATGAAGTGTCTTTTCCAGGAACACATTGTACTTGGTTTCTAGCTTTTGGATTCTTGAAAAATGGTTGAATCTTGAGTCTCTTACTTACTAAATGGATAAATTTCTTGACAGATTCATTAGAGGATGGCACTACTGGGAGGTGGAAAAAGGAGGAAGTCAAGTGTGGGTCAAGGAAGTAGGCTACAAGGGAAGTTTGCTCTGGAAGTTTGTGTCTCATCCCTCCCTTGTCTTTATCCATCCTGCCACCATGAAGGAGCCGCTATTCTCAGCAACTGAATGATCATAGTGATACTCTGCCTTCTCCTGAGCTCAGAGCCCATCATGGTGGATGAAAATTGTGAGTCAAAATAAAATGTCCTTCACTTAAGAAGTGTATGCCAGGTGTTATGTCATGGAGATGAGCATCTGAATGGCGTAGTGTGTAACAGCAAATGGCTGGGTCGGTGAAATAGATTCTTTGCATTTTGAGCTTACTGAAAAATTCCATGGATATTTAAAATGCTTAGAGCAAATGATTCTGATATTATCTGAGGTGGTCAGAGAGAGATTGAACAAAACAGCTTTCTCTAAGAATGTTTGCCTAGTTGTTTAGTAATACTAACTGTTGTGGAGAATGATAATTTCATGTGAGGCCTTCAACTCTGTTCTACTCAGCCAGCCAGCCACTTGAATGACAGCTAACAAATCTCTCCCCTTTCACTTGTTGCCTTAGGCATAAAGTTGTCAATTAGGCAACCTCTTTTTTGACAACCAGTCAGACTATTTATCAAGGCAGACTGACTGCTCTGAACATTGCATGCATTTCTCAAGAAATCTCCATGTTAGTTTTGAGGAGCACTATGACCAGGACTGCCACGAAAGGCACAACCCCTGCTTTGGTAAGCTGCATTTGAGGGATGACCCTTATGGAAACTCACATCATCTCCTAGAGACTTCACTTTATCCACGGCAAGCCTAGGTAAACCACCCTTGTAGCAGTTCTCATTCAGGAACAATCCCTTTGAGGTTCAATATAATGTTTGTTGTTAATGCCTATATGTGGCTTGTCATTGGTGTAATGAGGAGAAACTGAAATATGTGTGTAATTGGTAGAACATGAAGAATACTAGTATCCTTTATATGGGCTGTATAAACAATTTTTTTCTCTTTGTAGTTAGTTCATGAGACTTTCCGCATTTGCTGAACATAAGCTCCCCCTCCCCTCCCCTCCAAATGTCTCCTCTGGATAATCTTTTCATGCGTACTAGTAGCTTTTTCCATGGATAGAGAGAATTAAGCAGGTAGTACTAAGAGCATATAAAACCCTTGATCTGTCCCCTGTAGACACTGAACAGCAACAACCAGACACTAGCCAGAGAATGACTCTGACAGTCATATGAGCCTCCAGTCCATAGAGATGCTTGTGTTCATGGTTCAAAGGTAAAGAGCTCGAGGAAGCAGCTAAGAGAAAGACTACAGAGACTAAAAAGGAATGAAGAGTTACTGAGTGATGCTCTGGAGGCAGTGGAAAGCTAAGTATACAAAAAGCAAGAGGCTGTAAAGAGATGGACAGAACTGCAGATCCTACTCACTTGGGGGTTCCAGAGATCTACAGAAGGTAAACACAGAGGGTGCTTGATGTGGGAATGCTTTTCTGTATGCCGTGAATATCAATCTTTACATAAAGGAGCTGTTTTGGCCCATGACAGGCACCATAGAAAAAGTAGGAGGGGAAATTAGAACATAGCTAGGAGAAGGGCGAAGTCAAATCAGATTGAGCCAACCACCCAAAGAAGAAACATGTAAAGAACACAGTTGAGCCATGGGCCACGTGGCAGACACATTAATGGAAATGGATTAAGATGCAGGAACTAGCTAGCAATGTGCTTGAGCCATAGTCCAAACAGCATGAGTCATTTTTGTGGGGCCTAAGCAGTGGCAGGCAGCTAGGTACTCTGGAACAGTGGGTCTGGGGGTCTGGACCTCTGGCCGCCAAGGGCCAGGAAACCTTGTTGTAATAGATGCTGACACTCTAAGCCTGGAACATACTAGTTTTCAAGTACCAGGTCATTGGTATTCACAGCCTAGACTAGTAAAATACTAACTAGAGAATCTCAGCCTGTAAGTCTCTGTCTTTCAAAACCTGGAGTCATAAGCTCTTAGTTCTCAATGCCTAGACCTTAAACCTCTTATCCTGTGCATTTGCAATCATGAGTCTCTGATTCTTGGTATCTACAGCTATTAACCTTTAGGGTTGTATTAACACCAAGTGATACACAGCTTGGCCTCGAAACCTGACCAGGACAACAGTGGAGTGAAGAAAACACAGCACAAACACAAGAACAGAAAATCTGGAGTGATCTATTCCCTGTGCTTTCTCTGATGGAGAAGTATCCACTACAGTGCAACAACCCAAAAGATCAGTGTTTTTGTTGTATGGCCCAGCAAGAGGGTGTAGCACTATTGTAGGCAAAGTTTACTTAGAAGGCACCAGTGCAGGCTAGATATTTATTAAAATATAAACCAACACTCACGGTACACGTAACAGTTTATAGTAGCACCTGAACAGGGACTGGAGTCTGGAACGGTGGACGAGCAATGGACGGACGATGGATTCCGATCCTGTCTCTCCAGCAGCCAGGAACCAGGAAGCCGGCCTCATGTCCCAGAAGCCTCCTCTCAATGGGGTTGGCCACACCCCCTCCAGGTTGGCCATATCCCCTCCAGGAGCTCAGGACCCTGGATAAGCATCTTAGGACCCCATCAGCTGACACCTGAATCCCACTGCACACTATAGGAGGGAGCCCCTGTGCAGAAGCACTCTCTGGTTATGGTCATTCAGAAGGAGAAGCTGCAATTACTAGGTTTTTTTGTTGTTTTTTGTTTGTTTGTTTTAGTTTTTGTTTTTTTTTTGTTTTTTTTTTTTTTACACTGTCAACACCTGCACATGGAGCAGAATTGTAAATTCTCATGGGTCTGATTCACTAGGGTCCTTGTCAATAATACACATTCACTCGGGAATTCATTAACTCCTTACACAATCATTCAGGACTTCCTTGGCTCCCCACAAATTGAAGGTTAATTTATTAATGTCCGAATCCAAAGAAAACGCCAAGGGAATTTCTCCATTTCTGTTTAAAGAGCAAAAAAATCCACAATCATCACTTTGTTTCAGTGGTATGGTTGGAGCAATTTAGACATTGTGTTTATTATTCTTTAAAACAGATATGTTTGTCATGTTTACATGGAGATTAATAAAAACTCTTAATCTTTCTAATATTATAATCATAGTAATTATATTGGTCAATATATTGGTGCAATTTTCTCTGGAGAGAAAATCTAATAAATAAGATATGTATATGAGCCATTAATTCAAAAGAAGGACTAAGAAACAAGCTATAAGAATGTTAGGACCTGATTTTTTAAAACTTTTATAAAAATTTTGGAGATGTCTTTTATTGAAACCATCTCTAAAAACCTGAAGACAGAAATTCAGATATTATTTGTAAATACTTCCTTTCAAGCTCTACAAGAAAATTATTATTAGGCCATTTGTCAGTCAGTGGGGAAAATATCAGTTCACAATGACTAAAAATATACTTCTCAAGAATTTTCACCTATAGTTTCATAGAACACATGTAAATAAGTCACTAGTGTGGGTGGGTTGTTAGGAAACACTGCAGTTTAAAGTGCATATGTGATGGCTTAGAAAACATGGGTTCATCTAGAAATTTTTAAAATGTTTCAAATGCTATCACTGTACGAACTAGCACACTGCTAAGCTCATAATAACCATGTGACCCGTGCTTAAGATACTCATAATAGAGCCAGAAAAAGGCAATTATTCAGCAAGAATATTCTTTCTCATCCCTTGATCTAGTCACAACTTCAAGATCCTTTAGTTTAAACAAATAAGCAAAATTGCTTCCATTATAAAGATCTGAGCACCACAACTGTTCCAGGGATGTTAAGTTATAAATTAAATAAGCTCAGTTATTCTTGATCATTTTACTATTTTCACTGATACTCTTCCTTGGAATTTACTTTCCCCAACATAATAAAGTAAACTGAGATTCTCTTTAAGTGTATGTATGTGAAATTATGAATAGTTTTCTAGTTGCCCTTTTTAGGATATAAACAAACTTTAAACACATCATGAGAACTATTAAAGGTCCACTATGGATAAAAATAATTAGAATTTGAGATACTGAGAATGATGGCTCAGTCAATAAAGGGCTTGACTTCCAAGCATAAAGAACTGAGCTCTGCCCCCAGGGCTCACACTAAAATAAATGCCAGAAGTGGCAGTACTCATTTGTAATGCCTGCTCCAGGGAGGCCAGCCTCAATCATATCTTCACTCCAATTGTCTTTCCAAGCTATATGATTGGAAATAAGGAATGACTTAGGAAATGTGTACTAAAGTCCCTAATTACATACAGAAAATGAAGCAAGGAGCCAATTCTAATGGCTGGTAGAAAGCAGCAGAACTGAAAGATTTGTACCTTTATACAACTGTGCATGAACTGTGAGTGTCAAAGTGGGGGAGTATTTTTCACAATTGTTGTGTGATGTGGGCTGTCTTTCTGTATGCTGTGAATTATCATTGGATAATAAAGGAACTGTTTTTGTCTATGGCTTGGGACTACTTCTGGCTAGCTCTTGCATCTCAACTCAACCTATTGCTCTTATCATTTAGTCACATGGCTTGGTACCTTTTCTCAGAACAGCATCTGGTCTTCAGTCCTCTGCATTTGCTGGTGTCTCTAACTGACTCCACCCTTTTCTTCCCTTATCTATGCTCAGATTGCCCACCTGCTTCTAAGATGCCTTGCCATAGGCCCAAACAATTCCTTTAATATCCAATGATAATTTACAGCATACAGAAAGACATCCCACATTAATTGTGTTTCACTTAAGCACTGACAACTATTATCTCTTCCTCATTAACCCAAAAAGTTAATGAAATTACTTAATTTTTCTTTACAATAAAATACATTAAAGAAACGAGCTTTGAAATTTAAATAAATAATAAGTGAGTTTTAAAGTGTTTCTATGGTCTCACCATTACCTTTAGAAAATATAATTATGTTTTTTTTTAAGACAAAAATAAACACTTCAGGGAACTACTCAGGGTTTGCTAGAAATTTCTACTGTGCTTTAATGCTTTGCTGCAGTCAATTCATCACTTATTTTGCAAATGTTCTGATGAAGCCTTTTGGAAACCTAGACTTCTGTGTTTCTTCCATAGACTCTGTGGGACTGGAAACTAATTTCATCTGAGTTTAAATCTTTACTTTTTAGTTCATCAACCTCATCTGTCACATTTGTGTCACTGAAATGAGAAAAGCCCAAGAAGGTAGAAAAAAATTAAAAACAAATTAATGTGGGAAGAAGATATAAATCAAGTGGCAAAGCCAAGAGTGAATTATCAAAGGGTCTTTCATCAGGAGGGAACACATTTTCCTTTCTCTCAGAAGGAACCTATTATGTGTTTATGTTTGCACTATTATCCTTCAAGTGGCATATTAAAGAAATGGATTTGTTAGGATTTGGAATGTGTTTTGCTGTGATAGGAAAGAATAGTGGTCCCTCAAATTTAATTTGAAAAGACATAAATTTTTAAAGTCTATGCAGACTCTGTCTAGTAATGAGTGCTAAGAAAAACAAATATTATTTTTAACTTATGATATGAATGAGTCTTCCCTCATTAAAAAAAATACAACTATCCTATTATGCTATCTGCAATCATCAGAATTTGTTCAGGCAAATATGGCAGTTTGACATTTTTGTGACAAATACATTCTTTTTTCATGAGGAATGAAATCAAATAATTAAAACAGGGATTGCCTGTGTTTTCTATGCTTGTTTTCCTTTGGAGTAAACCACATATATATACCAATGGGTTTTAATAGACTCATCTCTAAAGAAATTTGAAAGAAAATCAAAAGTAGATACAAAGTTAAACATAAAATAAACATTTGCTTTAAAACTGTTCAACTATCATACCTATTTTTCAGTAGAGAAATGTAAGCATACATACTACAATTCTTAAGGAAGAAAGTGATTGGGTGTAAGCATGCACGTGTGTGCTGGACAGGGACCACAGGAAGTCTTGGCCAGAGGTCAGCCTACTGTGGAAGTCCTTTTCTACTTTTTAAATATGTTTTGTTCTCATTGGGTGATAAAAAGCAGACAGGCTGGCAGCTAGTAAGGAATGTCGATGGGAAAGAAAAATTAAGAATGATGGGAAGGAGGAGAGACAGCAGTCAGCTACCCAGGAAACAAGAGATGCTAGAGTACAGGCAAATCCACAAGCTATGTGGCAATGCATAGATTAATAGAAATGGGTTAATTTAAGTATGTTAGATAATAACAAGCCTGAGCTATTGGCTGAACATTTGTGATTAATATAAGCCTTTAAGTGATTATTTGGGACTAGGAAGTGAGAACAGGAAACATCTGTTTACGTATTTGACATGGTTTTTACCAGCTCAGGATACAGGTAGGTCAAAGTTAGAGAGCTGGAAGAAAGATAAATTGGTTTTAATGAACAATTTTCTCTGAGTAATCAATAGGAAAAAGTATATAGCTTAGTACTTATGAGTAAAGTCTAGAAATTTGGAGTGGCTATGCCTCATGGGTAAACAAAAAGGAGTCAAATGGGAAAAGGTGGTTCTTTAAAAGACCTTACTTCCTAATCACAAAAGGTAGGAGAATTGCTTAATGTTAGCTTTTTTTGTCCCAAGGGCCAAAGCAAAATTCAACGTCATCAGCTATGATACCACCCCTCCACATCTTTCTTCTGTCCTGGTGATTTCCGTCTCTGCCACAAATGTCCTAGGAGAGCCAGAACATAAGAAGTAAAAATGGTACTGGCAGGGACAATAGCACATGATCTGAGTCTGAACTTTTAAAACTATCTCAGTTTGATGCTGAGACACAACCTAATAGGCAAACATGCACTGCTCCAGCATGAGTAACTAAGTATGAGTCCCTAACAACCACATAAAAATCCAGGGGTAGTGCCTCATAGCAGCTCCACCACTGAGTCGGGAGACAGGCTGACTTCAAGAGCTTGCTGACCCAATTAGCTGAAAGCACTAGTTATGTGTTTAGTGGGAAAACCTGCCTCACAATTATAAAGTGTCATGTGTTAGAGGAAACCAGACTGCAGACTAAAAGGGAAATGTAGGGTCATGGCATTCCCAGAGCTGAGAAGAGTGTTATTGCTAGAATCTAATTGGATTGTAAAATTCTGAACATGAGAGACACTTGAGGTGCCCTGGCAGCAAGAGGTCTGGTAGAAAAAAACAAAACAACATACAAGCATTTTTGTGAATATTGAAGCCTTTTTAGCAGGTGTTCACTGAGTTTGTCTAGCCTCCATAAGAACTAACAGGCACATCTCACATTGCAGTGAGCAAGCACACACCAACGATTTTATTATGTTTCAGCTGCTAGGGGGAGGAGGCGTGTGAAATTAAGTGGGTGGTGATTTTTTTTCCCTCCTGAGAAATTCTCCATAAATTTAAACTGTATAAACCTTTGATTCCTTGTGGCTCATTGTCTTAATCAAGAATACCACTTTACAGTGTTATGGATGGAGGCAGCTCAGTGAGAAAAGAACTTGCTGCCCACATGTGTTCTGATACCTGTCCCTGCTGTGAACGCTGGGCCTGTTGGTATGATTCTGTAACCCCAAGATGAACAGGTCAGCTCCAGGTTCAGTAAGAAGCCCTGGTTTGAAAATCAGGTGAAGAAGGAAAGAGGAAGGCAGTTGACCTGGTGTCCACACATGTACATGTCACGTAAACAGCCATAGCTATACCCACACGAACATACATATACATATTATACATATTTGGTATTAAACACACACAGAGAGAGAGAGAGAGAGAGATAGAAATACAGATAGACAGAGACAGACAGAGACACAGAGAAATAAGAGCTATTTTAGTGACTTGTAAATTTATCCTGTGAATTGATAAACCAATAAGAGCTCAAGATAATAGTTCTTTGAAACAGGACAGGACATATTATTCCTGTTATAGAAAGCTAATATCAAATATGGAAAAAATACACCATAAATTACAAAATTAATTTTGTATGGTTGAGAAGAAAATGGTTCTGGTCTTAAGTAATACAATGCTGATAACTCTCATTCAATTTCACTGTTGAGGAACAGTTAGACCTTTTATCACTGTTGTGATAAAGTAGGAGTGGAATGAAGTCTGTGTCTTCTGTAATTTTACAGTCACAGTGTCATTTCTGACATACTTTGTCTCTGTCATCAGGGTAATATGATTTGTTTCTTAATTACATTTCTGGGCAAAGGTAAGAATAGCAAAGAAGCAGAGGAGTGAATTCATCATCTTCCAATGTCACAGTGAGCCACAGCTAATAGGAAAGGGGGAGAGAAAAAAGAGTTTCTGCAAGCCAGAATACTTTGGCTTTTCTTCTTCCTTGCCCTTGTTTGCTGGTTATTCTTGTTCTATGTTCCATAAATTAAATGCAATTACATTTCAGTTTCATATCTAGTTCTCAGAATGTTTAAGTATGGTAGCTTACCAAGAAGCCTACATAGATACACGGGAATTGGGAATGATTTTATATGCCATTATCAGGGCTCCATTTAAACACAGTCTTAACAGAGAAACAGGTCTAAATTGTATCGTTAGCTAGTGGAGACCACCGCGGGAACAACAAAAGGCTTGTGTACAGTGATTTTTAGAACTTTTATATTATCCTTTTATTCAACAATATCCACAATGTCCACCCTAACATTTAGTGAACGATTCTGACTCTGAAGCTCATCTCTCTTCTTATCCAGCGTCACTTCTGATTATTCAGGTAAGTTCTGTCCTCCTTCAGGTATCCTCTAAAAGCAGCTACCTCCCATCTGTACTGCCTGCAGCACAGACAAGCAAGTAACAGCTGAGGAAATGTTCCTCCTCCTCTTCACTTCCAACCTGGAGAGTCAGCTGAGCACAATCTGTTAGAGGAGGCTGACCTCAGCTGACACTCCCCAAACATTTATTTAGCACCAGGCTAGATGTGAATAAAAATAAAAATAAATAAAAATAGAGCCTGAGGCCTCCCAACACTGACAATGTATTAATCCACTTGGGGAGACTCTCATAAGTTTATTCACACTGAACTGTTATTAGTTGACAAGTGTTAACTCCATAAGGTGTTATTACAACAGTTCCTTAGCAACCCAGTTCCACCTCCCATGCTCAGCATGTAGCTGAGGGAGAGGCAGTATTGCTATGCAGAAGGAGCTTTGGAGCAAATCTGTCAGAGAATTATAAAGTTGCCCAGCTGAAGCTCTGGAGAATCACCTGCCATCCTATTTCATCATGGGCCCTTTAGAGATGGGCTCCCAGAAATGTCCCTTAACAGATTTTCTGCCAACTGAGAGGGCAAGTGTGCACATCTGACCTTGGAGCCTGAAGCTTCAGGAGACTCATTTTCTCATTAAGGGTTTTATTCCCTTTCAAAGCACCATAATGTGGCCTGAAAAACTGCTTTAAGAGGTTGTTTCCCAGCCTGATGTATTTTTCAGAGTAATGGCCCCAGAATTGAAGTTCAATGGACAGTGATCCAAAGGGCACCATCACAAGTGTTCAGGAGAGAGCAGCTTCAGGCTGGAAATCAAGTGGACTCCTGAGTGAGCTTCACCTTTCAGTGAGGGCCTAGATGAGAAGTGTCCTAAAGAAAAGCTATGGGATGACAGTTTAGATAGGCCATTCACAGGAAATAAAAGTATCTGTGTGTATCTATAAGCAAATTTGTAATTATTTATAGTCTTCAAATTAAAATATGTCTACATATGTAAATATTTACATATAATTTATATATTTTAAATTTATTACAACAAAACACTGAGAAATTAACACCAATATTATTTGGCCTGAAATGATAATGATCTCTTCTAAATTTAGGCAAGATGTTATTCATATATATATATATATATATATTTCATATATATATATATATATATATATATATATATATATATATATATATATATATATGAAACTAGCTTGTAGCTCCAGTTAATTTCCATTTGTGAACATAAAGATTAGAGAAAGTGTCAGTGGGTGTAAGCACCATCTTGTCTTCATTTGTTCTTGTCCTAGGAAAAGTAATGACTGTTAATGTTAATGTGGGCAAAATAAATCAGGGAAGCATGTGTCTTAATGTCAAAAGATATTGTCAACTCTTTCAACTATTGAAAATCCAGTACAGGATTTAGGATGCTCTCATCTTCATGGCAAAAGAAGAGGCGCCAACAATAGATCAAGAACAAAAATTATAGATAGCCCAGGCAGAGACCAGAAGTAGTGGAGGTATTGACGAATTATAAGCTACATTTTTCTGACAAGGCCTGGCAGTGGAGTGAGGGATCATGCCAATACCCTTAGCCATTTCCCACTAAGCTTGAGACTTCTAAACCAAAGAATTAGAAAAGGGGGGATGGGAGGAAGTATAGCTCATATCCGGATATCAAAGTTATCCTCAAGGGGAAATAAATTAGACATTATGTTAAAAACAGTCTCCTGGATTACATCTATTCCCCAGCTTCAGAGGATTCAACTCCAAGTCTTACAAAATAATTGTTTTATTAGGTCCTGGAGATAAAGGAGCCTGACTTTTACCAAGAGTCTTCCACAACAGTAATATATGTCAAGATAAACACCATGTGGAACTATTTAGTAATGTTCTTCCTAACTAGTAGGGCCGATAATCATAGAGATATCAAGGGGACCTAATGTGCACTGAATACATGGCTAAATACTATGCCCTGTGTGCTTCTAGCTCTGAAAGCACTTTTTAACTGTTTCTTTGTAACTCCTTCCAGAAAAACCTAATTTAACCTGAACTCATCTTACTCCCCAATTTGATATGAAAACTGCATGGCCATTCCTAGCCTTTTTCCAGCTTACAAGGGGATTTGTTTATATATTTCTTGCCATAATTTGTGACGTGTCAGATTATGAGATGCTAAACACCCTTAAAAATAAAAAATAGAATTTTCATTCTAAGCAGCATCTTGACCAAATACTTTACAACTAAGGTTTATGGATATAGAATTTTTTGGAAACGTTGACCTAGAACTGTTTTGCATTTAGAAAAGTGAAATACAATGAGGTTGAACAGTTCCTTTATGGTCTCACAGTTGATAGAAATTGGGAAATGATCATTTTTTTTCCTCCTTTTTTTCCCCCTGTTGGCCAGTTAAGGTTATAATCTTAACCTACCACAGGGAGCTGCTTCTCACCTTGAGAGACGCATCCACTTTGTTGCTGGAGGTACATCCTTTTTACTCTTTTCTGACTGAAAATTAGCTTTGCACTTAAAGAGTATTATCCATGTGAAATGGTCATCCTTCTCTACATATAAGTGGCCAAATGCATACTGGGGGACACACAGGAAAGAGAGATGGTGAGTGAAGGAAAGAGAGGCAGAAAAAGAGAATGGAATGAGGGAAAGGAAAGAAAAAACAAGAAGAAAACTCACTTGATGCTAACTACCCTCTATGCTTGATACTATAGATTGAAAATACACACTCTAATAATTTATAATATTTTAAAATATATTTAAGAAAATAAGAAAGACGATTCAGAAAAGTGAGAAAATTTTCAATGACTAGAGGCAAAGCACTGTGATTTGTTACTGAGAATGAAACCAAAATTGCTACAGAGCCCAAACAAAGAGAATATATGGAAGAGATAAAATAAAACAAAATATATCTGTGCTAATGTCCACATGAGAAATGAGTTTTGTCAGGGTATGGTCCAGAGTGGGAAGTGGCTAAGGTAAAGTAACTACGTGTAAGGAAAGGGTAATTGAACATCCCTGAGTTAAATGGTGGTCAAATACAATGGATTATTTAATGTACCTTCTGAAAATTGGTTTCCAATTTGTACTGTGACTTGCAGACCCTGGCTCTCAAATTAGAATGGGGAATTCTTAAAACTAAGCCAAGTTGGGTATCAAAGGATACAATGCTATGTCTTCCAGTTTGGTAATAAAACTGCTATGGTAATAGACTATAACCTTGAGATTTGAAGGAGAATAGTAACATGTTGTGATAGTCAAACTGGTCTGCAGAAATGTTAACCCTCTATACCCAGAGTTCAAGAGATGTTGGAAAAACAAGCACTTAACCTCAGGTAATGTTGGAGTTAATTTTATGTAGATGTTAGGTGATTTGCATCAGATAATAAAAGTTAACTTCAACAAGATTTAAGCTCTCCTTTACCCTTTACCATATAAAATGGCTGTTCTCCAAATAGGTCTGATGAGATTTTAACAGCAAATTCTTACTCGGCTTACAAATCAGCTAAATGGACTTTTTTAATCACTATAAAAATGTGGCATACTTCTAGAGATCAGAATGCCAATTATTTGATCTAACAATTCTATCAGAGAAACTACACCACAAACTAGCAAAGCCAAGTGTGAAACGCATTGTGGCAGAAGAATGCATTCTTTTCATGATCACTAGAAACATTATTGAGAAGTCAAAATATACAGTGTTTCATATCCTACCACACTTGCCAGAAGTTTTGACAAGATAAACATGATACGGCTTCAGTGTTTTCAAATAAACCCCATAGAGTCACTTTACGGGAGCTAAGTTTCAGATTATGCTGCAAGAAGACAAAGGGAAAACTAGAAGAAAAAAATCTAGAAAAATCAACAAGCCAGGAATATTTTAACTTTTAATATTCCCAAAACTATATTAATGATTTGCTCTCATCTACATGTTTTTCTTTATTTCTGATCATTGAAAGTCTAATTTCTTTTCAAAATAATTCTAGTAAATTTGAAGCAAGCTGTCTTCCTCTAAAGAATGAGGAACAGACAATATCCATTCAAACCCAATTATAATGAGTGATTCAAGTACATGCTTCTGACCTTATCTAAAACAGGAAGGTAAACACAGTCCCTTTCAAACAATTTCAAACAAAGCTCAATTGAAAAGTTATTAGCCACAAGGTTAAGTGCCTCTATGTCTAATAATGGGTTCAAGTCAAGAAAATCTAAGGTCTTACAACCAAGAATTTTTTAAAAATACAACAAAATTAAAAGCTGGAAAAAACTGAAGGATACTTCATAAAAAATTCAACTAACAAAAATCTATTAAAAAGCATATTCCTCATTATTATTTACTCTAACACTAATCTCTACCGCTGTTCTTCAGAAGAAGATAAACTTGGTGGAGTTTGGAGAAAGGGGTCGTGTAAGACAGAGCAAGCACTGTTCCTTTTTGTTGACCTGACAGGCTGGTGCCAAATACCCGGCCCCAACTAGAAAAATATGGCATCAATCTTAAAATAAGAATGTCTTAACCTTGAGACAAGTGCATATCCTAAGAGGAAAAACAGTCAGAATATCAACTATAGCAACAATTTCAAAGGATTTAGCAAGTTTTAGTTGAAACAGGTTTTATAAAAACATGGAATTTGGAGAAGAAACTTATTTTTAATCTCACCAGTTTAGAGGTCAGGATGATGTGAGAAGAATAGATAAATTGGTGGAACCTCAGACCTGTGGACTGTGTTTTCCATGGATAAATGACTCTCTCTGTTGGAAGTGTACTCTACTACATTCCTTTCATGTCATGCATCCAAATTAAAATCTCTCTCTGCCTCAATTATACACCACCCTCTCTACTCCTTCTATCCTGAGAGGGTGTGGAAACCGAGAATGCAATTCTGTGAGTAAAAGGTTCTAAGATGAATGGGAACATGTACTTTATTGTGCACTACATACATGTTTTGATATCCACCTCCTAGATTATACAATACTAGTTATTATTTTTTTCAGATAAATTGACAGAAATCTAAGACTAAAACCATTGCCATATGGTAATAAAATAAAAACCTTGCTCACCTATTTGGGTGAGAGCTGCCTTGTGAAAAGCTCATGGTAATTGTTGTGGTAGGTGGACAGGTTCTGGGCCTTGACAAAGTATAGATACATAAGTGTATATATCTTTTAACGTACTGAACCGTACACCTTAGATCTTTATTGAAGTGTACATTGGTAATATTGATGCCAAAAATCAGGTAGTCTTAAGTTTCATCTGAGTTAAAATGTGAATTTTCTCTGAACTGTGATAGTATGGAAGAAAGCACATTAAAATCAAGGGAAACACACTTGAATATTTTTGTCCCTTCCTAGTATATATTTTCTCTGGAAAAGATCTTTAGACATTTGTGCTCTACTACTATATGTCTATCACACCCCTCCCTTTTGTTTAATTGAGATAAGATCTGTCTAAATTACTTGAGGTGACCTTAAACTCACAGTGTAGCATAAGCTAGCCTTGAGCTCACTGCCTTGTTATCTCACTACCTTCTGACCTCACCTTCCTGAGTACTGAAAGGATTTAAATTGGAGTGGTCTGGACATAATTCCTGAAATCAGTCACAACATTTTCTTTCTTCTCTGAAAACTGACTTGAAAGAGGTGAGTGAAGATGGTTTGTCACAGAGGATTATACAGGTGATCAAATTTCTCCATTTCTTAGCCCCATTACATTTGGATTATGGAACAGTGATGCACACATAGTGGCTAGCATTTGCTCATAATGGGGAACAATGAATTTTCCAGTGCTCTAGTTTCAAATCTTGCCTCATGGCTTTCAATTTGTGACATATTTTTAGTGTAATAAGGACTCAATTTTTAGTGCACATGCACTAAAATTCTTGGCTATATATTGATCTGTTTACATTTAATTTTATCATTTTTGCTTTTTAAGCTAAAATGTCTGTTTTAAAGACACTGAATCTTAATATTCTTTTTAAAATTCTGGTAATTTGTATTTAGAATGACTGAATTTAAAAAAGTAACTCTTTCTACACAGAATATATCTAAACTTAATATTACCGCTCATGCTAATGGCAGAATATGGATGTCTTATTGGTAAGTATAAATCAATATTGACACATATCAATATGAATAAGGACTTTACATATTCAATGTCATAACATTTAGAAAGTAAGTTATTCCATAAGATTATTATAAAGATGGTTGAAATAATTATTAAGTATTGTCTATCAAATAGCTGATTAATAGCCATTGTTTATTATTTTCAGAAAAACTGTACTATTACTTTCTATTTAAAAAGTGGAATGATAGCCAGGGATTAACAAAACCTAAATTTTACTCTGGCTTCAAAAACCAGTTAATTTTGTGTGACTTAACAAAATGCACCTCTTCTGCAGTCCACAGTCTTGTTTTGTTTCTTTTTAACTACAAAATTAAAGGTCTGATATAAACTGTCTCATTGAAATCTACTTTCACATTAAACTTCCATGATTTTATTTTCTTAATTCATTCCTCACCAAAGAAAGTGTGTAGAAATATTTTAAATAACTGAGAAGATAATTTAGAGGCACAGACTAAGTTAATATCTTCTTAGACATTTTAGGCAATGGCCTTGTATAGAACAAGTTGAAAATCATCTGGAACTGCTAAGCTTAACAAATATTTATTCAATTTGTAGTACCACCAGTGCTCTTTAAATGATGAGGCTCAATGCTAGAACACAAAAAGATTTCCACAGATTTGTAGACATTACACGTGAAATAAAATACTGTATTATAATTTCCCCATAAGGCTATAACTACTATAAATTATCTTCCCAAGTGCATCCCTTTCTTGGGCTAGCTGTGCTTCCCTCAATTTAAACTTAATGCTAACACTGAATGCTATTATCTGTCTCATCCTGGCAATGCTCAGCTCCAAATCTGTCAATGGCTAACTCTGGAGAAGCTGAAAAACCTCCTTGGGAACTCTGCCAGCTCTTGCTTCTGGGCTGATTTCTAACAGATGTTCTACCTTTGTGAATTCCCAATCATTTCCTGTCTTTTCCACTAACAAAACAGACCTCTGAGCTATTTAACGTGGCTGTGGGAAGCCAGTGTATCTAGGAGATGAAAATGTATCTAGATTAAGTTTGCATTTTTCCCACTGACATAGAAATACATAGGAAATATATAGACCTTCACCTCAGATTGCAGTGTTTCTCAGGTGCTTGCAAAGGACCAGGCATTTTGATAGATTCGGTACCAGGGCATTTAGATCTCAGAGCCAAGAGTGACGTTAGGCTTTATTTCAGATACAGGATGTCCCCATAACAGCACTTCACAACTGACCATACACAATATTTAAGGAAGATTTTAAAGTGCTCAAGGAAACAGTAGAAAACATTAAGAGACAGTATACTTACTTCCTCTGAAATTACACACCTGCTATGGAGCTTCTGATTGGGACTGACTTGAGAGTCTTATTTTTAGGAAAGCTACATTAGCATCACTAAATATGTACCAAAAGTACAAACAAGGCATGCTTATTTCATGCATCACAATTTTATCTGGGAAAAGCTGTGCTTCCCTACAGCTGTACAATAAGTACAAAGCTAAATAGAAATGGAACTTATTTTGTGAGCTTTCTTCCAAATTAAAAAAAAAGAGAGAGAGATACCTTGGGACTTATTTTCGAGACAGATTCTTGAAATCTTTTATCAGCTCTGATGCCCAAGGGGAAATCTGTACAACAGGTATTGTATGTCTTTAATAATGAAGCAAACTACTGTAGCTCAAGTCTTTGGAGCAGCTAAGAAACTCAGTTGTATGTAGGAAATGCCTGAAGAGTTTGTCTTACAGAGCTATAAATTTAGCAACATCCAAGGGTTAGGTTCATTGTAGTTGAAAGCAGTAAGGCAAAAGACATGGAAACATTTTCCAGATAATCCATAAGGACTGGCTGAGTCTGAGGCAGATTTCCCATCTAGCAAATTCCTTGATTCTACAGTTGAGAGCTCTAGAATTCTTCAGCACTTTTGTTTAGAGATACAAATACCAGAGAACTCATAAACATCATTTTGTCCTTCTTGGAAAAGGAAAAAAGCAAAATAATGGAACATTTCTTAAAAACTTTCTCTAAGTAAAAGGTCTCCTCTCTGACCCAGTTTACCAATAATCTCCATTTCAGACAGAAGAATGCGAAGCTTGATTTAACAAATTAGGTCTTGAAGATTTTACTTCTAATGACACTTAGCAACACCAGGCAGCACATTATATGCCTTAGCCAGCAAAGAACAGTGACTAAAGGCTGCTATTAAGCAGGCAGACACATTAAAGATGACAATAAAAATAATTGTATTGAAAGCATCAAATAAACATTGCAAGCATAATTTCCATATGGTCCCTTTTTTTAGAGTTTCAAATTGATGTTTATGCACTATCCTTTGACACTTAAAATAATCTCAAACCCAAAATGCAAAGTGTAGGTACTACACATTTAAATAAGAGTTCTCAACTATTCTTTCAAAACATTCATCAGCTGAACAATGTGTAATTTCAGTGAAAAAAAAAAAAGTAGATTTTGCAGATGTTTTCAATTAACAGAACTGAAGGGAATTGTGGAGAGTTGGGTTAGTAGCAGATTAGTTCTGTCCTCAGCTGGGACAACTGAGGAAAGCCATTGTACCACACAACTTTAGCTAATGATATTTCTAGTTCATTTTTCTATGCAACATTTGCATATAACTTGCACCATGACTATTTCAGAGCAAAATTCAACTGAAATTCATATATATATATATGAATTGCTCAGGAAAATCAATCCCTTATTTGTAGAACACTTAGGAGGAAAAAAATAGCTATTTTATGCACAAGTGGCATTTGTCATGGGCAATTAACAAAGTAGGGCTTCCACTGTCTTAGCTATTCGAGTGGTTTAAATGAACTAGAGTTAATTAGCTCAGTCTACATCCTTATTCCGGAACTTCACATGTGGACACATACCTCAGTAAAAGCACTCAACTGCATTTTTAGATACAGAACCATATTTAACTTGGTAATCAAGAACAGAAAATTAGGAGGGAGCTTGACTGTGTCACCTAGAATGGCAGCTGAAGGACAGGGGCAAAAAGAAGCATAAGACAGACAGAGTAATTGTAAGTATAAACTCAACACACTGACCCAAGACTCTGAAATGCTTAGTCACTTGGGGCAACGGTCTTCTTAAGAATTACTTTAGGAAACACAGTAAAACTAATAAGAACAGTGGTAGAACCCCATGCTATCTCCAATAATCTTTCAATTATAGACCTTGTTCCAATCAGGCCAGAAGAATTTAACACTTCAGATAAATATTTACAGAAAAAAAAAATTATGTTTTAGAGTATTAGCAATCCAGGTAGCTCATTTCATGCCAGATCCCTGAAAACACAGCTGCATAAGCAACAAGATCTGAGCCTCAGTATCACTGCCAGCTGACTATGGATGGTTCAGTTATCAAAAAACAAAACATATCATTTATATGTAAACTTAAAAGTAGTACACTTCCTGAAGCTGATGGTTACACGGTTCAGTGTCTACGAAGTATTTCCTAGATATTTGGCATTCCTCTTTGGTCCTTCTTTTATGTTGATAGTCTATGTCCACTTTAATAGGAAAGATGTGCCTGCTCTAATTGCACATGATATGCCATGCTTGGTTTGGGAGGTCTGCTCTTTTCTGAAGGGAAATGAAGAAGAAGTGGATCTGGATGATAAGACTGGCCGAAGGAGAAGGGTGGACTGAAGGCGGGGGGGGGGGGGGGGGAGGGGGGGGGACACGGGGGGAGAACAGACGGGGGGGGGACGGGGGGGGCACACGACACAACTGCAGTTGGGATTGTAATATATGAGAGGAGAATTAAAAGACAAAACAAAACCAGAAATAACAGAGGAAAACATCACACATGACTTAGGAAACACAGGTATTTGTTTAAGTAGTTGGATATTTAGAAGTTGACAATTCTTCATTCCTCTAAAATTCCTCAGCTGTGTCTTCAGCACACTGGCTTTTCCCAGGACTGACAGTGACAGAAAAGAGAGCCTTTATTTCATTTTAAGTACTATACTTGAATCTACCAGGTAATCCTGCTCCAACCAAACAGAATGTCATTCATTTCTTGGCTCATGTCTGAGAAATAGGACCAGTCATTGCTAAGTAATAGGTAATGACCCTGCAACAATCATGCTGGTGCTGGAGAATGCAGGGAAATATGGCTGTGGGGAAAATCAACACATGTAAGAAGAATCAGGAGCACAGGAAATGTCAAACATCTACAAGTATTTTTCATATATAAAAATGGACATCTATTTATAAAGTTTCTTGTTTCTTTAGATTCCTTCCTTTACTCTATACTTTTAAATATAAAAATATACTGTATTTAATAACAAACTTTTTATCTCAGCAGTTAAAATCCAAAACTACCAATAGGAATATTAGAGTATTTAATAAATTTTATCTCATTTTTCTCCAGTTCATACACTGGCCCATTTCCTAGGTAAGTGGGGTATTTTAATAATGTTTTTAATTATTCTTAAGAATTTCATATATTTTTTGCTATATTAATCACCTTACAATTTCTCCCAGATTTTCCTTGCCTCCTTACTCACTAACTTCATGTTCTTTCTGGCTCTTAAAAATGAAACAAACAGCAAGGTTGTTCAAGCATTTAATCTCAGCACTTAGAAGCAGAGGCAGGTGGATCTCTACAAGTTCCAAGACTGCTTTATGTGCACAGTAAGTTCCAGGACAGAGCTAAGATTACACAGAGAAACCCTGTCTTGAAAAACAAAAACAAAGGAAAAAAAGGAAGGAAGGAAGGAAGAATGGAGGAAAGAAAGGAAGGAAGAAATGAAGGAAAAGGGAAGGAAGAAAATGTCATAAACCACGGAATACAATTTTTGTTGGATGAAGACTACTCCAGAGCATGGGGCATTCCTGGATTATGATTTTTATCCTCACTGTCCATTTAAGAAAGCTAGTGTCAAATTTATAGATTCAATGGCAATGTCAGTGAAGAGTTTTATCTCATTGTGGAGGTCTTAAATCTAAACTTTAAAAGTGGTTGGTTGTAGTAGGAGGTTTCTGGCCTGGAGTTTCAGGACCTAGCCGCCTCAATGTTTAGGCCCGCAGACCCACAGATGCACAGAGGCTTACTATAATTTTTAGGCTGATCGGCATAAGGCCCAGGCATATAACTTGCTAGCTCTTTACCCTTAATCTAACCCATGTCTCTTATCTTGTTCAGCCATGTGGCTCGGTACCTTTTCTTAGAGCAGCATAGTTGTCCTCTGCTTCTTCCGGCTTCTCTCTGGCATTCTGCTCCGTGCTTCCTGTTCTCAGAGTTTTCTTAGTCTTGTAGCCCCACCCACACTTCCTGTCTGCCTTTGGCCAATCAGCACTTTTTATTAAACCAATGGGTGGGGCAATTATCTACAATGTAACAACATAATCTCCCACAGTTGGTTATTCTCATAGCATCTCTGCTACTACTGAATCAGTGGGTATGTTTTGCAGGCAGGTTGTTATTATGTCTTGAAAAATTCAAAGCTGAATAAGATTGATGATGACTTTCCTCCCCTAGTCATATATACAGCACATTTCAGCACAATGAATGTTGACCAATAGGTGTGAGGCATCTGGCTGAGTACCAGTTAGATTTCTTCATGTTTGATGACATAAGCAGGTGGTATTTTTACCAGAAGGGTCTTGTCAAGTTGTGAAGAGTAACCAATAATATTGACAACAGCCAGTAATATCTAGGGCCTCAATGGCCAAAAATTCAATAAAAATATACCCCATTCCTGGTATATGGAATTTCATTTGGGAGACTCTTGTGTCTAGTTGGGGTATAGTCTTTCTCCTTATGTGGCAGACCTATTTAAACTCAATATTTACAATTATATTTAAAATAAATAAAGTACTGTGCATGACCATCGTTTCAGCTTGTGGGGAAAAAAAAGATTCAGAAAATAAAGGCAGAACACAAAAAAAGGGAACACAATGAGAATAAACACACACACACACACACACACAAACACACACACACACACACACACACATACATACAGAAAGAAAGAGAGAGAGAGAGAGAGAACATTTTAGCACCAGATTCTATTCTAATTTTTCCTGGCAATAGTCTAGCCATTTACTTGGATATGAAGTTCCCAAAAAAATTCTATGTAGTTATTTCTACACATATGGGGTAGGTATTGCCAACTTGCCTTTTCAAAATGAATCACTGAATTATATTACTGGCACATTTCATCATAAATCAGCAAATGCTTCCTGTTGAAAAACTACATGATGGATAACTCTAAAATGCATACAGTAACACACAAAATATGACTCGTAAAATAATCTCATCTTGTGAAAGATATATAGTCTCTGGGGTCAGGCATACCTAAATTAAAAAAAAAAGTCTTTCTTGCTTACTAATCATTTCAATTTTGGACAGATGCCTGAAGATCAATCACATCCATTATATAATAAAGCATATTAATACCTAGCCAGTGTCCTGTTAAAAAACCTATCAACTAATTAACATTCTTCTAGGGAAAGATATCTGCTTTATTTACAATTTAACCAGAAATTAGATAGTTAGGGAAATCACATTGTTCATTTGTCTTTAAAAGCATTTCAGTGTCTGCATAAATGATTTTAAAATAAAAACTCTTTAACATCTAACTTTCTGATAATGTTTACTAGGTCTAATATTTTAAATATTGTTATATTTTAAACCAATTAAAAGTGAAAACTTATTTTGATATATGAAAATTGAGTAGTACTTAATTTTAAAATTCAAAGACCTAAGTACTACATGTACTTAGTACCTTAATGTAGTGGGATTATATTGTTACATTGTAAATAATTGTCCTGCTTACTGGCTTAATATGAATGCTGATTGGCTGAAGACAGACAGGAAGTATGGGTGGGGCTATCAGACTAAGAAAATTCTGGGAACAGGAAGAGCAGGGCAGAGAAGCCAGAGAAACACTACCATGGAGACACCATGATGAGACGCCAGCAGACACAAAGAAAAGAAGTTGAAATGCTGCTCTGTGAAAAAGTACTGAGCTGAATGGCTGAACAAGATAAGAATCATGGGTTAGTTTAAGAGTAAAGAGTTAGCAAATTATATGCCAGGGCCCTAGGTCAATCACCATAAAATTAATGTAAAAGTCTGTGTGTCTCTGTGGGACTGTGGGTTAGCGGATCAGCAGGTCCAGGCCATGGGCCCAGGCTGGAAAGTCCAGGCCAGAAACTTACTACTACACCTTAAAATAAGATAGATAATAAGTTTGATATAATTCTATATATTAAACTTAATTCTTTACATCAATGATGTCACTAATCCATGTACAATGTAACATAACCTCATGGGACTTCAGTATTACAAGAAAGCTAATCTAGTCTTTATGTTCCTTCTGCTTCCTTTAGTAACACTTCGCTACAATAAATGTCTATTTTGGGTAATTTAAGACTACAATGAGAAAAATGAAAAAATGGCCATCAAATTACTTTGTAAGTTTCCCAATTATATATGTACTTTAAATCTATATAATCAGGCCAATTTTATGCATTAATGAATTTTTATAATACAATCATGAATTTGTATGGCTTTTCAGAATTCCTGTTTTGATAGATAATACTTTGTAGGTTTCTCCACTTAATTTGCAAGTTATATAGGAAATATTCATTAGTATATATTCTTCTGATTTAGAATTATTTTAAGGGCTTAATGAATCATTTCAGCAAGTTCACATTAATTCAAAGTGAATACTTGATTGCTTTCCTTAAATTTTAAATTTATATGTATGCTCACATCAGGAAAGTACCTTAATTATTTAAAGCTTCCTTTAACATATGCAGAAATAAAACAATAGCCTTTTGAAGGTGGAAACATTTTATACATCAGAAGAGATGAGAATAAAGGGAGTAGAATCACTGCTGTTTTTCATTTTCTTACATGAATTTGTCAGCTAAAGGTTACTTTTCAGGTCATCCTTTCTGATGAGAGACTCAAGGGATCATGTTGAGATTTAGCTTCAGTAAGTAAAAATATTCTAATTCTCAGAATGGTGTTAGGCATGTAAATATGATGCTACATTTAATTTGGGGTCTCTTCATTATCAAACACAGATAACCCACAAATATAAAAACGTATACATAGAATGTAACACCTATCCTCAGTTTTCTCACATATAATATTTTGTAAAGCAAGAGAGCAAAATTCCTACATCATGAATCCCTTTGTAATTCTTTTACAATATTCAACCTGAAAATACTGAAGATACATTTTCTATGAGTAAAATAGAAACTATATTAGAAAGAAATATAAGATGTATAGGAATGTGAAAGGGGACAGAATATGGGTTGTGTTGTATGACACTTTTCCTGGGGAGATGGGAAAAAATGTCTATTTACTTCAGATGGGGAACCAGTGACATATGAAAGTACCAATTACTCTAGAATCGAACTTGGAGAACTAGTAACCTATTTGGGTTTCTTATTGAATACAGGCGAGGGATTATTTACAAGAAGTGGGTGATGCAAAGACAGCTACAACATGGTCCATGAATACTACAAAACTGATCTGCCTGGCAAGATGTAGCCATTTATATAACAGTGACAGAATAATTATTTGGGAAATTAACTGCTTTCTAACTTAATATAAAATCTGTTCTAAAGAGTGGATTTCCTAACTGGTACTTGAAACCTAGTCAGAATCCCATGAATGAAGACTTCACAGACATTAGTGGATAATGTGCCTTAATCGATCTGATAAATAATCATTCAGTTGAACTACAAACTAAATGTTTTTGCTTATATACTCATAAATTTACATTGTTTTCAACTGTACTCAGGGAAGTTTATTGCAGACTCATAAGCAGTCAAACTGCTGAGTACAGGTAACTGTGAGTACTCAGCTGTAGCTAAGTTAGTTATCTGTATTGGTCTATCCCTATCCAAAACTCCTGGACCATAATAATAGAAAGAAAAGGAAGAATGTGGCAGATGTTAAAGGGAGCTGTGAAACTCCGGAAATTATAGGTCTGTTGGACATATGAACTCACCACAGCTGTGATTAATTGACCAAACATGCACAAAGATTAAGTCAGTCAGATATGGGGAGAGCATCCCTGTTGTGGAATATTATTTTAAGACATATAGTATTCCCTTTTGCTATGGAATATTTGTTTAATGATGAAAAGATGTGTTTTCCACCAAGAATTGATGGAAGGCATCAGTTCTCCTTTATTTTCCATGATTTTGTGGACGGCCACATGTACTCATGTACATCTAGGAAGAACTAATTGGATTCAGGGTTATTGAATATAACAAAAATGGAGAAAATTAAGTTTGGAGAAAACTGAGTTGAAAAGCACTAAGATGTTGGAAGGAGGGAGTGATAGATGGAGATGATCAAAATGCTTTATATTAATATATTCAATTAGTGCTTAAATATATTGCCCAAAATACTTAAAATAGCTTTAAAAGAAAGAAATAGATCTCTTTGCATCAAACCTTAGTTTTTACTTTAACACAGGTGAAGATCTCTGTAAGTACAATACTAGCAAGTAGGAAGCCTACTCTTTTTCTTTCTTTTTTTCATATTTATTCAATGTGCCTTTCATATCAAGCATTTTGGTCCCATTCATTTCCCCGTCCCTTCACATCCATCCTTTGTCCCTAAAACTCCTTCACCCCACATCCCTGAAAAAAACAAATTTAAGAGTAAAAAATTAAAAATCTTATCATGAAAGGTTTCCATCAGACATAGGATAGACATTTAATGTTGATTTGCATAATGTATTGAGCTTACCAGATGTGTTTAACACCACTCTCATAGTATATGTCAAATAGTTGAAGGGAGGCAGTGAATCTTTGCACACATTTAAAAATGGAGTTTTGCATTGTTGGTATAAATACTGATATCATTTCTAAGTGTTTCAGTGAAGAAAATAGCATGTAGTTGAAACTAAGTCATTGATATCAAAACAAATTTAAATGAGCACTAATGCATTATAGAATTTTTGAGAATAATTATTAACATCTCTTTTCAGAAGTTCATTGTTACATTGTGGGGGTTTTTTTAGTTTTTTTGTTTGTTTGTTTGTTTGTTTGTTTGTTTGTTTTTGGTCCCGGGCGGCCAGAGGCCCAGACCCACAGACCCTGCAGCCCCAGACCTCTTAGCCGCCTGCCACTGTTCAGGCCCCCAGAAATGACTCCGACGCTTATATTAACTTCATGCTGTTTGGCCTATGGCTCAGGCACATTGCTAGCCAGGTGTTACATCTTAACTAAACCCATTTCGATTAATCTGTCTGCCATGTAGCCCGTGGCTCACCTGTGTTCCTTACATGTTGTTCCTTTGGACTTCTGGCTCCTTCTCTCTCTGACTCCGCCCTGCTCCTCCTACCTATTCTGATTCCTCCTCCTACTTTTTCTATGGTGTCTGTCATGGGCCAAAACAGCTCCTTTATTTAAAGATTGCTATTCACAGCATACAGAAAGGCATTCCACATCAGTTCATATGAAGAGAAAGCAACAAGTAAGGTATAAATGGCTCAAAATAATTTTTCCTTTTTTTCTCATTTTTATTTAAAAGTTTGTTTTTTTTTTTTTAACATACCCACCACTGTTCCTCCTCTATGCCCTCTTCCCAGTCATCTCCTGGTTTCTCCCCACCCCATCCTTCCATCCATTCCTCAGAGAAGGTAAGGACTCCCAGGGTAGGTTAATACAGTTTGTTATATCATGTTGAGGTAGAACGCACTTCCACTTCCCTCCCCCTCATATTGTGGCTGAGCAACGTGTTCCTCTGTAGGGAAAGGGCTCCAAGAAGCCTATCATGTACTAGGAATAAATTATAAATTTTTATCCACTGGCAGAAGTCCCATAAAATACCAATGCCTCCCTTCTCATCCACTCCCTATGTCTCATCAGTAAACAGACTTCAAAGAGATATTAGAATAAAATAAAGAATGAAGCCTCTACATAAAAGTGAGAATCCCTTGAAGAAAACTGAACATTTAATAGCAAGTGGTTCCCAATTGAGAATAGCTCATGGGTACTTCTCTCATCCCTAGACATCCATCTTGGCAGACCTCCGTAGTCCCTGTGTCCTGACCCTGATGATTCAGAGGACCTTGTTTTCTTGGTGTCCTCTATCACCTCTGTCTCCTACACTCTTTCCACTTCCTCTTTCATACGTTTTCCTTAACCGGAAGGAAAGGAATATTATGGACACATCCTATTTAGGTCTGAGTGAGAGAAAGTTCTTCACTCTCTATGATGTGTGGTTGATGTGTCTCTGTATTTTTTCACATATTCTGCATAAGGAAACTTCTCTAATAGTGTCTGAGCAAAGCACTGAAATGAAGTTTCATTTGGTGATAAGTAATGTCTATATGGGACTCTCTTTTTCCTGTTATTTGGCAGTTTCATATGTATGTATATAATAGGTAGTTTCTTTTTCATTCACTTTCCCCATTACCCCTCAAATGACCCTTAATTTTAGGTGTTTCTCTTATATTACCTCCCTCATGCCCCTCTGCTCTCCATTTTCCCACTTGATCCCACAATTCCAGTCCCTTTCCATCCACCCACAACTGTTTATTCTATTTCTCTTTCCTAGGGAGACATCTCTATCCTCCCACCCCATTCTCTTACCTTATATATTTTTAATCTAAGCAGAGAGTAGGAAACTAGGAATTGTAAGAAGATGTGAAGAAAAAAAAAAAACAGTATGAAATTTAGTTTGAACATTAGGACAGTAAAGTCAGTACAGGGAATCTTCAATACCTTAACTCTTAATGAAAATAAGCCAGTTCCTATTCTGTGGACACCAGGGGCATCATGTAAAAACATAATAGATGCACAAGTCAATACCCTAAGGCACTGTCCAATAAAACTACTTCCAGTGAAACAATACTCTTAAACACTTTAATGTTTTGCTGCTCATATTTGTTTAATGAAATACTGATTGGCCAGTAGTGACAGGAAGTATAGGTGGGGAAAACAGACTAAGAGAATTCTGGGAAGAGGGGAGGCAGTGCAAGAGACACCATCCAGACACAGAGGAAGCAAGATGAAAATGCTGAATTGAGGAAAAATTACTAAGTCACATGGCTAAACATAAATAAGCATTATGGGTTAATTTAAATATAAATGCCAGGTAGTAATAAGACTGAACTACTGGCCTAGCAGTTATTATAATAGTATGGCTCCTAGTCAATTATTTGGGAAGTGGCTCCTGGGCAATGGAGGTTTTTTGGATGGGACAGAAACCCCAGATGGAAATTTCCTAGTGTGTGCTTGCCTCCTATGTACTGGCTGGATATTGATGCATTACCTTTTAATGAATAAATTCATTGAACATTCAAGGTGGCAGGGCTAAGTAAACACACTGAACAGTTTATTACACATTAGAGATACTTGGTCATCAGTAAAGTTGGCATCAGCTGACTGTTTCCATATCCCCTATCTCCAAGCTACACTGTAAGGTTCAACTGTATGTTTCTTCAATTACTTATACTATCTTTCACTTACAGCTTCTTTTTGATGCTATAGTTCAGTTGGAAATCTGTAGTTATTTTGTCCAGTTCTCGTTTCCCTCTTTTTTAAGCTAGCTGAAAGCATCAATATATTTAAACTTTGCAGAAGAATGATGGCATATTCAAATTTTATTGCTGAAGCTTATATTCTACATTGGTTTACTAGTTCTTTTAAGTCCTTCAAAAAAGCTGTGTCTTCTGCATTGTCCCTGGGGTGGCTTAAGTGAGAAATGGCCCTTTCTGTATTTGTACATTTTCTCTTAGGTTGGTAGTGCTATTTGTGAAGCTAAAGCATGGGGAGCTTCCCTAAGGGAAGCATGATACCGGGGACATGAAGTACTCTAGTCTCACCCAAATTCTCTTCTTTTGTCTGCTTTCTGCTTTCAGATGAAATGTGACCAGCAAGCTCCCTGTTCCTTGTGTTCCCTACTATGGTGGAATCTCTTGTGAAACTATTAACCAAAATAAAGTCTTTTCTCCCTATGTTGCTTTCTCTCAAGGCAATAGAAAAATAACTAAAACACACTCTTATCACCAACTGCCATGCATGATCATGTCTGTTATGTTGAACTTTCTTTGTCTTCTCCTGAGCTGTGTTCATACCTACATTTATGTATTTCCTGATGCTGATTCATCTGCTTTAATTGATCATGATTTTTACAACCATGAATGTAAATTATGCTCTGTGTTTGAGTCAAATTGTAACCCTGTCTCAAAAATTAAAATAGTCCTATGTGTTGTGATGCTGCTGTCTCAAAGTTTTATATCTACACTCATTTCCTTGTTTTATTTTTCAAAATGTGGCTATTTGAAGGACAATTCCGTGCCATTAAATTATAACTCATCTCTTAAGGATTTTTTTTTTTTTTGGTTTTGTCAGGGATTTATCAAATGCTGACCATTCCTTATGACATTCTTTGAATTGCTCAATTAATTGTTATCAGTATTTGTCATATGCACTGCATCTTTTGTAACTCTTTTATTTGCTAAAGTAAGCTTATAATAAAGACATCACTAATACTCTCAAGGCCAAAAGATAAATGGACAATTGTTACAGGTGGACATTATTATTCAGACAGTAAGTTTTAACTATTCATTTCTTATACCTCCATTAAAAGACACCCCAGTGACCTCAGACTAAAGCCTCAGGAAAGCCAATTTAATTTATGGTTTTATAAGCAAGGGAGTCTAGAAACTAGCCTATCCAACTTTGTTGTAGAAGGCAATATTCCTAGCCATCCGAAGGTCAATCATGAGAAAAAAACTGTAGCTCAATAAAAGAAATAAAAAATGAATAATTTCTAAAGCCATGCATAACATACCATTTCGTTGCAGTTAATTCTATTTTCCACCTCTTTACTCTACGACAGTCCAAACATAAGACATTATAATTCTTTTCATACCCTGGAAAACACTTTTATGAAGAATTAAGTGTGAAAGTGACTTCGGTTCAAAAGTAATGCAATTATTCCTATGCTTCCAACTTGTATTGTAGAAAATCAGGACAAACTGTGGAAGTGAGAATATATTTAAGGACACATGAGTCCCACTAACATGCTGCTGTTGCTTTACATGTTTTATGTCCATTGTCTTCAGTAGGTTGAAGGACTCTGAGGTAACTCTCCCTTCCTTCCTTCACTTGCATAAGGAAATATCACAAACTGTATGGCCCTCTGAGTTCAAGACACAGCATTAAAACAACAACAACAACAACAACAAAAAAAACCCTACACTTTGATTTCAGTATTTTGGAGCCAGTGACCTTCACTGGAAGGATCTTTTAAAAACTAAAAAGGCAAAATATCTAAAGGTAAATGATATGTTTAGGTAAAATTTCTTGCAGTAGTGTTATTTTTAGCCAAATTTATTGAGACTATTCTAGGCATTTGTAAAGTAAACTTTATTCTGCTTTATAAAACAAAAGCAAGCCATTGCATAGAACACATTAAGATTTAAGTTTGAATAACCATATAGTAGGAAATCATAATACATATGTTCTGATATATACATATATGTAATACAAATATAACTTCCTAATAGTGAAATAGTTTTAAACAAAGATGTTGTGGGATTCAGGTGTCACAGATCACCTTAACCAAGTTTAAACTGCAACTGCATGCGCGCCCTTCCCCCAACCTGGCTGGCTGGTTTTGACCCAGGTACTGCAGATTCAAGCGGCAGCTCCGCCCCTAGCCCCAGTAACCTGGGACAATTGTAAATTACTCCTGTAGGTGAACAAAGGAAACTAAAACCATTCTATCTTGTAATTAACATCCTGTCTTGACTTGTGAGAATTTGCTTTTTCCAAGGATTCTATTCTGTCCGCTGAGACCCTTTAACACCTAGGATCTGTGAATAGCGTGCTGAGTGTCTCTACAGCGGCCATACAGCAGGGCACTAAACGTTATTGTGACATCTTCTGACCACACAGCATCATTGCACCTGGATTGAGGTAATGGCTGACAACTATTCTTTTGAGGAATTCAGTATATATTTTTCCACGATGGTTGACAAGTTTTTAAATGAATATCTTGAGGTATTCAATACCACAGTTTTACTATTTTTTGGTCTGTTTCTGTATGTTGTGTTCCACAATAGAAGGGTGATGACTGAGGTCACGAATTTGAACCTTCAATTACCGTCCAAACTTGGTACTATAGAATTATCAAATGCTATGGTGTCAGATGAGGTTAAGCAGATGCAGAACTTAAATCGCCAGCTGTTGTCCAAGGTATATGAATTACAGCTTTCAAACTCTGCTATGTCAAAAACGATGGATACTCTACAAATTGGTTACAACAAGCTTTCACATAATGATAACGCTGTACAAGAACAATATAAACTCTACGTAACTGATGAAAACAAGAAACTTGTTGACCACATTAATAAAGTGGACGAGAAAATCATTAATTATGTTAATGATGTAGATCTGAAAATTGCTAACTCGGCGAGGTCTTTAGAAGGATTACTTCATCAAGAAAGTCAAGCTCTGAGACAGATAGTATCCAAAATCCAAGAATGTGAACCTGTAGTATCCAAAATCCAAGAATGGGAATCTGTAGTATCCAAAATCCCAGAATGTGGACCTGTAGTATCCAAAATCCAAGAATGTGAACCTGTGGTATCCAAAATCCAAGAATGGAAATCTGTAGTATCCAAAATCCAAGAATGGGAACCCATAATATCCAAAATACAAGAATGTGGGGACCATATTGCAATACTACAAAAAGGCAATGATACATCTTATGCTCAGAACAGTTCAGGTCAACCCCCAATGGGGTGTTATGGTACTGGAAATACTTTACATAAAGTTGGAAACATGACGGGGATACCCCCTTCACCACCACTATTGTTCCCAGCTACTATTCAGACAAAGATAGCACCAGGGGGTTCCTCAGAATATGTAGAGTATAGTTATGAGCCACTACATATGAAAGACATCAAAGATTTTAAAGAGGCAATATCCATGTATGGTATTCACTCTACTTATGTAAAGCAGCTCCTAAATTCATGGTCTGCAAAAAACCGAATCCTCCCCTTTGATTGGATGCAGCTAACGGCTGCTGTCTTGGACCAAAGTCAAAACTTACAGTGGAGAAGCTGGTTTAGAGAGGAAGCTAGGACCTTAGAACACCAAGGAAGAATTAGGGGTTTCTTTGCTTCTCAGGACCAAATCCTTGGTGAAGGAATGTTTGCTGACGTGAAGACTCAAACTACTTATGACGAACATACTTTATTGCTATGCCGTACGGCTGCACTTAATGCATGGGAAAAGATTTTGGACCCAGGTCAAAAAATTGAGCATTATGCTAAGGTCAAACAAGGTTTAAAAGAGCCTTATACTGACTTTCTACACAGGCTTACCACGGCTGTACATAGAGCAATATCAGATCCAGAAGCTAGAAAGCAAATAATACTTTCTCTGGCCTTTGATCATGCTAATCCAGAATGTAGAAGAATGCTTCTGCCTTTAAAAATCAGAGCCGCACCTCTAGAAGAATGGATTCAATATACAATCAATGCTGAACCCCTCCATAGTAATGAAGACAATTGGGTAGACCAAGCCATTGCTAAAGTAAGGAAGAGGAACCAAGGAATCACTTGTTTCAACTGTGGTAGACAAGGCCATATAAGACGAAACTGTACACAAAGTACTCTTGGAAATGATGCCCGATCTAGGTTTAATTAGAACAGAAGGCCATTGCCTTCTGGATTATGCAGAAGATGTGGCAAGGGACGGCATTGGACCAATGAATGTAGATCTACCAGAGATAAAGAAGGCAACCCTCTGCCATCGGGAAACGCCTTTCGGGGCTTCCCCCGGGAAGCCCCCCAAAATCAGACTCCAAATTCGAGGATGGTGAGATCATATCCGGTCATAGTAGAAGACCAGCATTCTCAGGACAAATACAACACCCAATACCTGATCTTGAAAAACATACAGTATCAGATGATAACATAAATTCAAAAGAAGATTCAGAAACTCCAAAGAAAATTACGAAACAAATATTTTGGCAGACTTCGATAAATGAACAAAGACCAAAATTGGGGATACGGATAAATAATATTTATATCCAGGGTTTAGTCGACACGGAGGCTGATGTTTCGATCATAACCCCACAGTCATGGCATCCGAGATGGCCTTTACGGACAGTAGATATCCAATTTCTGGGTATTGGAACAATATCTCAGGTGAAACAGAGTGTGAGGTGGCTTGAATGCATAGGACCAGAAGGTCAGAAAGGACAGTTGAAGCCATATATGGCTGATATAGCAGTGAATCTGTGGAGTCGCGACCTCCTAATGCAATGGAATACCCAGATTAAAATCCCTCCTGGTTATGATGTCAGCCGGAGGCTCAGATATGTTTCCAAAAATGAAAAAAATTCACCAGCCATTCAAGTTGTACAAAAGAATTGCCCTATATCCACAGATCTTAATAAGACACTCACAGCACTGCCTTTGAAATGGTTAACAGAAAAGCCTATTTGGGTTCAACAATGGCCTTTGACAAAAGAAAAACTTCAGGCTTTGGAACAGTTGGTACAGGAGCAGTTACAGGCTCAGCATATCGAAGAATCAACCAGTCCATGGAATTCTCCTGTTTTTGTTGTCAAGAAAAAATCTGGAAAATGGAGGATGGTAACGGATTTAAGAGCAATTAATAAGGTGATTCAACCTATGGGCTCCTTACAATCTGGTATTCCCCTGCCTTCTCTGCTACCTAAAGGATGGCCTATTGCAGTTATTGATTTGAAGGATTGTTTTTTTTTTTTTTTTACCATACCTTTACAGGAACAGGACAAAGAAAAATTTGCTTTCACGGTGCCTACTCTTAATAATTCAGGGCCAGCTAAGAGGTACCAATGGAGAGTCCTGCCCAAAGGAATATTAAATAGTCCCACCTTATGCCAATATTTTGTACAACAACCACTAGAAATACTGCGCAAGCGCTTCCCACAATCTATCATTTACCATTATATGGATGATATTTTGTTGGCAGACCCAAACCCACAGACATTAGAAACATTGTTTAAAGAACTACAGAAAGTATTGCCTAATTGGGGACTACAAATTGCTCCAGAAAAAGTACAGAGGAGAGATTCTATCAATTATTTAGGATATAAGATAGGTTTACAAAAAATTAGGCCATAAAAGTTAAAATTAAATAGAGATAAATTGAAGACTCTTAACGATTTTCAAAAGCTACTAGGAGATATTGCTCATATATGGCCCATGATTGGTATAAAAAACTATGAACTAGTTAATTTATTCAAGACTTTAGAAGGTGACAAGGGTTTAAATAGTCCAAGAAAACTATCTGATGAGGCCGAGAAAGAATTAGAGTTGGTAGAAAAGAAACTTCAAGAAACACATGTGGATCGTGTGGATCCAGACCTAGAATGCATACTTGTTATTTTACCCTCTAGACAATCTCCAACAGGAATCTTAATGCAAAGAGAGAGCATCATATTAGAATGGATATTTCTGCCACATAGGCCAAGCAAAAAGATGAAGACATATATCGAAAAAATTGCTGATCTGATTTTTAAAGGTAAATTGAGACCCCACCAATTGACTAGAAAGGACCCTGCAGAAATTGTTGTGCCTTTGACTAATGAAGAAATTGAACGATTATGGGCAAACAGTGAACCTTGGCAACAGGCTTACAGTGACTTTTTAGGAGAAATTAATAATAAATATCCCCAAAACAAGAGAATTCAATTTATAAAAGAAACTAATTGGATCTTTCCTCATGTAGTACAAGATGAACCAATTTCTGGAGCCCCTATATTTTATACAGATGCAAACAATTTAGGGAAGGCTGGCTACAAGTCTGAAAACCTAACTAAAGTGGCTCAGAGCCCTTATAATTCTGTTCAAAAGTCAGAACTATATGCGATTATTATGGTGTTGTTGGATTTCACAGAGCCTCTTAACTTAATTACTGACTCTCAATACGCAGAAAGAGTTGTTTCACATATTGAAACTGCTGACTTCATTCACGATGATACAGACTTCACCTTACTATTCATACAACTACAAGATATCATCAGAGGTAGGATACATCCTATGTACATAACACATATCAGGGCACACACGGGCCTCCCAGGCCCTCTAGCGCAGGGTAATGAGGAAATAGATCGGTTGCTAATAGGAAGCGTGCTAAAGGCCACAGAATTTCATGAAAAACATCATGTTAACAGCAAAGGGCTGAAGAAGAGTTTTCCCATCACTTGGATTGAAGCAAAAGAAATAGTAAAAAAATGTAACACTTGCTCTTTCTATAACCAACCATCTTTACCTGCAGGAACTAATCCTAAGGGTACACACGGAAATGAGATCTGGCAAATGGATGTGTTTCACTTTCCAGAATTCGGAAAGATGAAATATGTACATCATACTATTGACACCTATTCTGGAATGCAATGGGCGACTGCCCTGAGTTCTGAAAATGCTGATGCTGTACTTACTCACCTTTTGGAAGCCATGGCCATAATGGGCATTCCCACTCAGATTAAGACTGACAATGCTCCAGCTTACGTCTCCCGAAAAATGAAGATAATTTTTGCATACTATGATATAAAGCATATTACAGGGATACCACACAATCCTACAGGACAGGCAGTTGTGGAGAGATCTCACCGCACATTAAAAGAGATGCTTTATAAACAAAAGAAAGAAATGAAAAAACCCAGAGAGAGGTTGCACAGTGCCTTATTGACTTTAAATTTTCTTAACGCTGATGAAAAGGGAACATCAGCTGCTGAGAGACATTGGGTAGTAGAGAAATCTTCTGAGTTAAATCAACCCATTTACTTCAAAGATGTGTTGACTTCCGAATGGAAGCCAGGGTATGTGCTTCGATGGGGTAGGGGTTTTGCTCTTGTTTCAACAGGGACAGAAAAGATATGGGTACTGACAAAACTAATAAAAGTCCACTTCGAAAAGGAGTCTCTTCCTGAACAAGAAAAGTAACTGCTCATCCTTGACATGACAAACGGATGCATGGTAAGGAAAACACACTTAAGAAACCTGGGGCAGGGTCTCTCAGTTTTGTCTTTACAGAAAAATAGATACAACTATTTTTACGGCATTGACTAAACATTAAATAATTACTCACCTGCAATAAAAGACAGACTGATGATTAACGAATGTACAAGATGGACTACGAGACCAACTGATACACATATGCACTACTGGGTAATTTCTCAATTTTTACTGCTTTACATCTTGCACCTACACCTCAAAAAAAAAAAAGTGGTCCTGATTTGACTATTATCTGGAACCAAGATGGGGCCTCCACCAGAACAACTCCTGCTAGTAAAACAAAAATAAAAAAAAGAGTATGAGAGAGAGAGAATAAGAGACAGATAGACAGACAGACAGAGACAAAAATAGAAAAATCAAGAACCTGGTGCGCACCAATCAATAATTGCTTTCAAGAAATAGATTATTCAAAAACAGCTGCAAGATAGCTCCTTATGATTATCCTTCAGATCACACTGCTAATTAAGTTTCCAGATGGAGTTAACCACTATCCTAAAAATGGTTATAGATGTATGTGGTCAGTCCATTAAGAACTAACCATTGTTTTAGCTTTTACAGGATCCCAAAGAGATGCCATCGCCCTTAAGTCAGCAGGAAGCAACCTTATAAACGACTACGCCCCCTTTCCCAATAAGTTTTATGCTCCAAAGGTTGTGGGTAAAACTGGGTAAAGGACAAAACTATAATATAACATCAGAGATCTTTTTTGAAGAAGAGAGGGGGAATAGATAGGATAGATAAAGGTAGACTGTTCTACCTACCTATACTCCATTCTAGCTGAATGTATGGGCTAAGCTAAAGACAATTTGCACTGTCATAGATATTTGTATATTGATACTAATGCGAAATCATTTTATACGTTTAATTGTGATAATTTGTACATTGGTACAAAGTTTAATCTGAGATTGTTTTATATAACCAAAGCAACTTGTACTTCGATATAAATCTGAATCTGTAACTATTATGTAAAGCTGAATCTGAAATTGCTATATTTTATGTATGCTTCTACCTTTGTTTAAAATATTTGCACATCATTGTCATGTATACTATGCAATTACTACCTTCATTTAACTATACTAGATATAATGTATGATTGCACTAGTTATGATATATGCACAAGATGTTTTATATACCTCTGGATGATATATATGTATTTACATGTCTAAAATGCTGTGGACACTTTACCTGGTAAAATACCCCTAGTTCGATAGTTCTACTAAGGGTCATTGTTCAGGGATTGTACACCCCTTATATAGATATTCTAATTTTTAGTACAGGGTTTATTCCTTAAGACGCTAAGATCTTCAGTCAACACTATTTAAGGTATCATATCCCAATCATGTCAGATACAGGTTAGAATATCATAGATAGACAAGAATCTTCAACCGTTTCATAGACCCAGAGAATATGGCATTTAACATTTAAAATTCGGCCACGAGAGACACGACGACTCCTGGTGTCACTGCTCCCTTCACGAGATGGTGTTGAGCATCGAAGATACTCCATTGGAGTTGGTCCTTTTGGCAAAAAATGGCCGGTTGAGTAAGGAACTGTCCTTACCTTGATTGCTGACAGTACACACATGATGTCAAGCTGGATGAACAAGTTGATAGATGGAGACTGACGAAACCTGCCTAGACAGGATAAGATAGTCCCTTCAAAATTGTTCTGCTTGTAAAAAGATCTGTCAGATACCATAGGCCTATAGCCAATCCGATAGATGCTCTAACGGCGCACAAATCCAGAGGTGATTGTCCAGGTAGCTGTGTTGCTGTCCTCTCCCAAATTTTGGAAGTAACTACTTCCATGTACTTCTGTCTTTCAGACAAATTCACCTTCTTTCTCAGGTCTTGAAGAGGTTGAAGAATAGATGTTTAAGGTTTTCACCCTAGTATCCCTTAGATAAGAACACTCAGGTGTTAAATTTTCACTTTCCCAGATTAACCCTTTAATATAATCTATACACCCTACTATCTACCAATATTCTAGAACTATTAGATGTACCTTATATAAGTTAGGCTTTGATTAACAATTGTACTTTGACCTCTCCTAGATACTACCTCATAATAATTCCTACTGTACATAGTCTTAGTTTAGAACCTTCTTAGTTAGAAAAAGGGGGGAGATGTTGTGGGATTCAGGTGTCAGCTGATAAGGTCCAAAGACACTTACACAGGGCACCGGGCCCCTGAAGGGGGCGGGGAAAAGCCCATTAAAAAGGGGCTGCGGAAACACGAGGCACTCTCTTCCTGGTTCCTGGATGATTGGGGTAGCATCGGCGACTGTCCTCACCGTTCCAGACTCCAGTCCTTCTTCAGGTGCTACTGTAATCTGTTAACTGTACCGTGAGTTCTGATTTATATTTTAATAAATATTTATCTGGTACTGGTGCCTTCTAAGTAAACTCCACCTACACAAAGATATGTTTATGAAGCATGTCACATGCTTTGAAATCAGAGTAAAGGGAATCTAGTTAAGAATTAAGATGCATTTCACAATTACATTGAAACCCAACCCACTCAAGCATGCTAGATGCTTTCTTTAAGTATTCCCTTCAGGATAACCTAAAATGGGATCTGAGCAGAAAGACTTGTAGCATAGAATTATTTCTCAACATCTTAGATGGAATTTGAAGGGATAGGTCATTAGATACTATAGATAACAATGCGAGAGACTTAGTTGTAGGGAAATAGGCTAGAATGTTTTAGCCCTTGGGTTTTATCGCCATTGAAACACACACATACACACACACACACACACACACACACACACACACACACACACACACACATTTTCTTTTAGTATTTCTTTAGCATTCCAGGAGAATGACAGATAAGATAAAAATGTATATACAGTGATGCTAAACTAGCAAATTGAGATATAGTCAACTCTTAGTTTATGGTTTCTTAAGAACCATCTTGATCAAACTCAAGTCATCATAATGTATCTGAATTTTGTCATAGGTCACCCTGCCAAAGTCCTCAAGCTACTAAGCCTCTCCAACTGTCTATTTGCTTGTTTCAGGCAGAGGAAAATTGCATTTTCACAATACCTATCTAGGGATCTTTCCATTTGATAGAAAATAAATAAAAATAAAATTATACTGACAGAAAAAAAACCTCAGAAATAAAGCTATAGTGTTTGTGGAGGGAGCTTCCCATACACAAAAAAAGCTGAAGATCCTACAATATGACATAATTCTCTGATAAAAGCTATAAATACATGGAAATTTGAAGAGGCACCCTGTAGCTGTATGAATTTAATTACATATTTTAACTGAAAGTTTATGTATCTGACATTGATGAACATTCATTGAATACATCCACAGAAACATTTTTTCTTCTTCCATGAAGAATTGCTGCTACTTTTTAGTAAACTTATTTTCTTTCCCTCTAGACAGAGTAATACATGATAACTATGTATTTTCAATTCTCTAAACTTCATTTTACCATCCTAGCTCAGACATCCTTTTAACAACGCCTTTTCTACCAATAAAAGGTCACCTTCTAGATTTATGTCTGATGTATCACTATTATCTCCCTAGGAATATTTCTTTTCTTCATTTTAATTCTCAAGTAGCTGAGTACTGAGAATTCTTTTTTAAAACTTCACAAATTTTACCTCATCCACGAGTCAAAATGATAGGCTCTACTCTATTAGATGAGGCAAAAAACTACTCAACAATGCTTTCAGAAGTGTTCTGTCGGCTCCTGTAGACTATTGTAAGCCACTCTCAGCCTTTCAGGAGTCGTCACCTTGACCTTTTCCTATTCCTGGTGGAGTGGCCTCTCTACTCTATTTAAAGGTGAACAGAGAGTGCTTCTGTCTCAGTGTCTACCCCCTCCCTTTTTTCTGTACAGGGGTCTGAGTCACACTTTGTTGGCTCTCTACCACTTTCCAGATTCCTTCTGGCTTCTTCTGCACAACTACCTTCAGTTTTAACTACTTGCTAGCTTCTTCTCTTCCACAAAACCCATGATTTCCACTCTTAAGAGGGAGTATGATTTTTTTCCTCAAAGAATTTAATCATCTTTAAAGAACCTCCAAACCACACCCAAATTTGCTAACCATCATCTGCCAAGTTTCTACCCATTCTCAAAGACTTTCAGTCTTCTGATGTCCGACCAATTTAGTGATACTTTACCCTGCATTACTCACTCATAATGCTCTAATGGGAATTCTGATGGTGTTGTTTTTTTAGAGAAAGTGTCTTCCTTGTGTAACCCAATCTGCCTTCTAACATTTTATGCTCTTGCCTTATCCACCCAAAGGCTGGATGGAATTAAAAGCATATGTCCCAACACCTTACCTCCAATTTGACCTACTTATCCTTTTTCCTACCAATCAGCAACATCTCTTACTATTTTATTATAGCCATCCCAGATTCTGCTCTAAAAATTCATTACACTGTTACCAAAAGGTGAATATTAGATAATTCACATGTTTCTGTATCCTACCATGAAGCATTTTTATACCTTCTCATGAAAGTATTTTTAAAAATTCTGAGGGCAGCAATTTCTACTAAGAGTTTTACTCAGCACTTCTTCCAGATGGAATTCAAATTTACATTGTATCTCTAAACTTGGGACATATGTGTTTGAATTTTTACAGCCTTCTGATATATTCAGGTAAATCAGCATCATGCCAATAAAGCCTAGAGGGCTTATATTAATTTCAAATTTGCTTCCAAGTTTTCTAGTACGTCTACTGATAACAATTGGTAGAATTCTCCCTTTTTATCATCAATTTTTAAAGGTATTAAAATTTTGTCTTCTCAAACTGTATGTCCTACCCATTGTAAAATCCCAGTTTCTTTACAAGCTTACCTCATTAGCTCCAATATGAATTCCAGTTTTCATATTGTAGTTAGATAATGCAAGTTCTAAACAAGAACATATTTCCTATTTCAGTTACCATGACATATTAACAAATATACACAAACATAAAATTAGACACTTAGCTGTTTAGTTGATGACTCCTTTACAAATGACAATCAGGCATCATGATCAGTGACCAATGCAGTAAGTTGGTTATACTATCTGTATTTCAGTTTATTCAGAGAGAGAAAATAGGGCATGCAGTAATTATTTTGACATGTGTCCTATATGACATTTTACAAAAGTGAGTAACTAGAAGATAGACCTGGTCATGAACCATGAAAGTATGGTAATTAAAAATGCCATGGGATAATGCTGGAATGGCAATCTAAATCCAATGCAAATGATATTGTAAAAAACAAGCTGATCATGGAAATATTGCTATGACCCATACTTGAAAGGCTCTACATGCACATTTTGTACAAGTATCCTCTATGAGAGCTAATTGACACACAAGAAGAAAGTGATTAGTATTGAAAAGGATGTGGGATGTTCTAGAGAGGAAGTGATACCAGCACAAAACTCCACATTAAAGGAATTCTCAGAGATATCTCACAGCACCAAAATTTTATGATATAAAAAATTGAATCTGATTCCAATTAAGAAAAACAAATGCAGTTCACAAAGACATAGAAAGGATGTTCCTCCCACTGAGTAGGCTATGACAAAGAGAAGGCAAACACTGTTCAAATTGTTCTTGGCATATTTTTTTAAGTCATTCATTTCATATCCTGGCCACAGTTTCCCATCTTCTCTCCTTCCCTCCCAGTCCCTGCCCCACCCCTCTATCAGCACCCACAAACTATTCCTCCTCCATTTCTATTAAGGAAAGGGTAGGTCTCCCATGAATATCAACAAAGCATGGTGTATTTCTTACAAAGAGGTAAACAGAGTGTCACTAATTTTAGTGTTATAAATCACTGTGCTATACAGCAAATAAATATTAGTGCTGCTACTTTTCACTTTCTCATATGACTATAGATACCAATGAGTTATACTTTAAGAAGTATCTTAAAGGTTGTAAAACAGTTCTCGTTTTCTTCTTGATTACTAAAATCACTTTCAATGCTTTTCATTTTACAAGTCATCTTTATGTTTCTTCATTCATTACTTCATGACTTCACTCATTACTCCACCAAGTGAAGAGTGAGTGCAATATCAATTTCTTCTCAGCAATCTTTGCATATGTCCTTTGTGAGACACTGGGTGTTCTTTCTCAGCAATTTCCTTACTCTGCATAGAGAAAGGGCATCAGCAGATGGCAGAAAGGGAATTTTGCCAGTGGCTTTCAGACATCCTCCTGAGAATTACCCACTTCAGTGCCGCAGGCAGCTGTGATAATCAACTGTTGCTTCCAGCAGTGTCTGGGCATCCTCCTGAGAACCACTGACTTTGGTGTTATGGAGAACTGAGTTAGGGGTTGGAGCTTTCTCCAATTCTGTCATCTCTGTAACTTCTGAAAGCCACAAATAATCTTTTGACCTCTGATCTATTAACTCTAAGATTTTTCTCTAGGTACCCTTAAACTATCCTGTGTTTAGAATATTCCTTATTATAACAATTTTCTGTGTGACCCTTAGAATAGACTTAGTATATTTGAGGACAAATGTACTTCATGGATAAGTAAACACTTAAGATAAAACTTTATGTTGTTTATATTACCTGGGTAAATCTGAAGTCAGGAGTATCTTTAGTATAAAATAAAATGTTGGTCTCTAAGACAGAATTTATGTACATTATCAACTATAATTACTACACATATGAAGCCTACTGAAACATGAAAAAAATCAAAATTTCTCTTACATGAATAACAAGGAGGTGATAGCCAGAGTTGTAAAGGTAGGTGATACATTGGGATTAGTAACTAAACTCTGGATTCAAGGAGAGTCAGAAAGCTAAAATGTCTTATAGACTGAAATAATCAGCTGTCTCTGACAGGCTTCCAGTTGATGGATCTGAAACTCAGCCCCCAAATTTGAGTCTATAGGCTATAACTTAAATTCACAGCCTTAATTATTATCTTTAGTACAAAGTTATGGGGCGTTGGTTGTATACATATTCAAGACAGATAGAAAATGGTCTGAGTAAAAAACAGGGGCTTATAGGAAAATATTTTATTATGTTTCTGACATAAGCAGCTGTGGACCCTGTATGTGTGAGTAATTTGTATCCTCATCTATGTAATTCTGCTAAAAGCACTGTGGCCTCAGACTACTAAAATTTCCAGAATTATATTGCATAGCTAGTTGTTAAGGTTCTGCAGTCGTTCCCCTTTGAAAGACACTTAAATGTAAGAAGAGTGTTTAGAAACAACGATCAGATATGCATCATTACATAATGGATAAAGCTGGCTAATATTTTTGCCTCATGTGTCAAGTCTTAATTCAAGATAGGATCATGGGCAAGGTGTTCCTGAGTCATAACTTTCCAAAACAATACATTAAAAAATTGGCCTTACATTATTGGGTCAAAGAAGTGCTAGTGTATTAATAAATAGCTAAAAGTGATGGTTCAAATATCAAAATGTTTCCACTGAAGATCTTACAGTGCTGTGAACTTTTACCCAGATAATAGCCCCAAAATAATGACTCCAAGATACAGTTCAATGTGGACTTCTTGGAAGGATTTCCTAAGTCATGAACTGACAAAGCACTTCAATTACGATTTTTTTCATTTATTCAAAAATTATTTTTTCATATGTAGCACTGTTCCCTCTCTGTTCCCTCCTCTCAGTCCCTCTCAGTTCTCCCTCGGCCTCCCCCATCCATTCTCCAAGAGGGCACGGAGCCCCAAGCTGGAGCACTTCAGTCTGGTGTATCCAGTTGAGGTAGAACCCAGGCCCTCATCCCAGTATCCAAGCTGAATAAGTTATGTGTTCCTTTGTAAGGAATTTTTTCCAAGATGTCATTTCATGTACAAGAAATATACTCTGATCCTAATGCAGGAGGCTCCACAAACTTCCTACCCCATTCGACAGTCATCTACCTTTGGAGAGTTTAGTTCCTTTCCATGAAGTTTTCTCAGCAATTATTTCAGAGTCAGTGAGCTCCCAATAGCTTGGGTCAGCTGTCTCTGTGATCTCCTCCTCATGATCCTGATCCTTTTGATCATATCGCCTCTGAGATTTAAGTCTAACCATTTTTGTCTTGCACTGCAAACATTTCCTTTAGATTCATTTATAGATTTTTTTAAAAAGAATCTGATGTATGTTATATTGTGTAATCTGTAAGAACTACAATTCAGTACTCTTAGACTAGCCATTGGGGTCATTTGTAGGCTACTGTCTATTATTCCCTACCATTCCTATCCTTTCCTTTGTATAGACCCTGAGCTTCAACAGGGTACTAATTCATGTTGGATTAATCAGTGCATATTTAGGGAGAATTCTGCATAACTTTCTACTTCTACTATACTAATATGCTTGCTTTCTATTTAATGCCCTTCACTCCTACTCAAGTCTTACATAGCCAGTCTTTCTATTTATCAATTGAAATTATTTAATTTTATTGATAAGTGAAAGCTCTAAGGTTGAACTGGCTCTCCAGAACAAAATCCAGCATATACATTAGTGAGTATATAAGAACTAGAATGTTCTGAAATAAAATAAATACAAAGCCAAGATAGTTCATAGATGTGTGACTGGGCCAACATTGTCAGAAGTTGAGTGCCTTTTTTTAAAATCCCCTCTGTCTTTTACTATATAAAGTCATCAGCTGGAAAAGAGAGTAAAGGATCCCCAGAAATTTTGCCCATATTCATAGCAACTAATGGGAGAAGAAAGACGCTGATGCCCAATGTTCTGCCCTGTAAGGGGCCATTTTATAAGAAGCTGCTAACTTCATTCTTTGCAAGGATTTTAGTCAGATGGCTGGAAACATGTTTTAGCACATGAATAATAATTCTTTACTTAAATAAAAGACAGAAGAATATACATTAGATATATAATTAGTAGATTCTTCCATGAATATAGATCTGCTTGTTCTATATCAACTGAAGTCAAGTTACTATACATCTTTATGTTTCTGTCTACAACACCAGTAACAGAGTCTCAATACATAAGCACATAATGGACAAATGAATTACAGTATTCTTTTTGATACATGGCATGTGACAAAGCTATTAAAATAGTGGAATGAGTCTTAAAATCTACAATGACTGGTGCTGTCAGAAGCTCTAGAGTTGGACAGGTGAAGCAGGAATTATTTTTCTTCAAAAACAAGAAAAAAGATTTTTCTTAACTTCATTTCTATGGCTACCTGGATATATAAATATCCATTCTTGTTCTCTTTAGTGACATAATTATATAAATGAATAGAAAATTGATAAAATATAAATAAGCACTTGTTTTCGCGGTATATAGAAAATTCATCATTCTTGCTGGCATACTTAATGTTTTACACATTATAATGAGATACAACATCCTGCTTTTATAATTGTGTATCAAATGAAACAAAACAAAAGAACAACAAAAACTTCATGAATCTTGCAAACCCTTGCTGTAAAGTAATGAAATATCAAGGGATGCTCCAGGAGTCCTCATTAGCTCTAAGTGGTTCCTCAGCAACTAGTTCCAAAACAAAACACCTAGCTGTAAACTATACTGTTACAGGGAAAGCCACATGTAAATCATTTATTTGTTATCTTTATCTTTATCTTTATATATATATCTCCATTATGGATCTACTACCTTGCTCCAGAAATTATTTTATGACTTACAAACATATTATGCTTTTTATATTAAAAATTAAATGTTCAAGACAATATCAAAAAGGCAAAAAAGATTAGTCTAATAAGAAACAAGAATAAACAGACCAATTCAGGTGCTAGGCAACTAAATGAAAATACACCATAACATCTCACTTTCTACCTAGAAACACATTATTATTCTGGTTTTTAAATTTCATATAATGGGCAGGGGAAACCATTTCTTGTAGAGTAATTAAATACCTATCAGGTTAATTCTGTGCTTAAGGAAATAAAATTGATCATATTGGCTATTTCATGAGAACATTGTAAAATAGAAATGTTGGCTACAAGACAAGATGACATAAAGGATACAATGAAAACAGATATATACACACAACAGCACACAACTATACACAGGAGAATTTGAGAAGGAATTACAGGCCTTGTAAACATATGATGAGACCAATGTACTTTCAACTTGATGTATCCAAATCTTTTAGTCAAATATAGTGTTTGTCAAGGAGTTATTAATGTTTTCAGTGGATCAGGATTAAGCTAACCAATATTTAGAAGCCTGACAAACACCATGTTAAATGATGTTGTTGGAATTAAGAAAGTCTTTAACTTGCATCTGAGCCAGTGAAGAAATTGAGTGTATGGTATCCTCCCATTTTGGGTGAGAGTTTGGGAAGACAGTGTGCTATGTTTTCATCACACCTTTATTAATTTTATTATTTCAGTTATGCAGGAAGACTAGTCCTCCCCCCTGCTAAAGTCATGGCACTCTGACTGAATTTTGGCTTGTGGTGTGGGACATAAGGAAGAGATTAAAGTATATACACCAACTCCAACCTAAATTTGTCCTTTAATTATTTTTATTTCTCCTTCATGTGCTTGAATTTATACATTGCAGACAGCACAGAAGTCTATGAGACCGAGAAGGGTTCCTGTCTCAGAAAGCACTGTGACATCAATCAAAAGGCAGTTTTTATTGTTGTCCAGCCATTAAGCTCTTAGGGCTTAATTTGACTTTTGGAAACCACCCATGAATTAGGCCAGACTCTCATACTTCTAAACCACTTTGTTTTAGAGCTTTCTTGTTTCCCTGGGACAATAGAGATAATTTGCTCTACATGTATCTCTTCTGTAAAGAACTGAACATTCAGCTATGTGAATTTACTTTCCTATTTGAAAATATAATCCTCTAGTTAAACTGTGAACCTTTACTCACTTGGCACCATTTCCTATGTGATGTCTGAGTTTCTTCTTGAGTCCCATGTAGGATAGATACGAACTTAGCTTTAGGGAGCACCTTCTCCTGCTCCTCTTCCTCCTCCTGCTCCGACTGTTGCTCCTCCCTCTGATCATTCTCTTCTTGCTCCTTCCCTTGTTTTTCATTTTGTTTCCTAATGGAGTATTTTCTGAATATCTCCGTGATTATTACTTTCTGGTGCAAAGTTACTTGGACTGTAATATTCAGTTTGTAAAACAAGGCACTGTGAGGAAATTTAAAGATATTATGGCTGCCATTTACAAAGAGTTAGCGCTAAAGATTACATTTGATAATATTGTAGGTATTCATCCAACCACTTGAACACCATAAGTGCAAGAATAAATTTATGATTAAAAAGAATTCAGCTTGAAGGGTATATCAGTGCTGTCCTAAGGTGCTTACTCTATGAATTTGCCAGAAACATATACACTCACACGAATACATACATGCGCAGTCTATAATACATCATATATTTTGGCATAATCCCCCTAAAAATCTGTTGCACTAAAGAACCATCTTACACGTAACTTAATTTTTTACAAATGGTTTTCAGGCTTGTTGCATAGGGCATGGAGTTTGGAGCTTTTCCTTCACACTTACCAAGAGGACAAGACAGCAGCATAACTTGTGATGATGATGATATCCATATTCGGCAAGTTAGGCCAGTGTTTTCTACTGCAAATTCACCCACCTAGTGTCCTCTGCTCTGTAGATGGTGGTCAGAAAGTATGCCCTATACTCATAGTGAAGCTAGTGTGGGGAAAAGGGTTACACACTACTTTCTTCTTCTCTTTCTCCTCATCCTCCTCCTCCCTCTTCTCTTCCTACTATGTCTCCACCTCCTCATTTCCTCGGCCTTCTCTATTTTTTTCTTTTTCCTGTTGATTTTCCAGTTGGTGTTGCTCAGCTTATCTGGGGAGTGGAGTTTGCCTTTGTGTGTGTGTAGTCACTATCGGGGGCTACTTTCTTAATAAAGCTGATTCTCTGTCTCCTAGCAGCAATCAAATACCAATAGTACCTCAGCTAGCGGAGCTAGCGGTGGGATTCCATGTCCACCTTCTATTTCCACCCTTGAATTCTATCTGTCTGAAACTAGAACAGATCTTATAAATCTCAGTTTCTGTGAGTTCCTATGGGCGACTGCCCAGCTGCATCTGGAAAATGCTGTTTTTGTGATGTTGGTGACCACTTCTTGCTCTTATGATTTTTCTGCCATCTATGAAGATTCCTGAGCCACTGGAAGAGGAGTTGATATGTCTTCAATTTAGAGTTGAAAGTGTTTCTTCCTAGTAAGGAACATCTAAAACCTCATTTGCTGTTCATGTGCATGAGAGGCACATGATTTCAGGATGAATTTTATCTTGCATAAATTTACAAAGTTAATAAATCTGGAAAAAATAATGTGCATTAATTTGCAATTCTATAAAAAAATACAATCTTTTACTTTGTTTACATTTTCCCAAATGTGGTCATTAGGTTCCTGTCTATGCTCATTACAAATAATTCATCCCTTTTGTAGTGGTTTGAAAATAATATGGCCCCCAAAGGAGTAGCCATATTAGGAGGTGTGGCTTTGTTGGAGGAAGTATGCTTTTGTACGGGAGGGCTTTGGGGTCCCTTTTTCTCAAGCTTTCCTGGGTGTAACAGTTGGTAGACTTCCTGTTCCCTTTAAGTCATGATGAAGGACTATCAACTGCGACTCCACATCAGCCTGTATGCCACCATGCTCCCTGCCATGATAATAATGACTGAACCTCAGAAACTGTAAGCCTGTCAGTTAAATGTTTTTCTTATATGAAATGCCATGGTCCTGGTGTCCCCTTACAGGAAAAAAATAGAAAAACAAAAACAAACAAACAAAACCTAACTAATACATCTTGTTTAAAGGGATTGTTTTAAGTTTCTCTGGAAGTAGAAGGCTCGCATGCCACCTTTCAAATTAGTCAGCTTTCCAATGAGTGCTGGATTTTCTTGTCATAATAGTCTTATGACACCGGAGTCAGCAAACTAGTTTCTAGATCTTCTGACATTTTCATTTGTAACATGAACAACAAACAGACACCAAACCAAACCCAAACAACCAACAGCAATTTGTAAATTGAATGCCAGGTAAGAATAAGAGCAGCAGAATTCATAGGCTGGTCTTAAGTTCCTAAAGTGAACTGCTAGAGTAATAACACCTTTTGTAGTTAGTGGAATTTTATGTTGAGAAACAATTTATATTTTTAATGACATGCTCTTAGAATACATGCCTTAGTCTAATTTTAGAGTGTATGAATTATAGTCCTCCTGATCTTTGGATTATGAAAGGATTGTTCATGTTGTTCTGCAAGACAGCTGCACCTAAAATGAGGAAGCAAGGGCCTTGGCTCCCAATAGTCTCCTTTATGCCCACTATTGCTGTGCCTGTGGCCATGCTTCTGGCCTGACATTATATGACAAAATAAATTGTACATGAAATAAACATTGAACAAGATATATATATATATATATATATATATATATATATATATATATATATACAGTCTCTCTAAATGAGGCAGTGATTAAATCAAAAATGTCAAGCAGCAATTAAATATGAATCATAATACTAAAAGTAGATTAAAACAAAATAGGCTGAGCAATTAATGAATTATCAAAACTAAGGAGTTAAGAAACAAAAACAATTTTTAAAAATCTGATAGTGTTTACTTATATAGAAAAGTATAGCAAATTTCTATAGATGCATCAACTATTTCAAACAATCATAACAATATAGCTGTTCTTATTTTTCCTTTGAAGCATTTATAAACTTCCTAGAAATTATATCAAATAATTGTGAGTATGCAAATCTAAGCCATATATGGGCATCTTACTAAACTACAAAGTAATTGTCACATCATAAGTACTTATTTCATATAACAGCACAAAACTAACATTAATATCATTGTAAGACCTTCTTAATCAATATTCATATTTTCTTTAATACATAAAACTTCTCACTCATGGAAAATATATTTTAATTTAGGTATAAATATGATATGTGGCAATATCTCTTATGGAATTTTTAATATGTATCAGATAACACATTTTCCTATCATTTTCTTGCTGAAAACCTAGATCAACTCATTACTAGTTTTGCATTATGCATTCATGTGTCTGTCTTCTCAGAATAGACTTAATCCGCTCCTAACATCCTTATATACCTTTAACATAAAAATCACCTATAAGGCTTCCAGCCCAACTTTGTAAGAGACAATCAATACTCCATAGTTTATGTAGCTTTCTTAAACTTGCCTCACATCAAAAGAGGTAATATTTCTTCCTGTTAGTTATGACCAGAGTACATGGTAAGTATTAAATTTTACACTGAAAGGTTTGCCTCCTCCATTTGAAGATGAAAAAATATGAAATCAATGGAAATATTTACACTAAAGTTTAAACTGCATAAAATTCAAAGGTAAAAGTATACTTCTCTAAATGAGTAATACTATGAGTTTCAGTAAAGGAAAAAATACAATAGAAATGATATACATATGTCTTTAAATGATAAAGATAAGAAGTGGATTAGAAGCACAAGTATAATTCTCCTTTCTCTTTATGGTTGAGATGATAACAATTAATAACAATGATAATGACAATAACAGTGATGAGCTGAAGATTCCATGGCAAAGTTCCCTCAAAATGAGGCAAGAGAGCAAAAAATAAGACAAGAGAGAGGAAGTGTAGCCAGAAGGTTTTTTTTTTTTTTTTTTTTTTTTTTTTTTTTTTTGTCTCCCACAGCCCCCTTGGTCACAGAAGATTATATGAATTACAAATGGTCTGGCCTATGGCTCAGGCTTCTTGTTATCTAGATCTTACATCTTAAATTAACCCATTTCTATTAATCTATGTATTGTATTTCCACATGGCCAGTGGCTTACTGGTACTTTCACATCTTGCTTCCCCAGGTAGCCCACAACATCTCCTCTGACCCTACCTTATTTCTACCTCTATCTCTCTTGGATTTACTGCCTGGCTGACACCTGTCTTGCTAAAGGCCACAATAGCTTCTTTATTAAACAATGGTAGCAACACACTTTTACAGCATACAGAAAGATCATCCCACCACACTACCTCTCTTCTGTCTAATCAAAAGAAGGTTTTTATTTTAACATATTAAAATTACATATAGCAAAACAGTTATCTTGCAAGAATTACAGTCATAATATCTAGTCTGTTATAATAGGCAAAATTAAAGAAAATATTCTATTCTATATTTGTGAGTCTAAAGTTTCATATCTAATTTACCTTTTATGATAGCTAAGAAAAACTATAATTATAACTATCTAGTCTTTAATTTCATCAAAGACCCAAGAAGGATATAATATTACCTAAGTAAACAGGAAGTGCACTGTAAACAACTTCCAAAATCCTAGAAATGACAGAGACATCTTTTTGTCTGGACAGTCACCCAAAGTTCCTCTGCAATGTTGGGGCACCCATCTTAAGTCTATAGGCCTAGAGTCTCTTATATATGTTTCAGTGAAGCTGAAAATTTGAACAACTATTCTGCTCATTCTGTTAAAGTTCGTCAGTCACTTCTCCTTGTGTCCTATAGAATGTATGGCATTCTCCTCTACAAATCAGGAACCTAAAGAACCATCTTACCTTGTTTTGGTAAAGTTCAGTGGTTACTTGGGTCCTGCATGCTCAGTAATACAGTGTAGTACTGTCAAGGAATTCAGGCAAGAGCAGTTTCTTACCCAAATGGCTAGCTGTTTCCATATTGTGATGTCCATTATTTTCTCTGAAGTAGACTGGTGCTGCCAGGAGGAAACATGTCTCACTGTCCATAAAAGTCTAAGTTTTAAAAACATTTTAGCTGCCACATTCTATAGTTTCTGAAGTGTTCAAAGATTACCTAACTAATTGAAATATATCTTTGTATATTTAGAAAATTTAATTAACATGACTATAAGTTTAATTATCATAGATGACTATTAATCTGCATTTCTTAATTATACATTACAATTTTAAATGAGTTGCATAAACATGATACCTTAAAAAGAGTAGAAATATATATCAGTATAACAAAATTGACTTTAAATTTGTATCAATACACCAAAATTCATACCAATGTAAAGCATTGTAAGATTGACATTTGTTTTTTAGATTAAAGTATATTCAATAATCTACCTTTTCAAAAACCATTGATTTTTTTTTCTCTAGATAGAGATCAACTAAGACCATTAGCCATTCATAATGAAAACAAACATTTATACACAATATTTTGGGAATTTAGATATACTTTTCTATACTACTTCTGCTGATTAGGGTGATGGCAATCTTGTGGGAATCCTAAGAAAATATAAAATTATGGTTAAATCTTGACTTTAGTGGTCTTTTTTTCCTAAAGATTTATTTATTTATTTATTTATTTATTTATTTATTTATTTATTTACTTTTTTATGTATTTCTTTATTATTTCTTTATTATACAAAGTTCTGTCTCTATGTATATTTGCAGGCCACAAGAGGCACCCGATCTCATTACAGATGGTTGTGAGCCACCATGTTGCTTGCTAGGAATTGAACTTAGAACTTCTGAAAGAGCAGCCAGTGCTCTGAACTACTGAGCCATCTTTCCAGCCCCAGCTTTAGTAGTCTATGAGACTGTATCGTCTCAGCCAGTTGCCTTCAGACCATATTAGCCTGGAAGCAATCCACAGGTTCTTATCTTCTGTGGAAACAAAAGCAGAACCTCTTTTCCAAAGCATCATATACTTAAACCCAAATTTTGAAGTCAAGATATCTTTAAAATATATGTTGGTTTAACTTACCTGCCTTTACAATCAAATATCTTTCTGCAGTTAGCTCATTAACAGTCAAAAATTTCAAAGACAGCCTAATAAAATATATAATATAGACTCTGTTTTTTCATCTTTATGCAACTTTTTTATTCTATTTCTGTTTTAAAGAACTTTTTCTGTTTTTTCTTTCTTCCCTTAAGCATATGCATATTTTAAGCACACTGTAACTTGTTGAGTGTTTTTTATTTATTTTTAAATATGAATCTATCTTACTGTTTATTTTTTTTAGTGTTTTTATCTGACTGAACAAAACCATAAATCTACCATGTAGCATTCTGCCAGAGCTTGTGTAGTTTAAGCCTGCATACAGCAGCTGTGAGAATTGTCTCTGTACCAAGATCTCTGGGAAAAACTGTAGAAATTCGCCATCTCAATTAGGTCATGGCAGCTGGTAACGAACTCCATCTCTCAGGCAGCTGCCTGGAGATGCATCTCTGCACTGCTGCTGGTATAAGAGTCTGAGACCAAAATGCCTACTATGGCTTCTTTTCTATGTGTTTAAAATTTTTTTAGTTTCTCAGATCTTATGTGGAAATCTCTGCCCTGTGTTAGGCTACCATTTGTAAACAGAAGCTTTTCTGTCATGCCTAGTCCCTAGGACTGGATGAATCTCTCTTATCCATGGTCATCAGCTACTTATAAAATAATTACTCAGATGTTTATATTAATTACAAACTATTTGGTCTATGGCTCAGGATTCTTACTTGCTAGCTCTTGCATCTTAAGTCAACCCATATCCATGAATCTACGTATTGTCACATGTCCAGTGGCTTACCAGTACTTTCGCATCTTGCTTCGTGAGTGGCTGACCACATCTGCTCTGATCTTGCCTTTCTTCTTCCTCTATCCCTCTTGGATTCCCTAGCTGGTTGTCTCTTGCCTTGCCACAGGCCAGAACAGTTTTTTTTTTTTTATTTTTATTAATAAATAGTAGCAACATATATTTCCAGTACACAGAAAGACCATCCCACAGCAGGCAAGGACATGTTGAGAAAATTCAGATTATGTGTGACTCTACTTTAAGGATAAAGCTGAAGTGGTCTTTACCCTGGGCCCTGGAAACCTCGCTGGGAAGTGCTGAGTGCTGCTCTTCAGTCTTGGGTCAGATGCAGTGAAAAAACAATAATACAAAGAAGCAATAAAGCTTGTAACCCCTGATCTATATCTCTTTTATTTAGTTTTGATATAATGTGGAAGAACACAAGGTTAAAATGAGCACTAGCCTTGAGTAAAAGGACAATAATCATCATTTTGCAGTACTTGTAGAATACTCTTAAGTGAAAATTTACATAAAGTGCCTTGCTAGAGGGAGCAATAAGAAAAGATACATGCTCAAATTACATCTTTAACAATACATATCAGTTTAAAATAATAATAATTTTACATATATATACATTTATATATGAATGATATCCACAGATATTAAATGTAAGTGGGTTTTTCTGTTGGAATCACCAGCCAGCTCCCAAATAACCAAACAGAGGCTTAATATTAATTATAAATACTAGGTTGATAGCTCAGGCTTTTTACTAACTAGCTCTTACAACTAAAATTAACTCACATTTCTTATCTACACTATTACATGGTGGCATTTTCTTTCAGAATGGTATGTTTTTCTTCCTTCTCTCTGCATCTCCTGGTGACTCCACTCTCCTTTTTCCCTGCACCCTTTTGTTCGTAAATCCTGCCTAACCTCTACCTCTCTACCTGCTCAGCTATTGGCCACTCAGGCCCTTATTAGAGAAATGAGAGCAATAAATATTCGCACTGTACAAAAAGATCATTCCACAGCAAAAATGAGAGAGGACATAACTAATTTTGTGTACATATATAGAAATTCTTCTCAGTTGTTCAAATTTAGCTGAAAATTTACAGTATGGCTTGAAGTACATATGTAATTAAATTGCTTGAGCTTTTTCACTGTGCTTTTCATTGGAATAAATGAAATATGACAGCAAAGATTCAAGTAAAAAACCCAATGGACAATAAAAAGACATAATAATTATTACAATTCTCATTCTCCTGAAGAGAAATGAATACAAAAATTTTGCGAGAAAATTTTCTAAACAGTTTGAAACATCCTACATGTTTGCAAACTTTTAAAATCAAAATAAAATGACTCACTGAGATTTGATGGTTGTAATTACAAGAAAATTACATAAAGTTGAATATGAATCTATCCATGGAAATCAAATGATTTGTTAGCTCAAAGCAAATGTTGGAAACAAAGAGCTTCTGTATGTTTAGCTGTTATCTAGATTCTATATGTTAGTCTGTACATATAAAAATAAACAAACATATGATATAAACACTCATGTTGGATGATTTTACAGGTTTCACACATTTAGAGTTTTCTATTCCTATGTTATATTAGAGAAGTCTGCAATACACCCTTAGCAATTCATTTATCTTGTTTTATGGCAAAGTACTTGGTATGCTATCTCTTGTTGAATTGTTGCTTTAAGGAGACTTACTGTAAATACTATATAACTGACAAGAATGTAAAGAAAAACTTGATGTTTCTCTCCACCATTCAAAGTTAGTATCGAGTAATGTAAATACGTAATTAAGGATGTTTCTGAAGAGAGTCCAACCTTTCCATCTAAAACACAACAGACTAAACTGTGTGAGTGTGGGTTTGGGACATTCTTAATCTGAATTCCTCTGCTCAGGAATCTATTCTAGGCTACGAGCAGAAAGGTGAAAAGAAAAGGTTAGAGACTCAACAACTAGCTGCTGTATCCACCGGAGGAGACAAGCTATTTCCCTTAGTATTCAGTTTATACTGCCTATTGATTTCCATAAGCAGGCTGGCTGGGAATGCTTGCCTATACATATCTTTTAGACCTTGATTCGATTCTTTCTCTATTTAAACTTAAACTTCAGGTCAGTACTCCAAAGATAGACTTGGGTGTCACTGGAGACCTCCATCCGTTTCTTCACAGTGTGTCCAAATTGATTACATTTCTTCTCTCTGCTTACCAACAGGCATTTGCCATTTATTTAGTTGGCATGTCAAGATGAATCACTGATCCTAGCCTGGCAGAGCTGCAGGACTAGGGCTTTTGTTCTAAATCTCTGGGCATACAAGTAGTCCATTAAATGAAGAACGTGTAGTAAATGAGTGTAACTTGAATTCAAGTCTTCTGATCATAGGTCACATTGTTATAGTAAAACACAGTGTATGTTTATTGCCTTAAGAAACTGTACATGAGAGCTAGGCTTCTCTCTGGTCCATTAGAAATGACAAGAAACATTGTGTACTATATAAATAAACTTCCAGAATGCATACCCTTGAACACAAGTGTATGTATCATAGCATACTTCTTTCATACACATAAACATTGTCTCCACTGCATAGTTTCTGCCAAGTAAAGTCCAGATGTAAAGTCTTAAATTACAGAGGAAAAAAAAAAGACCCCTTACAGCTACTATATCTTAATTCCTACACTACCAATTAAGAGATTTTGCCCTAAAGTGTGAATGTTTTTCTGCAATTCTCACAAATCACCATTAATTAGATAATAGAGCAGAAAAATTAATAGGGAGTTCATTTGATTTTTTTTTTTCCTCCCTAAAGGCTGGCTTTACTGAGAAAATTTATCTACATTTCAATTCTCATGCACAGTGAATGATAAATGAACTCTACTGAATAAAGGACATGACATTGCTGTGCCTTAGATTTCTATTTTCTTTCATCAGAATATTCCGCCTCACAAAGTTCATAGCTCAGTGCCTGTTCCCTTATAAGGAATAGATAAATGGACCTCGGCAGTCTAAAGAACTCAAGTTCAGGGCATGACTCAAAATAGGTGAAAAGAAATGATGTGTGAGGCACAAGGCCAGCCAGAAGGCTGCTTTGCTGCTGTTTTGCTTTCTGTCCTGTTTATCTGCTCTGGTTCATTCTACCTAGGAAGAGCCATATTGGAGCTATTTTACCTTCTTGCTTTGATGGTTAGATTCAATGGGGACCAGAAGCATTGAAAAGATATCTGCTCTGAAGCTGAGAGCTAAAGGAGAGAAAAACACATTACCCTTCACTGCTTCCTCCCTGATCTGTCTGCACTTGCTCCTGTATTATTTGAACAATAGTTTCCTTATCCAGACAACCTCTTGTATGATCCGCATAGCAATGGCTATAAAACCCTGACGGGTGACACACATTGAATTGATACTGCTAAGGAAGTGCTTGAGTCAGAGGGGGAGAAAGGTTTGCATTCTTTTATAGTTGCAATGAAAAAATGTCAATTTGTTGTCACTGGTTACTTTTTGAACCGGGTGAACCTGGTTACTAAACCCCTCATCTCATGATGAAGACGTAGGCTAAGAAAAGAGCCATGTAAGAGACATTAAATTATAGAAAAGAACATATAAGGGACATCGAACCTCAAAGTTCAAGTTCAGTGAAATACACTGTAAGAAAAAGTGTTTACAATTTCATGTTTGCCTATCAAAACCACGGTTTTCCTGAGCTATCAAAGTAAGACATTAAGTATTACTAGCATCAGGAATAAATTCTGTTTTGGATAATGCAGCAATTGCCAGTAGTCATTTGTTAAGATTAGGAAAGGGTCCAAGGAAATACGAGGTTATCTCTATTTTCTAGGAAGTTAAAAGAGGAAATACGCATTCTGAAAGTTAACAGAGACATTCTCATTTTTGATGTCAGTAATAAGTACAATATAGAAAAATCATTTGCAAGACTCAAGATGTGAAAGTTTCTACCCGTCTTTTGTGAATTTTGGAAGCATTTAGCTAATAAAAAAATAAAAATGCCAGTGACCCAACATACAAGACTTACAGTGAAATATACTAGACTGTTACCAGTTTCTCCAGAGCTCAGGATACCAAGACAGAGATAGGAAATTGTATTTAGTTTGAATGTTTAATATTTAGTCTTATTTTAAAAAATAATTCTCACCTAGCAATATACATTTATAGCTATTCAGCAATGGAAGGGGTACAACTAATTTAGACTGATAAAAGCTAACTTCATACTGTGAGCTATATTGAATATAGAGGAACTATAGTCATAATTACTTTGGTCATTTAAAATCTTCCAGGAGATCATGGTGAATAAAAGTGAATTTTAGTGGTAAGCAATTTCTTGTGTTAAAAACAAAACAACCAAGCAAGACCCACACCAAACTCAAGGTCTGAGGATATGACTCAGACTGTTAACATGTCTGCCTTGTAAGCAGCAGGACCTGAGTTCAGACCCTCGAATTCATGGGCATGGGGTTCTGTCCTTTAGGAAAGCAGAGACACAAATCCTTGGTGTTTACTGGCCAGCAGTCTAGCCTACCCGGTGACAGCCTAAGATTTAACAGACTCTGTCTTAATAAATGGAAACAATGGTATCTGATGAATATACCCTGGGTTGTACGGGCCCTTCACATAAACACACATATGCATTTGCATCCACACTGCAACATGTGCACCTACAAGTGCACCCCCCCCCAATTCCTGATGCAAAACAATCATCTTTCCTTATGCACAACAAACACAATGGTAAGAATTATATAGTAGTACAGGACTGTCAAAGTTGCACATTATGTTATACTCACTACCAAGTACCGAACAAAAACCATGGCAACAGGGAGATACTAACTATAAGGCTCTTGAGGAGGCTTATGAGTGCCCAGCCCCCTCCACTGAGACCCTCCAAACACCAGGTCCCACCTACAGAGCACTCTTACTGCCTCCAAGGACCCAGCCCCTGCACCTTATAAGGAGCTCAAGCTCAGAGTTTGAAATCCCACCAACCCCCAGAAATGCTACCAACTGTATCTTCTATTCATTTCTCTGATGTTTTTAGTTTGAGCAGAGACAGCCATTCTTCTGGGGTCTTCCTTCCTAATAATACTCTTGTGTGAGGTTTGTTGTGTGGTGTGTCTTTGCGGTATTCCTTTGCTCCCGATGACAGGGATACCTTTTTTTTTCTCCCTCAGAGCTGTGGGCTTACACTAACACCTTTGCTTAGTGAGGAAAATGCCACAATGTGGTCACAGTGAAGTTTTCCTGTGTACACCACTATCAGCTGGCCATCTTGAGTCTTAGAAAACCAAGCTATTATCCTCCAGCGTTTGAAAGTGAAGACAAATACACAAATTTAGCTGGAAAAGTAAATCTGATACTCTGTAGTGGATTCATGATGTTACACTGTAAACAATTGTCCTGCCTATGAGCTTAATAAAAAGTGCTGATTGGCCAAAAGCAGAAAGGAAGTATGGGTGGGGCTACCAGACCAAGAAAACTCTGGGAACAGGAAGAACAGAGCAGAATGCCAGAGAGAAGTCAGAAGAAGCAGAGGACAACTATGCTGCTCTGAGAAAAGGTGCCGAGCCACATGGCTGAACAGGATAGGAGTCATGGGTTAGATTAAAGGTAAAGAGTTAGCAAGTTATATGCCTGGGCCTAAGGCAGTTCAGCCTAAAATTAATGTGAGCATCTGTGTGTCTCTGCGGGTCTGTGGGTCTAAACTTTGAGGTTAGGCCCAAAAGTCCAGGCCAGAAACCTCTTACTACAATACTCATTCATTACTAAGTTTAAAAATTCTAAAGTATAATATTGCTAATTTTTGTGAATTGCATCACATATCCAACATACTTTGATCTCATTAACTCCTCTTCCCCCATTTCTAAGCATTTCTTACTCATTATGAATCATCGAGCTAAAACAAAATAAAAACTATGAATTAATATTAAAACAGTGACAACACATCTCTCATTAACATATCATAATTTTTGTTATGCATAAATGGCATATCAATGAGTTGAAACCCAAAAAGATTTATGGAGTACCTCACTGGACAGAGAGGGTAGATGCAGCTTCTTCAAAGGCTCTTCCTTAAAGCTGAAGAGTCGATTAGGTTCTGAATTGGTTAATAAGATTTTCTTTTAAAAGTTAGAAATTGTATATGTGTGTCGATTATATATTCATGTGTGGGGCATGTTAGTGTTCAGGCAGCATATCCATTATCATGCACAGAAGATGCTAGGAGACTTCCTCTGTCTCCCTTCATTTTATTTTTTAAGACAGTGTCTCTTATTTAATGAAGCCCACTATTTTGTCAAGGCTCGCTAGGCACCAAGCTCCTGGGATTTGTCTATCATTTTCCCCAAAGCTGGGTTACAGGTGTGCATAGTCACTCCTAGCTTTAGATTTGAGTTTACATTCTCTTCTGTTACCGATTTTATTTGTTTCAGTTTTCCCTGTGCCTACATGTGGGTATACATTTGTGTGTTGGTTACTTCTGAAAGCCAGGAGATGATATTGGCCCGTGTACTTGAGTCACAAGCAGTTGCAAGCTACCTTATGTGGGTGCTGGGATCTACACTCAGGTTTTCTAAGGGGCAGTCCTGTTCTTAACCACTGAACCATTTCTCTAACCTCTGCTTTCGCTAGTGCTTGATGTCACCAGACCATCTCTCCAGGACCCTGGTTTTCATGATTTTAAGTTACAAAAATGTTTCCCAAAGAAATAAAACTTATTAGCTGCCTGGTCTATTATGCAATGTGAATCTAGGCAGAGAGGGTATCAGAGTTAAGATAAAGCACACTAATATTAATTGCAAATAATTCCCCATAATATCACAATAAAATGTACACAAGATAATGCAATTTAGCATTTTTATTGATTGAAATGAAATATGTTTTCTGAAATGTTATAATTACCATTTAAAGTTTTCACAAAGACTGAAATATCAGCATTTATTCTATATTGACAGGCAACTACAAGGTAAAACTTAATGTAAAATAAGGCACAGATAAAATTTTTGTATTATCTTTTATAAGGTTTGTATTTTGTGTTACCACTACATATTAATATAATATTTCTAAACACAATATGGAAAACAAATGAGAAACAAGCTCAGTAGCTCATAATTCAAACCAATAGACATTAGAACAAATAAGGCCTCCAAATATCCATTTCACATGATACAATATCACTACAATAAAAATAATCATGCCTGATGAATAAATCAGCTTGAAATTAAAGGATCAAATACTTTGACAGTAAAGTAACATTTAAAAAGTATTATATTTTGCACTTCATTTTCAAATCCTAATTTCTCAGAAGGCTTCAAAATACACATTGCTAATATTTTAAACACATTATTCCTTCCTCTTCAGAAGTAAGTTACATATTTGCATATTCCAACACTGAATTTAAGCATGATGTTTTGGCTAGACAGCTGTGTTTTTGCAAAGCTTATGAATTATCAACATTGGGGAAAGGGGAATCAGCCAACCCGACACATCTGAGTGAGGAAGGTTGAGTTCACGTCTCCTCAGTTTGGCAGATCCACGTTCTGAAGGATGAGAGCCACTCGGCTTGGAATGTACACCTGTCAACACAATCACATTGGTGTAATTGGATTAAATGCTGAACATGCTGTCATAATATCAAAGTGATGGAGATATCATGCAGTCTCACATATAACTAAGGTTGCAGTGACCAGCCATGAGAAGGCTGAAATTCAGTTTCAACAGTTTGGGCAGAATTCGAAAGCTATTACAACAATCACCACTAGAGGACTCCGTACTATTTACAAAAGAGATTCCTCACAAGAATGATGTACAGGTTTCTCTTAAGCCACATTTCACTATTAGGAGCTACGGAGGGGCTGCCTGCAATTCACAAGGATGTGGTTATTAGAAGAATAAATGCAACAACCAGGTAAGCCAGATACCCAAAAGAACATTGCTCTTCGCTAAGATAAAATGGAATCTTAACTTTTATTTATTTTTTATTTTTTTTAAATTTATGAACAAAAACTGTAATGTAACATAAGGAATCCTAACTATCAAGCCTTGTCTCAAGTTAATCTAATTTTTAAAAAGAAAAAAGAAAGAAAAAGAAAACCAAAATAAAGGACCCTTCCTGTGAGATAGTCTTTCAAAGCTCCTCTCCTACCTGCAATCTCTGCCTCTCACCATCTCCATCATAGCCTCCAGCCATGGAAATCTGCTTCCTCTCAATCTTGTCTGAACTGTATCCTACTTTGTGAACTCTTTACTTTGCTGGTCCCTGTAGCTCCCAGGTGTTGGTGACCCCTAGACGCACAGTCAGGGTTTTACAGGACAGTCCCAGATACAGACTGTGCTCCTCTTCATTTTAAGTCACAGCAGCACTGTGATCACTCTGCATCCTTCACACAACTTGTGACTTTTGTTTTAGTTCATTTCATTTTTCTAGATTTCCTTCCTACCTGACCAGAAACTTTATGGAAGCAGGGTTAAATATCTCCTGATTTTCCACAACTCTCGGGTGTTATTAGGAAAAACAGGTACCAATAATAGCTACATTAAAGAACAGGGACCTAGTGGACAAACAACAATGGCCTGGTATGTTCATCCTTCCAAAAGCCCTCCACTGTAGCTACTCATAAAAGAATCTATATAAAATGGATAACTAATGAACTGCGTGACCTAATTCATTTTATTTACACTTAATTACTATTAATGTAAATAATATAAGTACTATTATAGATTGCTGATGTCATTGTGAGACCTCACTCCATGTTCTTGTTCATTATTTTACCACATTCAGTCATTTTATCTCTATAAAAACAAATAAAATTATATTATGAATGAAATGGCTGGAGGTAATGATTTCTAATCTTTCCTTAAATGTAACTGATTTGGAAAGTAATATTCATCTGGCAAAAATGTTACAAATGCTAACAGTCATTGGTCAGTTTGGGGTCTGATTTCTAATCAAGTATTTTTTTAAAAAAGGAAAACATTACATTCCTGTATCATTGCATGTGGAGAAATAAAGTATTCCAATGCCAGCCTGCTTACCTATAATTTATACACTGTATTGGTGTCCACTGACTTTTAAGCCATATTAGAATTTAACTGGTACTGTAGTTCTTTTCATCCCAAAGAGTGTTCTTTTTTACTAAGACACAAATATTTAAGTTACTATGTAGCAAACTGTGTTAACAAAGGGAAGCTGGGGATAGCTATGATAAGGGAAGGCTATTGTGTGGATCCAGAAAGATGTAATCCAAGGGACTGTGGGCTTCTACAATGAATCCACAGATAAAAGAAACAGATCAAAGGACAGGAGAAGAAACTTAAGGGACCTTTAGCAGGTAAGTTCATCTCCTTCCCTAAGCACGGTTTTAGATAATAATCTGTCCCGAGAGGGCAAATGTCTAAGGGAGGTTGTCCATGTGCTATAATCGCTGTTACTGAGTGTGACTAGTAGTCAGGATAGGAAGTTCTGCCACAAACAATCTTCTATCAGAGCACGATCTAAATTTCTACACATATCACTAGAAATCAGACACACACGCTTCAAATTCTTCTCCCTTAACATCATTCTGAGAAGATAGTGTCCTGTAATACTGGCAACGGCAACCTGGAAGTTCACGTTTCCTGAAGAAGTTGCAATGAGACACATTAATCAGACTGGGGACGAGTAAAGATTGGTCGGTCTCAGTGTTCAGCACAGTGATACATCAGAAGAGTCCACTCAATCTCTTATTTGGTTCCTAGGCAATTACAGGAGCTACTCCTCGATTCATATCTTCATAGTGATTTATCAATGGAATAAAAATAACAACTATCATTTCTAAGAAGGCTTTTCTTTGGAACTCTTGATATTTCATCTAGTTCAAATTTAAGAATTGAAAGCGAGAATATAAGAAGATCAAGTTTGCAATACATGCATCGGCTTTTCAATTTTGGCATTAAATGATTAGAAATGTTCTGAGAATCCTCACTAAATGAGGCTGGCAATTCTTTGTAAGAAATTTGATGGCCCCAGTTCTAGTCACATGTACAGACTTCAGTGTTAGATGTTCAATATCTTCCAGTTAGTAAGCATATAATATCATTAACAAGAATATTGTATAATTACAGATGTTTTTGCTGCACTGTTAATTGCCACGTGTTTATGTTGCTCTTGCGCCTTTGTACTATGAAGAGTGTATTTTTTTCCCACAGGCAAACAATTTTTTCTCTACTCAGGCTATTTATGAATTTTTGAGTTCTATTCTTTATTGGGATTCTTTGTAAACCAACTTCCTCATCGGTTAGGAAATGACTACCAGTTATACTAAAGGGTGAGGATAATCAGTGCTAATCCTTATGGTGAGATCATTAGAAACATGAGCAAATTTGGGGCCTATATAACTTAATGCATAAATACTGACTCTGTAACTCTTGTCTCATGATTAAAATTAAAAAAATGGTTTTGAATTGTATGGCAAGAGGACAGACACAGACATAAGTAGACTTAAAACATAAATGTTTATGTATTTTAAATATAACTAACATCTTCAGAAATCCTTTAGCATACATGTTATAAACCATATGTACTGTAAAACACATCTGATCAGATATTCAGGCTCACACACATGTTGAGGGCTACATAAAGAACAAGTGAAACAAAGTAATATTTGTGTATGAGTCCATTATACAGCCATCATCATACAGACCTGATTCAGTGTAAAATACATGTTAGTCTACCAGCTATTTGGATAGTTCATATAGACTATTACAGTAACCACTAGTGTGGCTCATGTGATCATACAGTGATACATCATGTCAGCAACACTGTATTCTTCCTGAAGATAATAAGAGTTGCAAATTTAATTCCATAATTTTGGAAAACATGGTTTCTCATGCTTGTAATAATAACTAAAATTTAGGCATAAGGCTACACAGGGAGTTTTAAAAATATATTAGAAAGTGTGCTAAGTTTAATATCATCTCATTCAGATACAATATTTGTAGGGGAAAATATTCACTGAGAAATAATTTAGACCTATAAAAAGGTCTTTTAAAGTTGCTTTCTCTTTTAAGTGTGACAGTTAAAAGATAATTTTTTCACATACATGTGTTAGTTTACAAACTTTCTAAAGAAATTTGATTGGCTGTCATTGTTTGTTAATAGATAGAAGTAAATACATATTAATATTTTAATTTATATTTATTCATCCAATACCTATATATTAATATATAATTCTACACAGGACCTATTAATTTAGAAATAATAAGGAAACTAAACTCTAAGAATTAAGTGCTTTTTCCCGTAAAATCAGTAAACATTTCGACAGATCATGCCAAAGATATGTTCCAACTGCTAAATTGCATTTTCGATATTTACAGACAAGGGACAATAGAAAATACACCTTTACAAGATCCCCATTGAAATGAAAATCCTTGTGAATCCCCACACTTAGAGCAGGCACAAACACATTACATGTTGGGAATGAGCCAAGCCGACAATGTAATTAATGCCAAGCCTCCTGCTTCGGGCCTATTTTCATTACTGCCATTGGCCTTGAGGCTGTAAGGAAGTACATTCATGAGGCCTTGTAGCCCCTGTGCTGTCTTTTAAGACGGGCAATTTGAATTTATGAGCCAGAGAAGGGAAAGGGGATCTTTTCACCCAACAAGTGCCAATTAACGAAGAGGTTAACATTTCAGTTCCCATGTCAGACTTCGGAGAAGTGATTATGTCAAAACAGAGCGCCCATAAGCCATCAGCACCACAGGCTAAATAAAGGGGTTCGACCCTACCAGTTCAGTATCTGTAGGGTGGCCTGACTTTCCAAATGTGTTTCTGGGGTGATGTGAATCCAGTTAGCACTGGTTTCATGGTCTTCAGTAGGCAGCTCCCAGGCAGTACCTGCTGATGCCGCAGGATGCAGGTGTATTTTAAGATATTCCTCTGCGCTGTGTTTGCTGCTGCCTTTGAAAGCAGATTTGACACTTACTCAGCAGATCCCTGGATTATTGAGCTTGCACATTAAGCTTTAGCAAATGCTGTGAACCGGTTCTGATGGGCAGAAATTTCATGGAATGAGGGACAATTATAGCTACTCTTCCTGTCATTATTGAGAGTGCAGGACACAGAGGTCATCTTATTGGTGACTGTGTGAGTCATAGTGTACCCCGGGTCACTGTCAAGCGCTTGATTGGATTCCAGCACTCAAAAATTTGTTTAAGAAGGAGTTTCACTATAATGAGGTATTCTGGTGACAGATGTTTTGTTCAGGTAATTTCCCGTTCTTTGCCCTTTACCCTAATTGCTTAACAGAATAATTGGCAAGAAGGAACTTGTTTTCTTAGAATTATACATACATTTTTTTTCCAGGTCCATTTGGGCTCTCTTCTAGTGATCACTTTATCTGCAGTTGAACACTATATATAGGCATTTTTAAGTATCCTTGACCTCTGAGAACTGGATGCTGCTACGAGGAAGGTAGGCTCCCCACCCCCTTGCTGATTGAGGTGGATCACAGCTGTAGTGCACATTGTCCTTAGTCTGATCATCTGTGTTTGTGGTACATTACGTAGACCAAGGAGGAAAGGGCAATCCCCATTCTACCTGCTAATTTAGAATCTGTGTTCCACAGCTATGAGATCACTTACTTCAATTAGAACTTAAAAAGTAACCCGGTAGCCACGACCCCTGGCTTGTTGACTGGTTTAATTATGTTAGAATATTTTTTTCTCCTGAAAATCTGAATGGATGCCAAAATCTTTTCTATCTACACCAAGGAGTGTGAATGGTTATCAATGAATGCAACTTCTTCCACCTTGGAAGAAAGTATTTGTAACCAAACACCTTCAAGGCACTTAGTGCCTTGATATGTTCAAGATGTTGAATTGCATCTATGACATAGTATATTCACTCATGACAATAAGGACTTAAACACAGAGGGAAGGACCTTTTGTAGTTTCCAGAAAGCTTGGCACTATTCAAGGGTTTGTGCTTCCTAAGAGCCTGTCGCCATAGACAGGGCAGTACTATATGTCCTCATATAGTACGAGGAAAGCAGCTGCAGACAGCAAGCTAAATTACTCCAGTGCTTCAAGCTAGCAAACAGCAGATGGGGCATTGGATTCCAGGTCTCTTCAATGATTTTTTGCCATCATTTCAGTCTAGCAACAGAGTCTCTCCCTAGCACAATTCTTTTGAGAAAGAGAACTTTTAGTAAAATTATCTACAAAAGAAGTTTGCTAAATCTTTCAAACTTCTCCTGTCAGATTCAAGTGGATAAAGTTCAGTTTTACTGTGGCAGGCTGCTGCTTCTCAGGTTCCTCACTATGAGCTGAATTACCTCACTAAACCCCCCAGGAGTCTTTTAGCATTTTGGTTATTCCACATCTTTTAGGTAATTGTCTCACTTTCTCATGGAACTATTTTTATCAATCATACTGCTCATGTCAAAACTGAATGACCTGATAAGTTACAGCAGTAGTCTTTAAAAAGTGAATAGTACCTGTGAGCCCTTTCTCTTTATGCCCAGAAACCTGCTCTGTACCCACCTAAGCCTATAACCTAAGCTATGAAGACACACTCATATCCACACATCACAACAGCAGCTACTGTGCTTACTCAGCTGTCACGACTCAGCCATGTTTGCTGCAGTCTTTTTATTTATTTTATGGCCCATCTGCTCCACCCATAATATAGTACTTCATCAAATGAAAGCCTTGTTGAACTTCAGGTGGCAGGGTACGGTATAAAAATGGTGTCCAGAGACACGATACAGATTTGAATGCTTGACATACAGAATTTTTAAAAATTTACAAAACTCTGCTTATATTTCTGTTAGATATTTCCTGTGTCATGTATGTAAGAGAATATCTTCCATAGAGAAAGAGAACAATGGTGATCTGAGAGAGATATACAGAGAGATGGAAAATGGAAAGTCAAGCACATGACCAGCTGTGCAAAAAATATGATGTACATGTAACCTAAGCCTACTATATGGCCATAAATAAAACAAAAAATCCTTCCCTATCTAGAATGTTGCTAAACTTTACATCTTCTGAGAACTAAAGCTTAATATGGAAGGCATCACCCTTTCATCTGTATCAACGCTGCAGTGTAACAACTCATAAAATAAAAACCTCTTTCTCGGTTACATGAATAATCCAGGGAATTTATAATTACAAAGAACCCAGTCTTCAATTTACTAAATGATGGAAAAAATTATTTATTCCTTAAAGATGTTTTAAATTATACTCCACTAATAGACAATACAGTGAGAAACTCATTTAATGAAATATACTGTAGAAAAAGCAATAATTAATTACTATGTAAAGAATAGACATGTTTGTAATTGAAAAAAAGAAAGCAAACCTGTCCCATGAAGCCCAGAGAAATAACTTTAAATGCAATCAATATTCAAATGTTTATAATAGTAGCCAAATATCCTTTGGTATGATTTTCCCTTAGACCCAGTGTCTCTCACCATTTTTTTTTCTGCTTTCCTTTCTTTTACATCGTATCATATATTATAACTTAAACAGTTGTTTCTTTGCCCAAAACCATAACTACAAAAATAAAGAAGAATTAAGGTAAAGTAGAATGAAAGTATATAAAGAATTTTCCTTACCAAAAGAGAATAGGGACGGCCATTATGTTCAAAAGGCTCAGCAAAGTAATCAGTATTGTGGTCCAGTCTCTGGTGTCCTCCATATTCCACAGCATCTGAATCTAGTACAATTCTGAATGTGCAGCCCTTAAGGAATTCATAACAGTGCAGAAGTGGAGGGTGACATGATGAATGCTCTTTGAACAATGTCAAAACATGTGTTTGTCATGTACTCATTCCGCCTCAAACATTGCAGAGATTTGAAAAAGTTTCTATATCTAGCGCCTCATCCTACACCTGAAAGGTCATGTACTTCATCGAGTCCATTGAGATCATCCCACTTCTTTGCTCTGGGAACAACCAATCCTCTCTCTGACATTCTGATCCTCATTGGAAGGAAACAAAGTCCATTCAAGAATACTTCTACTTAGAAAAACCTTAAAGAACACACTTAATATCTTGTTCTGCTATGCAGTTACTTGTTAATTCATGTCTGTAAAATGTATTAAGTGTATTACCAAATGCACACACACATGCATGCATTAGACTTCTGCTTAATCCTCATTTGAAAGAACTTTTTACTCCTTTCTTGTTTTTAAATTCACGGAGTTTTTTAGAATCTAAACATCGGAGGGACAAACAATAAGATGGACGAAGTGTGGTGGGGAGATCTCCAGGAACAGCCCCTTATCCTAACTTCCTGGCTCTGTACAGTAAATTGCTATTAATACAGCACAAGCAGGTAAACAGGCATTGACGCAGGTGGCAATCATGGTGTCTGCTATAATTTAATACTCAATTCTTCCCTTGCATTACCAAAGATTAAACAGGCTAGATCAAGGTCTTCTCAGACTAACATCATCTATATCGTAGTGAGTTTTCAGCATGAATATACTTACAGAAGATAACTAATGGCTGTTTTATTAACCTAAAATGTCTAGGAAATTGTAATTGACATTGAAATCCACAAGTAAATTCTTATCAGTACATAGAATCTTTGTTTTTTTCTATCTTTATGATCAATAAAGATAGTACTAAGGCATTTTGGTTTTCTTTCCTGGAACATAAATCTTCAGTACCATGAACATTTATACATTTTTCATACAGTAAAAAGATCCTAATAATTGTGAATGTGAGCAATGATCAATGGCCCATCATTTTCATCCTTTTGAAACCTTGGTCTGGGTCAGAGATGCAGATGGATACACCACAGGAAACAGGCTTGAAGTAGTGACTCTGTCTTAGTCAGTCCAGGTCATTCTGCTCTGATTCACAGTGACGCTGATTATCAGGGTGCTAGTGTTCACAGATGACAGGAGTGGGGTGGTGATTCTAGTGGTGTATTCCAGGCTAGAACTTAAAGTGCATACTAAAGTCAATGTAGGTGAAATGACTTAAGCCTATTAATGAGTTTTATGGTGAAATATAGTTGGTGATCATTACTGCAGACAGAGAATAAGTGAAGCACCAAGGGATGACCACAATAAAGTTTAGCTCTGTTCTTCATTCTAGTTTTCCTGCTACTTGGATTGATTTCTAAAATGTCAGAACATGGTGATGTCCCCCAATATGTTTTTTTTATAACTAGCGAATAAAATTTTAAATAAAATTCTGGTTAGTAGCACAAATTTTAGTGAAGATCACATAAGACAATCATGTTTCAACATCAGCAGCTGGATTAAGAACTGTCAAATGGCAGCTGCATTTTAAGGTTTCTCTGTATGGACAGGTAGTACTTCAGGTGACAAAGGATCCATCTGCATTAGTCACTGTTTGAACACAGAACTGTTTCTGGTTATCAAAATACTAATTCACTGAAAATTTCAATAGTGCACCTTTGACTATATTTTCATAATCAATGATACAGAAAGAACAACAGTCATAAAGGACATTATTTCTTTTTTGACACTGAAAGGGACCCTCACATATTGAAAATAGTTTCAGTTTACTTTGTATGTGTGTAATTTGTAGCCATAGAGAAAAAGGGTCTTTAAAAAAAATGAATGTTTCAAAATATCAATTCTATTTATTTTCTTTTGTTCTATAATTTTTGAAAACACTTCTTCTGTGCCCATGTTTGGAATTACCCAGATTTTTGTCTTTATTACCCAGGGAACACAGCTTAAGGAAATACATTCAGAAATTTCTACAAAGAAATTTCTACATTAAAGATAACTGCTGGGAAGATATTTTATAGTTGTGATTTGCTATGGCATGTTATTCAAGCATCAAGAAACTGCCTTAACATAACCCTGCTTAGAATTTGACTAAAGATGATTATTGAAACATCTGACTTCAACTGCCTATTTTAAATGCTTTCTAACTCAAGTATTCCCTCAATCTTTTGAAAAACTATAAGGAATACAGTTCAAAAATACAATTCAGATAATTTTAACTTATTTCAAACTAATTTTCTTTATGTGCTTTAAATTACATGAATACAAAAGTAAGTAAGGACATATCAACAGGCTGTTATTCTCCATAGCTACCTCCCCACACCCAGAAGAAATGCTTACTCAAAAGATGAATCAAAAACCTATTAAAACTGACATTTAGGACAATCCCAATTCACTAACACATGCTAAATGAAAAATAGTAAAGATTTTATATTAGAAAATTAAATTGGGAAATAAATATTCTTTACTACCCCATTTACTTACTGTGTACATAAAATGTAAACAACATCATGGAAGACACAGCGGTCATTAACATGGCCTTGGTTTATATGTAATAGACATGCCATAATGGGAAGACTAGTCACACATATGCATGTCTCTGAGTAGAGGGGAAAAGATACGCAATGGGGCAGGGAGAGATACTGAGAGAGTCACAGAGGAAAGGGAGAACTGACTGTCTGTACATAAGAGACTTGAAGGCTGAACTAAGATGTTAATATGTGGCTTGTTGATTAAGTCTGATACTGCTGCTCATTTAGCCAAGTATCATTTGACTAGCAAGAAATTCAACCCAGGAGTCCAGACTCAGGTCCGAAGGTCAAGCAAATGAACAAATCTGGTTCTAGTAAACAAATTAGATATCAAAGGACAACAAGGTGGGCTAATATGGATGCTGGGTGCACAATCTACTAAAAGAAAAGTGGGAGGGGAGGGTATCCCTGACCTGGAACAGACAACTAGGCAAGCAGGAGAGTTGGGTGCCAAGCAGAACTGAAGGGTAGATCTGGTTGCCCCTGCTCTACAGCTGGCTGTACAGTTTATGGAAGATTGAACCAGAGTGCTGGTGAGTGTTCTTTCTTCCCCAACTCTAAAGGTGAGCTTCCAAGCACAATGTAGGCAGAGTAAATACAGAATGAGGAAATAAGAAATGGTGATTATAGCCATCTATATTAGCACAATAGTACACTTACGTTTCCAAGACTGTTAACAGAAGTTTATTCTGCTAATTTTAGATTCATTCTCATTCACTTGTGAACCCAAAATATTCAACCATTTTTTTTCCTTGCTTAATTTTGAGATACGTAGTAAGAAAAGAATAATAAAATTTTAAGTACAGATTTTTCTTTTCTATAAAAAGGGAAATGAAATAGGTTTCCACCAATCTGGATAGCATTTTAAAATATTATGACTCCTAATTTTTGATTCAAGAGCTTCCTAAGTATTTGATATATCTATCAACAGGTTGAAGTAGATAAGAAGTTTGAAGCATTATTTTATAATCTATGTTCTTAATTTAAATCGAGGAAGAGCCTACTCTGAAGGAGGCCCTATACTTATAGGATTAAAGAACAGTGAAGGCATGAAGACTCTCAAATTCAATAGCTCTTCAAATACTTCAGAAGCTGCTGTGTTTGCTCAGCCATTTGATAAAGTGTCTATTCAAAGTGTGAGCATTTGATATAAGAAGTACTATCATTTATATCATTCAGTGCCAACTTACTTCACTCCCACTGATGAAGCCAAAGAAATTTATTACAAGTTACAGCCTCTGAGATTTCCAACTGAGTGACAGAAAGGGGGGATCCTTCAATGACTAGATAACCATAAAAATGACAGAGCCAGTAACCTTCAGCTGTCAGAAATCATCAATTTTAAGACAAAATTTTAATATATCTCTAGTAAAGAGAAACATATCATTACTATACTATTCCTTGTAAGACATATCCCAAATAAAGATATAGTATAATGTGAAAAAAATTGTAATAGAACATTAACTTCTCACCCTTTTGGGGGAGTGGATGGGTGGGTAGGGAAGAGCAAGGCTGAGGGTTGGCTAGGAGGGATTGGGAAGGGGGGTAGGGAGGAGGAGCAGGGGGATACATTGATGGAGATGACATTTTTCAATAGAAAATAAAATAAATTAAAAAAGAACATTAACTCAAAAATCAATTATCTTTATATATAATTTTCAATCAACACACTCATTTTATAACAATTATAATAAGCCAAGGGAGCTGAATAATGTCAGAAGAGAGATTCTATAGCCAAGATAGAAAAAAAATGTAAAGACTCTGAGGTCCTCTCTAACAGAAATAACCATAAATAGTCAAGTGTCTATTTGGTAGAATATGAATAGCTGGTGGAGAGAAAGGAAGGATTTAGAATTTCAATAACTTGAGGATAATTACCCATTATAGAACTTTGCATAATGTTCAAACATGTTGTCCCCTTTAGCATTTCACAAACTGAATTTTATTTGTTGACATGTATAACCCATAAAATCTAAGGCCATACCTATATAGCACCCGAACCAGATCTGTTCTTTAATGAGCAAAATTAAAATTTGTATAAAAGCTTAGAAACCACAACTTTACTATCTTCAGTCTTTTTCAAAATGTAGACACAGCAAAGTCTTGTGATGAGTTTTTATACATGTTATCCAAGTTCCAGTCTGTGTGGGATGGTGATGCACATGAGTACAAACCTGATTTTGGCATTTCTCTATCTTTGTTTTTTATTTTTTCAAAATTAATTTTAATAATAGAGTGTTCTAATATTTTAATTATTTTAAAATCCATTGATGATAATGTGACATATATGATTACATTTCTTTTTTATGAAAAGTAAACATTTTATATCTTGTCTTTTGACATCAATAAAAATAGCATTCTTCAATAGTATGTAAATTAAACTAAAAGAAATCAGGGCTTGACAAAGAAGAAATGCAACAAGCCGAAGTACCCAAGACTACTTACAAGCTTACTTTCCTCTGACCATACCATCATTATCTACATAGTTATAAATCCATTTAAGCAAGCAATAGCAATTATTTAGGACTTAAAAGTAAAAATAACAGATTATTTTTGTCTTCAAATCAGAAACTTTATTATCAAAACCATCTTTACTATGATCAAAAATCATCCCATACCAAAACCCTATCATTCTTTTAAGCAAAAACTAACTTTACTTTTGTGTATAAAGAAATACTTTACCCCAGGTTGAAAAGGTGGCTCAATGGGAAAGAGCTCTTTGTGAAAGCATAAGCTCTGAGATCTTATCCCCAGTATCTACTAAAATCCTGGGTGTAGAAGCATCCATCTGTACTTTCTGTGTTGGTAGGACAGAGACAGTGAGCATCCAGGGGCTAACCTTGGCCTCTACAGGCCCTTGCACCAATGAGTTAATCAGCAAATGTGAAGCAAACTTACTCTAAACTTACACTCAGAAAGCCTGCAACAGAGTGTAGGGGGATTTATGTTGTTCCATTGTAAATAACTGTCCCACCCACTGGTTTAATAAAATGCACTAATTGGCCAAAGGCAGACAGGAAGTGTGGGTGGGGCTACCAGACTAGGAAGACTCTAGGAACAGGCAAAACAGAATGCCAGAGAGAAGCCAGAAGAAGTGAGGACAACTATGCTGCTCTGAGAAAAGGTACCGAACCCCATGACTGAACAGGTTAAGAGTCATGGGTTAGATTAAGGGTAAAGAGTTAGCAAGTTATATGCCTGGGCCTTAGGCCGATCAGCCTAAAACTATTACAAGCATCTGTGTGTCTCTGCGGGTCTGTGGGTCCCAACCTTGAGGCTAGGCCTGAAAGTCCAGGCCAGAAATCTCATACTACAACCGAGTCAAATAAATACCTGCCTAAAAAGAAAAGATGGTTGGGAGTTTGGAAGATTATGAAAATCAGACAATTATAAGCACTAAAGTAGATCACAATAGTCATTTCAGTCAAGGAAAGGAGACAGCATTCATAATGTCCTGTGGGCTTTTGATCCAAAAGAACTGCTCTAGATTCTGTTGTTTCTATTACTATCTGCATCTCTGAGCATAACTTGACTTCCATAAACCTCAGTTTCTCCTCTGCAAGTGAGATGAGAAATCAGAGCATTTTTGCAGGGATTAAGTGCAGACATCTAGAAGGGGCTTATCCCAGCCTGTAGCTCAGGGAAGCTGCTGAAGTTGCTCTCTGTGCTGGCTGAGGTTATTATAGACCTGAACACTGTACACTGCTCTCTCGGGAGATGAAACTGTGAAAGTAAGCCTACTTACAGTTTGTCTTTCTCATCAGTTTAGCTAACTCTTCTTCACAATGTTACCCTTGTCTTCTTACGCCTTACTCTAACTAGAACCTACGCTTTTACTCACTGTTCTCAAACTCTGCAATACAGTTTCATCAGTCAGCACACATATCTTTTTGAAAAGTGGATATTTAAAATTTTTGACTTTTAAATGTAAAATGTTCTTCAAATTTCGGGAAAATGGTGACTCATTTTGAAAAAGCTTTTTCTTAACATTTACATCCAAAACTAAACATTACTCTACACTTTCTTGTTCTGATTTTTTTTTTTTAATTGGGAGGAGTACAAAACAGCCACTTTGGAAATAAGTATAATGGTTTCTCAAAAACAAAACAAAACAAAACAAAAAACCTGGGAATCAATCTATCTCAAAACCCAGCAACCACTCTTGGGCTTATACCAAAGGATATGCACTCATACCACATGGACACTTGCTCAACTATATTCAAGTTCAACTATGTTCACAGCAGGATTATTCATAATATCCAGAAACTAGAAACAATCTAGATACTCCTCTCAACTGAAGAATGGATAAAGGAAATGTGGTGCATTTACACAATGGAGTATTACTCAACAATAAAAAGAGAAAGAAAGAAAGAAAGAAAGAAAGAAAGAAAGAAAGAAAGAAAGAAAGAAAGGAAGAAAGAAAGAAAGAAAGACATCATGAAATTTGCAGTTAAAAAAAAAAAATGGATGGAACTAGAAACAACCTGAGTGAGGCATCCAGACCCAGAAAGACAAACATGGTAGGTCCTCACTCACAATTAGATATTGAATGTAAAGCTAATGGTAGCCAGACTACAAACCACAACCACAGAGAAGCTAGGTAACAAGGACTCTAAGGAGGACATGCATGGATCAAACTAGGAAGGGGGAAATAAATAACAACTCCTGGATAAATTGGAAGCATGGGGGAGGTAGATAGGGAGAAGGAAGGGGGGAGGGGGATGAGGACATGAGGAAACAGGATAATTGAGTTGGGGGAGGGTCAGAGAGAAAGGATAAAAATTCGATAGAGGAAGCCTTTATGAGGTTAGGGGGAAACCTGGTGCCAGGGAAATTCCCAGGAATCCATAAGGATGACCCAGCTAAGATTCCAAACAATAATGGAGAGGGTACCGTGATGCAGGATGGTCATTCTGTATGCGTAAATATGTGTTGTTACCATTGGTAAAGAAGCTGTTCTGCCTTATGGAAGAAACAGGACAGCAAGGCAGAATCCAAGACAGACAGACAGAGGGGAAAAGTGGGGTAGGACAGATGCTGCAAGCTGCAGGGAAGCAAGATGTAGAAGGACATAAGTAAGGCCCTGAGACACACAGGGACACATAGCTTAATAAAAATGAGCTAATTTAAGATGTAAAAAACTAGTTATCCAGAAGCCAGAGCCATAGACTAAATAGTTTTTAATTAATATCAACCTTCTTAGTGATACTTTATAAATGGCTGCCTGAGCATGGGGGCCTGGCAAGACAGAGAGAAATTTTCTGGCAACAGTGCCTGACCTGGCTTTCCTTTATAATTGGAATGATGATTACCCTAATTGTCATCATGGAATCTTCATCCAGTAACTTATGCGGCAGATGCAGAGATCCACTGCTAAGTACTGGTTGGAGCTTCCAGAGTCCAGTCGATGAGAGGGAGGAGAGATTATAAGACCAACAGGATCAAGTTCATGATGGGGAAACCCACAGAGATGGCTAGCGGGAGCTCATAGACTCTGGACCCACAGCTGGGAACCTGCATGGGACAAAACTAGGCTCTTTGAATGTGGGTGACAGTTTTGTGGCTTGGGCAGCATGTGGGGCTCACCATGGGACAATGGGACCAGAAATTAACCCTAGAGCATAAACTGGCTTTTTGGATCACATTCTTATGGTGACTTGCAGAGGGGAGCTGTTTGGTCCAGTCTCAACTTAATATGCCAGACTGCGCTGACTCTCCTAGTTACTCTCAGAAGAGTGGATAGGAAGTGTGTGTGTGAGAAGGGGGGTTGAGGTGAACAAGAGGTGGGGAGGGAGGGAGAATTGGGGTTGGCATGTAAAATGAACAAAACCTTTTAAATAAGAAATGTTTTAATTGAAATTGCTTTGATTTTTAAAAATTACTTATCAACTTTAAATATATTATAAATTTATTAGCTTTCAGATTATTTGGCACGATTTCTGTAAGGCATTTCTGTCTTTATTTATTCCATCGTTGTTGGTGACCTAGCTTAAGTGAGCACATCTTTTCAATATCGTCTTGCAATTACAACTTGTATTCAGGTTTTCAATCAGTGCTTGTGTTGACTAAAGTTTGGGAAAGAATTTTCTACCACTCTTGTCATAAAATACCAACCTGACCTTTTTGCTTTCATGGGATCCAATTATAATTTTATATTTGTAAAAGAAGCATTCTTACAAAATTTCATTTCATTATCTGTAATGCTTAAATGTTTAAAGCTATTTTGTAACCTTTAAGATAGATTTGCAATAGATACCCTTTTGAGATAAATAACAATGGTTAAGCAAGTACATGTAAATGTGAAGTAATGTTCTTGATAAAATAACTGATCGGTGTGAGCCTTGGAAATTAGACATTTTACATCATTTTTAGTTGTTGGGGATAAATAAAAATAGTTTATTAAAGTCATGAGACACTAAAGACCTTCACTATCGGGTTGATTGGTTAGCTTTCTTCGTAATTGTTTTTAAGCACAAAAATATCAAAAAAACCAGACAAAGTCATGTATTTTTTTTGAGTAGGTGGAACAAAAACACACTTTGTATCATTCTACTTTAAAGTATACAAATATTAAAATATGTAAATGTTGAAGTTTATCACTGTATCTGTGGTCCTACAAGTATTTTTTTTTTTAATATGTGAAGTAACAGAACTATATTAACATTTATTTTTAACTTTCAAGAATATCACCATTTGGATCTTTTTCAGTGCATTAGGAAGCTGAATGAGCTGAGACTGAGCTAATTTCACATAAACTACAGTGGAAAAGTTGCAGATCTGTGTATGTGCGTGGGAGCAGGGGAGCATACATATATTACACCACAGTCATTATTGAGAAGCTATGGGTATGTATCCCAGGACAACATCAAACAATTTGTGGAGTCTGTTTTTAATAAATCTCATATGTATGTTTTAAAAATAAGAGCATTAAACCACACATATATAAATTAACACATAGTTGTGAGTCTTATAAAATATTTTTATAAGTATATTACAATTGATACAGTAATGTCAACTTTAAAACAACCATGATCTTATTAGACAGATGTAGTAAAAATATATATGTATATCTGAGAAAGGAGTAGTGATGCTGTTACATCTAAAACAGTTCATGCTTTGTCACTCATAATGAAAATTCATATTTCAGCTATGATTATCAGATGATTTACAAAATTTTAAATCAGTCAAAATTTTGACACATTTTGAATCAAGCCTTTCATAATGTATTTTTATACTAACTTAATATTCATGAGCCTTATTTAGGCTGTTTGATTATCATGAGGTTTCAATTCCTACATATGCTGCACTATTTGTATACTATTTAGGTATACAGCCTTATTTAGGCTGTTTGATTATCATGAGGTTTCAATTCATACATATGCTGCACTCTTTGTATACATTTAGCCAACAGACAAGAATTATTATAAATTTATTTTCTATAGAGAAAACTATTTAGCTCATAGAGCAAACTGAGTATTATTTTGTTCTCTTACATTGTACATAATGTTCCTACTATGTGAGACTCTGAACATTTAAGCATAAACCAGTAATGTTTACCATAACTGGTTACCATAACTTCCACAACGTAAGGAAGGGTATGATCAGTAGCTCATGAGGAAAGCTGCTGAGACCAGAGTCCACTGCGGTTTGTAGGAACGTTGAATCCAAACCCCTCTAATAGCATAAATGGCAAGCTTGATATTTGAAATCCACATATGAAGCTGAAATAGCTTTAGCTTTAATAAAAATATAAATAGATCATTTATATTTTTAAAGTTATTATATAGTTTTAAGTGTGTTTAAAACTAGACAATTTATTTCAAATATCATTTTTTCTTCCTTAAAATTTTCAAGAATATATTTCTAATGTACAGCTGCAACTGACTGGTATAAAATTTCATAATGCAATTTTATAAAAATCAGTTTGTTAATTCTAATAGCATTATTTTTCTGTGAAGAGCTTAGAGTTTTTTATATACAATATTATATTATTTGTACACATAATTTTCTTCCTTACAGTAAAATTTGAATATAATGTACATCATAATATATTTAGGTATTAAGAATACCACTTTAATTAAGATTTATTTTTCTTACCTAACAGCAAATTGTTATACTTCTGGAGGATTGACTATTGGTAGGGGACACTGGATACCCATACATTGTTCTGTTCTCATAGGAAAACTTTAATTACTTTCTCTTTGTCTTTTTTCTATTAATTTTTATGTTTTTATGGTTACCATGACATTTGAAGCAAACATAATCAAATAATTCACCTGTAACCACAGAAGTCAATATAATTTACCCATTAAATTATGATATACTCAAGGAATAAAATAATCACAACAGACAGATAGCCTATATCCACAAATTAGAATTAACACTGTTAAATGGCAATATTACTCAAAGCAATCAATAGCCACAATGTGATCCCTATCAACTGTCCTCTGACATTATTTATAGAAAAATAAAGAAAATCTTAACATAAAACCAAAGAATATCTGGAATAGACACCATCAACTTGAGAAAGAACAAGGTTGAAACCATCATACTATCAGGTACCAAAGTTCAATATAAAACTATAGTAATCATTATAGCATGTTAATAGAACACACACACACACACACACACATATATAACTATGTTCATATAAACATATATACTGCACACACACACACATATATATATATGTATACACATAATTACATTTACACACACACACACACACACACACACACACACACACACACACACACACACACACACACTGGAGAGCCTGGGCACAAACTCTCTTAGTCTACTAACCACTGACAATGTTGCCAAGAGTACTCAGAAGACCTTGCTGTCAGTGGTGGGAAACTGGCTATCCTTTTGAAAGAGAATGGGAAAGTGAGTTCAACACACTAATTACTGGGGAAATAGTAGCCAAAGATGGTACATCACCACATATGTTAGAACTGCTACTACCACAAAGTCCAATGATAATTACAACAAGGGTGTGAAGCAAAGTGATGCCACTGTGGAAAATATAATGAAGGGCCATAACCATGAATTCACAATCCTTCAGTATAAAGAACAAGCAGAAGCCCAAAATCCATGCAGAACTCTGCAAAACAGCTAAGAAAATGAAACAACTTAAAAGTCCAAAATAGAATGAATAAAAGATGTCATATTTATTTATAATCAAATATTTGATATAAAGGAACTGTTTGCAATAATGTATGCCTAAAAGTTATTATACTGAGGGAAATGAGGTAGCCAAATCAGAGCCAAAACTATATGATAAAAGACACATGGAGAATGTGAACAAGGTGAATTCTTAAGAGAGATATACAGTGATTGCTCTGGGCTGCAGAGCAAGTGTGAGAAGTGGAAAAAGTGGATAGCTTTTGGTCAATAAACTCTGGAGAGGTAATGCACAGCACAATAACTTTGGGTAACAACAGAGTTGATGTGAAAATTAACTGTGGTCTTCATTGTAGATATTCTCACTACACATGCAAACACACACACAGTATGTGTTGTGGAATATTAAGTTAAGATGTATAGCATTTATTTATGCCAAAAACATGTTTTTAAATGCAAAGATGTATTGCATTTTTTTTTTTATGTTGCATTTGTTTAACTCTGTGAAGCTCTCTTACTTTGCCTGTCTGAAATGCCTGATTGGTCTAAGAGCTGATAGCAATAGCGAGGCAGGAGAAAGAATAGGAGGGGCTGGCAGGGAGAAGGAATAATGGGTGGGGAAATCTGAGAGAAGGGGAAGCAGGAAAAGGAAAGGCCAGCCACCGAGCCACACAGCAAGCCCCTGAGCAAGAAGTAAAGAAAGGCACACAGAATAGGGAAATAAAAGTCCAGAGGCAAAGGGTTGATGGGATAACTTGTTAAGAAAAGCTGGCCAGAAAAAGCTAAGGCTGGGCACTTATAAGAAAGAATAAGCTTCCAAGTGCCCCCTCCCCCGGCAAAGAATAAATACTAAAGAAAGGTCAACAACAAGAGACTTGCTGGCTGACGCAAGTAGCTATTACAGTATATCTGTGCACCAAAAATGCATACTGTACACTTTAAATATATATGTTTAATGAATCAATTATGTTTTAAGAAAGGTGAATTTGAATGCTGTAAACTAGGGTAGCATAAGACAGCCCAAGAAAGAATTTAGTCAGAGAAGTCATTAACTGTTGCAAAGAGGGACAGAGAACACAAATAAAACAGTATTCTAATTAGTGTGTTATATTTGTGTACAGTGATAGTATTCCTGGAAGGAAACAAAAAGACGATTCATCATCCAAATCTAAAACTGTGCTGAAACAGAGAAACTCGATTAAATTTCAGATATTCAAGTACCAGGGCTTTGACCTTTCGGAAGGAAGTTATGAATCTTTCTGATCCCCATATGTAGATTAGGGATAAGAGCACTAGACCTTACCAGCCTTACTGACATAACGTGAGGACTGGATCGGCCAATGTAAACGAAAGTCTATGAAGTACTATGGAAATTCAACTCCTGACACTAATTTTAAAATAAGTACAGAAACTTCCTCACCAAAGTAATTTTATTTGAATTGAATAATCTGAAAAGTTCATGTTTGAGTTATATGTCTAAAAATTGGAGTTCATGCTTCCCATTATTCCTAACATTATCCATCATCACCCACCTGCACATATTTTGTTTACAGAGGAAAGGGCAAAGCATGCCAGTCAATAGGGAATGCCATCATAGTGCAAAAGAACATAAAATATTCCTACAAAATAGAGAAAGGTAGGTGATAAGAAGCAAATCTGGAAAACATTATAGAAAAAAGGGAGATACTTAGCAAAACACAGATAAAGTTTAGCTGTCATACTGTAAAGGAGGTGAAAAAAATTATTAAGTATTAATGAACTGGGAAATCAGACATGGAAAAAGGAATTTGGAAAAGAAAGGGTTAGGACATAGTAAAGGAAGACCACCTGCTGAGTCCAAATATTAGAATAAATACAACATAATAGCACAACACTGCCCCTGGGACTTCTACCCACACTGAGATAATGAGTAACTGCTTTGGTGAAGACACTGAGAAGACAATCTACTTCCTCAGTACAAATAAACAGCAGAGATGGAGCATTGACCCTCAGAGTATAACATCCTAGACACTATTCTAGCACAGAGAGCAAATGTATGGATTTACAGACAACCAAATCACACAATGCCTACTACATCTGGAGGCTGCAACACTTACATGGGCCTTGGGCAGACAAAATCGTCAGCATTAATTTTCTATTGGGCATTCACTGCTGGACATGCCTTTTCTCCCTAAGGGTAGCTTGTTTGCCCAGTGAGACTTCCTGTTAGAAGTTGATGAGAAGCACCTCCCTCAATTACTGATAGCATATAATAAAGTGAGTATGGACGGTTTTAAAGACCGTAATATTTCTAAGTTCATTTTCATTCAAACAGTATAAGATGGAGGAGGACAGGGATCTAGCCTGAGCTGTTGTATATGAATTTCCAGTGTCAGGAGATACTCAATGCCTTAAGGACTCATAAGCAAAAATACAGTGATGCATAAATATTTCACAGCATTACAACAAATATTCAGAACAAAGCTAACCCTCTATGCCTTATCATCACACCGGACAACAATTTAAAAGTTGTGTTTAAGCACACACAGTAAAAGCCTGCTTACTGTCCATAATCATATGAAATGTATTAGGCTGATCTAAAATGTGATATTACCTATATTTTAATTATCAAATTTTCTTTGTAGTTTGTGTTTCACCTCAAATTCCTGAAGTGAAGAAAAAACCAAATCAAACCCCCTTTCCAGAGAAGAGGATGTCCCTGGCTGTCACTAAATGACAAGGACTGCTAAGAAGTGTTTAACAATGAAAAAGTAATTAAACTCACCCCCTAACATGTTTAAAAGTAATATTGTTATCTTGACACTGAATAAGAGAGTGTAGACAATTCATAAGAGTACATAAATGTGTGTGTATGTCTGAAAACTAAAGATGAAAAAAAAAACCACTAATAAATATAAAATTGCATTTGCTTATGTTCCCCAGTTCATACCAAAATAAGGAGACGCACAGATACACAGAGAGAAAAGACCTGTGCATAAGTCCCAAGTCACCATTGTTTATTTCAGCAGGAATCCTTGTCCATGTGTTTTGTGTGTTACCAAAGCACCTATAACCTATAGAGCCAAAGAGGTGAACCTAGACTCTATTTCTTTAATCCAGAAATTGTCCTTCACATGTACAGTACCCTCCTGACACAATGTGGCATGTAGTTAATCCTAAATTAATTACTTTGCTTTTATTTGTTACATAAAGTCCTGATTCTGTATAACAGTGTTACATAACCATATTTCAAAGGCTTCTGTAAACAAACAACACAGCCATAGGCCTGCTTTCAGCAATCACACTCCAGTAAGCCATCCAAATGACCTTATTTGCTCATTAGAAAACCTGTAGACTGGATGCGAATGTCATACTCTGAATTTACATTTTAAAAGGTACATCTTGCAGCAGTTTAATGAAAATATTTTTTGAGATCTCAGGTCAAATCCAACTATTTACTCATCTGTTCCCTTGGCTTTAACTATTTTGGGCTTGCATTCGCATACTTCTCATGAGCCATGTCTGGAATGGCTCCTTTTAGCATCTGGTCTTGTGACAGTTGAAATGCCATTTGGAAAGGGGGATGCTATTGTCACGATCATGCCCACCTCCGCCCCAACAGCACGCTGACAGATGACTTAAAAATCTGTGACTGTTCTGTTGTTTATGCTTTTGGGCTGATATTCATTTTTACAGACTGAGTCATATGCCTTATAAATAATCTTTGAGTTACATTTTTTTATGCACTGTTACACAGTAAACTTGAATGCAGTACAGGGTTTACATACAGAGCCATGGTGCATCTATATTTGACACCAAAATATAGAAAACAAGAACAATAGAAGGTGACCTGAATATACAGTTATTCCTTTTTGTAGACATTGGTTACGAGGGAAACAGAGAATTCCTGGGGAAGAATATGTGGCAGGTGACTGGAGGTGGGAAGGAGAAAAGATAACTGGGAAAGTGTGGAGACTGCCAGAACTTTTGTGCAGTTTCCCAATGCACCTCATTCTTTTCACAATTGTATCAAAACAATTTTTCACATTATAGAAATCATAGTCACTAATATCACCACTACTTTCATGCCAAAACCATGAAGAAAATATAAAAAATGCAGAAAAATGTACCATAAGATTATTAGAAAGGCAAGGACTTTGTAATATACGCAATGCTTGATTTTATCATCCACATGCTGGAGGAACACCCTCCGGTACTCACAGGCTTGTGTACTATTTGATTACATGAGGCTAATACAATTCTTCTTATAGACTGCATAGGGATATAAAATTAAATATGTAAGAGAAAATCAGAAGGCCTTCCTTCAGAAGATGTTCAAACATCTTCAACTTCACAAAGTACGACTTTCTCCATATTACCTAAAAATTGCCCCTATCATTTGTACTGTGGCTTACTAAGAATAGGTTTTCCTTTGGGCCTCACATGTTTTAATTTTGATTCAGTGCTCACTTGATAATATTCTGGATGAAGAAATGAAACGCTGATACATAAAATACAAAGTGTACTGTGTTTTCCTCTGTATATAAACAAAGTAAAATCATAAGAAAAGATAATATACTGGGAAAATGTATTCTAGCTTTCTAACCATGAAATGGGAAACCTGCCAATGCCCTGGGGTCTCAGCTATTAATCACCCCATTGCTATCATCCACTACACTTAAGAACCCTGGCATTGGTGCATGGAAGGTTAAGAACTAGAATGACATATGACACGTGTATGTAGGTAAAGGCCTTCTGCTATTGTTTTTCCTAGTCTCCTCAACACAGGTACTAACTAACTCTTTTGAAGAAACAATGCTTATTCTTTGGCAATCACCATGGTGACCATATTTAAAGACTTACTGACACAAATAAATCTTATCTCTAAATTTTCTAAGTGTTGCATTATTTTAAAAGATAGCTAAAAGCATACTTAAAAGTTTTTACCTTCCTTGCCAAAATAGCTCCCTTTAAAATTTCCTGGGAAGACAGCCACCATGAATTCACCAAAGAGCTGAGTCAGGTTTGCCATTTGATAAGCAAGATACACAAGTTCAAAATTGACACTGCTTAAGAATTCACACATGTTACCTACAACATATTTGTACTTCCTAGTCACTGAAGAAATTCAAATGACTTGCAAAAACTTGAAAATTTTTCTGGCATTAAATTCAGTTTCTTAGGAATTCAGAATATGAAGAATTTATTTTCTTGATGGATACATCCAGTCTTGACCCTGAGGGATCTTTCAGGCTAATGTTTGGAATTTAGAGTTAAAATTATTAGCCGAATGAAGAGCATGAGATAATATGCTATACTAGGGCCTATAAAGAAAACCTCATGACTTTGAGAGTATAATGGAAGCAGAATGTGTGGTCTGGTTACTGCTGGCAGAGAAAATGACACTATACTTCTATTTGTCAAATGGGGTCACTGTAGAAATGTGGGAGTGTGGCAACTGGTCTCATATCTGGGAAACTGCTAGATATGGCAGTTTCCCTTTGGATGGAGGTAGAATTTAATTAAGGAGAAGGAAGACACCGAGAAAGAAGGAAATAAAAAAATAGGGAAGGAAGAAACTACAGGCATTTGGTCTGAAAGAAGGAAGGCTGGGGAGAAGTGGCACAGGAATGCCAATGTTTTTAATAATTAACCACTTCCATGTTTATTTTGTAGAGTGGATCCTTAGAATAAAAAAACTGTTGTATTAGCAGCTACTTCTACCAGTTAGGGTGAGCATAGACTGGGTGGCCAGAACACGATTTCACAAAATCAAGATGTTAGCATGATTTTAGTCTGTGAGAATATGCTGTTGCTTTTTAGGTGAGTAATCATGAGGGGTGTGGCAAGTGTAGTTTGAAAGCACTTCTTGGCTTCTGTGTCTCAGAAAAGAATCCCCATTATAGTAAAATACTCTAAGCTAAAGTCCTAAATATTTTTTTGAGTATTCGAAAAGACATCTCATGCCTCCAAGTAAAATATCCAGTGGCAGGAATGTGTCTCATCATGTTGAGTTATTGGCCAAAGGGGTCCCATAGGTTCTGTAAAACATCACTAAAGCTGTTGGTTACTCTCTATAGCCTTATGGTAAGATCTATTGCTGAAGACATATTATGTCACCATACACGGAGAAATAGAGCTGGTGCCCAACTAGAATCTTTACCACTACTGACTAGTGTTGATGTTATAGAGAATATTTTGCATGCTACATAAAGAGACAAGTAATCATCAATATCACCCAGTTACAAATCCTGTAACCCAAAATAGTGATCTGCCTGCAAAATAGACTAGTGTAATTGTGGTACAAATGTAGAGTAACCAACAATCACTTTTTGATTGAGATTGAAGCTTACAGCATGAGATGGAACCAGTATCTGAGACTAGATAGGTAATAGGCTAAGGGAAAACCTATGATTATTATTCTGCTAAAATAACATAACAATAAAATGGCTCCTAATGAGCTATTGCTCCACCAATAGATCAGAGCATTGCTCAGCCATCATCAGATAAGCTTCCTGTAGTAGATGGAAATTAATATAGTGATGCACAATGAACAGTGTGCAGAGAATGAGAAACATTAGAGCACTAGGTCCTAAGTGAAATGTTTTTTTATCAAACCCCTCTTCTCAAAGTAGGAGGAGCCAGGTAATAGTCACTGAAAGATTCTAAGTGCCAGAGATGGTGAATGGCTCAAGGAAATACTAAATTCCAGTCAAAGATGATGGACAAAAATGAACTTACAGAGACTGTGAGGAAACACACAAGTCCCATACAATTTCAAAAGAGACCACCACCACTCTGTAATGAGAAGGGGAAGTAGACACAAAGTGCCATGCTAATCAGGGAGAAACAATCCAGTCATTACCACCGGGAAAGGAAAGCCCTGTTCTCTCTAGTGTAGATCGCTGGCTAGATCAACCACATTCCAGGGCAGGCCTCATGCCTATGTTTATTGGCCAAAACAAAATGGAATCCATGTTATTTTTTGTGGACTTTTTATTATGTTTGGATATTTTTTGTCTTATTAGTTTTCTTGCGATAGTTTGTCTATTTTGTTTTTTGTTTATTTTTGTGAGAGAAAAACATATGAAATTGGGGGGAAGAAGGGAGATTGGAAGGCCTGGGATGAATTGAAGAACGCGGAGAATATGATCAAAATATATTATGTAATAATTCAAAGTAAAACTTAATAAAATGAAAATGTGTTTCTTCTTACAAATAGTTTCTGAGTTCTTTCCACTTCAGAAAGAACTTCATGTGACTGTTGCCAACCTCTCTCCATCACCTAACTTCAAGCCTAGATATGCGGTAGGTATTCTGCAATATTCCATGATAAACACTTGAAATTACAATCCCGTTTTCTAGTAACCTTTTACAAACTCAGAAATGAAAACTTGCTCTAGTACAAACATTCTTACCAAATAACTTCTTAGGTATAAAACCTTCAACAATGCATCATAAAATCTCAGTGAAAAAAATCTTAAACAAATTACTATAGCGTTAAAAATCCATTATTACATGATCTCAGTCAGTGCTGACAACTTTATCTCTTTGTACTTTTATTATAGCCACCATCTCTTAACACCTTATTATAGTCACCATTCTTTAATTAATCTTTTGTACTACCCATTATCTATCTAAGCATGGTCTATACTTCCAACCACTGGAATTACCGTCCTCATTTTACCATGCTATATCCACGCTAACTTCCAAGGTGTAGGCTTATTACACTTTTCCTCTCCATTTTTCCTTTTCCTTGTCTTGTTTTCCCAGGGTACACTTTTGCTTCTCTCCCATTTACGTCCGTATATCTTACATAATACTTTGGTTTTATACATCTCTGCTCCAGTAAGTGTCTGTCAGAATAGGAAAAATATACAAAAGGACGGAAATAGATGCCTAGTAATCTATGAACATAAATAAGTCGACAACATCGGAAACATACTCCTTGATCTTTCTCTTGAGCACCCCCATACCTTCCCACCTACTTCCCTGTCAGTTCTGATCAAAAAAGTGAGCCATGCTCTAAATTTTTGATAAGACAGAGAAAGGAGGTCTGTTGAGTTAAATATTTTTTCTCACCGGAGATAAGGTAAGAGATGATTATCAGAGGCAACTATGAATCATTATATATATATAAAATGAAATGTAGATTAATATCCTATTAGAAGAAAATACTACTTTCAAAATTTTCCAAAAATATAATTTTCATGGTTTAAGCTAAGTTCATTAACAATTCGGAACAAATAAAATGAGTAATGTTAGATAGCTCAAGTCCCTCACTTTTGAGGAGGAAACTGAGTTCAAGATCCCCGTTAGTCATTTGTAAATGTGCATATACTATGACATGTTGAAATTAAGTAGCCACATTCAAAGCAAAGAAAAGGATATTTTCCTGGTAAGGCCGTCCCAACTCGGTAGTCAGTGTAGCTCTTGCATGGGTGGAAATTGAAAATAAAGAGAAGCCCTGCTCTCTCAAAGGTGATGGTCTTATTGCTTTCATGTTTTTCACTCACGTAGGCCTGCAAGAATGAACACATTACATTTAAATCATTCGAGATGCTGCTAAAGGAAACAGTTTCTTAGAGGCTTTTTTGTCAATCTTAATATGTGTTGTTCATTATTATTCCAAAATGAAACCCTGGATCTCTATATTTTTGCATGTTACAATTTTGCCAAACAACATTAGAAAACCACTTAAGGGATCTAGGAACCAGATTGCCCATGTTCTACCCTAAGAACACAAATAGAGTAGTGTTGGATAAGTCAGAAAAAAACAAAAAAAACATGGCATTTTCAGTATTTAGTATTTGTGTATATTAAGTCTAAATATAGGTGCATTTTCCTTAAGACTTTAAGGCTAAGATCAATGAGATAACATAATAAAAATTTATTTTACAAGGTTACTATTGGGCTATATCCAATTTCAAATTCATGGTTACTCTAAAATTCATACATTTTATACAACTCTGCAGAGAGTCAATGTCAACCTAAGTCCACTGCACCTTGCGGGGATATTTCTTAATAATATGAAAAAATCTAAAATTAAATTACATTTGCAGGCTACTTCATTCCTGTTTACAGCTGGCTTTGAAAGCCTTTGCATCTCAGGCTCCACTTGCCCCCACTCCTAGTGTTGGAGATTTCCTGCCATGTTTATCAGTAACACCTTTCCTGGTAATTTAGCAGTGAGAACCTCATGCCCAGATTGAACAGTGTGCATTTTGTATTCTACTTTGATCCTCCTGAAAAGGAACATCATTTTGCCCCTCCTTCTTGAAATGGCATTGCTAATAAACATGATTATGGCATGCACATCATGTAGCCAGCCCTTCTGAATAAACAAATACCTTTGTCCAATCACCAAACAAGAAAACCATAAATACTAAAGGAAAAACATCAGCCGTTGTTTCAAACAGTATCAATAGACAGAGTAAATGGATTATAACTAACACATACTATATGCTAATTTTTGCAAGAGGAAAAAAAAGCCTGTAAATAATTTGCACCTGTTAATTACATTTTCTCAAACTTAATGAAAACTGAGACTTAATTCCAGAGGAGAGTTCAGGCTCATGCAAAACAGAGCACAGCATGCAAATATAATGGCGTCTATTGAAATGACAAGTTGGAGACCAGTACAGAAGGGGAAACAGGAGTAAAAAAAATCTGGGTGTTGTCAAAGTGTTTTTTTTTAATTTTTTTTTTTTTTATTTTTATGACAGCATAATGATTTACACAAAGAAAAACCAGTCAAAACAATTAAGATGTTGCCACAGTAATTGCCAAAATGGGTTTCATGCAGAGTGTCTGCCATTTATTTTTAAGCAGTTGAAATGAAAATTATTAAATTTAAACAACAACAACCAACTAGCCAAGAAGCTAAGCAGGGCAGTATGCTTAGCGTTTTCATTATCTATTGGAGAGACTCCTGTGACATGTTTTGACAACTTCCAATACATTACAGGGCACTACACACTGAATAATGAGGTGCTGCTCAGAAGGTCTGCATGCAGATTTAAACCGATTGCCATTCTGAACATGGCCTGCACTGGTGACTGAAGCATCACATTCAGAGCAAAGGGCTTACCTGTGGAGCTGAAAGCCAACCACATCTTTCTTCCAATCTATTCATATCTCTGTCAAAGTTATTTAGGAACTTATAGCGCAGAAGGTCATCATCAGTCAGATTAAACTGCCTTCTGGCATAATGGTAGCTCTCATTATTCCCTTTCCTGGGGAAGTCTAACCACTCAGGATGCCCAAATTCATTACCTGTATTAAAACAAACAGAAAGTTTCTCAAAAAGTGAATACCAAGTAGAAATAGCAGCATTTCTTACTCCATAATCCCCTATTTTCAAAGTTATTTAAAAATCAACTTAGAGTTGAATTCACTAAAGCTGCATCCTGTGAGCAATGTAGGGGTCTACTTTACAGAAAGTACCAGGCCTGGAGAGATGGCCCAAGGAATAAAGGACTTCCTTGCAATCCTGAGTATGTGTGTTCCAATCTCTAATACACAAAGCCAGACATGGCTACATGTATTAGAACTCTGGCATCACTGAGTAAAAATAGGTAGGTAATTGAAGCACACTGGCCCGCTGGTGTAGTCAAATCAAAGTGTTGAGTGGCAGACCACGACTCAAGGCACTAAGGTAGAGGACGATAGAGGAAGTCACTTGATTCCTTCCTCCCACATTCATTTATACACAGAGCCACACACAGACATACACTCACATGTATCACACACATGTGCACCATACCACATCCCCAAACAAAACCAAGCAAAAAAAAAAAAAAAAAACACAACAAAACAAAAATTAGTATCACATTTAGACTCTGAAGCCCCATGGTCCAACTTCAGCTGATTAAAATATAAAGATTTTTCTACCACACTACCATAGGCACCCATGCTTTAAATTTCCTGCTTTATGGACATCTAAGCTATCACTAGTATTACTCTTGTTTATATTCTTTTCTCAGATTTCCTGGTTATTTTAGACATGTATCTATAATTTGGCTTATATGTAAGTGTGTACAATTGAGACACTGGGATGGGAATTAATTTCTTGCTATCATGATGAGAAGCAGAAGCCAAATGCAATTCAAAGTGATCTATCAAGAAATTGCTTTACATAGTAAACTTTGCCAAGAGACTGTGCAGATTACATTTAACATCTCAAGTAGAGTCATAAAACCAAAAATTCCACAAAAAGTAAACTAGCTGCAAGTTAAGTTCGCTAAGTTCTAATATTTCACTCTAAATGAAAATATTTCTTATGACGTGTGTACATAGTACGCCAGAGTCCACCAGAGGAAGGGCAAGTCTCTGACTCAGTGAGCCTACGCTGACTGTAAGATGCTCTGGACTATGGACATCCTTCCCTAGAGAGGCTTCTTTTTAAAATCAAAAGAACCAGAAAGCTACACAACAACAAACATAGAGAAAATTGTATCAGTGGTTACAGACAATAAAACATTCTACAGAGTGGGTCTTCATGTTATCACAGTTGTAAATGAGCTGACCTGCAGCAAATTAAGTTTAATGTAGACAAACCCAACATCAAATTTCATTTCTTGGTGCAAAGCCATAAACACAAGTGCAAAATAAATGGAAGTAGATCACGTAAAGACTCTCAAAGTGACCTTGGAATAACAACAAACCATTCTGAGACTGAACTGCAAAACCTGCAAAGTGCCTGTTAGTAGCTCCCAGCTCGCAAGCCTAATGAAGAAAAATACTATCATTACGAAAAGTTAAAAAGAATGTTCCCCTCAGTTGTGGTCTACAAATTATTTAGGAAATATGTCACTGCTTGAGACAGCGTAGTGAAATATGACCACTGAAATGAGCTGATAACTAAGAGCTGCTATATATTAGAGATGATCAAATACCTAAATGGACTCTAGTGATGGCCAAGAAAGGGATGGATTTATTTTAGAATAGACAACTCTATGGACTGGGAACAAGGTGGTCTGAAGAAGCACTTGAAATCAGCCAAATGAGAAATGCTATTCTAAATTGCATATAAATATTATGTATGCATGCCCACATAATATGTATATGATCTTTGTTAATTTGATAGGTACTCAGAACCTGGGCTCCTCAGATGATTCTCTGGCATCCTATGAAATACATCCTTCCTAGGTATATTCCTATATACATGTAGAAATGTTTTCCTCATACTTGCTAGGCATCTTAGCCTTTATTGTATTTGAGAAAGAAACACTCTAGGATTCAGGAAAATAAATCACGAGAATTTTTAAGCAACAGAAAAAAAGAAATTTAAAGAGAAGCATTTTTAAAACTGTTAGCTGGTTCATCTGACAGATAAGAGGCTAAGAAAAGTCATTTTGAAATTTGAAATTCCTGTAGGACCCTGAGGCAATGACTATGATGCTTGAGAATAATATTTCTGAGTCCAGATATGCATTACAAGTAACCAGGTTCTCACCAACAAAGCATCTTTCAGCTCATTGTGTTACGATTATGATAAGAAGTGTGACATACAGGATGTTTCCAAATTCAACAGGATAGGAAGAGAACAATGTTTGAGCTCTCATTTGAGACATCTTGTAAGAAAACTCAACAGTTCATATCATGCATGATTCACTGAGTTTAGCATAGTAGCAGACTCAACGTGCTTTCAGAACAGAAAAAGCTGACATATTTGGCTAAACAACTTTAGAACAAATTCAGGAAATAGGTGACTAATGCTGCTGTAGTTAATGATTTTAGCAAATTCTACAAAGTTTTTTCTCTTCCTTACCACTTCATCAGTACACATTCCCATTCATGTCTGTTAATTGTGAAAAACCTGTAAGTGCAGAATTCCAATTGGGATTCCTTTCTCTGTAATTAATTTTTTCCTTTTTGATGTAAAGGTCCAAGCTATAAATTGACAAGAAGCCAGCTGGTACAGTGATGAAAATTCAAGACAATATAACTAATGCAAAGCTCCAGCTCTGTTAGCTGAACATTTTGATTAGCAGGCTTGTGTATTTTGTTTTTCTAAACTGCACTGCATACTAATTTTACCTAGGAATTAATTAAAGTCTACTGTGGCCCCATGCTGTGGATGCTATATTCGTTTTTGTTGTTCCCAGGGTTGTGTAAGTAGGAAAATAATGCACAGTCCTAACGAGAGGGAACAAACGCAAAATAAGGCAAACAACAACAAACAACAAAACCCTTGCATGTCTTTACTTAACTGTACTGTTCTCTGTTTTAAACTACTTCATATTTCAGGCCTGCAAAAAGGAGTGTGTTCTAAACAAAGGCAGGGATATAGGGTAAAATAATTTTTTAAAATCAGGGTCTGATATTTTCCTTTCTAGAAAAATAGACTTGTAATTACTAACATCCCTCTTTGACATAGATCTATATGGTAATGGGTACTGTCTACATCAAATGGTTCTTTTTAGCTCTATACTGTCACATGCACAACTCTAGTAAATGATTATATTTTTAATACTGCTTAATATTTAATATGTACCAGTATGCACCTTTCTTACAGAACTTATAATCTAAATCTAACAGGGGAAAAAGAGACAGGAGTGCGTCAAAAGACATAAAGAATCTACGAGAGGCATTATAACAGAAACAGTTGGGGAAGAGTGGCAGAAGCCAAATTTCACTGCCCTCAACAATGAGTAGATGTAAAGACTTTGGGTTGGCAGTAAAGGAGACTATTCTAACATTACACTTTATACAGGCAGAGGAAGGCAGTCTTCGGAGGAAATCTCAGAATTGTAGGAAATCACCTTTTCTATGAAGCAGCCAAATCTCTTTGTACTAGGCTCAGGGATGACCTGGAGAAACATAAGATAACTGACATGTGGGGGTGTTTGAAATGGGCTCAGAAGGATATCGGCATTGAAGGCAGAAGGGAGTACAATAAGAAGAAATCGAGAAGCTTGATTTCATGTAGAGAAGACAAAGTAGGAATTCGAAGGCCAGAGGGTCAGAAGGAAAACCAGTGCACATGAGAAACTGAAGGCTAGCTCAGGGAAGGGGTGCATCCCACAGGGAAGGCTAGCTCAGGGAAGGGGTGCAACCCACAGGGAAGGCTGAGCTCAGGGAAGGGGTGCATCCCACAGGGAAGGCTAGCTCAGGGAAGGGGTGCATCCCACAAGGGAATGATAGTGACTGTGAAGCAATGCAGTGAGTATATGTAAGTAGAGCTAAATCTCATGTATCAGAATAATTTAGTAACATCAGAAGACACCAATGAATGGAAGGGACACTGATATATCTGAGAATACATCTGAATTACTGACGAGTGAATCAAGAAAAATACCCATGTTAAGTTTTCTATTTCTTTATTCTAAGATATTCTGACAGGGAGAATTTTAATAAGCACCTGGCAGAGAAGGGGCATTCCCAATGGCAGTCATATATTCATGTTTACATGTTCTCTATTTTACATTATTAGAATAAAAAGACTAGTGCATTATTTAGTGTCCTCAAAAATTTAACAATAAATACCAAAACTAATATAGTGCCAGGCCATGGTGCTGCATGCCTTTAATCTCAGCACTCGGGAGGCAGGAGGCAGAGACAGTTGAATCTCTATGAGACTGAGGTCAACCTGAGCTACAGAGCAAGTTCTAGGACAGGCTCCAAAACTACACAGAGAAACTCTGTGTCCAGTCCCCCTCCCACCACAAAGCCTAATATGGTGTGCATAATGGATGACTACTCAAGTTCCTTATCTCTTAAGTACAAGGTATAGTGCCCTAGAAGCAATGCTGCTGCCTTTGTCCTCATCCACCAGATAGTGATGAGTACTGACTAATTTCCATGAACGTCAGGCTAGAGGAGATGTCAAGGGCCTGCGGTGCACTGATGAATGCTAGGCATATGTTAGCAAGATGGTTCCCTTCTGTTTCTTTGCCCAGCTCTTGCTAACTTCCTCTGATCAATTATGCATAAGAAGTATGGAAGGGATTGTCAAATGACATGTGGCCATTTGGTAAACCATCTTCAGTTCAAACTGGTTTAGAATTTGGTCAAATCCACATGTGAGGCACATGGCAACAGACAAAGTAAACACTCAGGTTAAGCATCTGGGTCTGAAGGTAGTCAAAACAAAATGAACTAGCAAACACAAAAGAACTCTTTACCATCAGTGCCCAGAAGTACAAAATGAGATTAACTTTATATTATGTATAGATGCAGCATAATGAACATAGTCATGCATATAAACAAGTGGTTCCTGAAATGTTAAGCTATAAAACTACTAATAGTGAAGGGTAATTCTTCAATTTCTAATGATTTTATTTACCAAATGGAAACCAATTCTAAAATATGAAACATGATATTTTAAAAACAATAAATTATTAAAATATTAAAGGCATTGTAATTTGCCTTGTTTTTCCTACATACATATGTGCTACAACAGTTCCTTGAAATCAAACAAAAATTATTCAGTACAGAAATCATTCCCATTTTCAAATATTTCAGAAAAGTAATTAATGTGACTTTCTAATGCTATTCAAGCATAAAGCATCTAGGCTCGCATTCAAATTTGATGTCTGTGTTCTATCCATTGTGTTCAGCCTCAGTACTTGTTCCAAGCAATATGAATATAAAGTTTCTTTGAATGTGCAAGTGTTAGGAAAGATAGGGGACAAGAGCTGTAAATACTGCATGTTTTTAATAAAGCATATTTATTTCTGACCTGTGCTTCCTTTGTATGTTGCATGTTACACTATTGTTGCTGTTAATATTCTATGTTACAGCTGGTTAGTTTCCAGAAAAGCTACTATTTGCTTTGCTTTGGTAGTGTTGGGAACTGTACTTAGCGCTCTGTAGCCAAAAGAATAGGCAGGAGTACTTCATAACTAAGCTATCCTGGAAGTCCAGCATGTCTTTTTCAAAATCCTGCACAAGGCTGCAGTGCTTCCCTTTGCTCACACTGCCATTTGCCTTTCTGTTTGTTTGTTTTCCTTTACTAAAAATTTACACAAATATTATAATGCTATATTTTGACTTTGTCCTACCAGACAGGGGTGAAACCCCTATACACAGATCTATTATCACTATCTATTGTAACAGCAAGCATCGAATGTTCATCCAGTGATTTACTAAGTTTATGATAAATTTCCTACAGGTGCATCATGTCTGCTTCCTTTAAGAGACTACTTTTAACAAATATTATCAATTGTCCTTTTAGAGCACTCAGTTTGAGTCAAAGGGATTCCTAAAGAAAGTGTCTAACACAGTTTCTTTATTATTGCAAATTTGGATTTGATAAAAGAATTAAGAATAATACCAAGAGGAAACAAAGGACTGTGTATAAACAAAAGCATATCTGTAGTCCCAGGAAGAGGATAGAGAGCCAATCACTACATCCTGCTTCTTGGTGACCAGCATTCCACTTCACAATGTTGCATCTACAGAAAAAATAATGCTGAGCTGACCCACCTTGGGACTTCTTGCCCTTTGGGGGAAGGATGGGGGATGGGAAGGGGGAGGTTGAAGGTTGAATAGGAGGGATTGGGAAAAGGGAAGGGAGGGGAAGCAGGGGATATAAAGGAGACATTTTTTAATAAAAAAATAAAAAAATGAACATATAAAAATGGAGTTACTTGAGTTATAAAAGCTAGTTGGGAAAAACCCCAAGTTAATTTAAGATTTCATAATTAATATAATTCTCTGGGTTATTATTTGCAGGCTGGTGGTCCAAAGATAGTCTGACAAGAAAGCTTTCTATATTGATGGGCCCTTTTTTCTACATTTGTGGGGATATGTTTCAAATTTAATAAAAACAGCCTTAGATATCAAAGGGACCTACCAACAGTCAGTCTAGGAGGATCAGACAGTGGTAAGTCACACCTTTAATCCCAGCACAGAGAATATCAGGGTGTGGTGACCTGTGACCTTAATCCAATCAAATCTGAAACATATCCCCACATATATTGATTCTAAAAATAAAGCTATAAGTTAGATTATTTTATATTTACATAAAAGAAAAATACATATCTTATGACATATAAAGAATGAGTTCAAATTTTAAAAGAAAGAATTTCAGATGTTCTTGTAGCTGTTTAAACTCTTATCAACATGATATTTGGGGCACTTTTACAAACTTAAATTAAATAAAAATATAATAAACCAAGGATTAAACAAGGATCACAACAAATGAAAATACATTGGGTAATATCTTTCTGCAAACTAGTGCTTTTAGGAATCAGTCTTTTTAATGCGAAGATTGAAAGAGGTTCTCTGATGAATTTTAAATATATTCTATATTGCATGATACAAGACTACTTGGAGACAGTAAGCCATGCAGAGAAAACAATATGGGTATAAGTCAGAGGTCACTGTGAAACTTTCTGAATCCAGAATGTTTGCAGGTCTGTGAAAAGTGCCTGAGGCAAGATCCCCTCTTGGCCTGCTGGAAGAAGGAGGTTTGAACAGGGCATCTGCTCCACCTGTTCTTAAGTGAAATGGAACGGCAGGAAAGGGGAATCCTAAAACAAAAGTAAAATTAGCTGAGTGTAAGATAGGACATATTCTCCTACGCACTCAGAAGGAGAAGAGTGCTGTTGCCACTTCAGTGCTAGGCTCAAAGGGTTACAAGTGGAGTCATATTGTGCCTGTAAGGATGATATCCTACCACCAAGTCACAATTACATCTCTGTGGTCACATCAGCATAGACAGTAATTGAGATTAACCACAACCCTAGAAAACTAATCTTGAAATGCTAAGCCTTGCCATACCAAAAAAAAAAAAAAAAAAAAAAAAAAAAAACGTTTTTAAAAAGTAGCCATAAAAACAGAATGAGTGGGAAAGGCTGGAAAGAAAATATTTCTTAAAAAGCAAAAACACCTGCTTAAAGGAATCCTCAGACTAAGGTAGAAGAGTGCTTCTCTAAGAATCTTGGGATCTTTCCTTCCTGAAGCTTAGCTAGGCTCCCCTCTCACATGGCCTTGCAATGGCAGTCAGTAATATTATAGACTTCACTACCTGATCATAAGAAAATCAACTGACTGGCATCAGTTTGCCTTTCATTGACATTTCCAAGGTGATATGGTCCTGATGGCAGCAGTTTAGCCTTGTTTGTATATCAGCTTTTGCTTCACTGAGGGTTAACAATGCCAAAAGAAATAAAAAGAAAGTTTCAAAACAACACGGCAACTGTGGGCAATGGAATAGGACTCTTTTTCCCCTAATGAGAAGTCCTTACTTCAGATACAGCCCTTTATAAAACACTTTTGAGATTTTTTAACAAAATATAGTTTTATGAACTGTTGTATCAGCCAGGTCTGAAGGCTATTATTAGGAAAGACTGAAAATCACAGAAACAAATTTAATATTATCAAAGTAATCTCATTTAAAACACCATACACAAATCTCCCTGAGAGGTAAACACAACATGAACACAAACAACTAACACTATTCTCCATTTGTATAAAACATAAAGCCTTCTGCACTGTATTCCATAAAGGACAGCATTCTAAAAGCAAACTGGTACCTTGGTTGCTGCTGGGCTTACTTGGCCGATAGCTAGCCAGATCCTTACGTTGTTCTACTAATTCCTACCTGAATAACAGAGATTTCTTTGCTGTAATTTCTTCACTAACTCCTAGTATACAGGACCAGCGCTCCTTGAGTAAGACTACATATAGGAACTTAATCATGGCCTGAGAACCTGTGCCTCCTCCCAGGCCTTTGACTGGCTATCCCTAATTATAATGAAATGTTATTCACTCTGTAACACCCATTAGACATTGTCTCCTACAACTCAGATACAAATGTTCTTCTGATACAGTAACAATTCCCCTTTCTAGTTAGAAAAATTACTTCCTCTACAAAGATGTTTCCTAGCCTCACATCTAAGGTTTTTCTAATTATGAGTATGTGGAATGGAGAATCTCTCAAAGAGAACTTTGCTCCTCTTCTTTACTCCATTACGCACAAATGCCTTGACGTGTTTGGGAGTCTGTAATGTGAATTACCTTCGTGAGAGTAGATGTAACTTAACTAACATGTCTCTGCTGTGATACTCATCTAAATACACTTTCATTTTTCTGATTATAAAATTGGAAACTTGAAATGAAGAATAATAAAATCATAGATCAAAGTAAATTTAACTAACATTTATTTTATGTAAAATCAATGTTAAATTTTAAACAACATGAAGAAATATATTCAGAAATAAATGTAATAGCATGTTTAAAGACTAAGGAAATATCCAAGAGACTAATTAACTGAGCTAAAAAGAAGAAATAAGCCTCCAGAATTATAGCACATTACAGTAGCTGAGTCCTTCAGAGACTGAAATATGAACATATTTATAAAAAAAAAAAAGTGAACATTTTATCACAGTTTCATCCAAACTTCTCAAATCTTTACAAAGGATCATTAAATGTGTCAGGTATTTAGGAGTAAAGGGAAACTTTTAACATTCCAAGTGACAGATGTCAAGACTCATGAATATCTAAATATTCATAATTTGGCAGACATTCTAGACTATCATTAAGTAACATATACATACTTTACTTCTGAGAGCCAATAAAATAGAACCCTTATGTGCATAGTTGGAGTGCATGGGTAGGAACACTAAGTGCGGTGTGTTTAAATGGGATGCTCCATCTAATCTCAGGTATTTGAATACTTGATTCTCAGTAGCTGCCTAGGCAAGATTAGGTAGTATAGTGTTGCTGGGGAAAGTTTTTTATTGAGGGCAGGTTTGGAGGCTTCAGAAGATTCATGCTCTTCCCAGTGTCCTCTCTATTTCCTGATTATTGTTCCAGATGTGAACTTTCAGTTTCTGTTCCTGCTTTAAGCCAGCTCTACACACCCATGAACAATCCTAACCTTCTGGGACCATAAGGCCCAAATAAACCTTTCCTTTGCAATTTGCTTTGGACATGGTATTTTACCACATCAATAGAAAAGCCAAACATCAGATCATGTCACTACCAATTCTCCTGCATAGTTTTATATTGTTTAATGCATTTTTAACATTAAAGTTGAAAAAAGTCTACAAATTTGAAAAAGTAAAAATCAGCTATCATAGAGTTTGAGATGCTAGATATGGATATGAAAGATAAGAATTTTCAGACTCAGTAAAACCCAAATACATAACTTCAGGCTACATGACTTTTTTTTTTGCCATGAATTGAGGACTTTTAAAGCACAAGCATCATACCAAATTCAACACACACTGAACACTGTAATTCACACAAGTGCCTGTTAATACAAAGACCGCAGTGATTCATTCTTTGCCAGTGATGAATGAAGGTAAATGTGTCAGAGTTGATGTATGTAAGACAATAAGGAACCTACATAATCCCATAATAAACAATATTACGAGCTCTAGAGACTGGATCCAGAGGGAGAGACAAGAAGACAGTAGGTTTGGGCTATACATGAAAGTTAAGGCCAAAGCCAGACTTAGCTTCAGAATAAATTTCTGTCTCATTTTAAGAGTATATAAGAAGAGGTGGGGGTGGACAACAGAAGTCCAAATGAGCAGTAAGTCATTTAACTTCAATTCCTAAATACTGGGATACAACAATAATGCTAACAATCATAAAGAAGCACAGAGAATTTTAAAAGAAAATAATACACCTTTGGGACCAATAACTTTGTAACCACTAAAATATCCAGGTAAAAATCTCAGGTAGGAAGTTAGAAAGTTTATACTGACAGTTTAGAACTAAAGGTTACATTTTGAAACACTGACCTGGAAACTATTTTAAAGAAATGATTAAAGTATAAACAAGTGAACTTTCAAAAAATGGTAAAGTAAGGAATCAACAAAAGAGGTCAAGGATTTGGGGAAACAGATACAATATGAGAGAACAAGAAGAGGTGAAGCTCAGGAAGCCATATTAACAGACAAAGTAAAAGGGAGAAGATGAGCTGTAAGACCCAATCAACCAGGCCTGGAGTTTCAAGATCTGCAAGCACTATATATCTCCTTAGGCAGTAGAATGTCCCACATGTAGGAAAACAGAAGGAGCCCTTCAAATGTTTGAAAGGTGAATAGAGGACAAGAATGTGGCGTCAGCCCCTTTATCAACATGATGCAGATGTGCAAACTGGAGGGCCACATACAACATTAACAAGGTCTAGGACTGGGAAAGTATGCACTTTCAAGAAAGATTTTAATATCTTTGATAGTTTCTAAGATTAATTCCCCAGTTATTCTTCATTATTTTCATAATAATTAAAACAAATGCAAATTAAAATTAGAGCAAAAGCATTCAGTTCTAGTTCACAGTTCATACTAATACTTCAACTACACTGGGTGAATATAATTTTTGTTTCATTAAATTATGCTTTAAAAACAGTTTCAGTATCACTCACCATCATATTGAAAGAAAATGCTACATTTTATAAAATGTTTGGTGATAGAGGTTGAGAAAAGAACATTATTACCACGTCTGATAAAACACAAAATTTGTTTTCAATGCAATAGCCACAATCATCTCTCCTAAATTAAAACTTAAATTCTTTATCCACAGTGTCTGCCCTTTTATGTTGCATTTCCTCAGGTAACCCTGGGCCACTGTCAGTCAGTGTTTGCTTATACTGACAAAGATGAAAGCAAACAGAATAAAACGGTGACGTTGGAAGTGGACTGATTGGTGGTCACTGTGAACTTGCTTTTAACTTTCAAAACTAAGAAGTCCTGTATATTTTAACTTTTAATCACTTTAGAAATATTTTCAGTAGCATAATACATCACATTAACATTTGAAAGTTGCCTGCCCTGCACCTGACACCCACCACCAAGGTCATGGACTGGAAATTTTCTCTGTAAGCTTGAGAAGTGGGCCTTTTATGTATGGATTGTGTTTCTCACCTAAGAAGTTTGGCTTCCTCTCCTCCCCCTCTTTTAGACTTTCACTGATGACTACTGAATCTTCACCAAAAAGGTTCTGTTCAGATATGGCTCCTCTGGGCTGGTATTTCTCAGATTGTAGTATCATAAGCAAACCATCCCTATTTCTACGTTCTATAAATTACTCAGTGTTGGGATGATGCTTATGACACCGACACAGAAACTAAACAATACCAATGCGAGAAGGAATAGGAGAATACATTTCTTATTTTCTCTAGCAGTTCATTTATATACAAGGAACAGGTGGACCAGGACAAAATTCTTAGCACAGTTCTGAAAGATGAAAGCTCCACATCAAGCTAGCAAGCTGAAACAATCCAACACTTTATGGTACACAGAATCCAACAAGCAATCTCTGAGGACAGAATGACAAATACAAACAATGTGGTAGCTTTCAACTTTTTATACCTTGCATGCCCTCCTAGCCACCCCAATCTGTGGCTTTGCAGATGGTTTTAGCTCACTGCTTCCACCCCATGAAATTGTACTAGCATGTATATATTACGCATGCTTACATGTTATAATAGTCTGAAGGGATTATACTCCTCTCAGAATAAAATACGGTCTTCAAGGGGAGTACTGACACTTCCATAAAAACTGAATCACTGTCACACTTTGAGGAAACCATAAGAATATTCATGCTGCTAAAATTGGAAGTGGATATTCTGTAACATTTACAGAAGGTCAGTGATTATATACCTTCAGGAAGTATATCCAGGAAACACAACATCCAGCTCTCTGCAGTAACTCCCATGAAATTTAGGTTAGAAAATATCTGGACTGTTAGCAATTATAATGATGGCTTCCTCATTTTACAAACCTAAGAGCAGACTCAACAATTCTTATTTATTTTGTTAGCATTCATTTGGCCTTTAAAGTAGGGGAGCCCATATTTAGGAGGTATGCTGTACAATAATCCTTCTGAACACTGTGAAAATATGTTAGTGTCATTGTTAATAAAAAGCTGATTGGCTAATAGCTAGATAGGATTTTGGGAGCAGAAAGAGTACTGGGAAGAAGAAGGGCAGAGTCTGAGTCTCAAGCAAGATGCAGAGAGAAGCAAAATGAGCATGCCAAGTTAAAAGAAGGCACTACCACGTGGCAGAGGTTAGATAAGAAATATGAGTTAATTTAAAATGTAAGAGTTGGCTAGTAGCCAGCCTGAGCTATTAGCCTAGCATTTATAATTAATAATAACTCTCTGAAAATTCATTTGGAACAGCTTCAAGACACAGAGAAACTCCATCTGCGGAGGGAAAAGAGACACACACATGGGGGTGGGGGAGAGAGGAGAGACTGACTCTATTATGTCATAAGCTTCCAGAAAAGTCCTTATTTATTAAAAATTATGCCTCTTAAAAGTCAATGACTTGATTTTAAACATGTTCCTATAATAGATATTGATTTTTTTTCTGTAGGTAACCATTAAATTTGTCTACTGTATCATAATTTTAAAATCTATAGCTAGGCATAAAATCATCTGATTTTTAAACGTAAGTGTATAGCAATTCTACATAACAATAAAGAAAGTAAAAAGGCAAAAATATAAAATGTAAAGTTAATTACAGTAAATTATATCTTAAATTACATAAGAAAGTAATATTTACGTTAAGCTATATTTAATTTATAGGAAGAAACTTAGATATCTGTAAGCTTTATTGAGTGAAGACTGAGTAGGAGGAAAAGCCTAGAAAAGCACTAGAGTGCTGACTCCCAGGAAATCACCTGTGTGTCTTTTAAACACATTATGAAATTTTAACCCATGACTCATATAACTTTTCAAAAAATATTTGAAAAAACTATGAGCATACTTTGGAAAAATGTATTTTTAAATTCTTAAACTTCATTTTCTCATCTTTTTTTTTTAACCTGGTCACACAAAAGGATAATCAATTCCTACAAATGACGGTGACTTTAAATACATCTGTAAAGATTAAACACCGCACTTGCATGTTTTAAGTTGAATTTTATAATTGCCTCTGTGTATGCAGATGCAGGAATGAGAGTCCATTGTGCTAGAGTGCAGGTCAGAGGTCAGAGGATAACTTTCGGTAGTTGATTTTCTGTCCACTGCAGGTTCTTCTTTGAGAGGAGTTCAGTTTGTCAGGCGTGTGGGGAAGCACTTCTACCCACTGAACCAGTGCATTTCACTTTATTAAAAGTGCTTTTAAAGGATCTGTTAGGTAACAACGCACAAATAAACTTAAAAAGCTATTCAGTGGTTACTTGGCCAAGCAAATACATTATGAAAATTTGAAGAGGACTTATGATTTAAGACAGTAAGTATAAGGTTTTAAGTTAGTTGTAGATATATTATGATAAATGCATTTTGAAGGAAAGTTAATAATTATATCATAGGCATTATAATACTGTTAATACTTTTAAAACAGTTATGATTATTTCACCTCTGCATTTGTTATTTATGGTACTATGGTTACAACTTACTTTAAGCAACTTGACATATCAAAAAATGTTTATACACAGGGCAAACAAGTCTTAATTTTTGCTATAGTATGAAATTCTTTAAAATACAACAATTTTACAATTCAAATAGAAGACAATAGATTATTTTTCTTAACAACTTAACAAAATCCCTCATGGAAGCAACTCGTGGAAGGAAGGAGATATTCTTGTTCTGAATATCACAGTGGTATTGATTGCAGCAGGACCAGATGCTATCTGTAGTATTGGAAGCTGGGGGTAGCTTGTACATTTCTAAGAATAAAAGAAGTCCAGGCCGATCCACAGAGACCCACTTCACCCAGTAAGGCCCTACCATCTAATGGACTCTTGAAAAACCTCCAGAAACAGTACTACCAGTTGAGGGTCAGGTATCGAAACACAGAAGCCTATGGAGAAATTTCACATGCAAACCAAAGAACAGAACAAATTTTTGTGACAACTACTACACAATCCATGTTTTTTCTAGATAACCATAAAAATTACACTGGAGAGTACAACTGAATATGTTAAATACCTGGGATACTTTCAAGTTAGAAAATATAATAATAACATTCAAAGAACTTCTCTGACACTCTTTGTATGCTCAGAAACACATAAGACAAAACCCTTCCATGCACAGACAAGCACTACTCCAAGATTTGTTTATTATTTAAATAAATGTACAATTAAAGTATCTCAAGCAAGATACCTTAGACAACATAAACACACACATCCCCCTCTCACTGAGTCAACATTTAGGTGGCTTCTAGTAATTGCAAGGTCCTGGAAAATAGAATCTTTTGTTCATGACATTCACGGAAGTCTATAATGAAATGAACTATTTTGAATTGATCTGGGGGTTAGCTTATGCCCTAGTTATTGATATGACTACTGAGCAAACAACTAAGTCCTATACAATTTGTATCCATTTTAAAACAATTCTGATGTCAAAGTATCCTACAGCACTTCCTGGTTTGAGGTTAGCTGCAGTTTTTAAATCATTTGTCACAGTTTTAAACAAGTAACCTATCTAACCAGTATGCTGACCTATACAACTCTTCCATAACTCCCTATGAGCTATCCTTTGCTTCTTTGTTCAAGTTAAAGTTTCTCTTCACATTCTAAGGTAATGAGTACTTCCCTATTTTTGGCCTACTTAGCTTTGTGTAGTCACTACCCCTGCTGTTAGTATACAGATGTGGCTGAGAGCCAGCAGAAATGACATCTTAAAATCAACCCCTCCTTCTTCAAGAAGCCTTCTTTTTGGCCTATAACTTTTCCCCAATGATATCATCACCTGTGCTCTTTCTTGGAATCTGACAGAGCTCTGTATACATCCTGTCTGTTTTTATGATCCTGAGGATAAAATCCAGAGCCACACATATACCAAAAAGTGCTCTACCACTGAGCTACCTTTTCAGTCCCCTGGGGTTATCTTACAGTCAATTCTCAACTGACAGGACCTTTCCCTGCTTTGTCTTCACTCCTGAAAACTGGCTCTTAATACATAAGCAATTTGTAATTCTTATTTTTAAAATGTGTTGTTTTCTTCCTTGATTTGTTTTAGATTCCACAACACAAAATTAAAAGTAATCTCTTGTTCTTTGAATGGTTTTCTAAAGCTAGAGTTCTACCAACAGCACTGTCACATGTAGTATCTATTTTAGACACGATTTCAGTGTTAGCCTTTCTTTATAAGGTAACAGTGAAATTCAGTGCTGTGCAGGCAGACAGTGTCAAGTTCAATTTCTAACTCCCATCTAAGTCTGAAAGCCATTGAGATTTTTGTTTTCCTATATTTTTGATGAAGGTAATTAGACCTGATTCTCACGGATATAATTGGATTTTAAATGAAATATATATATATATATATATATATATATATATATATATATATATATATATATAAAACACTTAGCACAATGCTTTAAGCACAATATAAAGTGCTTAGGAAATTGTTAACTTTTTAAGAGTAATGTGCTCAGATATTGTCAAATTGAGACCCAAATAATTTTTATTACCTTAAACTTGATAGGAAAATACATTCTAAAGAGAAACATTTTTTCACTTTGTTAGGCATAAAAATAAAAAAATTACTCTTATCTCCTAAGAAGCCCAGAATCCTTCTCTAGTCTTCCATCACAAATAAACTAGCTCACTTTTACTTGCTTTTCTTCACTGGAATAGAGTCGGGGAAAGAGGCAGTGATATAGTATGACTATCTAGAACTTTAGAAGCATGAAAACTCCCCATCTAAATTCCTCGTTTGCTGTTGGCAAGCTACTCAGTAGGAAGGCACTCCGAACATAGTATCTGTTTTCAGGACACTCTTCATTGCATTCTATGAGATGACAGACATACTGCCCAGCAGCCTGGCAACATATCATCAGTCACACTTAGAAGCCTCTGTATCCATTACAACCTGCCTGAGTAACACTGAAGAGCCAGGCACCCAGCTTTCAGTTAAAACTTAGATGCCTTAATCAACTCTCTTCAGAAGAAAATCTATGTTATTTGTTTCTCTTGAAGCTTCTAGAAACCCTTAGAAAGTGCTAAGAGGTCATGAGCCTAAAAAGATAACTCACACAGAGTAACATTGAGAGGGGAAATTGAGCACAAGTGGGAAAAGATTTCAAAGCCACGTGCACAGCAGATACACGGAAACCCATCCAGTGGAATTATCTAGAATTGTTGGATCAGTGAGATGAGATTTTTTTCTGAGGTGGGTTATTAGTGTTACATCAAGTTTAAGTGAAGTTACAACATAGATCTGGGGGTTCAGGCCCTCTATAATGATGGTCCCCTGTGCATTGATTTATCTTTAGTCTCAACTTTGAGGATAGCATTTTCATTTGCCCTCAACACACAAAACTTCAGAGGAGGAAGACACAGATAAAGTCCCTAGAATTAGCAAAGTCCCTGAATTTAAAAGATATTCTATAAGATTCTGAAGTTCATGGTTAGTCAACAAGCCTTTACAGTCATTCTAAGATGACATTTCTACATAACAATATAATACACAGTGCCACAGTCATAGATTGTATGACAACATCCCTATTATTGGTTATTTGGGCACCAGAATTTGTCTATTGAGAGATAACAGCCTTTTTAGGTGGTGAGTAGTTCCTAGGTACCTGTGTGGATGCCCTTACTAGAGACTGGTGTTTGGCCTCTTCTATACTATTTATTCTCAGCAATGAAGTGACTAGTTTTACTTTACTATGAAGTCTTCACCATGATGCTTTGTCTATGAACAAACAAAAGAAATGGACCCCAATGATCATGAGTGAAAACTTCTAAAGACAAAAAAACTAAGACTATTTATAAGTTGACTGTCACTGTACTTTGATATGAGGACAGAGAGCTGGCAAAGCCTCTATTTTTCAAACTTAATAACTGAGAACAGGGGATGAAAAGATATTTGTGTATTCTTCTAATCTAGGGATGCAAGGATAGTGCATATTCAAGGGCATATCTTATACAATTAGGATCTGTATTAGATATACAAGTAGTGAATGTATAGTATGTCCTATAAATCAAGCGGTAGCCAATATGTATGTGCATGCACATCTATAAAAGAATAAGATACAGGGTTTCACTGCTTCTCAAGGTGAAATAAACATTCCGAGAGAAAACAACACAGATTGATATTGAGAAGCAAGTGTGTGTGTGTGTGTGTGTGTGTGTGTGTGTGTGTGTGTGTGTGTGTGTGTGAGTGTGTGTGTGTTTTATTTTCATTAGCACTTATGGTAAGATCCATATCTATCTTACAGCTATGTTAGCTTAGGAAAGGCGCTGTGCCATCTTCAGATTAAATTCCTATATGTACACATCTCACTTTGAGGTGGGGAGATAAAGCTGGCCCATGAGACTTTCCTGTGTTTGGAACTTTCCCATCCTGAAATCTAAATGCTGATAAAATGATATCCTTTCTCAAGGACAGAGAAATATTCAACACAGTAGGTTTCACTTTTAAATCTATAACACACAAGGAATAATAATACATCGCTTAGCACATTCTGTACAAAAAAGCAATTTTGTTTCTAACAAATTTCTGCACTGAAAATAAACTACTGAGCCAATACTAATAATATCCCCACTCCTCTGACTGGGTTTCTCTAGTGACAAGTAAAAGAGAAAGATCCTGTTCCTGAGACAAGGGAATAAGAAGTAGAATGTATGGATTACAACATGTTTATTTCTGTCCTTAGGAAGAAGGTAAAGAAAATGTAGGTAAGACACACTTCTCTAATAGGTTAAAGTAAATTTTTTCTAATGTGGTTCTTCAAATAAGCATGGATAGAAATGAAATCTTATTTGGAATGTGCATCTGGCAGTTGGATGCTTTCTAGTACTGAGGAGGAGGAAGAAGAAGAAATGCCATGAGTAGGTCTCTCCTCTCTGGACCATTTTCATGTCTTTCTTTCCTTGCAGAGAAAAATCATCTGGTTTCTAAAGTCTGATATGCAGGGGGCTCACATTCATGGACCTCAGACTTCAGTGGCTTCAGGTTCCACTATTTTAGCCTTAACAGTGAATAATCATGGTAGGTTCTCATGAAATGCCACTGAAATGGGCCATTGGTGTGTTGTGAATCAAATCCAACCTATTTCTTTTAGGTCTCTGCTATTTAGAATATGTGCAATTTGTGTCTTTGAGCATTTTAATGGAGATTCGAGTCATTTGCAACTGCTCACACTGAGAATTTTGCCATTTTTCACAGTTTAGTTTTATAGACTTCTAGGAGTCATGTTACGTTTAGTAATCTTGCCTCAACAGGCTAAGAGAAAATGCCAGAAATTAGCACTCCCACTGTTCAAGAGAGTGCTTCAGTTCCAGCACTTAGCAGGGAGACATTTAAATTTTTATTGTATTTCCTTCTATCAGAATAAAGAAGAATTTACAAGTTTGACACTTAACAATCACAGACGGAAGATCTGAAGTAAGAGCGTACATTTTATACTGATGTCTAATGCAGCCATCAATAAATGCTGCCTGACACTTAGGACAAAACCTATCTACTTTCCCTGTGGCTTTGGAAAGGATGTAACGTATTCATTAAAAATGTCCCACAGAATTTTCAAATGTCAAAATACAATATAATCATATGGAGAAAATCCTTCAAACTTAGTAATGGAAATTTCATAATACTGCTGAGAGAGAAAATTGCCAGTTTGTAATTGTGCTTCTTTCTCCACAGGTATCACTCATTACAAGAACAAAAATAACATTCTGATAATGAAATTCCTAAACAAGAAACATAAGGACACATATCAAATGACCCACATTATAAACAAAATAGTTCTGTCAACATTATTTTATTTTAGAAACAAACTGATTATATATTCTTCCTATATATGAACAATAAGAAAAATGAAAAGCTACTGAATTAAATTTATATGCCTATGAGGGTGTATTATACAAAACCTCTCAATAATGCTCACGAGCTGCCCATCCCATGCTGCCTTGGTTGTTAGAAGATACCAAAACCCCGCCTACTCATTGTGACATTCACTGGTGGTTGAAGTGTTTATTCTGTTCTCTAGTCTGTCCCAGGGTCTGTTCTCCTCGCAGAAAGCCTTCCTTTTGACAGGTGCCATACAACTCTTATCTCTGATCAACCGAAGTCTTCTAAGGGGAAAGAAACATAACCAAAGGCTGATTCTCTGTATTGTCTCAATTAGGTATCAAGTGAGTATGCTTTACCTAGACATCGCCCTTGGTGCTCTGCTGTTTGCACTTTGACAGATGTCCCTTTCTAGGCTTCTGTTGTTTCTCAAACATCTCTCTTGTCTTCTCTTTCAAACCTAAATGATGATGTCCCTGAGCTATCCACATGAACTTTACCTCCATGAAACTCCCCTTTCAACTAACTGTACCTGAACTTCTTGCTTCACGTTAAAGTAGTACCTCTGTTTGCACACATACTGAGGTTCACTGTCAATTTTAATCTACTTTTTTCTTCTATGTCTTGTAAGAGAGCTTCGTGAAAAAGAAATGTATTTACTTCCCTTAAGGAAACAAACCTCCAACTTACTGTATCATCTTATTCTACCCTTTACTAGTAAGCATTTCATAGCTGCTGCTTTTCCCTTTTAAGCCCCCTCCAGTGTATCTCTTTGCTCCCTAACTTCCAGAATCACTTCGGCCTGGTTGAGGGAGGCAAGAACACCTGTTCTGTTTCTTCCTTTGAAATCTGGTCTCTGGTGCTCATGACACTACAGTTGTGGTGTATTTTATTCCTTCTTCCAAAATTCTATCTGTGTCCTCACCTGGCCCCCTCTGTGTTTAGACACTGTGCTCTTCTAGTCTTACTCTGTGCCTTTCTTGGTTGACAAAATTCTACATTTGCTTTGGATTTATCAGCTGCTCTCATAACTGGATGCGGCCTGTTATCCATATAACACCAGGACTTGGAACAAACAGAACTAATACTGTGAGCTCTTTCTTTGACTGTGATTAATTTTGAGTGAAGACATTTTCAAATGCCTATAGGTTTACTTAAGTAAAGTACTTTGTTTGTTTGCTTTTTGAGACATGGTTTCTGTGCATTTAGCCCTGTCTATATCAGAACTCACTTTGTAGAACAGACAGGCCTTGAACTCAGAGATCTGCCTTCCTCTGTCTCTATTTAAGTGCTGTGATTTAAAAGCTGGGGCTACCACTGCACAGATAAATAAAGAGCTTTTAAACTTACTTTAAAGAACACCCTTTATTTCACCAGCTAAAGGATCTCTTCTATATTGTTCCTGGAGAGGCTAGAGACAGGTAATAGATCAAAACTGTAAAACTATGATGGTCTACGTAACAACTGCAGTAGGCATTGCCTGTGAGGCTGCAATACAAAACGCAAGAATCAACGTTTTATTCTGAGTTGCAATAAAGGGCAGAATAGCCCATATTTGCAACACAACCATCCTTCGAGACAGAAACTTACACATTTTATCACCTTTAATGGAAGCAGATACCATGGAAGAGATTACCAAACAGGACCAACTAAATTGAAGCAAAAAAACACTTTCATTTTCTTTGACCTCTAGGCCTTCGTTGGAGGTGCTACCACTGATAAGTAGATCACCACTGTTCCCCTCTGTCTTACTGACTGTCCTGTCCTTCATCATGAGGTACAGGCCATATGTAATCTCCTGAATGTATAAATGTCAGAAAACAGTTGTTCACAGATGATGAGTTCCCGGCAGATGATCATGAAAGTGGCTTAAGGGGAACCGCAGCAGCATTAGCTTTGGACTTATTGGCACCAGCTCTGTGCAGCTCTGTGCTAGGGATAGAAGATGTGAGTGGAAAAGTCAAAAGCCATCTTCCATTTATCTCATAAAACCAGTCAAAACTCGCTAGACTTTCTTCCGATAGTGTCTATTGTGTGTTCCAACCTGGGTCTATTTTTAACAATTTTTTGTTTTATTTATTTATTTATAAATTTCGGTGTGTTTTTATGTGTATGTAAGGTTTGGTGGGCATGTCATGTGCATTAGCAGGATATGCTTGTGCAGACCAGAGGACAACTTGCAGAAATCACCTTTTTTTTTTTTTTCTTCCCTTTATTGGGGTTCCAAGGTTTAGAAGGTAGGTAATGGGGCTTGTGGCAATCATCTTTCATGGCCGAGTTATCACAACAGCCTATATTTTAACAACTCTGTATGTGTGTGTATGTGTGTGAGTGAGTGAGAGAGAGAGAGAGAGAGAGAGAGAGAGAGAGAGAGAAAGAGAGAGAGAGGAAAGAGAAAGAGAAAGAGAAAGACAGAGAGGAGACCAAGACAGAGGCTTTGTTCATCTATACCTTTATGTTATTTATCTGCATTTTAAGTTTATTGTTCCTAAAAGAAATTAATACAGTAATTTCTGACAAGTGTTGCATCTACTTTAATTTAGCTGGGCCTACAAGCTCACTCATTTAATTCTCTGAGTTCAAAGTCAGCCAGGTCTTCATAGTGATATCTAAGCTATCCAGAAGTACAAAAGGAGTGTCTATCCCAACAAAATGACAATAGTAACAACAACAACAAAAATTACTGAACACATACATATATAAAGATGGAACTTAGTATAGGATCTAGAATAACTTCTGGCACAAAGGGTTACTTACCTTTGGAAATAAATGAACCAGCCAATGAAATCATGACTCAGAGCTCCTTAACGCTTTCACTGCTCTTCTCTTCGCTTTGCTTTGCTTTGATTTTAGGATATTACTGTGTTCCCAGCATAACATTCAACAACATGGATGACAGGATCTAGCCTTGGTATCTGGATTTCTAGAGAACCCGGGAAATGTACTTTGTGCCCACTGAAGTTGATAGAACATGTAAATAAAGAAGAGATGGCTGGCCAGAGGTAGGAGCTCCCAAAGAATGTCAAAAGCAATTTTAAGAACTCAATTCTCATCTACAAAGTAATTGATATTTCTGTTCATGACTTATTTCTTAATAGCCAAAAAGTAAATTTAAACAATAAAATGTAAACGTCACTAGGTATTCCCATTCAGCAATAAATTCAAATTAAATTCAGGAATAAAGCACTCAATTAAAAAGAAATGTTAAATATGAGACTTATCTTACCAAAAGTGAGGCTTATCTTACAAAATCTACCATGTAGAGGAATTGTTCTCCTTGTTCAATACACCCTGTGACCAGCAAAAGTAGAACCCATAGCAACCATTCCCTTCTGTTCAAATAACAACCATTTCACACAAAATTGTGAGCCAAGTGTTATAAATCTCTTTTGTGGGTGAATACAAATTGTTTCTCATGGGTGTATGTATCTGAGCACTTGGTCACCAGGTAGTGACTGGCTGTGAAGGTTATAGAGCCTGTAGGAGAGGAACCCTGGGGTTTAGGGTTTTATAGCTACCCCCTACTTCCTCTTCTCTCTCTGCTGTATGTGTGTAGATGACAATGTGATCGATCAGCCAAGTCCCTTTTAGGAATGTTCTGTTTTTCCTGTTGCCAAGATTTCCCCATCATGATAACTTTCCCTGTGAAAATGCAAGCCAAACCATCTACTCCCAGCTGCTTTTTGTGAGAGTATTCCTTCACAGTAAAAGAAAAATCAAAATGCAAAATGGTTGTTGGAGACCATAGTTTAAAAAACACCTTAGTGATATATAGGAGACTTCAAAAGTTGGAAGTCCAAATGGATCAACATTACTTTTAATTTCCTAAATTGTTAGGATAACAACTGTAGGAGTTTCCAAAACACTATAGATCCCATGAAAAAGATAAAAGTATCTTTTCTATATATAGCCAAAACTGAAGGAAAAAAATATCTCATAGCTCTATTTTGTTTTTCTAAATGCTCTATTTTTGAGAACAACACTTTTAACGTTAGGTATTATGCATTTAAACTCAAAACAGTATATGATAAGGAAATCAACCATTTAGCAGGAAAATAACTAGTAACTTGAAATAGAGGAAAAATGGTAAATTAAAGGTGGGGACATAGAAAGACTTGGGGAGTTGACTGCTCTCTCCTTTGTTTTCTGAAGTCTCTGCACCTGAAGCCCATTCTTTATATTTTTAACTTAGATTATTTATTTTACTTTCTTGCATTAAAGAGAGCAGAGACTGGACAAAAAGTCCAAAAATGTAACTTGTATGAATGAATAAGCCTTTGTTTTCTGAAGTCTCTGCACCTGAAGCCCATTCTTTATATTTTTAACTTAGATTATTTATTTTACTTTCTTGCATTAAAGAGAGCAGAGACTGGACAAAAAGTCCAAAAATGTAACTTCTATGAATGAATAAGCGAGGAACAAGTCAATAGGCCAGGTTTGTTAGGCTCTAATTTTGTATGAGTATCTAACCTAATACCCTAGGAAATTTGTGTTTTATGTTGACGATGCAAATTTTGAGTTCCACTGGAGCACCTTGTTAAATTATAGTGGTAAATCTTGCTGGTTCTGTTGATTTTACTTTTCCAGTTTAGTCTTTTTTTATGAGAAATTTGAATCATTTATGCTTTGAGATGTACCATAGATTACATGTCCCATTAAATTTTTAAATCAATTGGTATATTTATTTAAAAATTGCTTTTCTGTAATGCTAGCATCCCTCTAAGGTAGAAAAAAAAAATGAGCCTAGGGAAAGCCAGTTCAGTGACAGGGGCAGAACTTCTGCAGTTCAAAAGATTGCAGACTCCTGTCACTGCACATGTCTCCAGGATATAGAGAACTACAATAAAGTCAGAGCGGGGGGGGGGGGGGGGGGGGGAAGGGCGGTGTGCGGGGGACACAAGTTGGCACAATCTACTCATTAAAAAAAATAGTGTCCACTTCTTTAATTCATATTTTGACAAAAGTCTCCATAATGTTATAAAAATCATGTTTGTTTAAAGAAGGTATTTGGTATATAACCATATTATATAACATAAAACATTTTACAAAATTTTAAATTAGAAAGTGTTTTACAAGAAAAATCACTAGTATCTCAATGGCAATGTTCCTGAAAGAAAAGTGAGATGTCAAACAAGAAATATCACATTATTTTCAAACTAATGATTAAATAGTCCTAAATGCCTCTTCTTCTTTTTTAATATCTAGGATCTTACTATGTATCCTTGGAAGGCCTTGAAGTCAGGGAAAGCAGCAAAAATCTTCCTGCCTTGAGACTATATAATGTATAGATTCTTAGTTGCCATAGATAGTCCCATTACGTTGTCTCTGCTCATAATTTTACAGCAGTATGACATATGATGACATATCTTTAATTATTTGAGTTTTCATATTGCGTTTGTGTGTTTGTGTGTGTGTGCAAATGCACACATAAATGGTATAGATACGTACATCATAAAAACCCATTAAATTTGTTCCAGTGTTGTATATGTGTTTATATCCCATAGACACATAGATATTACCCAACAGATACATATGACAAGTTTACTGATTAGTACAAGTCTGGCTTAGTCAATTAAACAACAAAGACAAACTCTGACCTTCTTATATATAAAAATCTAAGGTTGCCTTGGTAGAAATACTCAGTATTCATTGTTGTATATGAAAAAAAGTAATATTTACTCTTGATAATATTAACTACAGAAACGGGCTAGTAAATTATACAATATGAACTGAGAAAACCTCAATGATCCTTAACAAATCTTTACCTGTTCTTGCTATGTAGATTGTCAGAACATAGCAGGCTTAGAGACCAGCAAAGATAGGCATCCCCTTCATGATCAACTCTGGACTTAATGTCCTCTGTCTGATAACAAACTAAGCTTGAAGAATAAAAACTATTACAACTGTCCCTCCCTGACAGAATGCCCTATGAAAGAAGTAAAAGAGCTTTGCTGATCCCCAGTAGGGAACCATATCCCCTTTTTGAAATTTTGTTATTTTATAGATTTTTCATTAAAGTTTCTGATGTATTTAATTCTTTATATTTTATGTGTAAGTTTATGTATGGGATGCAAAATCATGCTCCACTTGTACAAAACTGCATAAAGAGATTAAAAGAGACCATGGATAAAGGTACAGAGAGCTGTGAGGTGTGTGACATGGGTTCTGGGAACAGAACCAAGGCCCTCTACAAGATCAGCAAGAGATCTTAATGCGGATCCATCTTTCCAGCTCTGACTTTATAAATAAAAGAATTTGTCCTGCATACCTTCTTTGGCTCTGGATAGGAGACATTCTATCCTGTCTCTGAGATTATATGATCACATAGATATGATACCCCAAATGAGCCTGTCAGTCACCTAGACTGGCAAATATTGCTCAAGAACGCTGATCATAACAGTCACTTCAAGAAACATGATATGCCTAAACACAGCAGGAAAACTTTGTCTTGTCTTTCAATCTACTCACTGGACTTAGTTGCTTGCAGATAATCCCTGCTAAACCCGGCACTTTCTGAGTCAGAACTCAGAGAAATGTAACTTCCTGCTTTACCTGATAAGAAAAACATCTGAAGGTCTTTAGCCCGAAACCTGAGCATTCTCACTGTTCTGGCATATGCTCCTCTCCTGAGCAGCTGCATAAGAAATGGTTGAGTCTAGCTGCACCACTGACCTCTATTTCCGAAGGCATGCCCTTTTCTCTCTCTGACCCATCTCTCTGCTCCTGGATGCTGCCGATGTCTTCAGCTTACCAGCTCTCCTGTTCTTTTCTCTCGAACTCCAAACTGTCCTGAAGCTGCTTTCTAAGCCCACTTTCAAAATTATCTATGAGACTATGAACAAGCAAGTGTCCTTGTTTCCAGTTACAATCTGACACTTTAAAATATAAATGGACTGAACGAACACCTTAAAGCAACTCTAGTATTAATCAATGGATCTTTGAAAAAGATTCTTAGGAAATACAACTATATGGAATAAAAGCAATATTCAAGATTTATAACTAATTATATTGAAATATAATATTGAAAATAGTTAATCTATGTAACAGTTGAGTACTGTTACATGTTTGTATATGCACCAAATCATTTCACCGTCCCCCCCACCCCCAAATACAAACCTACAGCGAAGGCACAACACAGCCATGAAGAAATAACTGTACAGAACAAAGATTCTTTGGACTTATTCACACTTATAAACATTTGAAGACTACACTGAGTTTGGTAGAATAGGAAGCTGTGGTAGAGAAAAGAGTATAATCAAAATATATTCTTACAAAAATTGTTTAAGCCAATAAACACAAAAATAAATAATCCTATTATTTTTTGAACAATCGTGTATGTGTTTTGCTTATCACACCAGTAGAAAAATAAAAACAAAATTCTACAAGATACAAAAGTGGATATGACTAAATAAGATCAATTACTCTACTTCTGCACTCAGCATAATTTCTATAGCTATTTTTTAAGTGTTCTAAAAGATACAATGCTTACAAGAGCAAGAGGAAATTACAGTTAGTGAACTAATGTTGAGCATTACAATGTTTGGATTAAAAAACATATACATCAGCATCCTAAGACAATATTACAGCTCTGTAATATGCTGCAGAGATAGATCATAGATTGGAAAGTAAAATGTGGATGATCTGGACGCTAGCTGAGTACTAAGATCATCAAAGATGCCACACAATCAAGAGTGTTCAAAATGGGACTATGTGAAATCCCATGCAAGTCCGAACACTAGACAACACACCACAGGGACACAATAATAAATGTAGTTATAGAGAAAGATTTGCGCATGCAAGACTGGTAAGAAGAAAAGGGGTGAACCAAGAGGGAGGAATAACGTTACAGAACCCATACTGGAAACAGCTCAGGGCATTCAATAAACTAAAAGGTAGTTTGGATGGAAGAACAGATTAAGTAAAGACCTGGCCAGGGGTAGGACGTCTGGGTATATGGGATTGCTCTGTCATTCAGGACTAATGGGTCACCTAGACGATACATAGATACTGAAGGCTTTAATGTAGTATTGGGACATGATGATAAATTGAAAAAAAATATTTAAATTTATAAAAGGTAGTAGGGAAATGTTAAATTTTACCAACAATTTTACTAATTATAAAATTTAAGCTCTTAAGTTATGCCTGATTTAAAAGCAGTGGAACCATACATAGATATGATAGCATGTTAGACTGATTTTTACTACAGGATGCATTAAAATTAGAATCTGTTTAAAAAAATAGTTAGAATTAATTAAAATACAGAAGAGCTCTAGGCCCTATAAAAAAGAATAATTTCAACGGTACATTTGCTATTACACATGTGGTCAATTAAAGAAAGATGTTAGAAAAAATTACAGCTGTTTATTTTGTTACTCTTGACAGTTTCATGAAATGAGTTTACCAAAAGAAAAAAAAAAAACACTTGTATGACTTAGGTTGAATACAGTGTGTTAAAATGAACATTTTGGAAATATTATAATTAACAATCTTAGCACATTAACACATGCCCCAGCTCTTCAGAAATCTTTACTCTGAGAAACAATAAGAAAAACAGGAAGTGGTCCACCTAAAGAAATTTCTGGATCCTGTCTTCAAATTACAGGTCGCAAACAAGAGAGGACACTGAAAAACCTGAGATTCGCATAAAAATTCTCAGAAAAAAAATAGATAATCTAATACTTAGATGCATTTTGTGTGTGTATGTGTGTGTGTGTGTGTGTGTGTGTGTGTGTGTGTGTGGAAACACAGAAGAGGACTTTGGACATGTTTGTTAGGTTTTCATTTTCCATTGTTATGCAGCCAGCAAGCCTGACTCTCCTAAAATTCAAGCATTCAAATGTTTGCTGTAGAGCAGATGATTTAGAAACATATTAGTTAATTTACTTATTTTATTACTCAGCAATTATCAGGTAAGGACCATCTAATAGTTCACTGCTTTCCAAAACTAAATATTGTTCTCGTCACAATTTTCCTCAGCTATGAATTTTACACTTGAGACACAAGTATCTTCTATGCAACTGCTATTTATGTATTAGATTGTTATTTGATAGCTAAAACTTTACTTTGCTTAAAATTACTATTCTATAATAAAATCAGAATGAAGAAATTTAAAATAATAATTTTAAGATTAAAAATATTTCAGAATTTTGATTGACAAAAATCATGAATAAAATTAAAGTTTGTATCTTTTTAAATCTGAAAAGCCAAAGTATTCCTCATCATTATATTAGATAACATTTTAAATAAAGATTTACTTCTGTGTAACTCATACTAACCCATGAAGTTGAGATATCCTTCTCCACCAAGCCCGTGAGTAATGAGACGAATCATCTTGTGAAGCTGTATCCCTCGATCAATTACTGGAGTAAAAGGAGCCAGAACACTCATGTTCGTGTACATCTCGGCATCCATCAACCAAAATGCTAGTGTCTTATCACCAACCAGTGCCTACAGAAATGGTTCAGAGATTAACTAAGAGCATGGGAACTATGACTATGCAGTCATAGCTTAGAGCAGCTGAGCACAGGGCTCTAAGGAGGACAAGCTATATAGGGACCATACAGTGGTCGTTTGGACCATTATTAGTATTCAGTGGTTACTGCCTTTGCTGAAAGGCACCTGGTAAGAGATCAATATTTTTTTTAAGCCAATGTTTAATTTTAAGAAAAGATTAATAAGCTGATCATAATTAGAGAACTGCTTATTTGTTAGATCTAGAATGGTGCTTATAATTTCATAAAATTTTCTTAAACGCTTTCTATAATAGTAAGAATATTTCATGGTCAAAATGACTTATAGGCCATAATTTCATTGGTTTTGAACCAATGGGAAAATTTAAAATATACATATGCATGTATATGAAGTGGTAAGGTAGATAAGAAATTACAATAATCCTTTGTTCCAATTATTAGATTAAAAAATTCAAGCTTGCATTCTTACTACATTTGACACTTAAGTTCCTTTTATCAGAAAAGTAACAATTGACAATAAGGACAGGTGACTCTGATACAGGAGGTGGCAGGAAGAGGGCTTCTGACAACATGCACTACTGAAGACTAAAGACAGACAACTAATCAAAGAATTCATCATTGGCAGAATAGGAGTAGACAGGGTAATGTGTAGTACAGACTAACCCACAATAACAGTATGCTGAGAATTTCACTTTGTATTTATTTAAAATTATAAACCTATCGCACCACTAAGCTGCCTTAATTAGAATGACTTCTTTGAAGAATGAGTGCAAGATCTATAGCACAAATTTCGAAACAATTTGTCTTTCCTAGTACATGCTTATGTATACCTGTTTGCTTTTGCAATCTTCAATTCTGTTTAAAAAGTGTTTAGATAACTTTAGTTTAGGTTCACAGGGGAAGATGCTTGGTCTTTGGAAAAATAGTTCAGGATGCAACAGAGGGGCTAGGCTGAAGCGGGACAGTTGCTGCCTGAGTGATCAATTCCAGCAGACAGAGGGGCTAGGCTGAAGCGGGACAGTTGCTGCCTGAGTGATCAATTCCAGCAGGAGGCTTCCGGATTGAGGAAGAAAATGCAAAAAGGAAAACTGTATGTGGAGACCCATCATGGCCCTAGCAATACTCTAGACTAAAACCACTGTTCTATCGCAAAAGAAACATTAGCATTGCAACTTTAATATGAGGAATTGTACAGAAACTCAGAAGTAAAATTTATAAACCTACAAAGTAGCTTTAAAATGCTTTTCAAATGCAGATTCACATATGCATAGTCTACCATAAATGTTACAATATCCATAATTAACTACAAGAGTTGGTATTTAGAGATGCAACAGAATGCAAAGATTAAGAGGAAGAAAAATATTGACAGAGAAGAAAAATGACTTTATGCATATTCATTTACCTGATCATGGCTCTCTGCATAAGCGATACATTTTTCAAGGTAGCGTCGATTGGTGAGAGTATACACTATATTGCCCATATTCCAGTCTTCATCTTTATATTCTTTAAGTAACTACAGACAGGGGAGAAAAGCAACTTCTAAGTAACACATATTATTCTTTCTTTAAATCACAATCTAAAGGCATATATTATTTTAAACTATTTGACATGTATATAGAGTAATAATGTTGTTATTTGTGGTTTTACTGAAATTAAAACTTTATCTTCAAATAACATAGGTATTGAGGAGCGTAAAAGCAAATGCCAACTGTGGCATGCATTTATCTACTAATAAGATATTAACAAGGTTATAATGCTAGATTTCATTTTTGTTTCTGCTGAACATATTTGACTTAGTCATTCTATAGTTTCAAAATAGCATGTGTAAATGGAAGGGCATAACGTGTTTTGGTGTAGAGGTGATGTTTTTGCATATGCTTTACATTATTTTTTGAGATCTCTGCCACATTTTTATAACCTGAAATAACTGGAACATCATGATTGACAGTCAACTTTAATTCACTTTCCTGTGATTTCACACTAGGTCTTCCTGTTACTTTCATATACTAGAGATAAACTTGCTACATTTTTAGACTTCAATAAAAAGAAACAGCATTTTGTTCCATTCATAAACAATGATAATTAAAGCAATTATTTCAGAGTGAAAAATGCTAATTATAAAATAATTATTATCTTAATCACACACTGATTTTCTTTCTGCTTAATTTTCATTGGTCTGGCTTCTGCCCTATGACTCTGCTGTGATGCTGTTAAGCTAAGAACTCAGATATCATCTCCTGAGTCAGTAATTGTTCATTCTTAGTTAAATACTTTCTGCACATGACACTGCTGATCATCATCCTAGTGTCTACATTGCGTACTTGATGTTTTATCTCTTCCCAGACCTATGACTATCATTCAAATCACTTTCCCTGTGATCCTACTCAAAACAAGGTAGCTTGGATTTATTTCCTAAATTCAGTTTCTCTACTATTCAATAATTTTTCCTACTAAGGTCAATTCTCTGTCTAAAGCATTAAAGAAAATTGTTTCTAGGAAAAATTCAAGATGGTCCTAGGGTTCCTGTTCTCTCTTATTCATTGGTGATGTAGAAATATTTTTCAGTAGATTTTAGTGCCTGCCTCCAAAAGGTTTCTGAATTCAAGATCATCTTATCTTATGCATTATATGATAAACTTTCCATTTACAAGGTATATTACCTTCTATTGTAAAGAAGGTACTAAAAGACTTAATGTGCTAATTTTAAAGATTTAAAGGGAAAAACAACATCAAAATTCTAAGATTATATACCACTGTGAGCTATGATTGACTAGGAAATAAGTATAGGTTTCTAATCTTTGATATATTCATGAGTGAACCTACAAAAAGTATGGTGAAGAATTTTAGTAATGAGTTAAAAGATAGGATTCTGCAGTTAGGCAGAAATGAATTATGCATGAAAGACAAGAAATGATAAGAAATTTGGGTTGATAACCTATGTCAAAGGAAGAAATGTAAAAAGGCAAACATTGTTCGTGTAGTAACAAATTAAATGCATCTTTCAATGTACTAAACAAGAATAATCACATAGCCTATCAGGCTTCGTAAAATACTTGTTTGTAGACCTGTCAATGTTTAAAGAATCATTATTAAAGGAAAAGTAGAAGTCAAGTTGGTGCAGCCTCAAAACCAGTGCTGAGCATTGCAGGACCTGCCTGGAGAACAGAAGGGCAGCAATGATGAGGACCGGAACATCGTTCATAGATCCTATGAGTTTTCCAACATTAAGTTAAACATTGCTGTCACTGTGGCCTCTTGAAACTAGTTCAGGTGTACTTAAAGACTTATAAGTAAGCTATGATCATTCATATAGGTATATGACTTCTTATATTTATTCAGCCCTGGATTATGGGCATATCTTCTCAAAGTGTTTTTTTTTTTTTTTTTTTTAATAACCTAAGCTTATATAGTTTGGTCATTCAGGAAAACTCATGTAAACTCACACACACGGGAGGGGGGGGATGAGGGAGAGAGAGAGGAGGAAGGAAAGAATAAAGAAACAGATGGAGAAAATCTAAATTATTTCAATTTTAAATTAAAAAAACTGTATTGAGAAAAAATATGTAGCTGCCATCTACAATTATCCTATCCTACTGTTTGAGATTTAGTAAAGATTTGCTGAATAAAGGTATAGATGAAACTAGATTTTCTGAGTGAAAGACCACACACTCCTGAAGAAGTACAAGAAATTAAATAATTTCTGCATCACTAGATAATTGTGGATAGGAATAAATGTTTTGAAAAAGTTTAATGTATTTGAAGTACAGACCACTGCAGTTCCACAGATCTGAACTTATAATGCAAAATTCTACTCAACATTTTATTTATATTATTTTCCCTTGCCTAAATAACAGAAATGTGAACTTTGCTATATTCTTTTAGAATTTTAAACAACATATTTTTACAAAAAGCACAAGAATGACACATTTACAGAAGTAAAAATTCGCCTATATCTGCAACTAATGATCATGGTTAATAAAGAAATTGAACAAATAAATTCATCTATGATACATGGGGAGTGAAAATAATATGGAACCTTACTTGGATCCATTTATCTGGAATTGCCATTGCTAATCTGTAATCAAAACCACCTCCTCCCTGGGAAGTTGGAGAACAAAGAGCCGGCATCCCTGATACATCCTAAAACAAAGTACATTATAATTATCTGTTCATATTATTCAAACTAATTTCCTAAAAGCAAAGTCTAGTTCAACAAATGAAGTTTTAAAAGGCATATATTTCTGAGTATTTTAATAACATAATTGTAAAAGCAAACACAATTGTTAATTCACATCGTAGTTTCCAATAAGACATTTGTTCTAATGTTTCCACACTAGCACGACTTTCATTCCAAAAGGTTTTTTTTAAACCCTTTCATGAATATCACATTGAGAACAAAAAAGTTGTAAAAGTACTTTCAAAAATTGTTAAATCTTAGAGGCTTTATTACAAAAAAAAAAAAACCTACCATGTTTACCCAAACCAAAAATGTATATAGCATATTTCTACTATACTTTTCTATATTTATAGCCCTGCCAGTACCAGCTCCTGAAGAAACAGAAATAAGAGTAACAGTGAATAAGAGTAAAGAAATAAGGTGGCTTCACTTTAGTAGGTCTTCCTGGAAAGGGTCACTGAGATAAGCCACTGGGTGTTTACATCAGCAGATGCAGAAACAAAGGCTCACTGAGATGAAGGAATCTTGAGAGAGAGAGGCTTACTAATGAGGGAGTCATGACTCAGATATCAGATATTACCTGCCTGTTGACAGAGAACTTTTCCCTGTCATGATACCCTAAGAATACTGAAAAGTAAATATTAGTCAAACAACTGAGCAGAAGAATTGGGCAAAAGGGTATAGATTTAGCAGAAGATATTTTTGTAATAACAACAGCAAAATACAGCTAAGTATCCCTCTACACTAGATTTCAAAGAAGCCCTTTCCATCTGTTCAGTTTCTGAAGCCAGCCGTATTTACTCTTAATCACCACTTCCTTGGGCTGTATGTTTTCAAATGGAGTTTCTCCATCTCCAATTCCTCTTTAACAATGTTGATAACAATCAACATCTTATGAGATAGTTTGCTTGTATTTTTGTCCTGTAATAGAGTTCAATATCTAATAGTAGAAATATATTCTATTGCTAAAGATTCAATTAAGTGTTTTTCTGTACATGTTATTACCCAATATTCTGTTTCCATACAACCTGTTTGTAAGAGTCATAATGAAAAAAAGTTTGTTTTGTTAGCTAATCTAACCCAAGACTCTTGCTTAGCAGCTGATACTTGGAACAAAGAAGGTATTCAATAACTGTGTTTGCAGTGAAGGACTTAATGGTGCTGAAAGGTACAAGATAAACTGGTATCTTTATCTGAGTTATCTATGTGCATGAATGAAGATATAAATACATACACCTACACATCCCATGAAACCACAATACTCATCAGTCCATGTGTGACAATGGCATAAGACAGTGGAGAGACTTAGACCTTTTCCCTAAATCTTTTAAACTCTATATACTCTGTCTCCTTTAAAGTATGCACTATCTAGATTATGAAAAGCTTTTCAATATGTTTCATGTTCAAATTCTTCTTTGGAAATTCTTAAAAAGTGACATCATGCTCTGAAAACTGAGGAAGCTCAAAAGATAATCTCATCAGCAAATTCTCCCCACAGAAAAGCTTGGGGCAAGAAATAGTTGTCTTCTATAAACTCCAAACTATTTTATTTTTTTCTTACAGTAGACCAATCTAAGTAAATGTATGATGTGCTCGGATAAGGTCACTGGGTTTTGAAATATTTGACCATAGCATTGTATCCTCACAGTTCTTTAAAACTCACGATGGAAACAAAATGAATAAAAGTCAACATGGAAGACATTTTCAAACATATCCTTAACAACAGCAACAAAGTGATACATTCTAAGATAAGGTAGGTATTCAGTTTGCTGTTAAAAAATGGCTGACGATATAAGAAACATCAGGCTCCTTATTCAATGCTAGAGTTACAGACAAAATACTTTGTAAAGAGTTTTATTGTGCTCAAATGATCTGGAATGATTGCTGGTGGCTGGGATTTACATTCAAGGTAACTTTGCTTGAGAAAACAGATATATAGTTTATATTATGTGTATATTTTAAAAAATAAAATCTAAGAAAAACATGTATTTCAAATTAGTCTCAATCCCTAAATCAATGATAGGAAGCTATCCCATTAGCTCAGAGTTATCCCAAGTTTTCCTTGCAAAATGAGGTGCTGTTGGCCACCCTTTTAATCGTAACAGAAGAAAGAATAAATATAAAAGTAACATAATCCAACTATGAGTGCAATGACACAGCACATAAGAACAATTGTGTGTTTTGAATTTAAATAAATCTAGTTTTCTAAATCTAAAGAGTACTTCTGGCTACTGATCTAGAAGCTAAATCAGATAAAATGTTTCTATTAATAAAAGAAAAAAATTTTGTACACTGATGAAAAGTTTTTATTATAAATGTCATTATAGGAAAAATTTCATATCTCTACTATATAAATTTATATAAATTCTAACTCTATTTTACCAATTTCTTCTTTTAAAAAGTTTATGAAGATAATTTGACATTCTGAAGAGACTCCCACTAGACAGAGAAGTCAATTGAAATTGTGCAGTTTTCAATTTTAGTGGAATAAATTGAAAGCACATCTTATTTTTTTTAAAAAAAAAAAATCCAAAACTAAGTAATATAAAATAGTCTAAAGTCTGAGAGTTTCATTAGTAGAAACACTGATAATCAGATAAAGGCCCTTTAGATGATGAAACCATTTTACTGAAATGACGGGAAAGATCAATGTAACAATTTTAGTTTCATGTATTAAATAATTGCTTCTTTTCTTCACTATTCACTTTTCATTTTTACTGTCATTAATTGTTTGAAGCAATTTTCCACATATATTATCCTTGCTTTAGATTGTCAAAAATATAATTGACAAAATAATTTTGGATGTTTGACAGATAAAAGAAGTAAAATAGAATTTAAATATTTGCTGTTAAAAGCAATTCAAAACAAAGTATAGCTATGAGTTCTGAGAAAAGACAGTGAAGTAGATACTATGAATTATTATAACTGAGTGTATTGTAGTTTGGACTTCTGTATTAATTCTATGTAAGAACGTATTTGAAAAGAAAAAAAAGACCTGTTTTTTAACTACATCTAACAATAGAATTACACGAAGTAGCTAGAGATTATTGTTTCTGAGAAATGACAGACAGAAAAAAGTACATAAAAGATAAATTCTATAAGAAAATACTCACTTCAATAATAAAATGCCAATAAGACAAGGTTACAGATTAATACTGATTCTTTCGAAACATAAGATCAGTATCTTATATGCTAACAACTATACTTTATATAAAAGTTATTAACATGCTATATTCAATGTTCATAATAATTTCTTCTTAGAAGACTTGTAAGACTGCATGGGAGAGGTTTAGTATTACATCAAAATTAGCAGAAGCATTTAAGGAATTTCTTAATTTATCATATTTATCACCAAAATGGGAATTGCCAATTACGCATATACCAAATTCTATCATTACAGCACAGCTTTGGGACAGTTAATCATGAACTTTTTGTAATCATGAGTAACTAGTGAACATTTGGCAGCCTGAGAGCAATAACATAAACAATAAAGGTAATCGCATCAGAACACAAAACGCTTCAGAAAGGTGTACAGGGAGTGACCCACGTCATTTCTAATGATTAAACCGGAAACTAACTAACTGAATGAATCAATGAATGAATGAATGAATAAATAAATAGATAGATAGATAGATAAATAGATAAACTGTTAGACCCACATTAATACTCAATTCTTTTCACCACTAAAAGGTCTCAGGCAGAACTTCCTAACCACTGGCATGCTCTTTCTAACAATAAAATATTGACAAGCAATTAGTGTAAAATATCCCCTGTTACAAAAACAGTGAAAACTAAATAATGTGCCATCTTTACAGGATAGCTGGACCATTGTCAAGATTAATTCCATTATTGCAATTAGTGATGGCATGAGTTTAGTTTTTAAAATCTTGTATGCTAACAAAATATTCTGTATTAAGGAATACAGAGGGTGTGACATCACATAGCCTTACCTCTGCTATTGTAATAGAATCTGGATACAGTGTGTGAGCCAAATGATTTGCCAACATGAGATAAATCAAAGCATCTTCATCGACTTGTAGTCCAAAATATTCATTATAGTCACCTGAAAAACCTTGACCTAATGAACAGGGGGAAAAAGGAATATAGTGTATAAGTAGTTGAATCTTGAGCCTATGTATAAATAGATGAATCTTAAATCTGTGTAAACACATCTCAAATTGTGAGAAATAAGCTACTGCAAGGAAATACAATGAAGTTACCACCTAAATGTTCTTAGTATTCCTTTTCAATGCTCAGAAATCAGAAAATCCTGCAAATCAATTTTGATTTGAAAAAAAAACAAAAGAAAAAAAAAGCACTTTAAAAATGTAATTTAATTCCAACTAAATTTTATAGCAAGACAATAAGAAATGCAACTGAAATTTAATGCTACATGTCAAATGTCCAATACATTCTTATCATATGAGAAAATAATAATTATAATAATGGTCCCTGAAATAGCCAGGCATGGGTAGAGGGGATTAAGGAGGCCCTAGCACTCACTACTGAGCTACTGGCTGTGGACTGATCCAGGTTGGAGTCATTGCCTCCAAGTGTGGACCCACCAGAATAGGCTCAAAAGAGAGTATCAATCCTCTGGTCATCCAGATGGCTCTGATGAAATAAATGGGTCACAAACAAAACTGAGTCATGACTCCAGGGAAGGGTCGGGAGGGAAGAGGGATGGTTGTTAGCAATGGAAGGAGATATGAGAGCAGGCAAAGGAACTTAATCAGAATGCATTACACACATATCAAAGAACACATTCAGTTAATAAAATCAATTTTAAAAAAATGGCATTGTTAGGTTCTAGTTGGCCCCTTAGAGATAAACAAGAGTAAATGTGAAAAGTACATTGAAACTGAGAACTATTATTTACAATAAAATTGCTGTGATCTGCGCAACAGAGATTTTCTGTGATGATAAATATATTAGCACTAAATTGCCATTGCCTCTTCTAACCTACTTCTTATTTTGTTCAATTAACATATGGTTAGAATGATCATATCATTCACTGTATTTCTCTAAAAATTTACTCTTATTTACAATAAATCGAATCAATACTTAATTCCAGTCTTCCCCCTGGTTCCATTTACCTAAGCACTTTATTTTGACCTCTGCTTTATCATGTCTATTTGCTGCCTTGTGGCATTAAAGATAAGTTAATATGTAATTGTGGAAGGTCATGCTTCATATGTTGCATATACACCTCAATAATAACTAATCTATCAATTTTCCACTCTAACATCTTCCTTCTTTCATTTACAATGTGGAATGAACAAAAAGTGTGTCTCTTTAAGTCATTCAGAGAAACTTTGAAAAATTATTTTTATTTTATTAGTATTGTTGGGGGATCATAAACAGATGAGGGCAGAGGGCAATTTCATGTAGTAAGTTCTGCCACTCCAGATTTACTAATGCAGTTCACCAGTCTTGCATAGCAAATACTTTATGTGCTGAGCCATCTTGCTGGCCCAAGGTAGTACTTACATATAGATGTATCGTATATATTCATTATCCCAGGGAAATTAATCACATTTATCCTATGCATTGTTAGGAAAGCATGTATGTGAGTTAGGGAAAGGTGTAGCCTAAAAAGAAAACACTGAATTTAACTTTCAGCTTATATCCTATACCAGTAATATAATACAGATAACCATACTGGTCAAACTGCATGCTATATCTCCAAATATATATGTCTTAAAAATTAAAATATTGTATTCTTCTGCTAAAATATCTCATTTTCTCCATCTCCCTAAAATCTAGCTATTAAAATCATAAGCCATACTTTGTTGCCCTAGAAATTCTGAATGTATTGTTTTGAGCAATAGGCTCCCATGAATAAAGGTATTTTTTTTATCCATGAAATATATTACTTTTCCTTCTGAGATCTCCTGATGACTTCATCACAGAGGTTATAGATTGAATATAGCACCTTAATATTCATTATATCATCACATATTTTTATAATCTCTCTGTTCATTTACTTTGTAATCTTAGGTTTGTCTTTAACATAAGTAATATATATTACTTAATACATATTATATAATAAATATATATAACTCAAAATTATTTTCCTTATGATTCCCGAGGCTGTCTACTCCTGAAATGCATTTTACATACCCAATAACTTTTGTTCATTTCCTCAATATCTTTACCCTTGAGTCCTTCCAGCCTTCAATAGAGGCAGATTTGAACTACGAAAGGATCTCTGCCTCTCTGTTTGTCTTTTTCTCCTCAAAGACAGCTTCTGTTGAAACTGAGGAGAGACACAGGTGACGCCCAGTGTGTGCCAGGTGTTACTGTTTCATGGCAGTGTCAGTGTCATGACCAAGAGCAGACAGTGCTCTCCCCCTCCATGCCCTCTTCAGGGGACACTCTCAAGATTTAGTACCTACACACTTCTCCTATTCGTTGTTCTACTAGTTGCTAGTATACACCTACATATTGTTTACTATTTTTATGTTACTGAAAATAGAATTTTTATACACGATATTCCAATTATGGTATTATGGTATCCACACTCCCAACTCCTCTGGGATCCTCCTCACCTCCTGTCCTATCCAGAGTCACCCCCTTTCTGTATCATATTAGAAAACAGACATCTAGAGAAGAAGAATAAGAGGAAACAAAATCAAATATATGAGAGACAGCAAATAGCAACAAGGCTCAAGAAGCTCATATAGACACAAAAATACATACACACACACACACACACACACACACACACACACTGACACTGAGAGAGAGAGAGAGAGAGAGAGAGAGAGAGAGAGAGAGAGAGAGATCCTATAAAAACATAAATTCACAAGCCATAACATATATGCAAAGGACCTGTAAGGTACAAAAAAATGCCCTGAAAAAAAACATTATGGAAGAAAGAACGTCCAAAATGCTGTTACTCCAAATGATAGCCAGTTGCAAATGAAAAAATAGTTTCTCCAATGCAGTCTCAATGGGTACACAAACTGCTCATAAGGGTTGTCAGTGTGGCCAAAAATAGACAGCCAAAATGTATTTATACATAAAAAATAAAGGCTGGGTATGAGGGCCCATAACTGAAATTTCATCGCTCTGAAGGAAAGTTGAGAGAATTAGGAGCTTAGGTTAGTGTAGACTAATCAACAAGACCCAGTCTTTAAAAACACAAAAGAAAATAATACCAATTATCTCTATGTCATATATTTGGGGAATTAAAATGCTGAGTCTAATTTTGTGTAACTTTCAAAATGAAAGCCTGATCAATTCTTCAGTTTACTTTAAATCAAGTAAATGATACACATATTTTCTTCATGTATAATGCATAACATGTTCTCTTTTTTTATTTTTACCTTGTTTAAATGCTGAATATATGCTTTAATATATCCTGAAAGAACTGTTATAAATGATTCTTTATATTTATTTTCTAAAGCCTTATATTAGGAATCCATCCCTAAAAAGATATATAAAAATGAAAATGTATATTTTTGATTTTCCTCTTATAAGATCATATCAGAAAAGACTCCACAAAAAGACAATTAAAAGTGGAACTGCCAGTGATAGCCATAGCAGTTTCCATAGAAGAATTTAGAACCTGGCAAAATGAAAAACAAACTCATCCTTCCCATCTATACCACTTCGGGTACCTACCCATGCCATGGTGATGATACAGCATGGACGTAACACCATCAAAACGGAATCCATCAAAGCAGTATTCCTCCAACCACCATCTGATGTTCGACAGAAGGAATCTTAAAACTTCCCAGCTAAAATATAAGACAAAAACAAGTTCAAGTATAATGCAAACAAGTGTTTTCCTTTGTTGTTACATATTACTTGTTCAGAGGGTTACAGTTACTTTGTGTCTGAAGGAGCATGATATTCAAGAAACATACACAAACAGTAGAAAACACCCAGTAGCATTTGTATAATGAAGCTCATTCAAAAAGAAAACGTTAAATTTCCTTTAGACTGTCAACTATGGATAACATAACTAAATATGAAAATGCTACTTATAACAGATTTTCAATCAAGATGTTTCATGGATTATATCATACTAATGTGAGATTATTTTCCCTATTAAGAAATTGTTAAGTATAGAATTAAGAAGTGGCTTCAATGACTATCTGCTTTAAAGCTTGGCTGAAATTTCAAGCAACTATAATTCCAAAGAAGAAATAAATGGCAACAAAGAATCAGACAGTTAAAACAAAATACATTTACTAAAATGTCTTTTATAAAAGAATGAAAGCCTATGACAAAACCCCCACATATTTAATACATTATAGCACACAGAGTGTCACATCCATCAAAACAGAAGGCAAAAGAACCATATTAGTCAATTAAAAACACCATGTGAAGCAAGTCTCTTTCAGAGAATTGAAGAGGGGGCAACGTCAATTAGTAAAATGCACAGCTATGGTTGAATTCTCTATCTTATTATAACTGGCCTTTTAAGGCTTTACTACCTCATTTAGCTTAATGACAAAGGAGTAATAGTGTATACAAATGTTTAACACAGCTCGAATTTATGTATTTTCAAACTTCTTCATAGTAAAGAACAATGTGACATAAGCAGAGATTAAATCATCACAATCAATTCCACAGGTAGAACTCTCATCTCTGAGAGAAGATCAATGTTCTTGTTAATACCTACTTGGAACAAGGTAACCTAAAATAAGTTACCTTGAAGTTTAGAATTTGTTCAATGCTTGAAAAATAAATTGAAAGAAAAGCCCAGAGGTATTAAGCAATGCACCACACATCGAAAGAAAAACTGATAGTTCAAGATGCTTAGGTTACATACATACAAAGGTGTATTTCAACCATACTTTATTAGCATGTATTCATTTATTTTTCTGAGTATGTAAGCATGCATAAGCTTGGAATTTGTAGCTGTTTGGGAAGCAATAGGATAAGTGGCCTTCTTGGAGAGGCTGTGTCAAGCAGGCTTTGTGATTTCAAAAACACACATTTCCAGTTACCTCTGTCTGCGACTTGCTTATGAGATGATATCAACTCTCAGTTCTGGCTCCAGTGTCCTGCCTGCCTGCTGCCATACTCCCTCCCATGGTCATCGGCCCTGACACTTTAGAATCATGAGCCCAAATTAAACCCTTTCTTTTATAAGATGCCTTAGCCATGGTACTTTGTCACAGGAATGGAAAAGTACCCAGGACATATGGCATATCTCACTGAAGTTACTAACTGACTAGAGTAGCTAGCTGGCAAGGCCATGGAGTCCTTCTAACTGTGCCCTCCTTGCGATGGGAATACAGCCACACTTTATCCATCTTCACATAAGTGCTGGGGATAAACACAGGCGCTCATGCTTACTTAGCAAACACCTTTTTGAATAAAACATCTCTTTAGTCCCTATCATTTAAGAAATTTATTCATATTTTTTAAAAAACTCAATACAAAGAGATACGTTATAGTTCTATAAAAATTAATTATTTTGATTAATAATTTCTAGATTTACTTTTTAAGGTGCTTTTATTAAATTACAAAACTTTACTTTAGAGATATTTTTAGATTTACAGCAAAACTTGAATGGAGTTGTGTCCAAAAGTCCTTTACCCACACATATGTCATAGTGGTTTTTAAAAAAGGTTTAATTCTATATGAAATTTTCAAAAGATTTGAATAAATTACAATTTTGCATGTCAGTAACATTATAAAAACATATTTTTCAAAAGCAGGCATACCTTTTCAATAATGCTACATAGTTACACAACTTTTATTTTATTAAAAGATTTATTTATATGTGTTTGATTGTCTGTGTGTGTGTATGCATGTCCAAGCCATGAACACAAAGGCTAGAGAAAGACTTTAAATGTCCCAGAACTGGAGCCTCTGTAAGATGTCAGCTTTTCCTATGTGGGATCCAAATGCTGGTCCTCGAGACTGTACAGCAAGGACTCTTGGGCACTGAGCCATGTCTCCAGGCCACATGTTCTTTTTGAAAAAGTAACCTAAATGTATTTTTTTAGTAAAAGCCACCACAGGGTCAAAAGAATATTTGTTTCAATGATAAATATATAAATCAAAAACAAGACAATGCAAGCTGTCCTTAGGCCTTATCCAACATTCACTATTCACAGTATTTGTGCAAAGGTAGAGAATATTTTATAAACTTTTTAAAAAGTTTAATCTATGCAGACACAACAAATGCCTTCTAGGTCTTCCTAGGTGCTGGCACTTTTATTATGCTATATACTTCTAATATTTTTATGACTAGTTTATACTAATGAGCATTAATTTCACACACTAGAAATATCACGAACAATGACTTTTTAGGTAAAAATAATTCATATAAAAATTTCATTCTAATGTCTAGGAAGATAAACAAAAAGAAAATCAGGTGTTGTAATAGAGAAGTGATGTAACTTAAGTCACTAAAGAGAAAACATTTCCCTATGACATGTTTTGAACTAAGAACAGAAGAAAAAAAAATCTCACTGATTCCTATTACTGCAATAGTTCACTAATTCTACTCTTGATAAAAAAAGGGGGGGGCAGTAAAATTCCTTAAGACATAAAGAAAAAAATAGCAACATGTGAGTATGACTATGTGAAAAGACATTTCATTTGCATAGATGAAAAAAAGAAGCAATGTCTTGTGATATTCCAAAACTAAGCAAATGACATCTGAATATCTAATTAGAAACTTCCAAAGGGAAAATTTTAGTCTTTAAGATTTCTTTTTTTTGTATGTTCATTTTATTATATTTTTTTTTTAAAAAAAAGAATGTCTTTTTTTATTCATGTACCCTCCTGTCCCCTCCCTTCCCTCCTCTCAATCCCTCCCAGTCAGCCTTCAGCCTTCCCCTCCCCATTCCTCCATCCTCTTCCCCAAAAGTGAAAGCAGTCCCAAGGTGGGTCAGCTCAGTGTGGCACATCTACTCCAGACAAGTCTGATTTCCTCGTCCCCAAATCAAGACTGGGTTAGGTGTTCCTCTGCAGGGAATGGGCTCCAAGGTGCCAGCCTAGCCAGTGCATCCTGTGAGTTATTGGAGTTTCCCTAGCATCAGGTCTCTTTCAAACTCCACATTGACTTCTTCCTCTATCAAGACATCCATCTCTTTTTTTTTCTCCCTCTTTGTTGCTCCTCTCACTCAACCATCTCCTTCTCTCATGATTTGTTCCCACCTCTTCTTGGTTGCAACCCGTTATGTCCTCAATTCACTACGGTGATCTTTTCTATTTTCTCTTCCTAGGGAAATCCCTGGATGTCTCTCTTAAGTTACTTGAAACTATGCCTATTTATTTTTAAAAAGCTAAGAATTACAATGAAGAGAATCACCATGTATCTGAAAAGATAAATCAAATTTGTATTGGCTTCCAAATCATATCATTATTCTTTAAAACTCACTGATAAAATAAAATTTATGTCTCCTACAAAATGAATGAAGACAGTGAGGAATGCCATGAAGAAACAGAGTAAACTAACAGTGAAGTTTACTTTTCCAAAACACATGTAGAAAATAGACTCAAGAGAGAAATCTCAGACATAAAAATTTAGAACAGCTAGTGAAAGGTAAAAGTTAAAAACTTAAGTCTCCAGAGGGTACTAGAAAGCTCAGTTGACAAAGTGCTTTTCCTATGCAAGCAGGAAGAGTTGGATTCAATACCAGAACCAATGTAAAATGACAAGGACTATGACACGGGATTAAAATCCTAGAGGATGGGAGGCAAGAAAAAGGATTCCCTTGTCTCAGCAGACAGCCAGCTTCTCTCTAAAGCATGAACTGCATTATGGTGAGATATCCTGTGCCAAAAATAATAAAAAGTAAAGTAGAAGACATTCAGAAGTTTCAGAGATATCAGAGGGAATCTACCCACAGTCTATGTGGGGAGTTAATAGAAGCTTCAGAAGTTCCAGAGCTCTAACCACAGTCAGTCTAGAAGGATCAGAGTGGTGATTCACACCTTTAATCCCAACACAGGGAGTATCCTGGGAGTGGTGACCTACACCCTTAATCCCAACTGAGTTCAAGGTCACTTTAGATTATAGAAGGAATTCCAGGCTCCCAAGCAGGCAGTGCTGGGGCCACGCCTTAACTTACCAAGAGGGTATTTAAGGCAGCGATAGAAAGACAGAGGAGAGGAAGCCAAGAGAAGCCAGGCTGAGGAAGCTGGAAGACAGCTGGGTAGCATCTGACTGTGGTGTTTATTCTCTCTAGTATCTCTGACTTCCTCAAAGATCTATCCCTGAGTCTCATTTATTCGTGCAATAAGACACCTCAGGCAGAACACATGAGGTTTACTTCAAGCCTCCAAATGCACATACACATGTGCAATGATCACACTAGTAAACATACACACCTACACACACGTACACAGAGACAGACAGACAGACAAATAGACAAAATACTATTACATTTCTGTTAAACATGCTCAACTAAATAATTATATTGTTAATACTAGACTAACACTAGATTATTAATTATCAATTCTAGATTATTAAAAAATAGTTAAGCAAAAATAGTTAGCTTCATATGCCAACATTTTACAAAGACTTGGCAATTATTACATGAGGAAAAAAAAAAACAACTAGGGTCAGATACAAAAGAAAACAAGTTTTTAAAGTATGTTCATTACTGTCCAGCAATTGTGTGTATTATCTTACCTTAACACATGCAGACAAGGTAAGACTGTAAACTCAGTAGCCTCATATTGCAGAAAATTTGATCACATTGTGAACTCTAAGATTGCATTAATTAAATAAACCAACCTTATGTCAAGAGGCAGAGCCAGCAGGTACTTGATAGGAAGTAGCTAAAGAGAGTAGGAGGTAGTCCAGAAAAATAAAAGGAAATGCACAGGAAGTAATGAGGGAGGACTTTGAGTTTGGCAGCTTATTTGGTTTGGGATGGCAGAAGAGAATCTCTCTTTCTGAGATATTGGCTAAGAAGTGGGGGGAGGAGGGTCAGCAGGTTGCTCCTTGGCATTTCTGAGCTAGCAGGTTTTCACCACATCATCTGACCCCCAAGTCTTTACTGGTAAAATCATAAGATTGAGATTTAGTTTAAAATCAACAGAGTAGTGAAATTGTTTTAAAATATGCTAAATATATTCATGTCAGTAAATCAGTGAATTACAGAACTTTCCCAATAGAGAATCAGAATAATGCTGAGTCTATAGAATATGTAAATAAGCATTAGCATTTGTATTTGCATGTGTTGTATTCTGTATTTGCATGTACAGAATGTACAACTCAATATTAGAAACAAGTCAGACCATGGTACTAGAATGAAAATGGAGCTTTTGTCATGTTTATCTTTAATGTATAAATGTTCAACTTGATATAGACAATGCATTTGCTTATAACATAAATACACAATCTCAGTTCAAATAACAAGAAAACTGACCTAGACGTTCTCAAGGCTACCTGTGAAATTCAGAGACACTAAAGAACTTCAATAGAAGATTTTGGATATAGATACACTCATGACAAAGTAGGATATTTATACATAAACAATAATATAGTCATCAAGGGGAAATATTTGAAGGATTTCAAGTCAATACCAAATCTACGCAGGTTGTGACTAGGGACAAGCTATCACAGTACATATCACAGACTAGACTTCCACAACACAAGCAGAGGTGTTCAACATAACCACAACGCACAACTAATATACAGAAAGTTACTAGTATCATAGCTAGAAGCAGTAAAAACCCTCCTGAATTTACAGGTTCTAACCCAGAGCTAGTCTTGCCAGCAGGGATTTTTCCAGATACCCATCCTAATTATGTATTATGTTTTTTGTTTCTTTCTGCAAGACCAGAAACTACCTTGGTCTGGGTAATTATAAAATAATTAGTGTTTCTATTCTGAGGTGAAAAAGCAAATGTAATTTTAACATCATTTTAATTTAAAACTGTGTGGACTTCAAGATCAAGCAAAGAAAGTTTAAAAATCAAAGTAAAGCATGAAGTCCTGAATTAAAACTCTCCTGTATTCATATGGACAATGAAAACACTAATGTTAACAACAGACTAGTTTGTGGAATCTAAAATCTGTATTAGCTCTGTAGGCAAATATTTCTGAAGGATGACTAATAGTATGTGTTGGAATTTTTAAAATTTAGTAATAAGAAATTCTGTTATTTTTTAATCATTCTGGAATAGAGAGGAAGGGGAGTGATGCTGTATTACAAGCCTTGAGCAAATGAGAAATGCCGCATAACGTGCTCTGTAGATATATTAACCAACTCAGTCTTCCCAAATGAATGGTTATCTCGAGTCAAAAACTAAAAAATTTCTGGCAAATGGTATGATAAAAAATTCAATTGACTTTTTCTACCTCAAAATGTCATCAGACAGCTCATAACTCAGTTGATATATCCAGTTGACTAGAATCCCATAAAAATATAAAGCCAAAATTTTCAGGACAGTATTATGTTGGAGTGTTTCAACATCTAAGGTCAGCCACTCATTTTCAAATTATTCTCTCAATACAGGCATTTAACTCTCCCCTAATAAGCCATAGTGGTGAAAACCTAATGTATGAATCCATTGAGAGAGCTGGGATGCCAAACATGCCTCATTGGCCAGCATGAAGATGCCAGTGAAGCAACAAAATATGGTGAACTATTTGCACATGAATTAGGAACAGATAACGCCTTCATTTATTTGAGTGAAACACCACAATTTCACTTAAATGAAGCATAAGTATAAAATATAGAAAAGTACACAGAAATGTATCTGGCATTCTTGTCAATAATAAGCTACTATAAATGTTTAAATAATAGGTGTCTTTTACTTAAGCTGAATACATAGATGATGGTAGATGAATTTAAAAATCCCTAGCAATCAAAATAATCAGGATTCTAACTCGCTTAAATGGTTGAAGTAGTCATTCTCTAACGAAGTAATGAGATTTATTAAGGAAATTTTTATCATGCACAGAGAATTACAATATTAAGATTTTTCTAAAATATCTGTAAACTCAAAATTGTTGATTGTCTCAGTCTGCCAATAAACTTTGTAATGAAATAAAACACAGCCAAATTTTCTTGGCAAGCAATTGTAATCAGATATAATGACATTATTTAATGAAATCACATTTTGTAATTCAAATCTATTTGCCTAATGATCTATATATTTGTGGTCCAGAATAATGTCTGAAATTTCAAAATAAACAACTTGGGTCAACAGATGTTACTAAACGTACTAGTGTTACATACTCATAACATAAGATATGATTGAACAGAGGCTAAATTCCCTTCCAAAAAAAAAATCAACATAAGCAGCACATTCTTCTTAGCTATTCTTCAAAACACATGACTGAAGAGCTGTCTATCCAAGAATAAATCATAAATTCACAAAGCAAAATCCTTGATATTCTGATGTGTATTTCAAGTGAGGGAACCACAAAGGCTTGAGGAAAAAAGCTTTTCTGCAATCAGTTTTCACTTTCTTTTTTGTAGTATCTGACTAATTATTTGGGCATTTAATACATGCACACAGTATTAGTAGTATTTACCGAATATACCCCGATATAACTTCTCTCACATACAATTACCACCCTCCGACCACTCTTAATTTCCTGTTAATTATCTAAAAACACAAAACTCCTTAGTTAGATGAATACATTGATGTATTTTTACTTATGCTTTAAAGTTTAAATTTAGCCAACTTAAAAAAAAACAAGAAATGACTATAATGTATTAATATATATGTAACACAAAAACTTTATATTATAAATTTTGAAAAACAAAAACACTAATACTAAATGATGATAAAAGATTTTCATCTTCTATTTATTATAAGGATTTTATTCTATACATCTTTATATTATATAAAGTGCCATAGTGTTTGGTCAGATTATATCCAGTGTACCCTGATAATTAAACTAATTACATAAAAACTAACTTTCTCTTTATGTCTGGGTTATACATACCTTATAATATATGAGATCAAAATTGTTTTTACTTAAGTAATCTGAAGTCAAAAAAGTATTCTTTTGTTTAAATTAACACACACTTGTAAAATTTAGAATAAAATATTATTATGTAAAAGTCAAATATCAGAACCATCTTCCATCTTTTTCCTATTATTCCTCTACCAATCTTCAAGCACCTAGCATAAAGTGTTTCCACAATTCTGCACATGATGCCCTGCAAGGCAACATTTACGAAATTGATCCCAGTTTTCCTATTCATGCCTTGTAAGGGGAACCAGATTTTGTACCACTTTTCTATTAACTTAAAGCAAACTGCTTTGACATAAATTAGTAATTCATACAGAAAATGTTTTTAAGAATGGATGTTAAATGAAAGTTTTTCAAGACAAAATCTTAACACAAAAGCAGTAAGAAAACAAGGCAAGCTAAAATTGCTAATAGAGACCATATGAAAGAAAATTACAGTCAGTAAAAATATTAGGGTCCTGAAATAAATCAAACATTAACAATAAGCATCATATGAGAATAAAGCTACAAAAGTGGCTCTGATTGATTGATGCAGAAATAGAGCACTGACATCATCAAGAAAACGAGTGAGAAATTAGAAAATTTGAGTAAAAAACTCATCTTCTTTTCTATAATTCCTCTTTAGGGATCTTTTACAACATATTTACCACTACCAAAAGTGAAATAACTATACTCTTTACTAGTTTTATTTTCTCATGAATGCATGTGCTTTTCTACTAGAAGTTTAAACACACATGGGCATCAGAAAAGTATATATTGAAAAAAAAAAAGTCGGCTTTCTAAGCCATAGTTAAAGTTCACATAGGCCTGCATGTATAACTTACATTGGGATAAGAACCTTTATGATTAAATATGGAACATTTCCTCAAATGTCTCAGAAGTCTCTAGTGAGGACGAGAGAAAGAAGGAACCACAAAACATCCGTGTCCTACAGAGATCTTCAGCTTCTTTTTGTTTGTTTCAAATATAAATTTTACATTTGCACATTGCTGACTAGATTTTCAAAGAGTTCTGCAATGATTAATTTAATAAATCATCCATATTGATCAAATATAATGAAGAACTCTTACATACAAATGATATATGTAAGGATGGACTCATAAGCAAAACAGAACTTCCAGAATCCTGGAATAATATTAATATGGAAATAAACAAGTTTCAACAAAATAAATACTTCATTTAAAAATAAGGCCATAAAGCTTGGGTTATATATTCCATGAGTATTTAAAAATAGAAATAATGATGTACTTTTTTAAGTTAATTTCACCTCGTTATGTGAAATTAAAACAGTGATATATAATAAATGCTTACTAAATGCTACACTTTATAATGAGTGTTTTGCATGATTAATTATGTAATTCCCACAACCACTCTCAGATGCACAAATCATGACAAGGGTCAGCAAATTTCTCTTGTACCTGCAAGAAATAAACATCCTAGGCCTTGTGGGCCTAGGGCTTGACTTATGATACACTGACTAAACTCTGTTGTTGCCAAGCAAAGGAGGTCACAGTCAACATGTAAAGTACCAAGTATTATTGAATCTCAAAATAAAATTACTTATAAAAATAAGCAACAGACAGATATGGCCCAGAGGCCATACAATTAGCATGGAACATTTTAAACAATTTTCAGCTCCCTTCTCTAATACTAAGAACAATTCTTTGCTTCTAGCATAGAGCAAGCAATACTCAGTTGGGAATTCTATCTTGTGGGGAATCAGAAGTCCTTAACTATTTTCCAAGTGTCCTTAAGTATGAAGCCATCATAAGCCAAGATGGTATATTGTGCATTGGTGTTTCCTGGATGACTTTAACAGAGACACATTATCTAATTATAGATTTTTTTTTTAAAGGCTAGGACAAGAGGTTGTAGAAAAACAAGAGAATTTGTCTACCCCAAACCAGTGAGTAGCTTATGGAAGGTTTAGGACAATGGTCTAGTCCTGATTTGCCTTCAGAACTCTGCTTAGCCTCAGGTAGAAATTTACCAAAGATCATAACCTAATGTTACTGTCTCAGAGGAATTACAATTTTTAAATTTTACTTCCTAATTGTTTCTTTCTCTTTATTTTGATTTCCTAGTTTGTTCCAACTATGCTGTTACTTGAAATTTATTGCAGTAGATAAAGCTCTACATAAAGCACAGGAAACTCCTGAACCTTAGAACAATCCCCTTGCTCTTCAAAAAGCCTTCTTACAAATGTTTGCTTTTAAGTTATCTTTATAATACATTCATTGTTGTAGTGGTTTTGACAGTGGTTAAACATATTTAGAAAGAATTAAACCATCTGGATGTATTAATTGAGCTGTTACAGGCTGTAAAAATACAAATTGCTCATAGTAAACCTCAGATCATATTTGACTCTCACTTGTCAGTCACATGAAATGTGTTTCCAATTCATTCATAGCCAGTTCCATAGGGAACCAATGAGAAGAAGTGAGAAAGCTGGGGTATTAAGATGTTGTTGATGATTTTTTTAAAAAAGGTGAGAATATATGGCAACAGACACATAAGTAGAAATATTCAAGAAATAATGCTTAGAAAAATTAGTAATATGAAGTATAAGTTCCTCCGACAATTGCCTGGTATTTTTCAGCTTTTATAATGTCATTTGCCATGACTCAGACCTACTGACTTAAAAAGTACCTTCTTATTCCCTAGAACAATAGTAGTTTCCCCAGCCAAAACCACTCTGCCACTCTGCCTTGTTCTTCCAGCATACAACACTCTAACCTTTCATTTAGTATGCCAATCAAAGGATCATTTCAGTACACTTGTAGAACTTGCTAGTCTTTGGTAATAGTTTAAAAAAAAGTTTTTCTTTTTTAAAGATTAAAGAGAAGAATATCTATTTAAAAACCAATGCATTCTTGGGAAAAAGTGATGCTTATATATAAAGGGGCTACATTTGTTTTTCATAATTCATAAATACTTCACAAGGAAAAATAATTCTTTGAAGATTCATGATCTTATTAAAACAAGAAGAATGATTTTTCTAAACAGTGGTTTTGTATATTTTTCTAATGAGGCAAAGTATTTGGTTGTGAAATATTGTCAAATCAAAATGGTGTCAAGAAACAGAAACCACTAGGTCTCCGATGCTCCACACCTTGTTGATAACTCCCGCGATGGCAGTGGCTGAACATGTAGTATTCCCCTTTAGTCACTGACACTGTGTCCTACAGCATGTGGGCCGTTATCTGATGGCTTTCATGTTCAGTGTTCTAATCAGATGCACTGGCAGGTCCACAAGTTAGCTCCCTCACAATATAAAAGGGGTGTGTTTCCTTTTCTCTATCAAGCTCCCTCACAATATAAAAGGGGTGTGTTTCCTTTTCTCTATCAAGCTCCCTCACAGTATAAAGGGGTGTGTTTCCTTTTCTCTATCAAGCTCCCTCACAATATAAAAGGGGTGTGTCTTCTTTTCTCTGTCAAGCTCCCTCACAGTATAAAGGGTGTGTTTCCTTTTCTCTATCAAGCTCCCTCACAATATAAAGGGGTGTGTCTTCTTTTCTCTATCAAGCTCCCTCACAATATAAAGGGGTGTGTCTTCTTTTCTCTGTCAAGCTCCCTCACAGTATAAAGGGTGTGTTTCCTTTTCTCTATCAAGCACCTCCTTCACGGACTGAGGTAAGAAATGCAGTCTAGTGGATGTCTTGAGAAACCCAGTTTAAATTAAATAATTGATTTGATACTTTCTAATAATATACTTGGCTTTGGAAAAGTAAAAATAGTCTTTAAGTGAAACTCAACCATAACTACAATATATTGCTTCTCCAATTCAATTTTACATACACTTTACAGAAGACAGGCCACCAACAAATGTAAGCACATTACAAGTACTATAATACACTTATACTTTAAGTATAAAATAAATAACCCCAACATGATGATATATGTCTCCATGGGGCAATGGCAAGAATTTCCTAACTCTAATACAATATGAGAGTCAGAATTCATCTGGAATACTGCACACAGTTCAAAAATCTCATATTAAAAAGAAAGAGACAAATTAAAATTTATTATAAACAGAAAATTACAAATATATAATGAAATAAGAAAAAAACAATTGAGGGAAGATAAAAATTCACTAGAAATAAATACCCCAGAAAATAATTCTGGAAAACACGCAATATTGGAGGAGATTAAATCTTCATTATAAATTTCTACAAAAATGTTGACAGATAGTACATAAAACTGAATTTCCTTCTGATAATTCTATATAGGAAAAGACTTAACTCCTGAGATGAGCTTCAGGCTACTAAAAATGTTCATGGATAAGGAAAATTAACATTATGAAGAGAAGACTAGACTTAACTATGCAAATCAAGGCTTTGAAAGACAATGGGGCATTCAAAGCCTTGAATCTAAATTCTGGAGGATGGGACACTTTGACTAATAAAGAGGGCATCTTACAGGAAAAAGTTTCATGGAGAAGTTAAAACAGAGTGTGGCAAGAATACACATAACTAACACATCCTTTATAAATGCTTTTTCGATGGGGTATTAGAAAATACTGGGGCATATAGAAATATTGTGAGAAATCTGAATTAACAAAATCAAAATATATAAAAAGTTGAAAACTGAATCAATAAAATAAATTGTTGAGAACAGACAAATGACTTGTATTATTACTAGGAAAATCAAACAGGAGCACTTGCTTACTGAAGCAGCAAACTAGATTAATTCAAACTTTCAAAAATTCAAAAACCCAGAATACTGACTTCCTGGGCCTTCTTGCCCTTTGAGGGGAGAGGATCAGCCGATGGGGAGGAGAGGCTGAAGGCTGACTGGGAGGGGCTGGGAGGAGGGAGGGGAGAGGGACAGGCAGATACACAGATAAAAATGACTTTTTAAAATAATTAATTAAAAAGCCTAATAAAATAAAAAAAGAACACTAACTTCCTATGACCATATAACTCTTCCCATGTTAACACAAGTCATTTAATCTGTACTAAATCAGCTACTGAAGAGAAAATCTCTTGGAACTGAAATAAAGAGACTTCTTTGCTAACAATCATTGTCCAGATTACTTCTCAAATGTCCACCCTTCTTGATCATAGCCAGCATATGCTGGTACCATTATTTTACCTACTGTGAGAATTAGATATTAAAAGCTCACTAAGTATATTTCTCAGACCAAATAGTTTCCCTCTATTTATTGTCCCCTACATATTCTATATTATGAGAAGGTACTTCTTCCTAACTGGGCTTAAGTTTTCAGAACTCTAAAGTTTTAGTTTTTATGAGAGACACACTTATTTGTGAATGTGATTTGCATACAGTTCACCTCAGTTTGTAGCTTATTAATTTTATCAAAAATTAATAAGTATAATTTTGATAAATCTAATTATTTATTTTGAAGTGACAGGTTCTAATACTGAAGACTTGTTTCTAGTCTTTTAATTTTTTCAGGTTTACCTTTTATAAATTCACCTCATGACTTCTGTTAAGCTAATGTGTATAAAATGAAAAACTTAAGTATAAAAATGAAAAAGTTAAGTAGAGGCATTTGTGTCTATAATACTCAATAGTTTTAGCATCTTTTGTAAAAGAAACATCTCTCCTCCACTGACTCACCACTATACTGCAACTAGTAGATATTGGTTGTCAAGTTTGGGTGTTACCCTTTTATTAGTATAATAAATGGATACTGAATGTAATCAAAAGTACTTTTTCTTAATATACTAATATGATTTTTTTTTCTATAATACCCTGTTAAAGTTTTAGGTCATATTGTAAGATTTGATATATTTTTTACTTTTCTAATGAATTTTTTAAACACTGAATGTGTCTCACACCTCTGGATAAAACTCAGTTGGTTATAGTATAAAATTTTATTCAGGTATTCCCGAATTGTACTTTCTAATGTCTTGTTATGCATTTCATTTCTATACTCAATAGGAGTACTCATCTGTAGCTTTTCCTTCATTATTGTATTTATCAGATTCTGGGCCATATTGTCTTATTTAAATTATAAGGCAGAGTTCCTACTTTTTATTCTCGATTTCTGAAATTATTTAAATTACTTTATAAAGTTATTCAGTGAAAATTAGTGCATAAACATATTTCTCATTTTAGGTGCTTTAAAATTTTTACATAAACTTTTGTAGTAGTTGTAGCATGTGAAAATTATTTTATACTAAATAGTAGGTGGCCTCTTTTAACAAAATCTATCAAATTTATGCATGTAGAATCATCGTGTAGTTTAGTAACTTTGTGATATCTATAGATTTATATAACCTAGCAACTAAAGATAATAGTAGCTTTCATACTTTATATACTTTCTATTTTTACTTATTTTCTTGTTAATCTACCATCTCTTTTATTTCTTCTCTTTCAAAAAATTAATCACGTTTTTTTAAAAGATAGGTATACAGTCAACAAATTAACTTACTTTTGTCTTTTAATCTGAAAATGTCTTAATTTCTCTTTGGTTATGGAAAGATATTGAGAGTCCTTCCTAATAAAATAACTTGAGGTACCTATCTTATGCACAAAGTATTTTAATATAGAGTAAGTTTTCAGACTTATAAATAAATAACATATTGAAAATCCTAATCGTAATGCTGTAATACCTTTTACAGTAAGCTCCAACCAACAACTTCCCAAAAATATGTGGTATTATTTCTACACCCATGAAAAGCAACGCATGGAAGTAATCTCTACACTTAGAGAAAGGGTGGACTACTTGACCTCAAAAAACCCTTCCAAATCCACTCCTCAATTCCAAATGGTGCTAGTGAAAAAGATCACTCAATATGTTAAAATTTATGCATGACATAGTAGAATACATTCTGAATACCACAGGGAAATTTCTCTTTCTTCGACAACCTAAACTAATGCCTGTTTAACTTATTTCTTTCTCTCCAAACCTTTCATTCATGGCACATATTCTAGCCTGACTGCTCACTGTATAAAGAATTAGAGGATGACATTAATTAATCCTTCACTTCACACATGTAGAAATGAAAAGATGTCACTTGGTTACAAACACAGTTATCATTAGAAAACTATAGACATTACTATTTCATTATTTTTATTTTGTTTTTCTCAGAATTTTACTATATATTCAGAAACACATTACCCATTATTTCTTATACGTCGCTGAAATATATCAGATATCTTTTAAAAGATTCTAAAATTTTAGCAACATGGTGCAACATGACTTAAAAATTAACATTTATCATTTTGTCATCTCATGCAAGTATCAGAAAAATGTGATTTGTCTACTTTTCTGGAGTAATTAATTAATAACGTTGGAGTCGGAAGCCCTCATTCTTGCTCTATGAAGTATGTAAGTAGTAGCTGAATCTTAGTAATGGCTCATCAACAGCTCACACATATTTAAAGTAATCATCCCACAGAAATTATTTTCTTCATATTATCCAAGTCTTCATGAACGGAACTCAATTTAGCCTTGAAACTACATCTTCATACACATCAATGCTAGGAGAATGCTCAATCAGTCTTTCTTCTTAAAATAAAAACATTGGTGCCAAGTCGCTTTGAACTACTCATAATAAAAACAGAATAAAGAAATTAAAATTACCATCTAATAATGTTTCAATAATGGTGTGGTGATCCTAATGAATTAAAGTAAACAATTATATTGCTTATTTCCAAATTCAAGTTTATATGTCATATTTTCATATTAACATAAATTCTAAATAAAAATAATTGTGTGGTACTTCATATAATGATTCATTAAAAATAGAATGTCAGAATGAAATTTACAAATCACTCAATACCTAATTCATCATTTCAAGAAGAATGGGTAAGAAAAACAAATAAAATTGTGGCTGAATATGAGGTTAAATAAGATTACAAGTAAAAAAAAATAATAATTATTTAAAAATTATCCTCTAGGTTAAAAACAGTCACATTTAAAAATTGTTTAGGGACTTAATTAAAATGGAGCTATCACTTCATAAACATGATCAAGAGAAGTAAATTTGGCTTTGTAAGTTATTTTGACATTTAAAAATGCATTTTAATGTGAAAAAGAAAATAGCACATTATGTTCAAAATAAAGTCTTTTTTGTTTTACTTCTTGTCAGTGGGTCTCTTAGGGGGAAAAAACTTTTTCATGGTAAGTAAGAAAACATAATGTTAAAATGTCATCAACAATCAACATTTCCCAGTTAATGAACTAAATATCTTCATACTGTGCACAAACTGGATTGTATTTTACAGTTGGTTATTAAATATAAATAATGATTAATTGATTTCTTTTACTTAATTTCTAACTTACTGAATAACTCAGGACTTAAAATTAAAAATGAATAATATGTAACAATGATTTAAGTGACTATAAATATTGTGGCATTATGTAACTATGAAAATATTTTTAATAAATTTTTTTTTTAATGACAAGCAATTTCTCCACTCAGATACTGCATCTTTTTCCAGCGCCACATTCACTGAGTCCCCTTGAACCTCCCCAGCCTGATAATATACTCAAACTGTCACATACAAGGAGGTCCCACATTAAATGTCCAGGCTTTGTCTGGCCATCCCTACCTACACCAAAACTAATAATGTCTAAGCTTCTGCCAGAACCCACACTGTTGGACGAATTCTGGTTGTAATAAAGGAAACTCAGAACCAGATATCAGGGAAAGGCTGAGATATCAAAGAGAGGAAACACCACAGTCAGATCTCACCCAGCTGTCTTCCAGCTTCCTCAGCCTTGCTCTTCATTGCTTCTACTGCCTGCTCTGTCTTTCTATGCCTGCCTTAAATACCATCTTCACCCAGTTGTTTCATATCCAGGTTAAGATTAAAAGTGTGAGCTACTACTATTTGGTAGTTAGCCTTGAATTTACAGAAACACAGGAAGATCTGTCTCTGAAGTTATGGGATTAAAGGCCTGGCACCACCACTGCCTGCCTGGGAGCCTGGAACTCCCACTGTAAACAAAGCTGACCCAAACTCAGATCTGATGGGACTAAAGGCAGAGGTCATCACTCCCAGTTGAGCATAGGTCATCACTCCTGATCTTTCCCTGTGCTGGGATTCAAGGTGGGTGTGCATTACCACTCTGAACCTCCTGTATTGACTGTGGGTGGATCTCTTCTCTGATATTCCAGACTTGTTTTATTAAATATATAACATATAACCACACCACACTGCCTATGCTTCAACCCACAGGCCTCTTGAACACTGCATCCAATCTTTACACCCAGAAAGATCTGCTCCCACATTGCAGGCTTGGAACAGAAAGCCAATCTTGCATGTCCAGTCCTCTCCATCCAGATTACTTCATTCCATCCATGACATTTAAAGCATCTATACAAAATTCACATGCAATTTCTCTCTCTTGCTCCAATCTTCTTGGTCCATATCAGGCATAGAACTAACAAAATAAGTTTCTGTGCCCCAGAACTCATCACAACAATATAAACAATATTAAAAATCAAAGGACCATCTTTTCTCCAAAACCTAGAAGTACTGTGTAAACATTTGTCAATGAGATTTACCTAGATGAATTCCTAGACACAAAATTTAAATAACAAAGATGTGTATCATCAAGGAATTTAAAGAAGACACAGACAAACTGCTCAATCAAATTAAGGAGCTAGAATTTAAGAAGAATTTACGCACACACTGCTGATGCCAGTGAAATCACAGACAAAAAGTTCATGGCACTAATAAAGGAAATACAGGATTTGAGAATGAAATTCAATATGGAGTAAGAAACATAGAAGAGACTGAAACTGAAATGAAGATGGATTTGAAAATCACCTAGAAAACTCAAAGGAAAGCCTTAGATGCAAAAAGGATTAAGTAGAATATTCACTATCAGGACTCAATTATAAAATATAGTTAACCAAGAAGATGAACCAACTCAGGGCACCCAAACATAGACAAAGAATCATCAGACTCATGTGACACCATACATAATACATCAAACAGTTTTAAAATATCTACAGAGTATTCTAGCTAAACTATAAGGAATAAATATTATACACAGCAGTGCATAGAATCTTTTCTAAAGTAGACCACATCCTGGGAAGCAAAACAAACCTTTAAAATACATAAAGATTGAAATAATTCCTTGTATTTTCTCTGACCACAATGAAATAGAACTTAAAATTTACAACAAATAAACAACCACAAAACATATAAACCCAGAGATTAAACAACTCATTATTTAATGATGAATGGGTCAAAAAAGACATCTACAAAGAAAATCTTAAATATTTAAAAATCCTGAAACTTACAGAAAGAAATAAAACATGAGAAAATCTATTCTGACAACATCCTTCCAAGACTCAACGACCATCTAACAAATACACCAACACTGGAAATCAGTTCTCTATTGAGTTATTTGTCAGGATTATCCAGCAGCAATCAATATTTGCTATTGCTTTTGATCTCCTATATGAGGTGTAAGACAAGTCCCTGTTAGTGAAGACACCATTATTTCAGAAACAAGCTCCAGAGTCCTACACAGTTATAAGATCTATGAAGAACAGCAATGACCATATTCCATGATAGTGGAAAGGGCACCGTGGTGGTAGCCTTACCTTGGAAGTAATTAACATCTCATTTATCATGTCGCATGTGATATAATGAAAATGATGCCTTGCACTGAAAAGCAAGCCAACTGAAATCATAGGTCTTAAGTGAGAACCTACACTACTTTATTAAACCAGCATCAACCTTAAGATGAAGACTTTTCATAGTATTGCTTGTGTCTCAAATTCAAGCACAACAGGGGAATATGCACAAGACCATACTCATTCATTTAATAAGAATGTTTAACACTCACATGACCACACCCCCAAGCTTTTCATCTTTGTTGCTAAGGTCGTATTTTAACTCTAAACAACTAGAGAAGATCACAATTTTCTTCTAGACATCATTCAGGCAACTGAAGATTCTTAGTGTTTTGGTCCAGGAACAGAAATAATAGCATTTTTGAGTCATTTGACACTGTCTTTGATATTGAGTGATGGCCATAGCAAACCCTATTTCTGTGCCTTTAGGACCTATATTTGTTTCTGATAGCAAAAGTAATAACAATAACAAACAAAACTATAAAATTATGACAGAATATATAGAAGGCTGATAACCTAAAGGATAAGAGGACACATGATAGATGTCAGGTCATTTTTTATCAGAACTACAAGCATTATTCTGCTTAGAAAACAACTGCCACAGGCTACGGTTTACCACCGAATGATTTACATTTGTGAGATGCACATCAAATTTACATTTTAGAAACCATAATCTAGCAACACTAAGGAGAATACATTTGCTGAAGTGAGTATGCTTGAATCAATTGTGTTTCAAGCTCAGCATATTATTAATCATACCTCTTGCTGTGTCTTATTAATTAATAGGATTTAACAGACTTGACCTGAAAATCTATGCTGGCTTTTTTATTAACATTGTGGGAAAGGTACTTTATGAAACTATAAAGAAAATGAGGACACAGATGGCCATTCAAACATGTGCTGAATGGCTCTAAAGGTTACTTTACCCTTCTGGTCGTCAATACGCCATGGATGTAATTTATGCAAAGTAATAGTTTTTATGTCTCTTTGTATAAGGGTGCTCCAGAAACAAAATTCCAACAATACCAACAATTCATCAAAGCTTCTCTCCATGATACATTCTCCTAACTCTGTCCTACTCCTACAGAAATACCACTCACAATTTTCTTGGTACCATACTCTCAAAGTCAGTCAAGAATGCCAGCCACCCTTACTGAAACAATTCCCCACTCTTTTCAAGGACGAGTCTTCAGCACCTTCACCTGGGATTTGGATAATCTGAATTTAATTTTCCACATCAAATGATTACTTTGTACATTTATTAAAAAAGAAAGAAAAAAATTAGAGAACACACACCTACATTTGTGCCCCAGAGGCCAGTTCACATCTCTAAAGGGGCCATCATCTCCCTCCACTGTCATCCCAGGGACCAACATCTAATCTAATTAGATGTTATGAGAACCATACATTACACTCAAACTATAGAAATAGTTTAGTACATGGTGTCAATTTTTCCTTCCTCTCACACATAACCTAAAATTTTACAAGATTTTCAAATCTACCTTCAAAACATTTTGCATTATTTATTGAATTCTTATATCAATTAATGCCAATAGATATACATAAGGTAAATTAGAGATTATGAAGAGAAGACTAAACTATGCCATTGGGGACCTTTTATTTTACGATATTCAAGCTTTGGTGAAATTTTGTTCACATTTTCTATTTTCCTCATTTGGATACAGGGACTTAAGGGTGGATGCCTTATCAATTTTAATTCACTTTCTGCCATTACTCCATTTTTTAGGAACGTTAGGTATAAAATAATTTTGGAAGCCGCAGAAATATGAAATAAGAACTCAGTTGGTACCAACAAGGCTGACCCGTCAGAGCCAAGGGCCCTCCCTGGTAGGTATAAAGCCAAAACAAGAAGTTTTGGGGTTAGCTGCCTTTGAATGTGTTAGCTGTTTCCTGCAGAGGATTTCTTGTGTGTGTGATTATAATTTTCTCATTTTTGTTGTTTCTTTGAAATTCATTTATCAGGAAGTGTTTGATCATTTATTGGGCATAATTTTCCCCATACATCGGGGGGGGGGGGTAGAATAACTTCTCCTAGCTGTATATGAAAACAGTGACAGACAAGATCTCTTTCCTCACAAAACAGGTCTTTGTTCCTTTGCCCAGAGCAGACTCAATGCCTGACCTCCCTGCAGTTATCTTTACTAGTAAATATCTGGACAGAGTCAGCCCTCGGACAAAGTATTTCATTTGAAACATTTCTCAGACATCTAAGAACAGCTACAGATTGATGATATACTGATGTGTCCTAAACTCATCACCCCCACAGATTAGAGAGCTATCCAGAGCTAACACCACCAATCTTGGGCCCTTAACTCCCTATACTTACTTGCACCTGGATTCTTAACACAAGAATCCTAATTTAAAGACATTGTTTGCCATATAAGGAAAAAGGGGGAGGGGTAATTGACCAAATCCTAGTTGTAGGTGTTAAAACAAACATTTAACCTGAAGAAATGCACCACAAGGCCAGAGCAGCTAGGTGACAGGTCCTATTTATTGTGCAAATTGAGTCTTATCAGGAAAAAGACCCCCTTTAACAATGTCCTAGGGAAGGTGCTATAGGAGAACAAAAACTGCAGGCTTCCCATTGTTTACTCAGGTCACCCAGCAATGGAGAACATTCGCCAGCCCCCCTCAATCAGAAAAGCAGCTGAGAGAAGATCTTATGGAAACAGCACAGGACTTCACCATTCATGGTTATTTGCTGATCAATAAACTTTAACCTTATGCTCAACCACATTAGGAATGTAGTTAGAGCACATGATTTCCCGCCTTTAGATTGCCTTCTTGATTTAATCTTCAGTTGACCCCCACCAGAAAAAGCTTGAATAGCCATTCCCACCTTGTATCATAAACCCAAACTGACAGTTACCGTGTGTAAATCTTATAACCCATCGCTGTGACCCTGAGGAATTCAAGCCCCATATTGCCTTGCCAAAGAACAACTGTGTGCATGAGTACATAAGCCTATGTCTTCACTGCTATAGTTGCTGTGCAAATAAAGATAAAATAAGGAAGGAGACTATTGTGGGTATATTTTTTAACCTAGAGTTTTTCTTCGCTGGATAGAGAGTACCTCTTGAACCCTGAGAGAAAACCTTGTTGGGACTGGTTCCCTCAAGTTTTTCATTACAATAAGTATCCAATTTTTGTTAATTAGTGCATCTGCTCTACTAAATTTATCTTTGATATACTATTCTCACAAGTAGATTTCTTAAGCATCAACATTTGTTCACAAAACCTCCTGACCCTAAGATAAAGACCAAAGAGAAATTTCTATACACAAATATTTTCTATCCCCCATTCCTTAAACCTTCAACCCTGCTGATTGCACTTTGTTTTCATATAAACTATGCTCTAATAGCTCCCATTTTACAACAGCCACTTTGTAATTTCCTTACATATAAAAGTAGTCAGAACAATTTTTAATTCCATCCATGTATGTGCAAATTTTATAATTTCATTTTTTTTCTTTACAGCAGGGTGAAATTCAACTACAGATAGATAGATAGATAGATGATAGATAGATAGATAGATAGATAGATAGATAGATAGATAGATAGATAGTTAGTTCACATTTTCATCATCCACTAATCAGCTGAGTAATCAACTATTCTATTACTGAATTTGAGGCCTGCTTCATGAGAGGGAATTCATATTTTGTACTGTAACACTTTCAAACACTGATGTATGACAAGTCTTGGGCCCTATGGGGGAAAATAAAAACTTTCTGCTGTTGTTTAGCGAAATTGTAGAAATTTAACTTTCCCATAGAAAAAAGTTTTCCCTCCCTCTAATGAAAGAGGTCTCTCTTTGCAGTGATTAAATAGGAATGCAGAGATGTTCATGGATACTCAAGGTACTAAGAGCAAGTGACAGCTGAGTGTTAAGTCCAAAACAGAACTACTTACACCATCACCTCTAGCACGTAGGATAACGGAAGAAGAGGGGACAAAAAAAATCTTAAAGGGCAGAAGAAATGTAAAGAAGCTATGAATACTGGCTTTGGGGCATGGCAGAACCAATGTAGTCATGAGTTCAGCTGAAGTGGCTGCCTACAATGAGTCTACAGAAGACTGTGCCAACAGTCAAAATAGAGTGTTGAAGGGCTGGCTGATGGGGCCCTTCCCCTCCTTGCTAAGAAGTGGCTACTGGGGGATACTTGGAAAAGGACAATCATTGCCTTCAGCTGTGTGCTCCTTGAAGTGCCTATCAGACTACAATAGGTAATTTTAAATCCATAGTAACACAGCTGATCCTGGTCAAACTCAGTGGGCCTGAAAACATTCAGGAGACAGAGAGAGAGAGAGAGAGAGAGAGAGACAGACAGACAGACAGACAGACAGACACACATACACACACACACACACACACACACACACACGCACACACACAGAGAGCTAGTGAGACATTTCTAAATGGATTTTATACATGTATAAAACTCTCAACAAATAAATAAGCATAAAAGTTTTAAATGGACATTAAATGAATATTCTGTGATATTTTAACTGTAAAGAAACGTACAGAAATTTCCATAATTTAAAGTTTTGTATACTTCCCAGGGCATTAACCATGTTTTATGGAGCACAGGATGATGCCCATTGAACTTACCTTCTTGGGGAATCTTTTACTGCAGAGTGACACATGACAAGTGTCTGCTATAAGCCCGACTTTTATCACATGAATGAGCAGCAATTTCTCTAACAGGAATGAAAGGATCTCAACTACTGAATAAGTATTATTACACAGAAATAATGAATCTCATTTATACTCAGCTAAATTTGCAGTTCAGAAGTGTTTTCTGATAGACTTTAGGGTGATACCTAATGATCACACTAGAAGATGTCTGAGGCCTAAATTCTATTTGTTAGAACTGAAGAGTGTCAGTGTACGTATGTATTTACTCATTCAACAAATCTGTGTATGAATAATCTAATCCCTGTTCAAGTCTGGGAGATAAAGTAAGAAACAAGACAAGCATTGGCATTTGTCCTACTGAAGGTTATGCTCTTGATGGTACACACGAGAAAAGTAAACTAAAATGATACTAGTGCAAATCAACTATTAATTACATCCATATTAAGATGTATACAAGCAAAAAGTGGAGGTAATTAGGTTAGTAATTAGTACAGGCTATTAAAAGAAAATAAAATCTAGGTATGAAATATAATTTCAAAGTAAAATAAAAAAATTGTAATGGTGAAATGTTGTATGAGCAGACTCTATAAAAGACATAGATTTGAATTCAATAGTGATGAAAAAGTATATTTGTAAGGAAGTTATAACATGTCCAAGAAAGATTAATTCTTAATATATGCCAGAAACTGTTAAAGACATGACAAATTTTAAAGATCTCATAAGAGCTCTAGGAAGCCTCCATGCAAATCACTATTTAAAAAGAAATTCAAGTACATAGTAGTCAAGTGATTTTTCCCATCCCAAGTCACAGATAGGGAGGAGCCATTCTTCCAGACATGTGTGACAGTTCTACCAGTGGAGACCCACGTGGTCACTTACCTTCAGCTATCAATAAGCCAACCTCTGTTTTTGTTTACATTGCTGTGTTTGGGGCATCAAACTCACCAGATTTTGATTCCCTGAAGAAGGCAGTCATGTCTTTTCTACTCTTCAGGTAACTGAGTCTAGTAAACAGAAGGTTCTAACTGCTGCAAAACGAACTCAACATCATTTGAGTCACCTCAAATAACAGATGACAGAGGGTAATTATGAAGTTGATGATGCTACATAGAACTTGATGGCATTCAACACCAAAAGCAAGAGCTCCAGAAAACTTGAAAACATACTTGGCATATCACCAACTGGGAAGAAAAGGTGAGAGAAAGCAGATACTCTCACCCAACTACATGCCACATTGTGATGTTTCTTCATTATTAACATGTTTTTTTTATGATTTTAACATTTTTACAAAGTTTAAATAAATAGATCATTAAAATTCATAAAAATCACTTCTCATTATTTATCTATGCTACCCATCCTCTAAATGAAACCCATAACTTTTGAAATATGGATGAGAAGGAACTGCAGGTATATTACTTGAAACAGAGTATAGTGATAAATTATTTTTTCATGTTCAACCAGAATGACTGAATCATTCATTCTAAATCACAGATGTTTGGGTCATTTGCCAGAGAAAAGTAAATGCCACAATTAAATTTATATGTGTTTACTGACTGACGAATTGGTGAGTATTATGCTCGCTGTTCTATAAAACTGCTGTAGGCTAAGGGTTAATAAATGTCAGTGGACATTTTGTTCAAGTTATATGCTCATCATCAATTTTCTGAGAAATTAAAATTCAGTGGTTTATAAAGCACATACTTCCATGTTTTGAGTCTACTGGTAGTAAATTTATTGAAAAAATAAAATGGCATTTCATTCAACTAGCTCAATAAATTGATGTGTATTTACCCAGTCTAATCAATTACAAAGCCATTATAGCAAAAGCCTCGAGGGCATTTGCTCAACCACATTAATGTTTGATAGAACACAATACATACAGAGGTACTAAGCCCTTAGCAGCACGTTAAGAGTGACTACTGAAATGGATTGAGAGATACCTTTATATAACTGAAAATTGAAATTTAAAGATTGACACCCAATTCCACTACTACAAAACTGAAGAATGCTTAGAACTCAGATGTATGAATCCATATTTCCTGTAAATTATTCCTGTAAATAATTTTATGTTTAAACACACACAATTTTTGATGAAAATCTAATGTGAACTGAGCTGTGCTATAGCTTCTAAGTCACACAAATCATGCTTCTAAATGGCACCACACCAAAATGAACCGCCTTACTTTTCATTAATGTAATGAGTTTTATATTAAATATTGAAAAACTATTTGAATACTAATAGTTAGTGAAGGCAAATATGGGTGCTCTGATTATTTTACTTTGTATTTTTGCATTGCTATTAATTCATTAAAGTTTTCAAGTCACCTTCATTCTATTTATGTTAAGCAGTATCACAGCACTGCCTCAGTGGGACCACTGTGTCTCTGTTTCCCACTTATTTCATTAAAACACCACATATAATTTTCCTGACCTTGAGGCCCAGAAGTGAAGCAACAGAACCATTTTCCATGCTGGAGCACTAGGAGCTTCTCTCGCCATCTTTATGACATGGCAGTGTTTGCTAAATGAAATTATTTATTTCTAAATCCACTACATGTTTTCATGAAATCCCATGAATTCACTTTCCATAAGGTTTACTCCTAAAAAAGATATTTTTAATAATCCTCCAGATATAACCACACAAATTAGGAAGAGATCTCAGAGCAAAAGATAAAATGAGGAAGTACTGTTCTAACAAATCAATGGTAATAAATTGGAGATAACAGCTAATAACATTTCATCTAATAACAATAAACAACTCAGTAGACAAATGCTTCACCAGGCTGAGAGTTTACAACTCACGGTTCCCCCTCACAGTGTGGATCACATCAGAGATCACAGCAATCAGAAAGAAGACATCCTAAGCTGAAGCAGTCTTTTCTTGCTAAGAACTTCATTTAAAGGTTATCATCCAACCTCATTATAGGGAAAACAGAGGACCAGGCGGCAGGGACCTAATACCCACTCAAGGATACTCTTTTGTATAATCTCAGTATCTGGAGGACTGGAAAAGAAATACACTATGATTTGGAGGGCATTAGAGCTGTACAGGAATTTCAAAGCTACCCTGACATATGTAGCAAGATCTTAATTCAAAGAAAATTGGCTCCTAAAAAGACATCTGACTTACAATGCAAAGTAAACAACTAACTCAACATAGATTAATAAAATGACTTAGAGAGCTGAAAAAGATTTTAGATATAGCACAAGGATGCCTCATTTATTCAAGAGTTCAAAATAAATTAGTTCAGAGAAATAAAATTTTTATAAAATCCACACTAAAACTGGATAGTAGGTCTGGAGATATAGCTTAGTGTCAAAACGCTGGCCTAGCAAGTACAAGGGTCTGGGTTCAGGAATGGGGGAAAAAAAAAGCAAGTAAAGGCTGACTTGACATCACACTTAAAACATTAAAGAATCTAGCTAAAGGTATTTTAGAATTGCATTTTCTTGGCACGTTACATACAAAAATAAAAACTATTTTGAGATTTTTAATGACTCAGGTTCGTTATGATCAATTATTATACTACACTGTGGCATAATGATGCCCAGAGGGACCATTGCAACATGCAGAACTGTTTGCTACAGCACCTAAGTGGCTCTGCAATGCTGCGCTTTCAGTTCTGGATCCTGACCTTGATAGGTTTTCTCTTTCTCACTGCTCTCAGAGGTGACTACTCAATACTCTTAGCTGTGGATCACAATCAGTCATTTTAGCAACTGGTTCTAATACTGAGCCATCAACTAAAAGAGTTTCAGATGCTTTAAAGGCTGGTATCAGACCACAGTGAACAAAACCCCACTACCATTGTGGTATTCACTGTGACATCATGAAACAAGTTATTTCTTGCATGTTTTCCTCTGATTGTGCTTTCCCAAACTAAGGCAGGTGATTCTGGCAAGGAAATAATTTCCACAGTGATATCCTGATCTCAACAATGAACACTACAACTTAGAACCTAGGGTATATGGCAATGAATTTTCACAACCCTAGGAGGTATATAAATGATCTCATTTTACAAACAAGAAAAAAATAAAAAGAAAGAAGGGAGGGATGGACAGATGGAGATAGGAAGGAAGGAAGGAAGGAAGGGAGGGAGGGAGGGAGGGAGGGAGGGAGGAAGGAAGGAAGGAAGGAAGGAAGGAAGGGAGAAATAAGAAGTAGATTGTGATTAACCAGGTCAGGTAATAATTTTATACAGTTTTCAAGTCAATATCTACATTTATATTTTTTAAAAAAATGTTTCAACTTAGATAGATAGTATAAAAGTATCAAAGTGAATGTATGCTAAGTATAGATTTCTGGACAAGCTTTCACCTGGCTTTATTCAGTAATAAAGATGCAGTTCATTTACTTACCTCCTAAAATCAAGCATTATTAAGAGGCTGCTAAGTGATGACGTCCTGGTAGTTTAGTTTATAATATTCTCATTTCTGACACAAATGAAATTGTGCTAGAGTACTATATTTAAGTAATAAATTATTATCAACTTCACCCACATTTGGCTCTTTATAGTTTAATTGGAAGTCTGGTAGAATCATATAATCTTGTGACCCAAAGCAGACAATGGAGTTCAAAGATATTCCCAGTGTGCTGGGAATTTTATCTATTTTACATAAGAATTCTTTTGTATTAAATAATGATTTCAAAATTTAACTGTGTGATATAAAAACTAGAGCAAGTTCATTTGCAGTGTCTGTTTCTTACTTTTCTTAGGTTAAAGATAAGGCTGCATGAATCCCTCTGATATCAGAAAAAGCTGACAGCAGCTGCTATAGAAGCAGAGGACTGAAACAAGGTCTGTTTGTTCCAGACTGCCTAAAGAGAGACCTAGCCATGCAAAGAGAGACCCAAGTCACCTGCTTTGTTTAGCAAATACTACAATACATTCCATAGTATTCTATCTTCCTTGTGTTAGACATTTTAAAATATATTATTTTATGTAACTAGAAACACTACCTCATGTGACAGAAAAATATTATCCTTAGTAATGTTTTACACATGAAATCAAGTTTCAGGTTGACCACCCTTGGTGCAAGCTGGGGGATAAAAATAACAAAACTACATGCCATCTACTTTACATTATTTTAGATCCTTCGCAAATTAATTATTCTGATATATATTATTAATGCTGCTACCATTGCTATTTTGGGTAAAATTCACTTTTCTTTCTTTTCATTGAATTCTTCAGAAAAGTATAAATGAACCAAAAAGAGAAGGGCTGGTGATATGACTTAGTGAATAAGGAAACTCATTCTGGAAGAAGAACTTCTGCATGAATCTGCAGCACCCACGTCAAAAACTAATCATGGTTGCACATACACTTAATCCCAGCCCTGGCAGGCAGAGGGATGGAAATCCTGACAGCTCGCTGGCCAGTTAGCCAAGCTGAAATAGTAAGATCCCGATTCAGGGACGGAACTGATTCACTATTAAGGAGGGTAAGAGTGAAATACATATGAAATCCTCCTTTATGTGCATCATGTGCATGCTGGGCCCCTTTTACCCATATACTCACATTTATGAAATGCATACACACAAAAGATATTCTTTCAAAAACTCTTTTGTAGAATCACCACAAAGTATGCTAGTAAACTGATGCTGGAGAAGCAGAAAAACAGGCAAAAGAAGAAAAAACATGTCTAGCTTAAATGAAACATATTCGTTATAGTCAAACTATTAACTTCCATGTTTGACACATGGAAACAAATGCACTAATGAAATTGAAAAATAAACACATAATTTTATGCCCATCATCTCATATAGTATTCATCACAATGATAAAGAAATGGGAGGGAACTGGAGAGACTAGGTTATATCAGATGGTTAGGGACATATGGAAACACTTAATGCCACAAAATTATAAAGAAACAATCAACAGGATCAGCATCACCTCAGCCCAGATGCACCCACCTGGAGAGCTAGCCTCCTTTAAGAGCTCTAACACAATGTTAAAAAAAAAAAATGGGGCTTTGACTGTTTTGTTACCTATAGCACTGAAAGAGTATGCTAGCTAAAACAACTCCAAATTAAACTATTGCTTTTCCACGTAGACTTTTAACAGGCTTTCTTAAGCAAAAGATCAATTGTGTCAGGTATTTGGAAGAAGAGGCATTTTAATACACAAAGTGTTGATGAAACAGATGACTTTGGGATCCACTAACTTCTCTAAGTGGTGAAACTGGAAAAGCAAGTCACCGGGATTAACTCCAGCCATGGTCCATGAAGGGACGGGTGGATGGAAGGGCTAGCATTAGAGAGACTTGCAAACAAGCCCGGCATCCTAATTCTTATCCTCTGAACATACATGCTAAAGAGAAAAAAAAATGACTAGCTGAAGCAGACTTCTCACCTCCACAAGTGCCATGGCACATGAATGCACATGTTCACATTTGTGGCCAAAACTGAAACTGAATAAAATTAAAAGTAATAAATAAATAAATGAATGAATGAATGAAGAGATTAATTAATTAATTGATTGGTTAATTGATTAATTAATTAAATAAACAAGACAAGAAAATGAAAAAGAACTCCTAAAATCTAGGGTTACTAGCAAAGGGATATTTTAACCTCACAAAATGTATCCAGGGAAGTCAGCAGGTTAAAAAAAAAAAAATATTTCTGATCACTAACCAAAATTAATGAAAGGGAAGGCCCTCAAAATGAACAATTTCATATTATATATGAACCTTTTCAAATTTATGAGAAACCTATATTTTCTGAAAAGAAGTGGCTCAGTACGACATGGCTTATTTATCTGCACTGAGCACTAAGGGAATCATTCAGCTAGAAAACCATGAAATATCTCTTTCGAGCTTCAAACTGCAATCCAGAGTCTAGAAAATAGACATGCTTAAACAAGCTGTTGTGTTACACACAGATAAAAGAAGAAAAAAATTGATTTTTCTTTACTTTTTACCTGCTTGTTTTTAAAAAGGTCATAGAAAAATAGATATCATTACTATTACAGACTCCACAAAATTCCCTGACTTACATGGATAATCACTTGAATATAGACCTTAAAACCATTTTCACAAGCCTGTGCCTTGTCTTAGGCTGGAAGTTGCTCTTAGGAAAGAGGACAGCATTTTAATTTAAGACAGTGTTCTATTTTAGAGTGAGTTTCAATATGGAAAGGAAATGTTACAGGTGAGTAAGACCTAAATACTCAGGATGCTTGCGTGGTATCCCTGTGCACCTAAATTGTAGACATGTGCAGAATAAATGAGACAGATAATACCAGGAGCAAGTTTATACAAAGACAGTAAAGCTTCATTCCAGTGCTGAGCTCTGCATCAATAGAAACCTTTCTACTGGGCTGAATAATCTCATAAAGCCTGTGAAGACTTTATATTTCTACTATTCATACTCAATTCCAGACAGCTTAGATTGATACTGAAACTTTCTTAATCTTTTCCACAAAAGAGAATTAGTCTGTCTGAGTTTTGAAGCTAACTCGACTTTCTTTGAAACAGTAAATTTAACTGACTTCAACACGGCTAAGAACTAAAAAAAGAGCCAAGTTAATAAATATGTAAATAAATAAATAATTATCCATAAATTTTTGAAAAGTTGTAAGCTTATTTTTATGAGATACTCAATAGCCTCAAATGCCATTAATAAGAGTCATAAGTGATTTTAATATTTTTAATGAAGAATAGGCTATGAGTTACTGTTGTATGTATATCTTTCCACCTTCTGGGTCACTAGCTGTTTCCTAAAACTACATTCAAAGTTGCCTTATAATGAATCATGATAACTTTTATGATCAGTGAATGGGAAAAACTTTGTCTAAATCACTTAAAACTGTTAAATGTTCTGGTTTATCCTAAGAAATTAAAAGCAAATATTGTAAGAATTTGTGGCTAATTTGAAATAACCTGAGAAGTCCAATTCTAAAACATATTGACTATGACAGCTACTATATAAATCTGTCAAGTAAAGAAATGAAAAAATTATTAGTGATTAGAAAATACCTAATTTTAATAATATATATTTAATATGTACATATATACATATATGTATGTATAGATAGATGTTATTACATATTTTATCTATCAAAAGGTTTTCTGTGTGCTACATTATCTTTCAAGCCTGTTCTTACACTTACAATATGTACCACTTTTATAGTATATTAACAACATTACAAACAAAGGAATATCTGTTTTTTTACCTTCACAAAGGTTAAAAAATCACGTCTTTGATGAACACAGTAGTGACAGATCATTTGGAGGTGGGATGAGAGAACTAATCTAAAGCAAGGTTCCTGATTCCTGAGTGTGGTTTTCTCCATTCACCTCCACCTTACTGACTTCAACTGGCTAAAGTCAGACAGGACACATCAAGAGGTTATCAGGCTCTTGCTCTGTGCTGTTGACTGACTGTTTTATTGTTTAGCTTCCTCTGGTCATATAGCCCTGCTCCTGTATAACTATAGGTTCATAATGTTCCTGCCTTCACAGTAACCTGACTCGGTCATCCGAACCCACATCTTCTACATACTAGTCTCTCACAGTCTCCTAAATTAAATTCTCTCTACTTCACACAAAGAGAAAGAATAAATACATAGGGAACATTATTTTTAAAGAAAAGTAAAGTAATCATGGTTTATTAAAGATATTATCATCTTAACACAGGATTTTAATGCTTATTTTTGAAAATAGTAAATAGTTTACTAAATAATATGCAGATCTAAGTAAGAGGAGAGGGTGTTGATCATTATTAGCAAAACAAAAACTCTTAAAAGTACTAAAAGTTATGTTCATCATTAGCCAAACTCTTAAGTTAGCTTCTCATTGTAGCTGTTGCAGATTTACACTTACGTTTTCTGTTAGTCTAGAGATGCTGCCTGCTAATCACAAGATGAGTCATTTATATCAATACTCAATGACATGCTTATATTTTGATAATTAAAAAGTTTAAGAAAAAAAAAAAAACTACCCTGAAGAGTTGTGTGTTTTTGTAACAAAAGTTCTATTAAGAACTGTCCTTTAAAAACAATGGATTCAAATTGTTTTGCAGATCTATTTTAAAAAGAATAATGGGGTGGTATATTCCTTTTTCTGGGGTAATAGGTAAATTGTGTTATTCTATTATCGTTATGACCATAATAGAAGAAAATTATCTTTCCTTTGCAACTTCTCAAGGATGCCCAAAAACTCTAGATGAGGTTGAGATATCTTTTGCCACACTATGAACCCATTTTGTTAGAATGGAGTTATATTAATTGCACAACATAGTGGAAACTTAAGGGGGGGAAATATTAGCGTGACTGTGGCACTCAGTTTGGGCATCAGAATCTTATCTTTAAAAGTAATATTTAAAAAGAAGGAAGGCCATTTGACAATGTTATAAAGGCATTGCAGCTATGTACCTTCAGCAAATCATATATTGTTTTATCCAGTAAATTTTTATAATTCCAGAAGCAATATGCGAAAGGAAGGAACGAAGGAAGGAAGGAAGGAAGGAAGGAAGGAAGGAAGGAAGGAAGGAAGGAAGAAAGGAAGAAAAGGAAAAAGGAAATGCAAAATTGAAGTCTTTAAGTTATAACCATTGTTTTTTATTCAGGGTACTCTTGAAATTTATGGGTGACAGATTTATCAAAGAGCTCTCTGTGCCAACTAAAAAAGGACAACTCATTCCCCCCTATGAACTGTCAATTGTAATTTAGCCGAGTTAGAAGGCAGATCCACAGAGTAGACAGAAAATTAAAATATGGGCAGCTCTTGATTGGAAATTTATTCATGGCAGGTAATAGTACAGACAGGATCTTTGGCATTACTCAGAGAGAGATTTAATTCTGATAAGTTAGATGATGGCACTTGAATCAGAGATTATAAATGGTGACAGTTTGTGACATATAGAGGAGATGAAAATGTGCAACATCACTCTACAGAAGTGATTCAATATAGATGAATTTCTTGAGCACTCATATAATTATTTTAAAAATCATTTTCAAGTTTTTAAAGGACAAGACTACACTTTAATTGAACATGCACCACTTATAGAGCTATTTGTCAATAGATTATAACATTAATCAACTGATCAAAGGAAATGCATAAAAATAAATTATATTTAAAATATGTAATGGAAATTGTCATTTCTGATTTCATCTGAATAAAGCACAACTCAAAATTGTAGACAGACTAGTTACCATATGAAGAGAGTAAATGTGAAGTATTGAGTTTTCACACAGCCATATGCATGAGAGCAATATGCACTTATAGCTTTAGGAAGAGCAAGCTATTCATATTTATAAAGAATACTTTTTATTTTGGATCTATATGCCTTTTTGCATTTTCTAATAGATAAGTGCATTATTACATTGCCTTTTATAGATATAATTCTTCTCTATACTACAGAAACATGGTACATATAAACAATTTTCCACATGGGCAGGCATCTTAATTACCTCTTTTGAATTTGTGATGTAGTCTATTAATTGTGATCATATCTTGTTATATGTGGAGATTTTATAAAATAGGTTTAAAATTCCCTAGTGCTTTCCCCATTGAATGAGGGGCCCACCACTCTCATCCCTTGAGTCTGACGGGCCAGTCATTCACAGAAGTGATCCTATATTAACTACCAAACCCAAAATATATGCTAAACATTATGCTAAACACTATGCTAAACATTCTGGGTTTTTTTGGGGGGGCGGTTCTTAGGAGGAAGCATAAACAGTACATGGAGTGATCTTCAGAGGGAAACCCATTTTTTCAATAGCTGATGCATAGCACAAACTGTCAGTAGTGGGAGAAAATCAACCTGAAAGAAAATGGTCTACTTATAATGAGCTACCAGGAGCTCACTGACACTGGACTGATAGCTGGGACCAAATTAGGTGGTCTGAATGTGAAGGACAGTTTTGTGGTGGTGGTGGTGGTGTATGTAAGGAGGGCAGCGGATTGTGGAGCCTATGGCAGTGGGACAAGAACTTACTATCCCTGATGCATGAACTGGCTTTTTGAAGCACATTCCCTATAGAGGGACACCTTCCTCAGCCTTGATACTGGATGGAGGGGCTTGGTCGTGTCTCAACACGAAATGCCAGACTGTATTGACTCTCCCAGGAGTCCTTATTCTCTCCGAAAAACTAGGTGCCTTAAGCCACTAACTATGAGGCTGGTTTATCAAACTGTAAAATAAATAAATAAAATGAAGTACCATAGTAGACATTTACTTGTGAATGCTAAATTTATACAAATGGATTTAGAGTGATAGTAAACTATAAAAGCCACAATTAATAATGGGTGGCAGTAAATGTTTGTTGTAGTTTCCTCTCTGAAATTAAAATTTTCCATCTTGGTGTGGTGGTGAATTTCAGGACAGTCAACAGCTAGAACTGTTAAAGAAATAAGTTTCGTCTCTAAGAACAAATAAAAATAAAAACAAAAACAAAAAAAAAATCTCTCTTGGAAAGAAACTTCTTAAGATATGTAGGATGCAAATGGAAAACAGGACAAAGGGATATTTTTGTTCAGGTGTTTAAAGAAAGTAAAACTACAGGAGATTCTAAGAGGAAGTGAAACTCTCCATCCCATAAAGATAGAAGCAACTCAAAATAACTTCAGGAAGTCCCTGAAACTGACTAGGCTCACAACAGCCCCCCCCCCCCCTTCCACAAGAATATATACATTGAGATTCACTCTCAGATAAGCTGAGCTGCTTGGAAGAGGCTCAGAACAAGAAGCCTGAATTATCGGGGACTAGCCAAACCACTAAGAAAAAACTGAGATCAAAACCAGAAAAGGATGCTCTCCAACACTGTGCACATTGTAGCTGATTAAATTTAAATAGCACACTTGGAAAAAATAGAAAGCTCTCAGTGTTTTCAATTGACATAATTAGTTACCATAACTGGAAATATAATAAGTATATGATGTCATTTATTTTGGAAGTAGCAAAGATTCTAGCACCTACTGTATGAATTGAGTGTCTATCTAAATACCTGACATACCACAATCTGAAATTTTTAGAATCTTGATGCTATATGTTGAAAATTCCACATTCAGACTGATGCGATGAGTCAATGACAAAATGCATACATATAAAAATACTGTATAAGGTACCAAAAGTTTAATCAGCTAAAATAACTTTGTATATAGATGGTGAGCTACAAAAAATTTTAACTACATAAACACTAAAACTTAGTCTATTTATTCTTGAAACAGGATATGTACGAAGAAATCTCACTTGTGGTTAGTACGTTAGTTGTAAACAGAACCATTGAACTATTATTGGTATATGAATATACGATGTATGAATTTTAAGTACCCTACTTAAACACTCTGATCAAAGGCGATAAAGCTACCTTTTGAAATTTTAATTAATAAATCACTCACATTAAAAATTTTACGTATCAATATCACCAGAATATATTAAATTGAGGACTCACAAAGTTAAAATTTAACATAATATGCCATAGATAGATACTATACAATAGTTAAAATTATTGATATAATCTTTAGAAATGAAATCAAAAGCATTAAATAATAGTAAGAGAGCACAAACAAATCAATTTTTTTAAAGATACTGGAAGTTAATTTTAAACAACAATAAGTTTCATGTTATATGCACTTACCTGGAGTAGATAAATAGTCTACTGTCCCAAAGATCATGGGTCCCTCTGGGTCCAGAATGAAAATAACAAGAATCAGTCCCATCAAACATGTTCAGTCCATCCTCTGAATTTTTTGAAGCATGGCTATGCACCACATCTAAGAGGACTGTGATGCCCATAGAATGTGCTGCATCAACAAGTTCTTTCAACTCTTCAGGAGTTCCATAACGACTGAAAGGAAAAGGCACAGAAAAATTATTATATCACACTGAAAGCAAAAAGCAATTAAACATCAATGTGTTTGCCCAGCATGGTTTTAACTATTTTAAATACAAAAATGTGTATGATCTCATGTATATACACTCAGATGTGCTATTTTACATAAAGTAAGTTAAAAGCATTAAATAAAAACATTAATGAAAACTATTAAGTGGAACTGATATGCTAAGCAAAATTTGCATTTGGGGTAGATACATAAAATGGTAAATCTTTATGTTTTCAACCTTAGAGCTTCTGACTTTTATAACAAAGCTGAGACAATTATGGTTAATGATGCTTTCCAGATGCTTCTCCCTCTGAAAGCATAGAACTGAACTAACTAAAGGGCCCTTACAATATGTCCTTCATCAAAGTACTCAAAGCTTTCCATCCTGTAATTATTCTTAAACCAGAATGTCTCCAGAATTAGAAGGCCAAGAGAATGTGCCTTGCTTGACCAATAGTTCACACATGCATAAGAGATGGGTATCTTATATGCAGTCACTTAGTCTACCTGTAGAAGAAAACGAAAATCAATTCCATTAGACTTTCTGTTACCCAAGGGAATTCTTCACATTACTATTTTCCATTTGCCCTCTAGATACATAAATGTCTTCCCCACTAAATGACATCCGTCTTCATAGCAGAGACTGTGTACATGTGCCTTTTCATGACACAGTGCCATGCTTAGCAAATAGCAATTCTCCTGCTGAGCAAATCCACTGAGAAGTTAAGAGCTATCACTTCACCATATAAAACAAAACATTTTGTCCTCTGGAAAACAGATCCTGATGCCATGAAGATGAGAACTGGCATCATTAGATGACAATTTCTGATAACATTGAGTTCTCTGCAGTACTCTATGCATTCCATCCTTATGAAAGCCACATCGGATGGTTTTACTCACTGAACATGCTCAAAAAATGAGTAGCCCTCAATTTCATCCAACCATGGTTTTTTATTCTTTCTTTGTCCATCAAATATGCATTAAGATATCTACCATGATCCATGAAATTCTCTATAGTCTAGAGATTACATATTAAAATCATTGTTCTGGAATTTACACAAATATTAGGAGACAGAAACATGAACAAGAAGTGAAGAATAACAGCAAATAATTTTTCAAACGCAAAATAAAAAAAAAAGATTAAAGATGCGTCATTAGTGAATGGTTCTTATAGACAACAGGAAGCAGAAAGGAGTGAAGAAAAGAGATAAGAACACCTGCAGGAGGGTGTTCAGAGGAAGGGAGTACAGCTACAGAGACAGACAAGCTGGAATGAAGACTAAGCCAGATGCAGAATGCAATCATCAAAAGCAAAAGAAAGATTGTTTGATAAAAGCTATCTATCGTAAGACCAATGGAAAAGCAGTGGTTTTCTGGAAGAGACAATAAATCGCTGAAGAGAAATATGAGTAGGAGAGTCATATGATTTAACATTCATCTTTAAAGGCTTTATTTAGGTTATGGTACAAAACCCAGATATTTGAATCAAGACAAAAGTTTAAGGAAGAAGAAAAGTTCTAATGACCCAGAAAAGAACCACTGAAATGAGCCAAGTAAAAAAATGGCAACTTGGACCAGAGTAGGAGCAGTAGGGCAGGTGAGCACCCAGATTTAGGATAGAATGTGAAGTAGCAGATGGCTAAGTTTTATAAGCAGAGAACCAAACGAGATAGAAATGGAATTAAAAGTGAAGATTCTAGCTTGAAGTGAAAATGTCACTTATTCAATTAGAAAATATGACAGAGAAGGCAGATGGAGGACAGACTGAGGAAGTCAGTGTGTAACATATCGAAGGTGTGTGTTCGATACATAGAGAAGACAACTTAAAAGGATAAGAAAAGGCAAGTCTATACAGAAAGTATACTGAAGCAGAGGAATAGGTAGAAATCAAACAAAACAGAACAAAAGAGTTTCCCCTTTAGTAGGAAGGAGCAGAAGTAAGGACTGAAAGAAAATACACAAAAAAAAATGAGATGAGAGATGCCACAGTAGTAATATCATGTTCTGGAATTAAAGCGAAAAATAAACGTCTAATACGGAGGTAAAGGAACATGGCTGTACTAAACGTTTTTAGTTTGAGTTACCCAAGAAAAGCCACTGTAGTGCAGGGATGAAGATCACCAGTGACTTTAACAAACACACATCTTAGTAGAGAGAAAGACAGCTTGTTTGATAAGATTAGAAAACAAGGTTAAAGCACTATGCATGTGTGTGTGTGTGTCCTTCTAGACTACTATATGCTTAAGCTCACTTCTACTCTTCCTCAGCTTTGGTATTGATACAATTTCAGACCACATCAAATATCACATCAGATTTTATCAATAGTCAATTTTGGAGTATTATAAAAGCAATTTGTTGGTAGCCTTGTTAACAGTACAAACCACTATGTGTACGGGCACTAACTTAATGTCTACTCCACACTGTAAACTACAAGAGGCAGAATTAATGTCAAGTTTGTTCACTTTGTAGCATTCAAAGGAACACAGGACCAGTTAGTGTAGTACTTCAATTTCATAAATCCATATTTGGTAGAATTAAATCTGAGGCAAGAAGTCTACCTGTTAGGTACATATCTTCCCACATATTCCTACCCGATAACAATCTCTTCCTATAAAAAGGTGTGGATTCTTTCAGTACTGGCTTGCACAACACAGTTTCTGATTAAGCATATGCCTCCAAAGGTCTAAGATCCAAAGTAATTAGACATTTATCAGCTGATGTCATTCCATGAAATATGACATTAAATCTGGGTCAATTAAGGCTATATCTATCTAAAGAAAGTCAATGATCTCAGTAAAAGAAAACATTCAGCTTCAACTAACCATAACCTAAGTGAAGTTATAAATAAAACTAAATTAAATGTTAAAATTCAATTGAATTACATTGTTTGAAATACATATGAAGATGAAATATTTATTTTACCTTGAAGCTGCAAAAAAGCTAGTGATTTGGTACCCAAAACTGGCATAGTAAGCATGCTCCATTATCGCCATCAGCTGAATGCAGTTGTATCCTATAAACACAAAGCCCAAAAAAGGTCAAAAGATTTTTTAAAAGAATGAAAAATTGCATGTTCTGAAGACATAAACTTTTACAAAGAATCTGGAAGTCATAATCATCATGCAAAACCCTACTCTGATACAATTTACTTGTCTGACCTGCTAACACAACTGGACATTTGTCTCTTAGAGTCACATACTGTGTAGTTCTTTGAAATGTCTTCATTTTAATACACGACAAATGATATGCAGATATACACATAATTTTGCTTTAGAATATTAAACATGGAAATCTGCATATGCTAAACTTCAGTTTTACTTGTAATATCCATACTGAAGATGCAAGGATAAATTGAGGTAACTGATTGCCTGATGTATGATTTTCACTTTGACTCTTTGCATTATGATTCAGACATTTACCACATAGCTTAAGAAATACTGAAATTCTTTTTTTTTTTCTATACAGTAGGTCTTAGGAAGCTCTGAGTAATGTCCCTATGGAATTACTCTAAAATGTTAAGTGTGTTTCATGTGCACACACAGACATGGGACAAATCCATAGGTTTTTTTTTGTTCATTTGAATATGTTTTTTTCCATAGTGGCAAATAAAGTATCTCAAAAAGTAGGGATTGCTCTTTAAATATTCATAATATCAGTAGAATTAACCACAAGTAAATAATCAGAGTAAAAATAGAACCTCTCATATATAAAAAAAAGAAACAAAATCTTTAGAAAAAAATTGGTTTTGTTTCCTTCCATGTACGATTTTATAATTTTTCTCGTATGATCTAGTTGTTCGGAAAGTTTCGTTTCTGCAATGAACATACTAAATATTCTTATTATGTTCCTAATGTCCAATTCATATAAACTTAGCCATTTTCTTAAAGTGTTCAGAAATTCAGATTCATTAACAAATCATTTAAATATACAAATAAACTTGTGAGAAAACAAAAATCCATATTAATTTCATCCTCTTCAGTTGCTGTGTTGCCACTCCTCATGATGGCATTTTAGCATATCATAAATTCTGCAACAGTTACAAATATAAATTCAGTAGGAATTTATATATTTAAAGCATTTCTCCCAGATCTCATCACTGGCATATTGTTGCAAAAGTAAAATGATTCAATTCTAACAGAAATATAGATATAGAATCTTGCTCAGATGATGGACATCAATTATCTACCTTAGAGTGTAACTCAGAGCTTTAATTACATCTCCATTATTTAATAGATACTATTCTTATAGAGCTGTGCTTCACATGTCCATTGTTTATTAGAATGGCAATAATCATGTCTCCCTTAGTGTGCTCTCTACCTTCGGTGCTAGGCAACTCAAACAATGTTTCAGAGAAGCATCCTGTGCTGCTGAGACACACATTAAAAGCCAGGTATAAATAATATATTATTCTATAATAATGAAAGTATTTCTTCAGTGAGTAAATGTAACATAATACCTATCCAGCAATGCTAACAATAAATTTAATTAATTTTAATTTCTGGAACTGTAGGTCAGTTCACTATCAGAGATAATTAGGATCTATATGTAAATAAAAACTTCAGCCCTTACTTGCATTTAAATCATTTCTCCAGCTAAAAATTAAACCCCCTGACAAAGTGATATAACTAAATATACTTTGTCTTCTGCTCTAGCTGTTGCATCAAGCACCAAATATGTTGCAGAATTATTTTTAAACTACAGTACTTTAGAAAGACAAATAATAGATATAACGTCTATTAAAGCAGGTAGTCAAGCAAACACTATTTATTCTCAGGCTTCTCTGAAGACAGACACATGAACACCTCAATGTGTCTCAACTGTGGTCCAGAAATGTATGTTAAAAAAGTCATCCGACATAGACATTATATAATAACTGTACCAAAATGAGTTGCAGATATCTTACAAATACTTGATTTTTTCCATTAAATAATAAAATGGACTAGTTATTATCAATGACCATGTAAAATGATAAAGGTTATCTTCTGTAGAAAAGTAATTACTCTTGAATATTTATCTACAATTTGGAAGCCATCGGTTCACATTACTTTAAATTGAAATTGGAATAATATCTTGAATGCATATGCTCTATCTTATTCCATTTTTCTTTTCTATGCTATCACTATTACAGGGCAATTGGAAAAGCCTAAAATAAAATGCATTTCTATTACATATTTAATCTCTTAACACAAAAAAAGAGACACTTGTAATTAGCTTTTCTAATAAGAGAACAGTCTTATTAAAATTTTATCTGAATAAAAATCACAATTATTACTTACCAAGGTCTTTGATTCTTGGTAGTACATTGCTTGTAAAATGTTTATAAGAAGCTATTTTTCCTTCATGAGAAGAAATTCCCACATGAGATTCATAAATTCTTAGACTTCTTGGTTTCTTTGGTCTGGAATGCTTGAACTACAGAATACAGTTACAAATAGAATTGAACCAAGCATTCAGTTGTGACAATAACTAATAAACTATGTAAAATAAAATTGTAAATAAATTCAGCAAAATACTAGTGATTATTCTCTCACATCAAAGGCAATGGCTGCATCTACTATCTTTCTTAATCATCTATGGGACTTAAAAAAATATCATGTGATAACTCATGTGGCATAACTGACTGGAGAGATTTTTTTTTCTTTTTTGAACTAATGCCTTAAGAAAAATATGGAGTCCTGATTGGCATATATAATTAATTATTTAATACAAATAATTTATTAGCAAGATCAAGTGATTCAAATGACTAAAAATTAGCTTTAAAATACATATAACACATGTGAATATAATCATAAAATATCCCCTAACTACATTAGATAGTTTATTATCCCAATGTTCTTTTCATAACTATACTAATCATAGACACTGATCTCCAAATAGGTGTATTAAGAAATATCAAATTATCTAAATCCTTGTAAGTTTGAAATTGTAACTCAATATATTGATATTTCTTATTAATAACTATATAGAAATTTACTGGCTTTTTCCTAACTTCAAACCCAGGGAGGAAGAAAAAAAAATTACTTGTATCTTTCACTGGTTACATATGACAGACTCTGACATAAGATGTATAATATAAGAAAACTATCATGCAACACACTAAGCAAGCAGTGAAGAAGACTTTGAGTTATAAAATACATAAGTTAACTTCCCAAGAAATACTGAAATAAGCAATTATTTAAAATCTTCTCTTCTCACTTTATATGGGTCTTCTGGATCCCAGTGTATCCAATCATAATTCACATTGTCACGTTCACGAACCACATACTTGGCCCACGGTGAAATTCGATACAAGATCTCACCACTTTTACTAGTAATAACTACCTAAAAAAAAAATAAGATGGTATTGATTTAAAATAGATCCACAACTCTAACAGAGTACATAATATTTAGTAAGTACTGATCTATACAGAAAAGCAAGTGAGTTCAAAATTTAGGTGAGTTCCCAGATGTATATCAAAACAAATATATTTAAATTATTTGTACATCTGCTATTGCTATGTGATCATTAAAGTTATATATGTATAGGTTATATATTATATGATCCTTTTCCAATTTTCATGAATGCAAGCCAACCATTGGAACAGTTAATTAAACATAGTGTAGATGTTAAATATAAAATATCATTTGGAAGTATCCATCAATAAGTCAATCACCGACAGGATATTCCTCTTTAAGATTTGGAAAAGTGAATTATACAGTCATTACTTTTTTTACTCCTTTGCAGAAATACATTATGATGTTTTCAGAGCCAAATTGGTAAAATGGTTTAACACTTGTTATGTATACACATAAAATACACAAATAAAAAATAAGTCATAAAATGGAAATGAAATATTACTATTAATGTCAATGAATACTGCTCTTATATACAGTGTTTTTCAACCTTCCTAATGTTGCAACAACTTCATATAGTTGTTCATGTTATAGTGTCCCATGACTATAAAATTATTTTGTTAACACTTCATAACTGTAAGTTTTTAATTTTAGGAATCATAATGTAAATATCTAATATACAGGATACCTGATATGTGATGCTGTGAATGAATAATTCGACCCCCAACAGAATTGCACCCCACTGGTTGAGAAACACTGTTCTAATATATCCACCTATCTTAATTTGCTTTGTGAACAGAACAAAACTTCATTTTGAAACATTACTTTGCCAATTTCCTGTACACTCAAAAATCATCAGAGGCCAATGAGTTAAAATTGACAGAAGAACCAGGCACACTATCAGCATCCATTCTCCTATCCTTTGTAATCAGTTACAGAAAGAATGAAATCCTCTCGCTGTTTATGCTAGCACCATTTCTTCAGATCACTCTGAGAGTCACCTTTGAGAAAACTACAAAGCAGACTGTCCTACTGAATGCTATATAAAAATGGATGTTTCCAAACTCACCACCCCACTACAATGATGCAATATCACTGAATAAGTGACAGTTAACGAGGCCTACAGTTTCATCTTTGTAACTCTTGGAAAATAAGGAACCAGTGAAAACATGACACACAACTTCTTTAGGATTATGAGTAATAAATCATTTTTATTCAACCTAGGAAACACAAACCTTCTGCCAGAATTCATCAAGTAGTAAGAGGAAAGGCCCCAAACTTGTCATTAGAGAATAATCAACAGACACCCCTGAAAAGGGGTGTTTGTTCATTGACTGTATGCATCATTTCCCCCAAATGTTGTGTTTCTTCTTCCTCTAACATATATAACTAGGGATACATATTACTGTAAAGAAATTCAACTTTATGTTTCATTTTCCTTTCATAGAAATGTCCAAATGATATGTAGAGCACAGCTTCCATCAAACCTGAAAACAATGTTAGGTTTTACATACTAACTTTCTGAAGACCTCCTTGTTTTTGTGCCTCATTAACCATCTTGTCCAGGAAGAACAGTTCATTCTCAGTGCCTGCTTGTGACGTCTTTATCCTCAAAGACCAATTAGGAGTATTATGATAAATCCAACCAAAAGACAGCATAATAATAATCTTTTTGTATGTAATTTTGCTTATAATATTTGGGGGAACTAGGGTTGATAAACATTTCTTATGCTCCAGTAACTTCTCATTCCAGTTAGCAAGTTGAAGATATTGGTATTCCTGCATGCTTTAGTAGTTGATTTTTTAACATATTCTAGCAGATGAAAAGAAACTCCACATGGTATTTTCATACAAATGATCTTATTCACAGATACTAAGTATAAAATCTCTGAATTTATACTTCATCAGAGTAGCAGAAGTCCAAAAACATAATAATTTTAAGGTTTAAGCAATTTTAACTATAGGAAAAATGACAGTGTGTCCATAAAAATGTCCTTGACTAATAATCATTTAATGCTGTTTATTAACAACTTGAATATTAAATACTTAAATAATGTCTAAATATTAAAAACACATTACTGTTCTTACTCAATAGACTTTCATGGTATGAAAGGATTATTCAACTTCACTGATGTTTATATACAGAACAGAGAGAAATTCTCTTAATCCATTTGCAGATTCAATTACCACTTCAGCACTAGTACAGCTTCTAAATTTGAAAACATTAATAAATATTACAGATATGTGACCTGTGCAATCACACAACTCAAAGGGTCTATGCTACGTTAGTTGTAAATATTTTATACATTAAGCATATTGACAGCCATTTATTCAAAAAACAGAAAAAGTATCAGTACAATAATAGGTATTATAACATAATGAAGTTTTGTGGCAAATGATTTGTGAAATTATAATGTTAAAAATTGTATAATCATCAAATATTTTAGCATAATCTTATTTAATAAACCAAATTATTTATGTAACTTAAGTAATAGTTATAATTAAATGATATTATCAGAATAAATAAAGAAAAAATATAAAAGCTACCTCTAACTGTACAAAAGTCAAATTGATTCAAATAAACTGTATGAAGTCAAATTTTATCTATAAAATATCATCTGTAACTCAAATATACAATATAAAAGAGGTTAGTAAATGGCCAATATCTTTAAAAGAAAAAAGAAAAGAATCAGTGATCCTTCATGCAAGGAATATCTCTTGAAATCTTTCTTGAAAAAGAATGCCTTTCCATACACTGGAAAATTACTGAAATAACTATTCTCTTCAGGTGGCCAGCAATTCTGTATAAAAACTGGAACAAGCTCAGCTGTTGGCAAACCAAGTGTTAGTATATTCTGGAAGATGTTAATAAATATAACTCAAGTTTCGTGATGGAACATATAGCAGACAAACAGAAAAATGCAGATATAAAATAATATTCAAATTGCCCATTAAACCATTGAGGTCTCATATCAGAAAAAAATGGCATTTAACAAAAAACGCTTTTGAGATTAAAACAAAATGATATTGACTAAAGAAACTATTGAAGTATTCAAGTCACAAATGATATAAAACTGTTTCTAATTTATGATATACAGCTTACAGCTACCTCTTCATTTTCTCCTGTACTCAAACTTTTGTGCCATATAAGTGTCTAAAATAGCAAACACCAAAAAAATGCTATCATAAATTAATATATAATCATAATGAACATATGAAACATATGTCTTCCCACCAGATAAGATATGTTACAGAGCACAGGTTGCTAGTTTGCAAGCTGTTAACCATTCAGTAGCTGAGTTATGGTAACTGCAAAGTCCTAAGAAGCAGACAGTAGTGAGTGGTGTGTCCCTTAAACTACTCAGCGATATAAAAATATTTTTATCTCACAGTAAGTACAGTCAAACCTGTGTACAATGCTGTTGTCTGCATTTTTTGTGCATATGTCTGAATATTCAAATAGTCAACATACCCTGAGTTCTATGACCCTTGTCATCATGCAAGTACCAAAAACTACAGATTATGAGGAAGGATCCACATGCTGAAATGAGATCTGATTTCTCGAGATGATCTCTGAACTTCATAGCATGCTCCGGCATGTGTACGCATGCACGCAAACAAATTCATGTAAATATATATTTTTTCATATATATATGAAAATAAATTCATGTAAATATATATTTTTGTGTGGCACCAAGTCAGCACAAAAAAAAAAGTAGCTGCTGAAGAAAATACATATTTTCTCTTTTATTTTGGTTTTTGAGATAAGGTCTCACTTTGTAACACAGGCTGACCTTGAATTTAGAATTCTGCCTAGGTCTCCATGATGCTGAAATTCCAAACTGGTGTCAGCACATCCTTCAAGCCATCAGATTCTGAATTTTCAAATTAAAAGGGTGAAAATAATATATATATATATATATATATTAATATTTGAATGTGAACTTTAACTGTGCATTGCTGTTAAAAAGGTGGGAGAGGTGTATGAAGATAGCCACAAAATTACTAAGGTACCTGTGATGGATAAATGTTCTTCTCTACTTGACTAAATCTGGAATCAGTAAAGATCTAAGACTATGTACAGCTCTGTGAGGCCATTTCTAGGAAGAATTAACTAAAGTGGGTAGAGCCTTCCCTAGAGCTAGTGGCATCTTCTAATAGTCATCAAGAACTAAAGGGCACACAGAGAATGGCAGAGTGGCTGACGTGCCTGCCATCACTTCCTGATGATAAATATGCCTATTTTATTCTTGGTGAGGTTGCTACTACCATGAATCTTTACTTATAGTCTCCAGGTTCTTCCAGTTCCATCAATGGACTAGAAATAAGTGACATCCCCAAGAATCTTTCACTCCTTCAAAACTAGGTTGGAACTGCTGAGCCTATCAGCCTCATGGGCTGAACAGCTACCAGGGTCTCAAACTCACCAGCATGCAGATGTCCATTATCATACTATTCAGCTCTTACTACATAAGCCACATTATAAGTCTCTTTACATATTTATTATCCTATTGTGTCTGTCCATCTAGAAAACTTTTAATAATGCAATGATGAATAATCTAGAGCCCTGATATATCAATGCCCGCTTCCTGCATAATTTTTTTATAAAATTGTAAAAAATCCTTTGGTGGTTCTATATAAACTTGGGTTATATATGGGCTTCTCTAAACAAAATTAAGTTTTTAAAAAGAAACTTTTCAAGGATCGAGCATACAAGCCAGGAAACAAAACTGTAATATGAAACTAATATTTATCAGAAAAAAATATATAATATATATATATATATATATATATATAAAGTGTTAGATATATGTAACATTTTAAAATAAAGGACACTCCCATATAGGACAAGAGCAGAATATTTTTGAGGCAAAATATTCAGTTACTTTGCCTTTGTCTTACAGAAGGAAGAAAAAACAGAGAATTCTGTCAAAGCGAAATGAGTGGAGAGCAGTAGTTATTTCTCTTAATGGCAGGTCCTTTCCTAGAATGATTGAGAAATACAGGTGTTTCTTTCCACAAGAATTACCATCCCCCAAGGTATAACCCAGTTCCCCAATCTTTTAGTCTGGACAATATGTATTAGAGCTGGTTATCCCCCATCCCCAAACTGTAGAGGTAGAAGATCCAAATGCATTATCTGAAATTTCTGAAGTAGGTATTGAAAACAATGTCCCTGAGCAGTGAGGATAACAACTCCTACGTCAAAATAAAAGAAACAATGCTGAGCTGTTTTAATCATGTACGGATTGATTAGGTATCATAGGCTAGGAAAAAATGAATTACCCATAATATGGAAACAAAGTATTTAAATATCTAAGATATTGAAAAATCAATATAGTAATAAAAGAAAGCCATGAAGGGGGGGGGGAATCAGTGAGTATTTATTATTGGAAAAGTGAGCTTCAAAGACATTCACTCATGCAGAGAGGATGCTGGAAATATATTATGTAAACATTGTTGTAATCTGACATGAAGCCAATACAAAAATCTAAGACATATATTCAGAAGTGAGAGAGAATGAGGTATCATGGAAGACTTGCAGTTTTTATGGAAATATTTCATTAAATATCATTATAAAAATCTATTTGGCTAAAAATAATGAATTGAATAATGTATATGATTCTTAAGCAATCTCTCTAAGTGCTATTTCATTGAGATAAAATTCAAAGTGTAAGGGGAAAAAATGAAATGATTCAACCTCCAGAAAAGAAAATTACAAAAAATTGCAAAGATCATTAGCTGAGTAGGAATTCTAAGTATTAAAAGCTAAAAAAGATATTTAATTACTTATTTAATAAATACAGACTAGAAACTTCAAGAGTACCTAATGAACACTAAAAAAAAAAAAAATAGCAAATGATTGGAATTCTGAATTCTGAGCACTCATATAATCCTTTACACGTTAAAGTCTCAAAATATTGATTGTCATACTATCACTTTTTATCTTCTGTAGAAATTCTACATTTTGTCATGTATGTTTGTATAAATGAGAACAGAGAAATGAGTGTAGATACAACAGGAGAAAGGAAAGAAATGTTTCAAATAGCGGGAAACAATAACCACACAGTCTAAGATATAACTTGAAAACACGTGATGACCTCTTGCCAATTGATTTTTGTGTACATTTTCTTGCGGTTATAAAATATAATCAAGCACTGAGTGACCCTATAACAATGGACTCAGGCGGTTGGCTGTGACAATGAGGGTAAGATGAAGCAGTGATCAATACAATAATCGTCACAATACAGTTATTTATTTGAAACTTTCTCATCAAGGTATGTTCAAACTGCTAAACATAAATTCCCCATGTCACTATTCTCCAAAATAATCTTTCCGTCACTTTTTATTTGACTCTTTATGGTACACTGATTTATGAGGAATAAGTTTAATATTGTTAGTATATTAAAATGGGTTCAAAATTAATCAAGCAAGATTAGTAAGGGGGGCAAGGAGAGAAACACCTTTAAATTTAAAAAGATTAAACAATAATTTTGACATTTATCATATATTTATAGGTTGCATTCCATAAAACTTCAGCTTAAAAGTAAATGCTTAAAACATTAGAAGGTAGACAGTGTGTATTTTGCATAAGCAAAATGTTACATCCTATATACAAATATTTATGAATAGTTGAAGGCATACTTAGTGAAAATTAAACATTTTTACTAAATATAAGAAAAAATAATAACCAACAAAGTACTCACTGTTCCTCCTTTTCTGAGATAGTATAAAATGATCAGCAGTTGCATAAAAGCTATTTGGTGGTTCAGTGGTTAAAAATTCTAGCAGCTCTTCCCAGAAGGCCATAATTCAGGTTTCAGTACCCATGGAGTTGTCTAGCACTAGGGTATCCTAAGCCCTCTTCTGGTCTTCACAGGCATCAGCACACATGTCTACACACCCCCACACAGAAGCGCACATGCACGCACACACACACACACACACACACACACACACACACACACACACACACAAACACACACATGATTAAAAAATAAGTAATTTAAAAGGAAAAGAAAAATAGATGCCTATTTAACTTAGAGCAAAAATCTAAAGCATGAGACACATTTTTAAAAGCTACGTATTTCTAGAACATGATAGAAGAAGTTCCTCAGATAGAATCACATCTACTATATTTCGACGATAGTAATGGATTAAAGAATAAAAGATCATTTAAAATTAAGATATTTCGAGAACATGAATACAAAGACAAAAAGGTTTAGCCATAAATTGAAAGTATTTCTAGAAAATGCAGTTAGGAGACAGAGTTATAGAGAGTCTAATGCTCTAGACACATGCAAATCATTTATATAAAAACTTAGATTTTTTTATGTTTGTATACAATCTTATACATCCAATTTTAGCCTTAAGAGAAGTCGAGCTTATCAAGACTTATTTAACTTAATGGAGCTGTTTTGACTGGGAAGCTTTTGGGTCTCCTTACACTAAGAAAATGCTAGCCATTTATGCATGTATTCTCAAAACTGTCTCACATAAGAAACACCTCAAATTATCATTATTTGAGCCCAATTCCAATGCCCACCCCGATCTCCCTGCTGATCTTCATCAGGGTTCTGTTTCTGTAAGTGTCAACCTCTCAAGAAAGCCAAATATGAAATTATATTTTAAAATGTAGATACTGATATTAGCATTCTAAAAAAATGAGATGATCATATTTTTTTAATTTTTTTGAAAAGGACGTTAACAGAGGAAAGAAAACTAACACCAGCGTATAACAGAATATATCTTCTAATACCTTGAAAATAAATTTATTTTGTCAAATAATTTACTGTATTTTATGTTTCTAATATATTTTCAGAATAATTACATGTTTTTCTATTCTTATACATATACCAATTTGACCATCTCAAACATTAAAAAAAAAAAATCCTTCATAAGCCCAAATGAATCACATGTAAATCACTAACGTTCTTTGTGCTGATTCAGAAGTATATATTTGGTGTTTGTAACACACATCACTTATTTAACAAAGTATTATAGTCTATAAACAGAATTTCAATGATTTTTGAGTAAGAGACATGACTGATACTGAAAATAAGCACCAACACAGGACAGAAAAGATGAAGTACGAGACCATCTCCCTCAGCAAAGGACTGGAATATAGATCAAACTCAGCCTCAACACAGCAAACTCTCATTTAAAGCAAGTCTAAGAGAAGATGTCCAGTGTCCAGCTCACCAGAAGGCATGCTGAAATCCAAATGGATTAGAAAGCCAAAGAAAAGAACAAGAATGAAGTAGTTTATACAATTAGATGTGCAAGAATGAAAACCATGGGAATGCTGTGTCTAGAGAGACAGGAGGTGGGAGATAGACCCACAGTGTTTGGCTGGAGACAAAAACCTATGTGGCCCCGAAATAATCAAAAGTCTTTAGAAACAGATTATTTAGGAACTAGCCATATTATTGATGTTCCTATCTCAGAAAAGAAATAGAAAGTTCTGCTATTCAGCTAAGAAATGAATTAGTAAGATGACAGATGTTCCTACAAAACAAAAAAAAAAAAAAATAGAATTTAGAGCTCAGTTTACAATTGCTTTTACTATCAATCAAATATTTACCTAAGCTGTCCACAGTAAAATTATCTATTTCCCCAATATAAAGTTTAGAGATTTACTGCTGTCTGTAGTATTATTTTTCTAGGTATGAAATGTTTGCTTGAAGGACTGGTACATGCATTCATAAGAATGAAGACCTATAAAAAACACTGAAACCAACAATGCAAAACATTAAAATCATTGCTTCATTATCATTATCTCTTCAAACAAGTGCCCATGATTGCTTATAAATGGGACGTCAGTCAATGACATAGAATTAATTGGCCTTCACAAAGTAACCACAGCTAGCAGTAAATGTACTGATACAAATATGAAAATGCCAATGAGACAAAGTAAGCATTAACTATATAGTCTTCAATTTGTAATACTGAATAGCATTCTAATGTATATACTAATAAGGTATTTTAAAATTCAGAAGCAATTCACAAACATGTTTCAAAATAGTCATGCACACTTTCATTATTGTTATAGGTAGTTTCCACAGGGTGACATAGTATTTTCAACCTTGTAAAAATGTTTACTTTTGAGTAAATTCTGAAAGTAATTTATGAAGATGAAGGAAATAAATGAGTATCACCAATGTGAAGTTAGATATATATCCAAAAACCAGCTACTGACGCTTGTAAACATTTTTCTTTTCCTATGGATTTATAGTAATCTTCTTTGGTGATTTCAATAGCTTTTATTTCTTTAAATCTGAATCACTTTTCCTTCCTCCTTTGTAGTTAAGCCTCATACCATAAGAAACTCAACACCATTGAACAATTTAGAGGGTAAGAATACATACAACAGGTCTAAGGTGCAGACGAAAAAGAAATAAAAGGGGTAAAGTGAGATAGAAAAAGAAGGGCCTCTTGTCATCCACAGACGTGTACCATGTACTGTGACTTTTTAAATAACTTAAGAAAGCACAGATAACTGTGAAACACTTAGCTTTTTAATAACACCAACTTGTACAAAACATACTATTATGAAAATAAGCCTGTGCATTTTTATAATATCCACATCAACATAGTGCTTACTAGATTCAATGTAAGCCCCTGGTATTGGAAAGCATCACACTATTAATGTAGGCCTGGGTTCATTATATAGTTGATCCAAGTAAGTAATTTATACTTTAGGAGAGGCAGGATACACTAAGTGGGGTGGAGAGTAGTATGATGACATTTTTATGATAATAAATAGCATATAAACAGAGGAGAGGGAAAGGTAAACACGGATTTATAAATGCTTGGCCGGAGGTAGGACAGACACCCACACTGCTCCCGAAGTTGATGGCCAGGCCTCTGATGACTATTTTCATTGCCTTCCTTGTTACTAGGTTCAGGTATTTTTAATAAACATTATAAATTTTATTTAATGATCATAAAGTAATAGCAATTCCCTGTCTTAAAAATGATAAGAAGTCAAAATATTTAAGTATTGAAACAGTGAAAAGTTGCCTGGGTTCAAACACTATCAAATGGGTAGAGTTATCCATGACTGAAGAGATGCACATGTGCATTTGGGAGCTCAAGCTGTGTGTCTGCATCATACCAGAATTGCTCAAGGGATCGGGGGACCTCACAGTGGGAAAATTAGAATTGTACTTCTTGATGATCAGAGAGAGAGAGAGAGAGAGAGAGAGAGAGAGAGAGAGAGAGAGAGAGAGAGAGAGAGAGAGAGAGAGAGAGAGAGAGAGAGAGATCTGAAAACTATACACACTTGATTTAAATGGCATGCTTTGGCTTTCCAAAAGAGGGAGCCGGAACTCCACTGCCTCATGTCCTTGAATGATATATTCCATACAAAACTGTGAGTGACTGAAAGCCATTTTAAGGAAAACCCAAATTCTGTGCTCATTTTAGTCTTTTAAGTTTAATTGCAGGAAGACTACAGTTAAATCAATAAAAAAAAATATGATCCACAATAATAAAAGGCTGCTTCAACTTCTCTGAAAGTATTCAGTTTTAAAATAAAAATAGTATACAAGTCTTGTGTTTAGTTTTTATACTGTAGTATTTGCATTTTTACATCTGAAGATTCCAAGACCTCAGATGTTAAAGATGCTAAAAGAAGAAGGAAGGGTTCAAGTATTACTTGAAAATTCAGATTTCTCAGTGTTCAAAAAATATAGAAAAAGAAATCCAAACATCTGGCAACAATTACAAAAATATTGAAAATTAAATGTTGTACGTAGGACTTCCTTCCTGAACAAGATGACACACCATGGACTAACTCATATCCATAACATGTAGTTTTAAAAATCAGAGTACAATAAATCTTTTAAGCTAGCTAAAAGAAATTTAATGTATTGAAAGACTCAAAGTAAAGAAAATATCAATAACTATGAGAATAATCATTAAGCATAAAATTAAAAAAAATTAGCTTTTGTCTGCAGATTCAGCCTGATAAAAACAATACCATCTATCACTCTGGGAAATTCATTCTAAAAAGAATGTAAAACCTGTGAGTTAAATATGGACAGGCAGATCACACACACAGAGAATTATAGGTATATAAAATCAGCTTAAAGCAGGGCATCTGTGCCTGAAAGATTCTACACATTTAAAATAGGATTAAGGAGATGGAAACAGGTTCTGTGGATCAGAGACCTTTCTGCTATTACAAGGGACCTAGGTTTGATTCCCAATAACAATATGATGTGTCACAACCATTAGAAAATCCATTACCCTCTTCTGTCCTCCAAGGTCATCAGGTACACACACATAAAGATAAAGGAGTAAGTCTAATTTCAGAACTTTTACTTTTATTTCTAAAATAAGGTATAAGCTGAGTGATTCCTATAGTTTCTCAGCATCTACATGCAAATTGTGCATGGCAGAAGATAGAGTTTAAATATTTAAGAAACCTAATTATATAAAATTTGCAATACTTCTAATATCGAGATTTTTAGATAAAATTATAGTAATTATATATGTCTCATTGACAACCAGCAAGAGTTAAAACAATTAAGCAAATAAAATGTATAAAATATTCAATTTACAGAATACTCAAAATGGAGGCTTTCTCTCTCTCTACATATTCACAATTGTTCTCACTGTGTAGGCCAGACTAGTCTCAAACTCACAAAGATCTTCCTGCCTCAGTCTATGAAGTGCTGAGATTAAAGACATACATCATAACACCCAGCTTCTCAAAATAGTGTGTGTGTGTGTGTGTGTGTGTGTGTGTGTGTGTGTGTGTATGAATCAAAATTAAAATGGACTAACATTTTAAACACATAAAAGCTAAACATTATCTGTGAAGCACAATCTACATAGTCTTGAAAATGCTGCAAATCAGAACATCTCTCCTGATACCATTATATTTATATATTAAACAACACTGGTAATATATATTGAAACTAGTGTTAGGTAATATGTTGAAGGTTCTACTTCATTATTGTTAAGTGTGAAGGCATAGATTTACAAAACTTTATTTCAGGGAAAGACCATTTAGTGCCTGAGGGCAGGGCTCAGGTCTAAGAAGAATCTAGAAAAAAAATCTCAGATATGAGTCTGACAGGTAATAGATCCAAAAGTTGGGTTTTTTCCAAAAGTTTAACCAATAGTTTCCAAGAACTACTCTAACCCACACCCTTTACCCAATTCGGAAATGCTAAGACATGTAACACCCCACTTATATATATATTTTTAAAAAAAAAACCCTCTCACCCCTGAGCTTGGGGACTGAATTCCTTCCCTGGCATTAGAACAAAGATTTCGCCCTGGGTATGTTTGAATCTGTTCAAAAGAATAAACTGATCCTCATGTGCTTGTATCAGAATCCAGTTCCATGGTGGTCTTTGGGTCCCCTCAACATGGGTTAAGAGAAGAACTGAATTATATTGATATGCTATATCATCTATCAAAATTCAAGTTCATTTTAACTACAAAATGAAAGCTTCAGTCACAGATGAGCTTATAGTAATTCCCTGCTGTCAAATTCTTAAATCCTTATTCTGAAGTTAATGCACACATACGTGCATATATGTGTGTGTGTGTGTGTGTGTGTGTGTGTGTGTGTGTGTGTGTGTGTGTGTGAATGTGTGTGAAAGAGAGAGAGAGGTGTATATATAAAAGAAAAAAATGAAGGGGAAAACAAAATAACAGGATGATTGTAAAATCATATATGATTTCAGAGCCCATGTGTAATATCTTTTGTTGCAGGATATTTGACCACAATGTGAATCCCAGGATTTCCTTAGTTGCTAGAAAAAAAACTGCTTCTAGTTGTGGTGAGGCTCAAGCTTAGTGAATACCTTTAATCCAAGTGCTTTCTGTTTAAATACTGTGAACAGGATAGAGTAAAGTCAACCACAGTTTAAGAGACAGAGCAAGCAACAAGCTTAACGGAAATCCCAAAGAGAGTTAAAGGAAGTCAGGAGGAGAAATAGAAAGATGCAGAGAAAAATGAAGGGAGGGACATTCAGGTAGAGGAGTTTTGTTTTGATGGGGAAAGAGGGCGCTTTCTGGAACATCTGCAGAGATGGAAGGTCAGACAGGTGCTTTCTCTGCCTCTCTGAGCTAGCAGGCTTTCATCCCAGCATTTGGCTCCAGAGTCTTTATTGGTAAAAATCAAAGGATGGAGACTTATATAGAAACAAATTTTAAATATGTTAAGAATATTACAATAACAATAAACATTAAGATATTTTGAAATTAAAAATTGATTTGGCAAGACAAAATTAAAATTAAAATAAAACAGCTATTAGGCACTGGAAATAAATAAAAATGATATCATTTAAAACCTAGAGGAGTACAAGAAACAAAGTGTACACATGAAAAATTAACCATCTTCACAAGGCTTAAAAATAAAATCCCAGAAATGTCATGCTTAACAATCAAGAAATTGTCAATAGCTTGGTTCCCGAGCAACTTTACAAGGTATAATGCCATATATTATAAACCATGTTACTTTCCTTAATTCTGTCACAAATATTTAACTAGAAACAACCTACGAGAAAAAGCTTTAGTCAGGCTTATAGTTGGAGAGGACACATCTCATTTTGGTGGCAATGCATGAGCATTAGGAAGAGGCTGGTCACACTACACACTTAATAGGGGAGGGGACAAAGAATGGGAATCAGGCAGGCTATAAAACCTCAAAGGCCACCCCCAACAACCCATTTCCTCCATAGGCTTCACCTCCTCAGAGTTCCACATTTTTGAGAAAGAGCACTGGGGGGGCCTCATGAGCATATGGTTGAATTTTCATGAACAACAACCCCCCATTTCAGCTTCTAAAGGAATCTTCATACTAACACTAGGCATGATACTGAATACATAATAGACAGAGCAAATATATTGAGGCCCCATGCTCAAGCAGTAACTCAGACTGTTTCACCACTTTTTGTATATGCCAATAACGCCAAACATTGTAAGGCCTCAAAATCATGAGAAACTGTTTCAAAACAGAGAGCCCATTCCATGCTTGACAATGGTACAAAGTTATCTCTGGAAAGGTGTATGTGATTAGAACAGACAGCCATCTCCCAAGGAGCACCATGTTCAAAACAGGCATCTCTCACCACTATCATCTGCAGGGAGAGGAAGCGGCTGGAGTAATTCAGAGAGGAGACAATGAAGACGAGCGCTAAAGATGAAAAGAACAATATTCTGCAATCCTGCTGAGGTAGAATCGGCTAAATTTCCTGACTGATTGAAAGTGACAATAAAAAAAGACAAAAGGTAAAAGAACTCTAACTTTATAGTTCAGAGACACGGAGAGGAAAGGAGACCCTTGGAGAGCAATAAGTAATTTAGGAAGTTCTGTGGGTTTACAGGGAAAAAGTAATAATAAGTACGTTTCTTCAACCACATGCCAGCCCAAAGCCTCCTTCTGTGTGGATGAGCCTCATTCCGAGGATGCTTTGAATTGCACATAGAATTAAAAGTGCATTATTGTTTAAAACCGATTCCATTTTTTTCTCTGAGCTACATATCATAAATACTATATATTGTATATGAGCAACATAAATGAATATAGTTTCTGCTTATCCATTATTTTAACTTTCCCACCCTCCAAGTCCATATGTGCATTATTGAAACCCACAGTTGACAAGCTAAATAATATTGATTTTACTCTTTCAGATAGAATAACAATAAAAAAAAATCTTAGTCCAAAAGGAAAGTGTCTAGTGTGTCCTATCCATAATATTATTTTCAAATATAAGTTACTTTTAACATTGGTCTATTCAAATTACTATACTCAAGTAATTCTAATAAAACCACACGTTTTATAAACAAAGACTATTTGCAAATATATCCGAGTATCTATTGTAAGTAAAGGCACCCACCTCCTAGCATACAATTTAGATGTGTGAATTGATCGTTAACAACACTAAGGCATATTACAGATATGGATCCTTTTACAAAGGTATCTTCCTTTCAGAATACACACTCATATTACAGTTATATATAATGTACCCTAAATAATGATTAGCAAAAATATCTGGAAGTTATATTGATTTATGTTAAACAAAATTTCAACACAGTATACTTAAGCACTCATACAGTTACAAAATAACTGTCAAATCAATACATAAGTTTTTAGGAGCTCTAAGGAGAGACAGCAAGATCTTTTTCCTAGGGTGGTTAGAGGTCACTAAGAAGATAATGGTAAACTTTCTCCTTTGAAATAAGAAAGACACACTCGGCTATGAAATGGACTGAAATGTACAAGCATCCTCCAACTAAAGGCTCAGTGCTATCCAAACTCACACTTGTAAAACATCCCCATTTATATTCTTGACCATATTGATTAGAAAGTACTGATCACTCACACCCAGTCTTCAGATTTGATTGTTCTCAACCCTACTAGGTTTTTTTTTTTTTTTTTTTATTTCCAATAGTTCTCATTTCATTAAATATGTTCTACTTTCTTTCAGTGTGCTAACTTCAGTTCAGTCTCATCGTCTTTGATTTCTCTGACATATTTCATTAAGATGTCTTCTGAGGTTGTAAGAAGAAAGACAAATGTACTCAAGATGTAACTGACAAAATACAGTTACTATAAATACCATTAGGAACTGTTGTTGGGAGTGATTTCATGAACACCATGGCAACTGGGTCTGGACTTTATGATTGAGAGGACAGGTATTGAACTACACACAACCATCATATAGTGCCATAGTATGGGTTCATGAAATGTTGGTTCTGAACCCACAATGTATACACTAATGCCATCCTGAGGGTATAATGCAGCATGCTCTATTGACATACACATGGATAAAGCTAGGTATTTATGGCATCATAACTAAGTAGCATACATTTTTTAAAGAAAATGACTTTACCCTCTCACCACTTCTTTCCTAAATACTGTCATTTTGCCACTATATCGATAAAGCAAGAAATCCTTTGTCAAAATTATATTGTTGTCTAGTTCTGGAAAAAACAGTTTGGTAGAATCCACATTGTACACATTATTCTATCACTACAGTGCAAAAGAACACCAGGATAAGTAGCCTCTGAAAGGTCATAACACATGTACAAATATAAAGCAAAGTCTCTGGAACAGAGAGCCTGGGAGGGAGATATATTATGTTAACCTGCATTGTGTACATATCAGATGGCCAAGTGAGACACAGTGTGATTTCCTCCAGTGCTTTTAAGCAGTAAATTCTAAGGAGATAGGTTGCACTATCAAACATGTTATAGTAGAACCAAAACCCAAATAAATGAAAAATGTATCTAGGTAGAATAAAAGTTATAACTATAGTTCTTATTTATTCTGATACAAGTCAGAAAGTTGAAAATCACTTGGGTGTTTTTCTTGAAAAATGCCCTGAATCTATTAGATGTTTCTTAGTTCAAACTATGAAAAGCAAAGGGGCCAGATATGTAACATTCTCAAAGAAATACAACTTAAATCTGGTAAATAATGAAACCATACATCCAAAGATTTTAAATCCAACCCAATTCTGCATTATAATTTGTCATGACATCCAGCTAATAAGATGGTAAATAGACGTTAAGTTTAGTAAGTACTGGTTTACTTTGTGGTGCCTTCTCTACAGTAGTCCCTTTAAGCAAATTTGTGTAGGACACCACTCACTGGCTTAGCAAAACTGGATGAATTCCTCCCTCTTAAGGTTCTGTTGGGAAGGGGCTACAAAAAGTTTCTGAGGTTGATTTTGTGTTTGTGTTGTTTTACAACTTAAATGGTTGTGTGGTATGGGAGAGTAAAAGGCAAAAGTAGAGGTAAAGGAAGAGAAGGATTCAATAAAGATGTTACTACCCTCAATTTCTCTGTTCAATAAAATAACATTTATGGTGATATGTTATATATTTAATAAAAACAAGTCTGGAATATCAGAGAACAGACCCACCCACAGTCAATCCAGGAGGATCAGAGAGTGGTAACTCCTGCCTTTAATCCCAGCACTTGGAAAGACCAAGAGTGGTGACCTAGGCCTTTAATTCCATAACTCCAAAGACAGATCTTTCTGTGCTTTTGTGAGTTCAAGGCTAACTACCAAACAATAGTAGCCCACACCTTTAATCTTAACCTGGATGTGAAACAACTGGGTGAAGAAGGTATTTAATGCTGACATAGAAAGTCAGATTCCTTCTGTAGAAGTAAAAAGGAGCAAGGCTGAGGAAGCTGGAAGACAGCTGGGTAAGATTTGACTGTGGTCTGTGTCCTCTCTTTGGTCTTCTAGCCTTTCCCAACATCTGGCTCTGAGTTTCCTTTAATACAACTAGAATTCGTGCTACAAACATTCCTAACTTTTGCTCTTTTCAGCTGATCCATATGCTTTGTTAAGATTAGTCCAGCTGCATATTATAGCTCACTAAAATAAAGTCTTCCGATTTTTTTCTAGGCACCTTTCTATCTACCAAAAAATAAGAAAGAATACATAAGGAAGCAATTTTTCAAAGTACTTATATCCCACTCTAATGGTTCTGTGACCTGGATGGCAGAATTCTTTGAACAGTTCTTAGAATGTGACCTTGGATCAGTTGGATCAGCAGCATCAGCACCAATGGGTCTCTGGTTATACATGAAGTTTCAGTCACATGGATGCTTGTTAAATGCAAGGTCTCAGGACATCTGGACCTACTGAATCAGAGTTTATCTCAGGTAATGGAGACACTTGTTAAAGCTTGAAAGCCTGCACACTGGAATACTGCTACATAGATTTGGGTAGATGACTGACTTACCATATGATAAATGAAACCAGAATCACAATGTGACTAGCCTCTTTTTGACACTGACATTTTTAACCGAAGGAAGATAAAGAAACAGTTCCCTGGGCAGACCCCTTTTCTGCATAAAGGCAGAATGCAGACTATCCTTTTAGCAGAGAAACTCAGATAAGACAAAGGAATCTGCAAACAAACCTTACCCACTAGTTTCATCACATGTAGTTAGAACCCTGATGCCTCCCCACAGCAGGTGCCTAAAACTGCTTCCTATCGTTCTGACATTATTTTACAAAAGGATTGCTCATTGTGGAAGATGCTACATGCCTTGGGATTTTTAACAGCCACAATGAATGTCTTTTCTTTCAGGTCTTCCTTATGTAATGCACACTGTGCTCCTTAACACAGTATATATATATATATATATATATATATATATATATATATATATATATATATATATCCAGTTATCTGTAAGAGAACCAGCTGAAAATCTTGAAGAAGAAGAACAGATTCATCTCCTCATCAGTGTGGAAGGATAAGGCAAGAGAAGAAGTTTAGGAGAGTCAACATTTGAGCTGCAGACATCACAGAAAGGGGTTGAGAGGGAAGGGAGGCCAGTATCCCTAGAGAAATGGCCAAGTACATCACTGAAGAAGTTTCCTGTCTGATATTTTATAGGTCTACCTTCAAATATGTTACAAGAGGCAGATTTTAGAAATGTTTTTATGTTATAAAGTAAGGTACATTTGCCTTTAAAAATGGTCAAACGACTTCCACAGCACACATCTTTGTAAAAAGTGCATCTAGTATGTGTAAAATACTTTAAGACTTTTCTCATGAATTCTTATAACAACATATAAATTTTGAAACACACCCTTTCGCTACTACCATGTGTTCTATAGTATATGTTCAAAGAAAGTGTGACTTCCCAGATATGATGTTTAGGGAATAAGAACATAACTCTTGGAAAGCACTAACTTCCATACAAAGGGCTTTGGGTTCATCATTCAAAAAAATACTAACACTAACTGTAGTGATATATTTTATATTTAATGAAATCTGCTGGAATATCATATAGGAAACAGACCACAGTCAATTTTCACCCAGCCAACTTCTTAGGCTGATGAGGGTAAATGCTATCTTCAAGAGTCCTTGGGCTGGCTGGTCACTCTTACAGAAAGCCTGAATCTCTGCTCCTCCTGCCTTAAATAACTTCCCCTCCAGTTGTTTCACTCCCTGATTCAATTCTGCATCATAATCCTAGAGTTAGGTTTAAAGGTGTGAGCTACTACTGTTTGGATGTTAGGCCTTGACCTCACAGAAACACAGAAAGATCTCTGTCTCCTGAGTGATGAGATTAAAGGGGTAGGTCACCACTTAAATCACTGTGATGGGATTACAGGCATGAGTCACCACAATCTGACCCTCATGGCTTGACTGTAAATAACTCTGCTCTCTGATATTCCAGGCCAATTTTATTAAATATAAATGAATCACCATAAACAACAAAAAGGATAAGTATATGAAACAAAAACAACAAAAATTGTTTTGAAATGAGGTTCACAATCCACACGCACAAAAATGGAACTACAGATTTACCTAGGTTAAGAAATGGAAACATTCTTCCAAACTTGTGTGTATGTATGGAGTTCAAAAGGACGGGTTTCTGCAGCAGAACTCAACACATCATGTTTGGAGGAATACATGTGCCTGTTGCATGAATAAAGGAAGCTCAGGGCCAGATCTCTGGGAAAAGTAGAGATATTAGAGAGAATAAACGCCACAGTCAGATCTCACCCAGCTGTCTTCCAGGTTCCTCAGCCTTCCACCTCCTGGCTTCTTCTGCCTGCTCTGTCTTTCTATGTCTGCCTTATATACCCCTTTCACTAGTTGTTTCACATCCAGGTTAAGATGAAAGGCCTGGCCCCACCACTGCCTGCTGGGTAATGGAACTCCTTCTGTAAACTAAAGTGACCTTGAACTCAGATTGGATTAAGGGCGTAGGTCACCACTCCCAGGATATTTCCTGTGCTGGGATTAAAGGTGTGAGTTACCACTGTCTGATCCTCCTAGACTGACCATGGGTAGATCCCTCTGATATCTCTGAATGTTTTTATTATATTACAAAATATTCCATGTGCCTTTGCAAACTGATTCATAGCCCCAATCTGATTATTCCAAAATCTTAACTTATACTTTTAACTCAAAATAAAATTGTTCCTACACAATTTTTTCTTGAAATTCAGTTTTAGGTGTAGTTGGTTTATATCTAATATATATTTTATATATTATGTATAAAATAAAATTATTTATAGTGTGTGTCTGTGTGTGTGTTTACACTGGGCATAGTGACTCATTATACGTTCATCCCAGCATACTGAGGCAGAGGTAGGAGGATCTGAGTTCAAGGCTATTCTGGTCTACACAGCTAGTTTCAGGACAGCCATGACTGCACAAAGAAACCCTGTCTCAAAACCAAAATCAAAAAAATAAAAATAAAAAACACAGATGAAGAGCCAGAGTTATTTCCACTTACTATGCTTTATAATCAACTCTTCTAAACTTCAACAGATTATACAAAAATCATAAACCTTTTGATCTATACGTCTGTGGTACAGCTAAGCACAGTAAGATCAAAATATAAGAAATAACATGGTAGTTCCTCAAAATTCACCCTTGTCTGACCCACTTTATTTAATTTCCTTAATCATATTCACTTTCTTTTTTAGAATATCCTTGAAATATATTTTACTGCTTAGAATGTTTCATTTTAATTTACAGTATTCACTATCTGAAGCCAATTTTAATTCTCAAACAATATGTCCCATTTGCTGTACCATGAGGCCCATGATGAGCTAGTAAGAATATTTAATATGAACATATTTGTTCTCCATGCTCCCTGCCCAGCACCCTCTCACATCCCCTCCAACACATTTCCCTCTCATCTTTGCATCCCTTTTGTTTGTATAACCCACCAGGTCCATAAGTATAGGGCTGTGAGATCAACAGACATTCAAAGTGTGTCGTCCTTCCATCCTCTAGTTCTTATATTTGTGTGTGTGTGTGTGTGTTCATGTTTTTCACAATCAATTTTACCTCATTTATAATCACTGTTGCTATCGTAATTTATAGTCATACATCTATACAATTAGGTTTCTCTCTGACTTTATCCTCACCTTTGTTTTATGGCTGCTCTGGGCTTTGACTCTATATGGTCACTGATATCCTCCTAAGGAACATGTAATCTCGGCTGTACACTGGGACCTCTTTATCTGGTTCCTTCTTTTAGCAGGTCACTTACTGACAGGTAAACTTGACAATACCTCAGGGCAGGAATAAAACGTGAATCTACTTGCACATAGCCTTACATTTAGTTTTTAAAACTAAAATCAGCTTTCCCTTTAGTACTATGGTTTAAATAGCCATAAAACCCATGGCTGGTGGTGGTTAGCATGCGAAAAATTCAATTCCAGCACTAGGGAGGCAGAGAGTATGTCCTTTCAATGGTTACTGTCATTGTCATATATTCCCTGGAAAAGTTTTACTACTAAAAACATACTTGCCAAATTGCTAAGAATTATCATGTATATTAACATCTAGCACTCTATGCTTTAATACCCTCCCTCTTTAGTGATAAGACATCTCTGAAAGTGTGTTGATATTAGCACTAACATAGTTATCTGATGCATAATAAGTACTCTAAGATATAGGGAGTTAACTTTATCACAGCCTAAACTAGGAATTAAATTCTGGTTGCCAACCATTACACATTTGTGATTATGCAACAATTGTTTTCTTAACCAATGTTTACCAAAAAAAAAAAAAAAAAAAAAAGCACAGAAAGGAAAGCACCAGTTGGATTGTGGGCTGTGCCCTGTAATCATCTTCGAAGGTGACCCTTTTGGGGAAAAACACATGTCATTTGTTCCCTGAGCTACAGATGATTAGTTTCTTCATCACACACAGAAAAATTAGAAAGGCTGCTGTGGTGCACAGAAATCATCCATTAAACAAAGTCAAAATTAATGACAAAAATGAGTTTCGTTTGCATTTGATTTTCATCTATCTGCACTCAATTATAAATGAGCTATCAAAGAAAGCTGCCCATTAGTTGTTAACTCATAATGACTTACACGACCATTGACAACTCATGAAAACAACTCTGTGTGTCTCCATTTAAGAATCAAGAGGACAAACAGAGCTGTACAAGTTGTTCCTCCTTCTGACCCCGCCATAGAAGCTCCAGCACATAGGGTTTATAGACAGGTGACTTAAAATAATACTAAAACAGCCTTCAATCTTGACTTGAAAAATGATAAATTAAAATCATTATTCCAAAACTTGTATACATTTAATTTGATATAATATTCTTTCTTACAAAACAAAACAAAACAAAAAGATGTAAAGTAATATTTGAAAACGGGGTGAGAGAAGGTAGGGAAGGAAAAAAATGGTGGAGTACATGTACTACAGTTTCACAGAATATCTATTAGCTTTTAAATAAATAAAGAGAAAGAAAACACTAAATAAAAGTATTTCAAATCTTTGAGAGTAAGTTTCTTAATCACTTTTCTGTTTTTTAGACAAAACAAAATGACGACAGAAACTTTTGAAGAAATGTTTAATTGGGTTTCCAGTTCTAGAAAGTTAAGATCCATGCATGGCAGAAATCAGCAGACATGGTGAGCAGCCAGAGCAGGAAACTGGGAGCCAACATCATAGAAGGAACTCAGGAGGCAGACAGACTGAAGTCAGAGTGGATCAGGCTTTAAGCTCTCAATGCCCATCCCAGTGATTTACTTCCTGCAATAAGGCTGCATCTTCTAAACCTTCCCAAACTGTCTCCCCTTGGTGTGGAATTGGACAAAATTTCAAATACCAAGACTATGGGGGTCATTTGTTAATCATGTCACCATAGTAAGCTAGAGAACTAAGATGACAAACTGAGGCAGAGGATGTAGCTCAGTATGCTTAAGTTCTCAACCAGTGTATGACAACCTCCATTTAATCTTGGGCAGCGCGCGCGCGCGCGCGCACACACACACACACACACACACACACACACACACACACACACACACACACACACACACACACACACACACACACACACACACACCTAAATTAGTCCAGAATAATAAAACCTTGGGAGTCAGAAATTGAGATAAAGACCTAATATAAGTCCATGGAGCAGATGAGGGTCCATTGGCTGATCCTTTCTCCGTGTTTTCACCTGTCTATCAACCCAGAAAATCCCCACTAAGTCTGTTGGCTCTTCCTGTCCCTCTCTAACAGACCTCCTCAGTCGGCAGCAATCTCTCTCTCTCTCTCTCTCTCTCTCTCTCTCTCTCTCTCTCTCTCTCTCTCTCTCTCTCTCTCACACACACACACACACACACACACACACACACACACATGAATCAACAATAAAATATAAAATACTTGCTGCCAAAATAGATGAGAATCTTCAAGGAACAAGAAACATAAGAGAATGGTAAAGATTCATTTAAACTAGCATTTGTTTACTGGAGAACTTTTTTTCTGACTCTGATGTCAACAGGAATCCTCTAATATACAGAAAGTCTGTTTACTACTAAATACTCTTTAAGATATTATACTAGTAAATGCACTATTTCTAGAAAATTAACATTATCTTAAGAGATTTACATATTTCCTTCCTTTTAGTTTGAATAGTAATGTAAAAATACTTCCCACGATGAAGAGCAGTTATTTGTGATGAGTACATTATCCATTCATGAAGACAGTAATCATGGGGTAGTTCCTATAAATCAAATGTCACCAAGACTCTAAAACTTCACTGTGTAAAAAGTAAAGCTACCTGATCAATTGCAGACAGGGTTATAGATTGTTCTATAACTGAGGTAGACATTGGTCACAGCATGAGAAGAAACAGACTCTATAAGGTGAGAGGGGAAAGGAATAATCAGTGAAGAGAAAGTGGATTTGGAAAACATCACTGAATAATTCTAGTTGTTTCTCAGACTATAATGAGTTTACATTATACAATATAGGAACAAATACTGAGTTTAAAAAAAAGATATTGTCTGGAACACTCTGAGAGACTAAGCTGGAAGACAAAACATTTAGATGTAAAAAAAAAAAAAAAAAAAAAAAAAAAAAAAAAAAAAAAAAAAAAAAAAAAGTTAAAAGGAAAAAGAAAAAAATAGCCACCTCTGACTCATATAAAGGATAACCATACAAGTGAAGTAGAAAGAACAGGCCAGGAATGTGGCACTTCGTACAGGGAGCCAAGAGGAATGGAATTAGCAATGGTACGTATACAGTATATTGATATGAAGATGAGAAATAGTCACACATGGAATTCTGACTATCAAAGAGAAATGTACTGGAGAATATGAAAAGGGATCAAACAAGTTTCTTATCAACTGATTCAACGTCTCAGAGAGAAGCAAATGAGACAAGAAATTTCATCACAGAGAGTTCAAAACAGAAGGATTACAGGAAGGGACTCCTGTTGCAGTGTGGCATTCCCACATCAGACTCCAAGTCTTAAAATGATGACAGCTCTGACTCGTCTGTGAAAAGAGGGAGAGGAAGTAAGAAGTTTTATAAAGATAGGGCCATTTTTGGAAAAGAATATGAAATTGAGGCTGTCGGCTGTCTTACTGCACATGGTAAATTGTTTTGTGCTGCACTATGAATACAAGAGAAGCATTTCCATTATTCTTTCTTTCCTCATGTCGAAGACTGGCAAGGCAATGCTTAAGTACAATGCACATAAAATCAAATACTTGTTAACATTTATATTAGGAAAGAAAAATCAAAATAAGATAGTTTTTAGCTTACAGGTATAAGCATAAAATACAAAGAAAGACTTCTACTCTCTGACTCATCTTTGCAGTGATAGGATTTACTCTAAAGACAATTACTTTAGATATTTAAGATTTTATTTTGTACTTCCTATTAACATGCTAAGAAACTTAACCAAATAGAGAAACAAAAAAAAAAAAAAAAGGAAAAGAATGAGTTAATTTAACAAGGCTTTATTGTCATCTACATGGAGGAGGCCCTGCCATGTTATTTGGGCTCATTGGCATTCGTATTGTGTTTGCAAACACAAAAAATCATCATCTCTGTGTTAAAAGGACATATCTAATTCTACCTATGAACTCTTTCACAAATTAGATGTTTCAGGGTCTTCAAGGTTGATTAAGTAGAACTGAATAAGAAATGAAGTGGATAAGGATTCTCCATAGGTCACAGAAGAAATAATATTGCATATAATAGTAACACAAAGCAACAAATGATCAGTATGACCAGAATCTTATGATCACTGTACACTATAGGAATGCAATGACTCAATGGAGGCCTCCAATCATTAAATATTCCACTGAGCAGACAGCTTTCTACTTCTTACCTCTTAAAGGGGTTATTTTGAAGTTGGATTTAAAAAGGACAAACTCCCCAGGGTTTCTTTATTCACCCCAGCAAATACACTAACAGAACAAGACAAAATGAAAAAAGTAAAGATGGATTGCAGCAAAATTTTAGAAAACTGGAAAACAGTTACAAGTATAAGAAACTTAATAGAAAGGCAAACATGAGCTAGAAATATGAAACAGTGGTTACAGCACTTGTTAATCTTGCAAAGAATATGAGTTTGATACCCAGAATTTACATGGTTGTTCAGAACCATCTTAACTTCAGTTCCTGTGACTCCTTTGCTATCTTCTGACCTACATGGGTACATGGTACCCAGATGGATGGATGGATGGATGGATGGATGGATGGATGGATGGATGGATGGATGGACGGACAGTGAAATAGATACATAGATGGACAGATATAGATATACCCATGTATATATGAGGGATATTTTTGTATACACACATATACATATGAAGGCAAAACATTCACAAACATACATTTTTAATAATTTTGGGAAAAAAGGCAAATGTAGAACCTGATAATCTTACAGGGTTCTGAAGAAAGCTAAATGCCAATTTTATAAGCACACTAGCAAAGGTCCTCTAAGAGACTCAGCATCCAAAAGCTCTTAGGACCAGAAAAAAAGACAGGATGGCTTATATAAGACAGCAAAAGCTCCTGGGTGCTGCCTTCCTATTAATTGGAACAGGTCCATATATACCCCTCTGCAACACTATGTTCAACTCTTCAAACAGGAGATGCCAGGTTTATGCTCTGAAAACTACTGACCTCGGAGCCTTCGGACTCAGGCACTCTGAACTCATAAATGGTTGAGAATAACCTAGCTGAAAATATATGGGCTGCCCATCAACATTTCCTGATGTCATCTCAATACCAAGAGACTAGTGTATAGCTCTATATTCCATATTCCACTCATTCTATATATATCCATTCTATAATACACTGCAAATTTCAGCTCAAGGAAAACATTTCCAGAGAAAATAACTCATCTCTCACTGTCATCATTTCAAAGGGAAACTCACCAGATACCTAGAGGCATCCATGTGCATAGTATTTAATGTCCTTTCTCACCTATATATAGAAATCTAACTCTACTCATGGATCCCAGTTAAGTACAACCTGCAAGATGACACCCAGGATAAAAATAAACACACAAAAGTAATATCAGAAAAAGAGGCTAGGGTAAGAAGGAAGAATATTTGAGTTTTAAAAATATACCCTTATTAACAAAATAAAATATTTTTAAAACATTTTTAATAATATAACTTAATTAAAAATAGAAATCAAAAACAAATCCTTAGGGAGTTTGGAAGTGTAGTTGCTAAATAAAAGCAGTTGAAAGACAAGATCATTCAAAGTGTTACTTGAAAGTCAAAATGATGGATAGGTTAAGGAAAAAAACTATGAGATTTGATATACCTATATTAGGTATCCTTAAAAGAGTGAAAAATAGGAAGTGAAGGAAATTGAGAATGACATTATAAGTAAAACCTTCTAGAAACAAAGGATCATGACTTATCAAATATATCTTCTTATGCAATGACTGAGACACTGAATTCTTCCATGCCACATCCCTAACAAACCGCTTCATTGGATACTTATGCCTAACAAGTTCCTTCCTGTTGTTAGTTTTAATCTAACTCATCCATCACTCAGTCTCTTTCCACAAACTAATCCTCCTTTTTGTTCTCAGGAAAGAGGTAATATTCTGTCTCCCAGCATGCAAAAACAAGGAGGTCATAGTTTCCAGACAAAGAGCTACAGAACACAGAACAACATAAAATGTTAGATCCGGGACTCGTTTCAAGTTTGCCTTTATCTGTACCAGTACCCCCACTCTTTTTTTCTTTCTGAACCGTGATACTGGCGTGCAATGTAGCACATTACAGAGTATGGACTATGAGTTAGTTAGACTCTGGTTAAGATCTTGCATGAATAGATTAGACAGTGAAAAATAAGTTAATTCTAAATATCAGTGCTAGCCTTTTAACTTTAGTTGGAATAGCAAGGAGAGGAGGGCCAGGAAGGGGAGGGAAGGACACACATACACAAAGGCAAAACATTCTCAAATGTACATTTGTTTAATAATTTGAAAGAAAGTCAGATGCACAATCTATCATCAGATTTCATAGAGGAAGAATGCTAAAATGCCAGTTTTACAAACACACTAGCAAAGGTCCTCGAAGAGACTCAGCATCCAAAAGCTCTAGCAGCAGGAAGAAGGCAAGACTGCTTACAGAAAACAACCTGGCTCCTGGGTGCTGTGTCCCTCACAGACGGGAAGGAAATCTTCATCTTCCCCCAGTAAACCTGTGAAGCTTACCTCCATGATCTTTCAGCCATCTCACTAGACTGTATGAGCCTCTGTCCTGAAATTCTGATTCCTAAGCACTGAGCCAGGGGCAGGTTTCAACAAGTTTTCAGAGATAAAAGAGAAATGTGGGACTAGACCATTGGTTTCCTTTATTCCTTTGGCTCCTTCACTTAAAAAGACGGTTGCACTCTACCATTGGTTCGCAACCAAATCCAGTGCTTCTCTCCAGAAGGTGCAAGTGGCAGAGAAGGGGTTAAGGTTTTAAGACTTCCAACTCAACAATCCTTTGAACTCTCTAGTATTCTCTCGGCACACTCAACTATGAAAATAGCCTTTTTGAAAGTAATACCTATTTAAACTGTACGATCTGAGTGTGCCATTTGCTTCCCCCTGGGACCTGGATCAACACACAGCTTTATTCACTCAGCACTCTCAGGTTAGAATATCTTTCTTCCTGCAAGCTCTCTGATCAACTTCTAAATATGTTTCCAAGTGTGCTTGAATGTCACTAGCACTTTTAAGTTTCTGTGTTGCCATCACACAATGATGAATATATATATTGTTTATTCATTTTTGGTCTATTAGCACTTTCTATATCACTTTTAACTTAAAATAAATACATGCAATATGGGGAGATGTGTCTATAAATATGTATATATGTGTGTGTGCATATATATATAAACATATATATATAGACACACATATACAAAAAGATACATAATAGCTGTGACAATGTTAGTTTATTTAGTTTTAATAATGGTATAATAAGCAAACATTTTTTAAGGAGTGGATGGTTTTAAATAAAGTACATTGAAATGTGAATGGCATGAATAATATAAATATAATTATCCTTCAGGTAATTGGTCTTCCTTGTATCTTTAAAGCCATGAAAGTTTTATTTATTTTATTATTTTATTTTTCAAAATTGTCATTCAATTAAAAACTCTAAAAGTCTTTTTATAACATAATATATATAGTTAAGTGTCTTCTTTTTAACAGTTCAGTTAATAAAACTGAAATGTTTGCACAGAATGAAGTTATACTTTCATCTGTAGATAAGGCTTATTTTGATAATGGTTACAAGATAATATATAAGAGATAATCATAAATAAGAAAGGTCAATCCCATTGTGGACTGAAATAAAATTTCAAGTTCTGCTTAAAATGTGGCTTTTAATTATCAAGAGAGCCTACTCAAGGATAACATCAGGGTAAATGGTCAAAAAGCTCAGATCAGTATGTTTTACAGTTTACCAGCTTCCCTCAAAAGGTAATTTCCTTACATGAGTTGTCACCGTTTAGTATTACAAAACAGCTAAGTGAACCCTTAACATTTGAAATGCCTAAACATTAGTAATTACATCTTGTATCAGAGTTTCTAGATCATTATCTTGACCATAAATTTTAGAGATTGATACTGAAGAAAAAGGAGTTTACATAATATTAATTTAATGCCTCCCATATGTAAAACAATCGTTTTTTAAAAAGCTAGATGAGAATGTAAAAAGTATTTTAAACCATCAGATAACAGTACCAGTTCAAAAAGTTGAACAATTGTTTAGTTTGAACAAGGTCAATCAACTTTTGAAAACTAAATATAATGTAATATATGACACAAAAACCATAAAAGACTTGGATCAGAGTAAAGAGAGAAATATCTAATTTAGCTTTAACATATAAAAAAAATCATTCATCCCTTGTACAACTAAATAATTATTATCAAACTACTTAGAAAAAAATTTAAATACTTGCATATAATAAATAAGGCATCTTAGAGAGGAAAGGTAAATCTAAATACAAACTTCCTGGATATTTTATCTCTGCCTTATACATACAGCCTAAAGATATTTGTGATTCTTAACAATTAATCTAAGAAACAAAATTTCACGGTATGAAATTTTCCACTTGTGTTTGCCATCATGTCAACATTCAAAAGGCTTCTGATTTCTGAAGCATTTTAGATTTTGAAGTTTGGATTTGGATTGCTTACTACAGATTTAATTATTTTACCTCTTGCAGAGAAACCACATTTTTAAATTCATTTATTGAATTTTAATAGCTAGAAAAGAGTGAAAATTCATAAAATTGTGTAAATATAATAAAATATAATATAATATTTTCGAAAGATAATCAATCCACTACCTAAATAAGAATACAGTTTTCAAAGATGGCAGATGTGAGGAACTAGAAAGAGCCCACTATTGAATATATTCCTTCAAAACTGGGCGTAAATGAGCCCCAGTAGTACTACAGTATACGTGTAAGACAATGAATTTGGAGCCAGTTTGAGCTACATGCCAATGCCTTATCAAGAAAGAAAGAAAAAAGAAAAGAGGGGCATACCTTCAATTTGGATCCATGAGGAATCGGAGGAGATTTATTCGGCTTGGCTGGGATATACAGCTCCCATTTTCCATATTCCAGTTTTTTATAAGGATGAGAAAATGGATTCCAACCATCTAAATAATAAAGATCAGGTAATTAATAACTTGATAAAGCTAAGAGTTTAGCAAAACATAGTATATTGTTTATCTGTAAAAATTAAATTGCTTTTAAAATCCAGTTTTCTAATAATCAAAATATTATAAGAGCCCCTTAGAAAATGTAGTAAAATAGTTTAAAATTTCTAAGAAATGCTTTTTTGCGCTAGGAAGAATTGTGAAGTGTCTAATAGTGAGAATTCACACACACAGAGAAGGGGGCACACATTCATCTAAATATAATTCCTAAATGTAAATAAAAATAATAAATGTTTACAAAAATATGACTGTGGTCTCCTAAAATTAAACAAACACTTTAACATTTTAAAATTACTTTTAACTTTTAATTGATTTATTACTAAATATAATTTTTAAAGTCACTTAAAGAAACATCACCAAAGAAAATAATATGAAAACGGAAAAACATAATTGTCTATTAGCTAAGTCCATATCATGCTGATAAAAAATTATTGAAATAACATATATACACAAATTTCTAAGAATATGAATGAGCCCAGTGAAAATATAATGTAATGCCTCAAGTAAAAAAGGTAGAGAGTTAATATCACATATGGAGTAATGGACGACTATGGTGCAAATGAGGGGGAAATCTCCACTAAACAGCAGCCAACCCTTCCATTAATATCTACTAACATACCTCTAAATCATTCAAACATGTATTAGTTCCAAATCTGACAAACCAAAATGCAGAGTGCCTAGAAGAAAATCCAACCTTGGGATAGTTAATGAGGATTTTTTTCAAAGGAGGCATACACACACACACACACACACACACACACACACACACACACACACACACACACACACACACAAGAAGAAGAAAGAAGAATTAATTCCTTTGCTAATTAAAATGTTAAAGATTGCACATTTTGATCACTAAAACAAGCATATCTCCAATAGCAATCTCCAATAGAATAACAATGCAATCTAAGATTTGTATGAATTTATTTAAGGAACAGCATAAAAACATGTGAAACACATAAATCAAGGCACAAAGAAAACAAATCAGCAGATAAGTAGGCTAAGAAAATACTCAGAGGAAGGACTCAATGGCCAGTAGATATGAGCAATAAGATGCAAGCTGATTTTATAATGGAATCATCAACTCATTGCTACTCACTGGCTTGTCAAAAATTAAAGCTTCAGATTATCAAATATTCAATAAGGTCATAAAACAGCACTACTACAAAGGTTATAAATGACTGATAATAACTTGGCACTGAAGTTATGCTAACACAATGGTCCAACAAGTCCATTCCCAGGCAATATTCTACACAGAGTCTCCTAAGTGAATACATGGTACTATTTAGAACAGATCACTAAAGATTTAATTGCAAAGGCTAAAAATAATAAGCAATCAAATTTTAAAGGAGTTATGGAATAATTAAAAGTCATGCAGTTTGGAGAATTAAACAGATGTCACACAAAGATGTAAACAGGGTTGCATTGGAGTGGGTAAATATGAAACTACAAAACTGATTTTAAAGGGCAAGAAAAAATTATCATTTCTATCAAGCTGAGGAGATATGTAGAAAGTAACAGGTAGAGACATGTGTATGTTGTAAAACTATTAAAGCTGAAATGAAAATGTGAAATGACACCTACAATGATTTTCTCCAAGATAGGAAAAAAATTAAGAATACACAGGGCAGAGAAACAAATGGAACAAGACAGGCAAACCATTTATAATATTGAAGCCAGCTGTATAAATATAGGGTTTCTCTTTCTTTACAGATTAGAAAAGTACCCAGTGAATACTCATGTCAGGTCTCTTTGCAGAAATAATTGTCCAAATATCTTTCCTTACCACTAATTATAAAGTGATATTGTCAGGCACAGGGCATCAGATCTTAACATATTTATGATTCCAAATACAGATAGATTATTGAGCTACCTTCTGATTTGGCAGTTTTAACTCATACTTCCACCAGCTGCACAGGAAAATGTTCAACCACCCATATCCTCAGCAACACCAGAGATTATTATTTTAATAACAGAACATGCCTGTGTTCGCTGAAAGAATTAAGAGCTAGTACCTTAAGGAATCCCAGCATGTAATAAATAAACTCCTTTTTAATGCATCAAGAATAGAACTTGTTAAACGCCATCCTTGGGAGAATTAAGAAAACAGACACTCAAATAATTTTCTGTGTTCCATGGATCAGATGCACAGCCAGCATGAGAGAAGTTTTCTCTCATTATTTTTCTGGCTGTAAACATAACATTTGATATAGGCCATTTTCATTTCTTTTCAAAAATAGGCTGTAATAGGAACACTGATTATTGTCTTTAACCTTATTGTTCTTTGGAATAAATTGAGTTGTATTATATTTCCTTTTAAATATCTTCCATTAATTTCTAGTTTTATTGAAATGAAGATAGTAATGTGGCTTACTTTAAGGTTTAATACAGTCACAATCAAAGCATTTATTTATTTACCAGCCTATTTACTCTGAGCAGCAAAAGCCATTCAGTTTTCTTAAAACAAATTCTGCAGAGGAGCTCAACATGAAACTATATAAAATAAATAAAAGAAGTACTTTGCTGGGCATGTAGTGTCCCTGTATGTCTAGGCCACTCTAACCATCTACCCTCCAATCTGAGCCCTGAAGACAGAACTCAGTTCTGCTCTTTTGTTTACGTGGCCTAAGTGTGTGGTGTGTGCCTGCATGAACTCACAAGTGCAAATGTGAGGGTGGGTACACATGCCTATACATACTTGCATAAATGAGAGCAAGACCTCAAGTATCTTCCTCAACTGCCTTTGCCTTATTCCCTGGACCCATGGTCTTTCACTGAACATGAAGACAGCTTCTCCACTACACCTGCTTCCTGGGAAGCTTCTGAGAGCTTCTGGTGCCCACCCTGAAAACTAGGGTAATAGGCATGTTTGGTCATGCCTGAATTTTATGTGAGTCCTGAGGATTTGAACTCAATTCCTCATGCTTGCATAAGATGCTCTCTTTACCCACTGAGCCATCTCCACAGCTGAGAATTCAGTTTTTTAAAAGCTGAGAGATGTTTGTGAAGGGCTAAGAACTCAAAGGCTTCCATGTACCCATGCTAGCATGACTATGGCTGCTGCCTACCGAGTTCATGTAGGTGAGGTTTTATGGGTGTAGCTTCTGCTAATCCTAGACGACACAATTTCACAGGAAACTCCCTGATCATCAGAGAACTATGGGCATCTAAGAAATGCTGAGACCTGGAGAAATGTTCTTCCTCAGTGAACAGCACACCAAATGATCATTAAATACCAAATGGTGAGCCCAAAAAACATACAAGTAACAGACGAGGCAAGTTGTATTTCTGTATTTAAAAAAAATACTGTTTGTAACAACAATGAAAATGAGAGTTGATAAATTGTAAAGAGAGCAAAGAAGGGCTTATGGGAAGGTTTGTGGGGAGGAAAGGGGGTGGAAATCATGAGTTTATATTATAATCACAAAAATAAAAGAAATACTTTAAAAAAAAATAAACCTCTAATGGTGGTTACCAGATGCTGAGGGTGTGGCAAGAGAAATAAGAAAAAGTCTGATCCATAGATACAATAATAAGTGTTTCTATGGAACCACTACACTATAGGTTACAGGGCACCTACACAAAGTAATTACGAAAGCAATAATGTACCTATATGTCAGAAAGCTAGAAAAAATGATTTTAAGCTTTTCCATTTAAAAAATGATTAACATTTGAGAAATCAGATTTACATATTGCACATTGTATACATATATCAAAAAATTAATGTCTCGCCCTTAAAATATACATTTTTAAATTTTTATATATTATTTGCAAGACATGGTTAAATACACATTTAAAAGTAAATAGGAAAGCTCTGACATATCTCTGATGAAAGCAGAAAGCTGTAAAGGAGATAATATTTAGTAAGATTTAACACTACACTGGAATTTGCAGTATTCCAGTATATGATCATTATTGATGTTCCTTAGATCCTTAAAAATAAGTCGATGCATATTATTTATATTATCCATTTATTTTTATTTACTTTACATTCTGACACTCTCAAAATACCTGAATTTCTATGATGGCTATTTAGAACAAAAATTCTACCTAATTGCAAATCATCTAGCTGACAACTAGATGTGAGGTGATAGAGTAATATTTAGGACATAAGATAATAACATGTTTCTTTGCTATGATTTATTCTGGGACATTGAACTCTGTTTTTTTTAAACACTTTTACAAACAAAATGCCTACATCCATCCAAAGTGTTATGCTGAAATGACCTCCCCCAGGATGACAGCATTAGGAAATGAAGCCTTTGGAAAGGTTTGGGTCCTGAAGATGGAAAAGAGGAAAATAGGATTAGTACCCACATAAAAGTGATTTTAGAGAGAGTGTTAGCTTATTTACTTTCTGCTACATAGCATACATGGAGAAATCAAACTATCTTAAACCCAAAAATGGGTCCTCATCAGATCCCAACCATGCTAGTCTTAGGCTTAAAGCATTCAAATTTGTAAGGAATATACTTCTCTTCCTTATAAGCTGCCCTGACTCTGGTATTTTGTAACAGCAACCCAAATCAAAACATATGAATTGGGTTCAGGCTAAATTTTTTCAGTCTTTACTTTGTCAGGGTTAGTAGGAAGTAAATAGAAAACTAATGGATAATTGGAAGACACATGCTGTTTGCTTGAAAAGATCATGCTAAATGACAAAGTGGAAGAGAGAAGAAAATGTCCAGTAATCACAGAAAGCCAAAGGTACCCTCTGAGTTTGAAATGGCTCTGCAGTTTGTTTTCACTAATAAGTATAATGAGCTCTATCTCTCCAAGTCAATCATCATGTGGAGTCCACAGCCTGCTCTCCATAGACAAGGCAAATAACAGTGTTGTTACAGACTTTATCAGTACTGATTGCATATTAATGGACTTATGGGTTACTAGTATTAGAATAGATATGAATATGACAGTTTTCTCTATACCCTAAAGCACAGGTTTCATCTAATCAGACACTACTTGAATCAAACTACATATGCAAACATAGGAGGGCTCACAGTAATTAGCAATTAGCAAATAGAATACATAGGCCTCCTCCTCAACCTATTACCAGCTAAAAAACTGTAACAATGAAGTGTTTTTCTATAATGACTAAGAATAGAAGAGAAAAGAATCTATATTGTGCAGTGGCTTCTAAGGGGCCCAAAGACCAGCTTGGCCTCAGCCAGTACAAACTGGTGATAACTAGTGCCTTAAGACATGTGCTCCTAAACCAACCTGGTGTCTGAGTCTGGGGCCTTGACTTGGGTGGATCCAGATACAGCATTCCTAGACCAGTAAGAGACCACTGCCTGCATCAGCAGATACCAGCAAATCAAGGCCATTTTCCCTGGCTGGGGTGGGGGTGGGGCATTTAATGTATTCCCCTCCAAGATAAAATTGGACTTGCTTGTTTCACCTTGTGCCCAGGGCTATTTCATTGCTTCTGTGCCATCTTTGCCCCTTGCCACAGGGGCAAAGGGCATAGGGGCAATCCCTTATCCCTGACCCCAAACCAGCTGTACCTCAATAATATTTATTATGAGTTCAAGTTTTACAATGAGAGTAACACCATTCAATAAGGAAAAAAATATTTATCTTAACAAACTGACAATTGGACCTCCATCTACAGAAAAACAAACTTCAGCCTGTACTTTAAAACATATAAAATTAGTTCAAAGTAGATCCCCCAAATATGCTTAAGAACTATTAAACAAATAAAATAAAACTAAGGTATTTCTGTGACCTCAGTTCTTTAATGCAAAACTAGATATAGATAGAAGAAAAGAAAAAGTAATAAATTACACTTTTCACAATGAGAAAGAAATGGTAAACAAAAGATACCATCAGGAAAATGAGACAGCAGTTTTAAAAGAGAAGAAAATAAATGGAAATCATTATAAGCTATAGTTACCTGAGTCTAGAGTATCTAAGGAATATTTACAATTTAATTACTAAAATATATTTTCAGAACAAGCAAAGAATCTTAGATGTGTCCACAATCGCAATGTTCAACAAATAACGCAAAGGGATGTTAAATGCAGTTAGCCATGGGAATATAAAACCATAAAAAAGATGCTATGCTCACAGACAGGACGACTATAGTGAAAACAATAGATGCAAGGTAAAATGGAGGGTATGGAGAAGCTTTAAACTTCAGACATTGCTACTTAAGATGCAAAGCCATGTAACTGCTTTGGAAGATAGCCTAGAAAGCCTTCAAATGCTAGTATTAGCACTACCCAGGAATTCAACTCAAACTTATATATCCACATTAAATCAAAGCAGATTGTACTGACTGAATAGCTTTTTGTCAACTTTATACAAGCTGGAGTCATCTTGGAAGAGTAAACCTCAGATTATAAATTACCTCCATCAGAACAGACTGTGAGCAACTCTATGGTGGTGGCATTTCTGATATAGATGAATAATGTTTGGTGTGGGGAGTCTTTCTGTACATTGTGAATATGCCTTATTACCATTGGTTAGTAAAAGAAACTATTCTGGCCTATGGTGAGGCAGCTTAAGAGCAGGCAGAAAATCCAAGGAGGGCGGAGTCAGGGGAGATGATTCACCCAGAGCTAGTTGGTAATAAGCCTGAGCCAAAAGCCAAATAGTTTGTAATTAATATAAGCCTCTGAAAAACTATTTTATAAATGGCTGCAGGACCTTCAGAGGGAGAGCTTTGTCCATACTAAGAGGCCTGGACTGAACAGCTAAACTTCTGACTACAAATATAGATGGCCCCAGCCCACTATAGGCAGTGTCATCCCTAGGTAAGTGGTACCGAGGTGTATAAGAAACTGAACAAGCCAGAAAACAATGTCCCTTCATGATCTCTGCTCCTATTGTTTCCCAGCTTGAGTTGGTACCTTGCTTCCCACAATGATGAGCTGTGATCAGGACAGATAAACCAAATAAATCCTTTCTTGCCCAGTTGCTTTTGGTCATGGTGTTTATCACTGCCACAGAAAGAAAGCTAGGACACAGATGTCCACATAAAGCCTTGTATCTATAGTGTGCATTTACAATATAATTCATAGGAATCAAAAAGTAAAATCTATAAAAGCATCTAAGCAATCAACAAAGAAAATGCTTTGTGTTCATATCATGAAGTATTTGGTCATACGGAGTAATAGTATACTGATATATGTAGTAGGAGGTTTCTGGCCTGGACTTTCAGGCCTAACCTCAAAGTTCTGGACCACAGACCCGCAGTCCCGCAGTCCCACAGAGACACAAAGATGCTTTCAATAGTTTTCAGCAGATCGATCTAAGGCCCAGGCATATCACTTGCTAGCTCTCTACCCTTCATCTAACCCATGATTCTTCCTGTTCAGCCATGTGGTTTGGCACCTTTTCTTAGAGCAGCTTAGTTGTCCTCTACTTCTTCCAGCTTCTCTCTGGCATTCTCCTCTGTGCTTCCTGTTCTCAGAGTTCTATTAGTCTGGTAGCCCCGCTCACACTTCCTGCCTGCCTTTGGCCAATCAGCGCTTTTTATTAAACCAGTGGGTGGGACATAATCTCCCACAGATAGATACACAGTGCAATGTAGAACCCTATGAATACAACTTACATTAAGGGAAAGAAGCACAAAATGAGCATATTAAGCAATATTTAAACAAAATATTGATGACAAATTTATAGGCAAAATGTATATTGTTGTTGCCTGGGACTGTGACAATTACAAAATGACACTTAGAGTATATACAAAGTTTCTTTTCAAGTAAAAACATTGTTTTAAAACTGAGAGTAGTGATTATTAGAGCAGCTGTTTTTTAATTACACTAAAAGTAAGGGGATTTTGTACTTTAAACAAGTAAAATGCATTCTGTGGGAATTATCTCATATTGAAAAATACCTCAATAAAACTATTAAAAAAATAATTCAGAAACAAAGCTCAGGAAGGCTTTATTTGTTTGTTTTCACTGATCTTTACCTTGGACTCAAATCAAGTTCTGTCAGAGATATTGTAAAGGAAAAGGCCACATAGGGAGACATATAAAAATTTAACACTAAGAAGATAGCCTGGTCAATAGGCAGAATAAAAAGTCAAGTTTGATGGCTAACAATGTCTTTGAAGATAAATGGCTAAAAGTTTAAAGGCTTGCTGAGGAAGAACAATTTGAGAACTTAGGGCTGGAGAGAGCAAACAGAACAGTTTGAACCAAAAATAAATGTATATAACAATCTTTCCAACTAGTGCTCAAATGAACTGGTTTGGGGTTCAATAAGGAGACCCAGTCTTAGGAGTCTATAACAAGACTGCTGGGAATTTGAGAACAGCCTCAGCTATAGAGTGAGGTTCAAGCTAACCTGCATGATCAAACAGAAAGGTCTTATCTCAAAAATAAATGATAAGTAGGTAGACAGACAGACAGACAGACATATAAGAAGAAAAGAAGCAACTAACAAAAATCTTCATCCTTGAGGGTAAGTCTAATGACCTGCAAGAAAAATCACTGGAACCTAAGAAAGAGAGTAAATGCCAGGAGAAATATAAGTAGATCCAGGATAGATAGCCGAGGAAGAGAGCAAATCAACATTAGACATTACTGATGGGGTTGGGGAGCGGATCTGGCAAATATAAAAAACACTATAAACTGTTTTTTTAATGACTAGAGTAGAAGCTGAGTCTGTGTTATACCTAACTATACAAGAATAGAGTTTTATTGTGATAAAAGAAATAATAAAATTATTGCAATAGCAGTAAGGAGGATGGCCTGGTGAAAATGACTGCAGCAGTAGTTATGGATTCTCCTTAGTGCTTGACATTCAATATCTGATTCAATTATCTGAAGTCCTTTACAGTATTAGAATTTTCATTTGATGGATAATGAAACAGGCTCAGAGAGTGAGAAAAGCAAAGCTCAAGGCTCCGAGCTACTAACAAAGCCAGGATTGGAGTCATGTTAGCCTGGCTCCTGCCTGTCCATCTCTTCTTACATCTAGATCAGCAAGCATCTGTCTCCATTAGAAATGCAGAAAACATCTGTCTTAGTCAGCTTGGGCTGCAGCAATGGATACTTAAATAATAAACTGCTGTTTCTCCCTCCTAGAATACAGGCAACATGCCATGTTTTCCTCCAGGGGGCAGAGAGGTATCTTCATGTTGTATTCTCATAGCATAGAGAGAAGTTTTCTCTTATGCTGCTGCAGTATGTAAGACAATCCTTCCATTCTTGGGAACTCTACCCTCAAGATCTAATTACATTCCAACAGCTCCACCTTTAAACACCTCCATCTTGGACATTCACAAACACATGAACTGTAGGGAAACAATGCTCAGACTCAGTAGGTTCTTAGCTGGATTTTGTATTTGCACAATCAGTTTCTTGTCTTAAGACCTTACTGTAGTAAGAAGTTTCTGGCCTTGACTTTTGGGCCTACCCTCAAGGTTTAGACCGGCAGACCCCCAGACACGCAGAGACACACAGATGCTTACAACAGTTTTCAGCTGATCAGCCTAAGGCCCAAGCATATAGCTTGTTAACTCTTTACCCTTCATCTAACCCATGACTATTAACCTGTTCAGCCATGTGGCTGGGTACCTTTTATCACAGCAGCATAGTTGTCCTCTGCTTCCTCTGGCGTTCTGCTCTGTGCTTCCTGTTCTCAGAGTCTTCTAGTCTGGTAGCCCCACTCACACTTCTTGCCTGCCTTTGGCCAATCAGTGCTTTTTATTAAACCAGTGGGTGGGACAATTATTTACAATGTAACAACATAATCTCCCACACCTTACTCTTTTGGAAACATATTCTGCATGTAGATTTTTGTGTGCTGTTGGATTGTTTGTTTTGCTTTGTTTTTTGCTTATTTGATTTTGTTTCAGTATAAAAGCTTAATCCTATATATCTGTTTTCTGTAAATCCTATGTGTCTGTTTGCTGTAGCTGCTGTACCACAGAAAGAACAGCTCAACATTCTAAATCCACAGGTGAGGGGGCACACTGCCAAGATGAGTCATCATTCTTAGCTAAGTGGATGACAGATCTGCTATTTAGGTTTCTCCCTGGAATGTCAACCTTGAATTCTTCTTGTGCTGCTTTACTTTTGTGTGGGGTGATCGCACATCACCCAGGCCATGTTTGATATATAACTGAGGGTGAATTTGAACTCATTTTCCTCCTGTAAGGAATACAGGCTGGCCTGTGTCAGTATGCCCATCTATCTGCAAGCTTACATGTAACAAGGTTTGTTGTTAACAATGAATCTAGCTGTAATCTTGGCGCATAGCCTTATGGGAGATAATCACAAAATAGAAAAGAAGGACAGGGGAGGAAGAAAATTGGGACAAAATGGAGGGGGAAAAGGGGAAAGGAAAGAACAGAGAGAGACTGATAGGCAACCAGACAGAAACAAATCCAGAAAAAGATAGAGAGAGGAAACAGAAACACACAGAAAGAAATAGTTCATTTAGTCCTTGGGGGCAAATTTTAGTCTGTCTCAAGCAATAAGCACAAATAGCTCCACAAGATAAGAGTTAGAAGAAAAAGTACCTCAGATCAACACCTATGAACACTACCTACTGCTCCTGTTTACTGCAAGGGACAGAGGTTCCTCTTTACTCACTTCACTACCATGTTTTGCCTTTGTTTTTGTTTTTTATTTTAAAACAGGGTCTCATACGGAACATAGAAGATGCCTATTTTAAAAGACTGGACAAGGATGATGCACTGGTCTTTACCTCCCAGTGTCAGGAGAGCAGGTACCCAAGATGCCTGGACTTTAATGTGGGGATTAGGAATCTGAACTCAGGTCTCATACTTGCACAGTAGCACTTTGTCTACTCAGCCATCTTCGCAGCCTCTGGCCTTTACTTCATTTTATTTTGCCTTTTCTTTAAGGATAATTCCAGCCCTATATTATTTCCTTTGAATTTTTTTCATTATTTCTTGATATTTTGATGTTTCTGAACATTTTAACTCAGTTCTTTAGTATTTGGCATTCAAATAAAATAAACAGATATATTTACTGAAACATCATCAATAACCATGAAGCAAATTTTTTCTTCATTTCCAAATCCTAATTATTGACAACCCTGCTTCTTGAATTCTTCCTCCATTTCTTTTGATTATTAGTTCAGCACCTTATGTGACCCTGGCTAAATTCATGATTTCCAAATTTCCAACCCAGCTGTTATTCTCAGATTTCATCTTTCTTAAGTTCTCAGTGAAACACTTGCCCAGTCCTCTTTAGACTTCAGTATCCCACTCAGGTCACTGCTCTGGAGCCCAGAAGACAGGAAGAGAGGAAAAGGAATGTCAGTTAGAACAAATAAAAGGCAATATATTGTTAATAGAGTTGTCTACAGGAGATACCATCTTCTAGCCTCTAAGACATCCCCAAACATGCACACTTACACATGGAGATGTGAATATAAATAAGGAATAAAATAAATCTTTTAGGGGGAGAATATGACAGAATTGAAGGAGGGGACAGACTTTTCTTTTCAAATATATTTAAGGAAGGAAAGACTGACAATTCTCTGCACAAAAGAGGAAAGCAGCACCGAGAGGCCTCACAAAAAGAGGACATAAACAGATTTACAATCAAAGAGGAAAGGTGAATAGGAGTTAAAGCATTGATCTGTACCATCATTTTTCTATTATCTTTTATAAGCACCTATAAATACACACAACTTTGAGGGGGGACACTAGGCCGCTGAAATGTTGCCTTTCAGCTGGCTTCTATTTTATCTGAGAAGTCAAAGTGCTATGCTAAAAACGAACAAAGATGCAGTGTGATGAGGGAAGGATTCAGAAGAAAGTAGGAAAACTAAAATAGATATATAGAGAATGGAGAAAGCGGAGACAGACGTAAGCGATTGATTTCTGTGCAGTTGACAACCATGAATCTGTACTACAGAAGCATCACCTCAGAAGGCTATGTGATTTCTCCCCATGGTCACAGAAGAAAAATTACATAGTTTGATGTCTGCAGTGCTACAGATCTGTAGAGGAAGAATGGTAAAACATCAGGTTAAAAAGACTTTAAATGTTCAGGAGCAAAGTAAGGGGTCTATATAGGACCAAAGAAAAGTAGTCAGTATTATGACACAGAATAGTGTGGATCTAGAGATCTCATCAGCTGGAACTAAATGGGGTCAGAGAGTTTAAAATAAGCAAACAACAAACTAAGCAACAACAACTATAGAACAGCTATTGATGGATCTATGTTTTTCAAAATAACGTTTGATAAAAGCTACCATTAAATAACAGTAGCTGGGGTTACCTACAAAAGACCTGCATAAGATCAAAGCAGCCAAAATGACAGCACATAGAGGAGAAGACTTCTTCAAGTCCCATATATTACTGAGGGCTACTAGAACTTGGTAGATGCTAAGGGACAGAAAATGATTCTTTTTGTAATGATAATCTCAATAGCCAGTTTCCCATGCTCCTGAGGAAGGTTCCATTCATGGAAAGCACTAACTGATCTTAGTAAACTAAAAAAAAAAAAAAAAAGAAAAGAAAAGAAAAAAAAAAGAAAGAAAGAAAGAAAGAGAAAAAAGGAGGGCTTATTAGAGATTGTGGAGAGTTACAGGAAAGAATTGAGGGTCGATGTACAATGTGATCATATTTCATTACTTTAGATGTATAAAATTCTTGAGGAGAAAAATGATAATTTAAAGGGAGGATCTGTAACATTTTTTCATTTGTTCACTAGCAGCTTCCCCTGCATCAGAAATTTTTCAAGTACTATTCTATCTACTCCATGTCCTTTTGTTAGACCTTTAGAACTCAGTCACTCAAGCGAACACCTTACCGTTGTCATAAGCTTAATTTTTCACTATTGTGGATTGCAGTACAGTACTATTGAAACCATGGCTATACCTAACTTTTTCATCAAGTTTGGAGTGACTGCTGTGTAGTTAAATTCCCCACAAGCAACCTAAGCTGATTCAGGAATGATTTGGTTCTTACTGTAAGTTATCTAAATTCAGAGAACTAGGTATATGCATTGTGAGACCCAGTAAACTTGACACAGAACTTCACATATAATTAAGTGGTCACCATGTATTAACTAAAATAATAAACTTCAGTTATTAGACAAAATAAAGACTATATTAATTTAAATAGGCAGTTAGAAACTGAATAAAAGCATAATTAAGCTCCTGATCCACAGCTGAATAAGAGGTGAGTGGCACCCCAACCCTCAGGCCAAGCAGAGACCATGGTCTCTGAATCTTAGACCAGGGATACGCCCTCCACCCAAAACACACCCAGCTCCGCCCAAAATCAAAGAAAGCAGGGGGAGCCCCTCTTCCCTCAAGCCCAATCCTCAGCAAAACACAGCTGGAGGGATGCCCCATGGGCTGAACCATGCCCAAACCGCAATCTGTGTCATCACACACCAACTGAAGACACAGAAGCCTCCCTCAGGGTCCACAGTTGACTAAGAGCCAATTAACACCCAACTAAAAACAACCTCTGTGACAACTGGAGACACAGCTCCTTGGTCTATAGTCAACTAAGAGCCAAATAAGAGCAGTTGCTGCAATTACTGGAAACACTCAGCCCCCAGGCTCACAACCAAGAGCCTAGCAAGAGTTGACTAAGAGCGAACTGAGGAAGCAATGGGCAGACAACAATGCATGAATACATATAACAATATAAAGAACAAGACACCACCAGAAGAAGCTGGTGGTTCTACATCAAGACCTGAGCAGAAGAGGAAACAGAAGGAAATGACCTTAAAAACAACTTTATGAAGATAATAAAAACATTAAAAGAAGATATAAAAAACTCTCAAAGATATAGAAGAAAATACAAACAAAATAATTGGAAGAGATGAACAAATCTCTGAAAGAAAATAAAGAAAACCAAGAAAAGGGAAAATAATACCAATAGTCCTCAAACTGTTCCATACAGAAGAAACAAAGAACATTTGCTAAACGCTTTTTATGAGGCCACAATCACCCTGATTCCCAAGCCACTCAAAGATGCAAAAAAGAAAGAGAATTATAGACCAATTTCTCTCATGAGCATTGATGCAAAAATACTCAATAAAATACTGGCAAATACCAACAACATTGAGGGAGACTATGTTGTTCCACTGTAAATAATAGTCCCACCCACTGGTTTAATAAAAAGTGCTGATTGGCCAAAGGCAGACAGGAAGTGTGGGTGGGGATACCAGACTAGGAGACCTCTGGGAACTGGAAGAACAGAGCAGAATGCCAGAGAAAAGCTGGAGGAAGCAGAGGACAACTATGCTGCTGTGAGAAAAGGTACCAAGACCCATGGCTGAACAGGTTAAAAGTCATGGAATAGATGAAGGGTAGAGAGTTAGCAAGTTATATGCCTGGGCCTTAGGCCAATCAGCCTAAAACTATTGTAAGCATCTATGTGTCTCTGCTGGTCTGTGGGTCTGCGGGCCTAAACCTTGAGGCTAGGCCTGAAAGTCCCAGCCAGAAACCTCCTACTACACAACATATCAAAAAAACATCATCCACCATGATCAAGTAGGCTTCATCCCAAAGATGCAGGGATGGTTCAAGATATGAAAAAGTCTGAATGTCATCCATCATATAAACAAACTGAAAGAAAAAAAACCCACTTGATCATCTCATTACATGTTGAAAAAGCCTTTAACAAATCCAACACTCCTTCATGATAAAAGTCTTAGAGAAACCAGAAATATAGGGAAAATATCTAAGTATAATAAAAGCAATATACAGCAAGCTGACAGCCAACATCAAACTAAATGGAGAAAAACTCAAAGCAATCCCACCAAAATCAGGAACAAGACAAGGCTATTTTTTCTCTTTCCTTATCTATTTATGCAGTTCTAACATGGATTTTAGACAAAAAGCAAAGAATATCCAAGCTGTAAACCACAACCCCTGAACAGCTTGGGATCAGAAGAAACTGAAGAGAGACATCCAGAGATTCCCCTAGGAAGAGAAAGTAGAGAAGATCACCTTAGCAAACTCATATCATAATGGGTCAAAACCAAGAAGAGGTGGGAACAAATCATAAAAGAAAGAGATGGTTGAGTGAAAGGAGCAACAAAGAGGGAGAAAAAATAGATGGATATCTTGATAGAAGAAGCCAATTTGGGGTTGGAAAGAGACCGGGTGTTAAGAAAATCTAAGAACTCACAGGATATCCCTAACTAGGTCTCAAACCAATAGTGGAAGGAGGTTTCTAAACAGGACTTCCCCTACAATCAAATTAATAACCACCCTAAGTGTCATCACAGAACCTACATCCAACAATGAATAGAGATGAAGGCAGAGATCCATGGCTGAGCAATGGGCAGAGCTCCTGGACCAGCTAAGATCAAGGGAGGAGTCTGTATGAGCAGGAGGATAGGGATTATGAGGAAAATTCCCATAGTGATGGCTGGCTGGAGCTTGGGGAAGCTCACTGAATCAAGATCAGCCACTGAAGATCCTTCGGGAAAAGGAACTAGGCCCTCCAAGGGTAGGCAACTGTCAACTGGCATGGGTAGTATCAGCAGTATGTGAAACCTTGAAGGGTAGGATCAGACTGTTTTCCTGTGCATGGGCTGGCACCTATGAGCCCATTCCCTGCAGAGGAACACCTAACCCAGTCTTGATATTGGGATGACGAAAGCAGACTTGCCTGGAGTGAATGTGCCATGCTGAACTGACCCACCTTGGGACTTCTTGCCCTTTTTTGGAGGGGATGGGGGAATGGAGGGAGGGTGTGACTGAAGGCAAACTGGGACTAGGAGGAGGAAAGGGAGGGGAAGCAGGGGGATATATGGATAAAAATACTTTTTTATAAATAAAATAAAAAAATAAATAAAAGCATAACTAACAAAAACCTCAATTTTAAGGTGGCTATTATAAAGGGTATTCTTCTTTTACATTAATATTATATAAATTATTTGTATATTTATCTAATTATATAAATTATTTAAAAGCATAAAATGATGCTGGTTATGTTTGTTAACTTTTTCAATTAATATGGATCTTTATCAATTCCTTATAGCAAAAAATAGCAAGACCACACTAACTTAAAATCTACATGACTTAAGTGTATTTGTGTTTTAAGATAGATTCTTAATATTTTTTATGTTTTAAATTTCAAAATAGCATATATAGTATATTGAATTTACATAATCTACATAAATAAGATATATATTATGCATGTATATAAATTATAATCATTCAATATACTACTTCCACTCAACAAAGCAATCTTCTAAAATGTTCAACAAAATATTTAGAGACACGTAAAATGCTTAATTTTCTCAATATAAACACTATTAGCATTTAAAACAGACCTCTACATGTAATTTGTGCATTTAGAACATTTATAGCATGTAATTCTTTAGACTATGTTCCTTCATTTTTGAATTCTGAAATCCAAGAAAAATGAATTCTTTTTAAATAAACCAATGTGTTTATTAGATCCGTGGGGTGTAGGGAAACTTCAATTGCTGTGCTGTGTCATGCTGATAGAGGCAGAAATTCGCAGGTTCAACTTCCCTCTTTGTAGTACAAGTTTCAATTTGGATTTTAAACAGCTCGAGGCCATCATTTTTCTCATCTTTTCCCACTCCCATTTCAGGAATCAGAGACTCAATTTCAAGAAAATACTGTCAAGTTATGTGCAGGCTTAACATGCTCAAGAATAAAACCAAATGTCATTAAAGGTAACTCCATTAAAGAAACAGTTTAACTATTTACTATGGTAATTTTTAGCTTTTAATTTTAAATATATATTTAACATAAAATATGGTAAATATTCTTGTTTTCTAAACTACTGATCAAATTCATAAAACTCTTAAATTTGAAACAAAATCATTCTAATGTTATTGCAATTATATACACCTATTAAAACTCTGCCTAGCTCTTCCCTCTCATAACCATGTTATAAGTTTCCCAGGACTGATGACACAGTTGTACCACATTACTCTTTGACTCTTTGACTGGATGACAGCCTATGCTGAAGGGGATGTGTTATAAGGAAAACACTCCTCCACTGTTGGTGGGAATGTAAACTTGTACAGCCACTTTGGAAATCAGGATGGCAGTTTTTCAGAAAACTGGAAATCAATCTACCTAATGATACCCAAAGGATACATATTCTTACCACAAGAACATGTGCTCAACTATGATCATAGCAGCATTACTTGTAATAGCCATAACCTGAAAACAACTTAGATGCCCATTAGCTGAAGAATGAACGAAAAGAAAAATTTAAAAAAAAAAAAAAAAAAAGTAGTACATGGTACATTTACACAATGAAGTACTACTCAGCCGGAAAAAAAAAAAAAAAAAAAAAAAATGACATCATGAAATTTGCAAGAAACAGGACTGAACTAGAAAAAAAAAAAAAAATCATCCTGAGTGAGGTAACACAGAAAGACAACATGGTTATGTGTAGCACAAATGAAGGAAACTCAGAGCCAGATCTCAGGGAAAGGCTGAGATATCAAAGAATAAACACCACAGCCAAATCTCACCCAGCTGTCTTCCAGCTTCTTCAACCTTGCTCCTGCTGGCTTCTTCTGCCTGCTCTGTCTTTCTATGCCTGCCTTAAATACCTTCTTCACTAAGTTGTTTCACATCCAGGTTAAGGTTAAAGGCATGGCACCACCACTGCCACCTGGGAGCCTGGAACTCTCTCTGTAAACAAAGATGACCTCAAACTCAGATTTGGTGGGATTAAGGGCATAGTAGGTCACCACTCCCAGACATTCCTGTGGCTGGAATAAAAGGTGTGAGTGACCACTGTCTGATCCTCCTATGCTGACTGTGAGTAGATCCCTCTGATATCTCAGACTGATTTTTATTAAATTTGAAACATATCCCCACAGGTATATGCTCACTCATATGTAGATTTTAGACTTAACACAAAGGATAATCAAGCTACAATCCACAATCCCTGGGCAGCCAGGTAAAAAGAAGAAACCTAATAGAGACATCCTCCTGGATGTCCCTGGGGAGGGGAAATAGAATCGATCTCCTGAATAAAGTGGGTACATAGGGAGGAGCAGGTAAGGAGAGGTGTCAAGAGAACATGAAGAAGGAAGATGGCTGAGTAGGGGGAGCAACAGAGAGGGAGAACAAAAAGAGAGCCATTGTGGGGTTAGAGAGAAACCTGGTGCTAGGGAAATGCCCAAGAACCCACAAACATGACCCCAGCTAAAAGTCCAAGCAATAGTCAAGAAGGTGTCTAAACTGGCCTTCTCATATAACCAAATGGATGACCACCCTAATCTTCAGCCATCAACTGATAAAAACAGATGCAGAGATCCACAGCTAAGCCCTTGGTTGATTTCCTAGTCCAGTGGAAGAGAGGGACAAGAGATTAAATGGTCAATGAAGAAACTCACAGAGCCAACTGACCTGAAATATTGGGAGCTCACTGACCATGAACTGACAGCTGGAGAACCTGCATGGGACTGAATTAGGGCCTCTGAATGTGGATGACAGTCCTATGGCATGGACAGTTTGTGGGGACTCTGGCAGTGGGACCAGAATTTATTCCTAGTGCATGAACTGGCTTTTTGGAGCCCATTCCCTATAGAGGAACACATTACTCAGCCATGATGCTACGGGGAGGTGCTGGTCCTGCCTCAAATGGATATATCAGACTGCATTGAATCACCCTGGGAGTCCTTATCCTCTCTGAGGAATGAAAGGAAGACGGGAGAAGACGGGGGATGGTGGAGGTGGGGGAAAAAGAGAAAAAAGGGAGGGGTATTTGTGATTCATAATGACAGAGGTTGATTAGTTAATCTTCACCATCAACTTTACTAAATTAAGACATGCCTGAAAGATTAGCAAAGTACACTCTGGGTGTCTGTGGTGATTTTAATAAAAATAGGTCTCAAAAGCTCATCAATTTGGCTGTTTGATAACCAGGGTTGGAGAAAATGTGGCAGTGCCTTTGAGGGTCCAAGAGCCCAAGCAGGTCCTGTGTCTCTCTCATCCTGCTGCCTATGGATACAGAGCTAAAACTCTCATGTCTGCCTGCATGTTGCCAAGATCCCACCATGATGATAATGGACTAAACCTCTAATACTGTAAAAAGCCCCAATTTCATGAGTTGCCAAGTGTCTCTTGTTATCTCTTCACCACTACAGAATGCTAAGACAGTATCCCTGTATTGGTAATCATCAGGGATACCTAACTAGAGTGGAAAGACCCACAGTGAATGGCAGTGTAAGCAACTGATAGATTGGAGGATAGATGAATGAGAAAGGAAAGAAAAGAAACCTCCTGGCATAATGATCCCCTGTGGTGCTGGCCACAACAATGGCAGCTACTCTACTATACCTACTCTCTTTGTTGAGATGGATGGACACCCCTGAAACCATAAGCCAAAAATAAACAATTCTTCATTTCAAATAATTCCCTCAGGTATTAGGACTACAGCTGTGAAAAATGAATTCAAACATGTTTAATCCACAGATTGCATAGACTAAGAATTAGTAAAACTAATATAACTTCAACCAGAAGCCTTACTTTCCCAACCAAATTTTTCAAAAGGGCATTTAAGAGCATAAAGAAATGTCTTTCACAATATAGACTTTACTGTTCATAGTACTCATTGAAACTTAAATATTAAATATTCCAGAAAACAATGTAAACTAACACTGAGAAAACATCTACCTTGAATGTACTACACAGCACTCGGATGCAAACTTTCACCTGATCTTACTAGCAACCTAACACTGTATATAGCAAATTCTTCCTGCAAGGCTGACAAAGGAAGTGTGAAACAAAATATAGTACAGATGACAATAATCTGCTTACAACAATGATTTCCAATTTTCTGTAATGCTAACATGAACATGCTTTCTTACTAAGCCACTGAAAGTGAATGAATCTCAATCTTCATTGAGAAAAGATTAACAACTCTATAATGTTGCAATTACCTTCAGGGTAATGACGGTATATTTACAGGAGATTTCAACCTGTGATTCCTCATCCTGTGGAGATGAGGAAACGGGCGAACAAATATAGACCATTTTTTATGGAAGTCATTCCTTTCAAAATGAAATGAAAATTGTGTTGAATGGGCTTAGCTTTGACAGAGTTTGTTTTGATTTAATATGTACAATTAATCTGAGATATTTTGTGCATGGCCTGAAGATAATAATAATAATAATAATAATAATAATAATAATAATAATAATAATAATAAAGTTTTAGTTTCCAACTTGGATAAAGCATCTAAAGCAAAAGTATGTAAAACAGGAAAGGAGTAAACGAGACAGTGATAACTTCTAACTTCAGAATCCTCAGACTGCAGCAGTCAAGTTCAGTGATGAGTTGATTGACAAGTACCATAGGCCCGATCAGATTGCAGCAATTCCCAATCTTATCCCATTCTCAGGCTTTTGTCAGGCAGCAAACTCACAAGGCCTCAGCACCTAGGCTTGGCGGCCTTGCTAAGACCAGCACAAGGCAGTCCTATATCCTGAAATTTGAAGGTCCAGGTCCAGGATTCAGAAAAGAACAAGGAGGAACAGTGGCCTGCTTCATACGCTTCTTTATGCATCATCGCTTCTTTAAAAGAATTAAGCACAGAGTATGTCTTATAGAGCCTAACTTCCTCTCTAAAGCCGTAAACCAACTCAGTGTGGCACAATATGGCCAATATATGTGAAGGACATATAGTCTCCATTTGTGTTCTATGCTTTAATAACTTCATTGGCAATAATATAAGAAGACTAGTATCCACTGGTGAGTACTAAAACAAGAAGCTAGTGTATTGATTAAAAGTATTAAAATATGAGTAAAGATCAGCAGCTATGGACTAGATATGCGGCTAGGGTATCATTTTGTTTTATTTAGAATTGATAAGGCTGGTTACTTTCACGAGAAGTGAAACCATCCAATAACTAAGTAATTAAAATTTCTTCAAAAACTTTCTTCATGTGTTTACTATAATGTTTCAATTAAAATATACCTTTTGGTGACTAAAATTTATAAGGAATCCATATTAAAGACAAGTCCTGAATACCAGTTAAATATAAACTAGCGATAAATTTAATTTAAGATTTTAAACCTACTTTTAACTTCAAGAAAGGTTAAAGCAATCTACTTTTAATTAAATACATCTATAGCTACTTAATTCTAAATCTTAAGGTTTTTGCAACCCAATTTTTTTGTGATAAGAATATTACTAAAATTCATCTGTATTGAATGACACTCTTCCATTCCTTAGGCTCTCTGAATCCATTATCTCTCTCATGGGAATGAATGCTTTGCAGTGACTGATGATGAATAAGATATATAGGACAAATGATGCTTTTTTTTCATTTAAAAGATTAGAAAGGAAACTCACTTCAGTCTCCTTTCTGCCTAGTTTCATTAAAATCTAAATACAGCTATTCTAAGACCCTTTTTCCCTAACTCAGTTCAGTTTACAAAAAAGAAAGTCTCATCTATCATTTACAACAATTATAAATTCTCTACAAATACAAAAGCTTATTTTCAAAACTTTTGGCTTAAAAATACAGTAACTTATCAGAAACTAAACAATCAAAATCTTAAGTGGAAATCTGAATAACATGCTGTTTATAAGTTTAACTGAAGAACATGGTTTGGAAAATGTTTTCCAGGCTTAGTTGCTTTTGTATTACTATGAAGAGATACCATGACAAAAGTAACTTGCTTATAGTGTCAGAGGATGAGTCCGTGAACATTATAGCATCATGGTCAGAAGCATTACTGCAGGCAGACATAACACTGAAGCAATAGTTGAGATCTTAACAGGAAATAATAACCTAGGGGTAAGGAAGGGAGGTTAGGAAAGTGAGAGAGAAAGGAAGAAAGAGAGGGGGGGAGAATGAAAGAGAGAGAGACAATGAACCTGAGAGAGCACAAACAACAAACTGGGAACAACGTGGACTTCTGAAATCTCAAAGCCCAACCCCAGTGGCATATCTCTGCCAATAAGGCCATACCTTCTAATCCTTCTTAAACAATTCCACCCACTGGAATTATTTGACCAAGCATAGGTGCTTAGGAAGCAATTCTCATTCAAATCCCCACATTGCTCAAATTATTTTCTAAAATATCTTAATAAAATTTTACTTTAAATGTGTTTTTTAATTAAAACATTACACACTGATGCCAACAAAAATTTAGAATAAAATGAAATTTTCAAAATTATATTATCATTATATAAGGTTATCCATTCTTTCACTCTCCTACCAGATACATTTTTTACTCTCATTTATACTGTAGAATTTCCAATGATGAAAAAAATAGAGTAATGTGGAGAAGTTATTGAACTTTCCATATGCAATTGTATTTTTAATTACAGAATAATTAGAGCATTTAGCTGATAACTTTAGGAAAGGACTATTTTCTCAGATTTTTTTTTAGCTATGAGAAAAATTAAGACAAAATAAATTTAATATATTTATAGAGAGTTTAGGACCTTAAACATTTTTATGTAAATTTCTTGACAATATTTTAGAACACCAGATAAATTAATATGAATCTAGTAGTTTGCATTTGTGAAAGCCTGAAATTCATTCAGTTTTCAGAATTAGATACTAAGTCAGCTGGATTAACATAAATGTTACAAGAAAAATGCGGGAGAGAGAGGAAGGAAAGGAGAGAAGGGAGAAAGGGAAGTGTTACCAAACTTGGTGGTCACAGGGCTTGGCAACCCATATCCAATAAGCCGATTAAGTGGAAAAAAATTAATAGTGCGAAGCAGATAAGGTAAATGTATACAATATGTCAACACTAGTGAGATTCCACCCCACAACTCTACCTTGTGATCCCTGAGGGGAAGTAGACTTTACACAGAAAGCAAGAAAGACATGAACAATCAAAGAGTCTGGCCAACATGTGTTTTCTCTGGCCACCAAACTCTCAAATCCATGTTCCTCTCCACCAAGGTCAGACACTCCTGCAAGGTTTTCAAATAAACTGTAGAATCTTTCTATAGGAAGCAAATGCCTCCTCTGGTAAACTAGCACCTCCTGAAGATGCCCTAAGGAAAAAAATTAATTTCTTGTTTCTCATTTTCTTAAATAGTTCTGATAGCAAAAGAGAGAAAGTCTCTTTAGACTATATGCATTTTTACTAAATTGTCTGGTTAAAGAGAATCCCATCCACCAAAAAAAAAAATTTTACTCCTCAAATATACACTGTAATACCATCTAATTGTGAGATCACTTTCAAAAACTTAGACTAAGAAGTGGCTTTAAGAGTCTGTTTTTTTTAAATCTTATTCCAGGAAACCTGTGGATAACCTCAAATTCACCATGCCAAAAAAACAACACAGAAAGGCCTCCTAGTGTGTTAGACTAGCTCAGGACCCTGGGGCCGATATGATCTTGTTTCATACTGTTGTCTTGGCATCAAATTTAGGACCAAAGTAAATTACTGGAAACATTTACTGAATCCTGTTTTGTCTACCTGAAACTCCTGTCCTTGTGGTGCTCTGAGACAAGGGCTACCTGCTTACAGAAGAAAAGTAAGGTCTACTATTGCCCACTGCTGCCAAGAAAGGAGGTTGTTGCTTTGTAAGAAATCTAAAGTGAACAACACTTCTCTAATATTCCACTCTGTCACTAGGGTCCCCACTAAACCAACTCCACATATGCGGAGATCAAGGATGCTAGTGAAAAACAGAACAATACAGAGAAAATAGCAATAATCAAGACAATGCAAGAGAATTTCAAACATATGCGCACTCTCTCTCTCATACACATACACACAAACACACACACACTAGTACTTAATTTTCATGCACTGTTATCCACAATAGACAGAATATAAACCACCCAAATGTCAATTCACTGACATAAGTGCATAAATATATCATTTGTCTACAAAAAGGAATGAATTTCAGTACATGTCACACACACATACACACACACACATACACACACATACACACATACACACACACACATACATGCACACACACACATACATGCACACACACACACATACACACACATACACACACATACACACACAAAAGGATCTTAAAATCGATGCTGAGGAAAGAAGTCAGATACAAAAGCACATGCTCCATGGAGGGAGAATAGCTGTGTGCTTTGGGAAGGTACTAATAAAGTCCTCTGAAACTAAATCATGATACTATATAACATATTATACTTTGTGCTGGCTAGCTTATGTCAACTTAACACACAAATTGGAGTTATCAGAAAAGTGGGAACCTCAGTTGAGAAAAATGCCTCAATATTATCAAGCTTTAAGGTATTTTCTTAACTAGTGACTGATGGGGAAAGGCCCAACTCATTGTGACTGGTACATCCCTAGCCTAGTGGCACAGGTTTTATAAGAGAGCAGGCTGTGTAAGAAGCAGACCAGTAAGCAGCACCCCTCTATGTCCTCTTTGTCAGTTACTACCTCTATGACCTTGTCCCAAGTTTCATCGACAATGAACAGCAATATGGAAGTGTAAGCCAAATAAACCCTTTCTTCCCTAACTTGCTTTATGGTCATGGTGTTTCATTCAAGAAACAGAAAGCCTAAGACATACTGTGAAAGCCAAATTTGTGTTTTCTGATTTTAATTACAGTGCCTAAGAGATCCATGAAACAAAAATGCCTCTAATATGTAAGCCCCTTGCTCAAGGAAAGATACTTCTTGAAATTCTAGAGGCTATTGCTTATAGACGATAACAAGCCACATGTTTTCACTCCCCTCACAAGTTTGTTTGACTCAAATGCACCAAATATGCTTGATCATATTTGTGAGAGACACTTGGGCAAGAATTATGTCAGGATGAATATTTGCCCATGACTGAATATAGTTGGAAAGTAAGAAGGCATGTGGTATATGATGATATGTACTTGCCCAATTGATCTGATGGGAAATATAATGGCCTTGTGAGTTTGCCTTTATAAACCTCTGCAAAATATGACCTGTTGCCATTTTCTGGGAACCCAGGAATGCACCTGGCCAGAGTCACTCATCCAGGTAGACCAATGTTTAATTAAATCTTGCTTCAAGTTTGACTCAAATGTGGTGGTAGTGTTTTAATTCTTGCCCAGTGGGATTAGCAACACATACACTTTGAATTTATTAAATGTATGATCTGAGAATATCATTCTACTCTGAGAGGGTTAAAAATAAAGACAAAAAGTGGTAGTAAGTGTTAGGCAACCAAAACTAAGAGAGATGCTTCTGTGTCTCCCTTCATGGTTGCTGGATAGTGACCTCAATGCTTTACGGACATTCGCTCTTACTGTGAAAATATAAAATTATTTTAATGTTTCAGGTACTTCTGCTACTGATGTACAAGCACTTAAAATGACTGAAACATTTTTCTTAGAAATTCTTCATGAGAAAAAGGGCTTTGGAAATCTAAATTAAAACTGATAAATCTACACTTTCACATGACTGCCTAAATACAATGACATGCTAGTTACCTTTAGTCTTCCTCTCCCCAAAAAAACTTTTGTAGGATTGTGTTCTATTCCATTGTAAATAATTGTGCAGCCTACTGGTTTAATAAAAATGGATGAAAGCAGAGAGGAAGTGTGGGCGGGGCTACCAGACTAAGAAAACTCTGGGAACAGGAAGAGCAGAGCAGAGTTGCCAGAGAAGCCAGCAGATTGCAGAGGACAACTATGTTGCTCTGAGAAAAGGTACCAAGCTGCATGGCTGAACAGGATAAGAATAATGGGCTAGTTTAAGAGCAAGAGCTAGCTAGCAATATGCTAGAGCTATAGGCTGATAAGCATAAAATTAATACAAGTGTCTGTGTGTTTCTGTGGGTCTGCAGATCTGTGGGTTTCTGGGTCTGAAGGTCTGGACCACAGGCCAGACAGGACAGAAACTTCATACTACAAATGGCACCCAACATGGATAAAATAAAATACCCACATAAAGCCATAGAAAACTTAAAAATGGTCTGGAGCACAGAAAAGAAGCCAAAAGCAGCTGCCAAGTTGTGTCTCTCAAGTGAGCCCTGGTAAAAAGATTTGAGTGATATATGAGATTAAATCACAAAATGGTCTGTTTGCTGTATGCAGCTTCAGCTGCAACAAGGCCAGTTCCTGAACCTCATGTAAGCAAGGAGCTGTATATGGTGGAATTAAGATTTCTGTTTATAAGGACAAAAAGCGAACAGAGTCAGAGATGGCTTCTTAGTGGAGGTGTTTTCTTGAATCATCTCTGTTTGCTGGAGGTGAGCAGAGGCTTGGCTTTTTAAGAGAGACTTCCTTATTCAGTCTTAGAGGCAAAACACTTGTGAGTCTGTAAAGAGGCCCTGCTGCCAAATACTTAAATGGAGGTAATGAACAACAGATGGCAGTGCTTTACTTGGTGATTATATGGACCCTAAAATTCCCCAGAGTGGTAATTGTGGGTCCTACCAGTACCTAGGCTAAAAAGCTAAATTCTGTGAAGCTAGACTAGGAGCTGAGTGGAGCCAGCCAACCACCCTAGCTAAACCTTTAATCCTAAACCACACCGTGGCAGATTAAAGGTGTGGTCAGAAACAGAAATAAATAAAGGGAGCTGGGTGGATTCAGCCACCCTAACCAAGCAAAGATGTGGACAAAAACAGAAAAAGGTAAGAAATAAGAGATATACAGTAAAGACACAAATTTAAAAGAAAAAAAAAAACAAAACTCTAAATGGTTTAGAGTGTGTTTAAGAATATATGTAGGTTTGAGAGATAAAAGGAAAAGAGATAAAGTCCTTAAAAAATAGAGTTACAAAATACATAATAAGCCACATAAAAATAGAAATTACAAAGAGTGTCTGGATACTGTATGTTATTGTCTTGTCTTTAAGTTTTTTGACTGAAAATGAAGTAGTAAAACCTGCTAAAAGACATTTGATTACAAATGCTCCTATATATTTTATAAATAAGTTGACTTTAAAATTGAAATCAAAAGATATGATACTTTGAAGAGGGGGTTTTCTTTTATTTCTACAGAAAATGAGAGCCTGTGGACTTATTCCTGGTTATAGAAAATAAGGTTTGATTGAGGAAGATCCTCTTAAAAGTCTCCAATGGAAATGGATGGCCCAGATTTTCCAGCATTTCAGAGCACCATTGTTGCAGTTTCCTCTGAGCTCTGCATCCAAAACAACTTCAAGGAGACTGGTTGAGATGACCCAGACTTACAGGATATCTGACTAACAGCTGTCCATAATCCTAAACTTTTCTTTAGGTACCCATAGGATTGCCAGCACCTGCATTCAGTAAAAAGTAGCCCTAGAGAATGATGCCCACATCCCCCCCCAAAAAAAATGGATTATGGATGTTTATCTTTGTTTTAGTGTTGGTTGCAAATAGGTATAGATGATAGTGAAAAAAAATATTCAAAGGAAATTAGATTTGGGGTTCTTGTTTTAAAAAGAAAAAAGGGGGGGGGAATATAGTGGGATTGTGATCTGTTCCATTTTAAATAATTGTCCAGCCTACTGGTTTAATGAAAACACTGATTGGATGAAGGCAGACAGGAAGTGTGGGCAGAGCTACCAGACTAAGAAAACTCTGGGAACAGGAAGAGCAGAGAAGAATGCCAGAGAAGCCAGCAGATGCAGAGGACAACTATACTGCTCTGAGAAAAGGTACCGAGCCGCAGGGCTGAACAGGATAAGAATTATGGGTTGGTTTAAGAGCAAGAGCTAGCTAGCAATATGCCAGAGCCATAAGCTGATCAGCATAAAATTAATACAAGTGTCTGTGTGTTTCTATGGGTCTGTGGGTCTGGACCACAGGCCAGACAGCCAGAAACTTCATATTACAAACTCTATTCATGTTTTAAAATACTGTCCTATTTTATAAGAAAATAGTTGACAAGAATTAAAAATGTAATCAGTGTACACAGTGAGACACCATTTAAAAACAAAAACTAAAAACTACCTTTTTTCTTTTGTGAGATGTGCCATTGTCAGTTACAAATGGCTTCTGGGTTAGAGAGTGAGAGCATCATGTGTTTACTTCTCCTTCTACAACTGAGACCCCATCTGGCTTAGACCTGTGCATGCTGCCACCACCTCCTTAAGTCTCAATGTGCATACAAACCACCGTTAAGATCATGCCCCATGCCTAGTGGTTGATGACCACTACCAAAGAAACTACATAGTATTTGGAGAGGATGTTATCTCACAATGCTTTTCTGGGGATCTTTTTTTCATTATAGATCTTTTACTTATATATTGTGTTTCCTATTTTGTTTTTATAGATTTTCTACATGTTGGAACTGTGTGCACCTCAGCATCTGTATGTGGTTTTTGTGGGTTTTTTTCTCTTTTATTCTGTTTGTTTGTTTTGTCCTATGTTGGTTTGTTTGTTTGCTTTTTTGTTTAGATGCCTATGTATAGTCTAGTAAAGGTACAAAAGGATTGGATTTCATGGGTGGAGAGGTAGGAAGGGTCTGGTAGCAGCTGAGGGAAGTGAAACCCTAATCAAAATATATTGTATAAAACAAATCTATTTTAATTTAAAAAAGAACTTAAAATGTGAAGAATTCAAGCCAGTAATAGAGAAAAAAAGACATATTTGAGATAAGAATCAGATGAGAAGCCAGCTATATAAGAGTAAACCTCAAGGCTTCACAGAAAATGACAGAAATGTCACTCGATGCTTTGAGGATAACTACATACATGGAGGGAAAGGAAACTTGCTGTCCACCTGTGACAGTTAAGCCACATTTCTATAAACCCTTCCACAATGCAAAATCATAGGAAGAAATTTGCTATCTGTGGCACAAAAAAGAAAACACCAAGAAATTAAACTAAAGTTGTCTTAAATATCTATCATAAGTGACCATTTCTTCAGTCAAAATTAAAAGAAATAACTGCACTGTGATCAAGAGCCTGAAAATGTTGGTCTACATTATAAATGTGTCAATCTTGGCTATGTGACTATTATAAAGTAAGATATCACTGCTCTAAGAAAGCTTCAAATTTAATACAAGAATAATATAAATAATGTATCTTTGTGCAAATAAATGGTGAGTTTAATAAAGACATTCTGATAGACAAAAATTGTTAAAATTCCAATAGGTAATTGCTTAAAAAATTCATTTTTAAATTTTATAGACTTTAAATATTAGTGAAATATCAAAATTTAAAAACTAGCAGGAAGTTCCATCTTATCCACACAGCATAAATGTTTAAGAGGATTTTTTATAAAAAGGCAATGTGATGATAGAAATTACTATTTGTGTCATGCACTTCAAAATCTCCCTCCAGCATTAAGGTCTCTAGCAGCAATCTCCTAAAATCCCAGGAAGGATGCGTCTCCATAAATATAATCGCATTAAGCGTTCCAACAAGACTCTGTGATCTAGCACAACCAGGGTCCAAATCTGTACATAGAATGACAATATTAGTTAAAACAGGACAAGGAAAATACATATACGTGCATATATACATGTACAAATTACACAAACAATAAATATTTTAACATAAAATATAAATATAAGTATATATCCACCCATCTTCTAATGGAACACTAAAACCAGGTTTTAGTGGTTTGGATCCTCCGTACGGATTAGGAGCCACCCTGGCTTACAGAAACAGTAAACACAACACAACCTCCACAGCTTCCAGCTTCGTTTTTATTAAAGTAAAATGAAAGGTATAAGATGCATACAAAATAAATAGTACTTAAAATTCATTTAAATGTACATCTTTCTCTCATCTCACTTGCACATAATTTATTTCTTCCAAGTTATCCTTGCTCAGACTTTCCTAATACTCAAATAAAATATGAGTTTATTTGCTGTCATACTCATAGTTTGTCATCTCATATAATATCATGTTACAGAATTATAATGAGTCATTACTATTCATGGGATAGTGGACGGGTAGTGTTCACTTCACAATATGCACAAATCTAAGTGGTAGATGCAGACTGCATGTATGAAACAGAAAGGAAGAATTCACTTGCGATGCCCAATGTCCTGTGGGAGTCACTGGACACTACTTACAGTTATGTCTGTGAAGCAGAAGTTAATTCTCTAAATCTAGTAAATAGAAGAGTGGCTAATGAACCAACATCAACTTGGAAAGTGAGAGGAAATACTAAAAACTTTCTACAAAATACCTTCTTGTTGATTGCTTAGTTTAGAGTCAAACATATAACAGAGGCCATTTCTCAGCAGGGACACTGTTTTGGTAAGCAGCATTCTAAGGCTTTCCTGACCAGCTTGCAATTTGCCACCCCTCTGACAAATGGTTCCCAAAATAGTCCTAAAACTCTGCTTTATATAAACATCAAAACATTAGTAAGCAAACTAAAGATAGACCATGTCACAATGTAAAGAAAACTGACAGGTAATTGAAAATATTTACCAGGCAATGGATTCCTTTGCAGCTCTATGAGAATCCATAAGTAAGAAAACAAAAAGTTGCTAAACAATCTAAGTATAGCACTCCCCTACCTCTACCTCGCCAACTCCATTCCCTCATTAAATTGTGTGTGTGTGTGTGTGTGTGTGTGTGTGTGTGTGTCACAGACTATAGTGAAATTTGCAGAGTTTACACTTGAGACACTGAGACACTTGAGATACTGAAATGAGACTCCGGTCAACAAGAAAACACATATGTGACAGTGGTCTCTAGGATGATACAGTATAGGGATTTCATAGTCTTTACCTGAGAACGTACAGTCTATGATAATGCCATGGAAACAAGATAATGTAACACTTGTCTGTAAGGCACAGGCAACTCTATTATTTGCCTTAACTTATTGACCATCTCCATAACTAGTATTCCTCTTTTAAGCCTCATTGATATAGGGCTGATCCAAATTATTTTGCATAATGACAGCAGAGTGCAAATCACATCTGACTCCTAAGTCAAAGCTTTGAGAGCCACCGCAGAATAAGCCTTCCATTGGTTTTTCCTCCCTCTCTCAGGAGATGCACAATGTCCCAAGATGATGTTTCCCCATTATCCTGGATGCTACAAAGAAACTGACACCTGAGCACAGCTGACAACTGAAGCTCACATGAGTGGGAAAGGAAGGCTTTGTTGCTAAAAGCTGTAAAAATGTTAGAGCTGTTTGTAAAATGCCACACCACAGTGAAAGCTGACTGGAACCACCATAGATTAGAGGACAGAGGATAATCGAAATGCAATGGTTTCTGAATTGCAATGTTGTGTTATAAAATACTTAGAAACCAATCAATATAATCAGTCACTCTTAGATCAATGCCTCTCAAACTATAATGTTGAATCACTTTTTTAAAAAAAGGACTCTATTAGATCTTCCATTAAATTTGAAAGATTATGTCATCTAAATGGAACATGTCCAAACTGTAAGACAATTTCAATACCATTGGCAATGTTCTAGTGCTAAGGAATAGCGTGGCATGGAAACGTTTCAGGTGGTTGCAGCCTGCACACATGCTTCTTTGAAAAAGAGTGAAAGAAAATAAAAGGATTGTCTCAATTAAAGAAAATAAATGTACTTTGTAAAATGTGAAGTTCTTTTTCAAGAAGTTTTTTAAAATAAATATAGATGGCATGATTAATCAACAAGTAAAGGGAATGCTATGCAACTATGAGTACCTAAGTCTGATCTCGCAAACCATAGGGCTGAAGGAAAAAACAGATACCACAAAATTGTGCTATGGCATGATTAGGTAATGATTTTATGACTGTAGAGTCAGGTTATCATCGACAACAATATTCTGTGTTTTAGGTGCCTGCTCATAAGTTATCCACACAGTCACTGAAATAAATATTCCTTTCAGTAGATGACTGGCTCATAAGTTTGTTCCTACTCTGGATTCTAAAGACTCTGCTTTCACAGGGCAGAAGGCATCCAGACGCTCCACTGTGGAGCCAAGAGTTCCCTCTGCACTATATTTGGATTAAAGCATTATGGCTGTTGTTGCTGTCTTTTTGTCCGTCTGTTTCATTTTGTTGTTTTGAGAGTCTCGCGGAGGAATCCAGCAAGCCACAAACTTTCCATGGTCATTGTGCTCGAATCACAAATGTACACAACATTACCTGGCTTCAGAGAACAAGTGTGTACTACCATGCCCAGCTTCAGAGAAACTGCTGCTTGTTAAAGGCCAAGCTCCTTAGTAACATCTCACACATATAGACTCTGAAATGAGATCCTGTAATGAAGGGCATAAAAAGAATTTATCCTCTTCCATTAACAGATTGATATTTAATATCCCTAAAATATTGTTTAATCCTGACTGATTTTAATCATAATTGCATTTGTATTACTATCCTACTGAACTGTTAAATAAAAAGTGGCTCATTGATTAAATCTGATGATCTTCATCACCTTAATCATTAAATAAATTGTTGTTGATCAGAAATCCTGTGGGTAAATGCTATCTGCAGGATATGGAAAACATTAAAATTAGGTAACACACTTTCCCAAAAGGAAAGAGAAAGTTAGCACAGGACTTCTTTACATCAAAACAAGACTATTATGGAGCAAGGTGCCTGCAGCCAAGCCCAAAAACCTGGGTTAGATTCCTAAAACTCACCTGATGGAAGAAAAGAACAAATTCCTGTAGTTTGTCCTTCAACATCCACATGTACAGCTCAGTGAGCTGTGTGTGTGCACAGATACACACACACATACACACTCACAGATACACAAGCATACACACACAGATATAAAAGCACACAAGCACACACAGACACACACACACGCATACACAAGCACACACAGATACGTAAGCACACAAGCGCGCACACACACAGACACACAGACACACACATACAAGCATACACAAGCACACACACAGATACATAAGCACACACGCACACACAAGCACATACAAACACAGATGCACACATAGATACACACACAATGCATACATTAACAAAAATGTATTTTTTAAATATGGACCACATATTTTTAATTTCACTTAACAAAACTCTTTAAATCATTGTACTACTTTTAATAGGAAAGCATTAGACTTAAAGGCATTATTTAAATTTGTAAATCTAATTATTCAAACACCACTGATAATTTTAACAAATGAGCATTTGTAATAACTATAGCTGGAGAATATAAATTTCATAGTTTCTTATCTGTATTTTGTGAAATTCTATTTGTATTTGTAAATTCTATTCATAAATATGGCAGATAATAAAATACAGTATCATTTTAGTTGCCATTCTTACACTACTTTTAGGAGGGGCAGTGTTACATAAAACTTTATCTTGAAGGCAGTGAAATATTGTACAGTAGGTAAGGGTGCTTGCTTGCCACCAAGCCTTTGAACAGGAGTTCAATTACATATGGTAGGAAGAGAGACTAGACTCCAGCAAGATACCTTCTAACATTCACAAACATAGTATGACACACACACAATGTCTGATTTATCCATTAATTCCACTCTCAAAACATAGGGGTTTTTTTCCTTGTTGTATTATGGATTTGTCTATCCTCCAAGCATAAAACATGCATGCTATCTTACAGTTTTAATCTACGTTCTTCCAACCACTAGACTACAAGTTAAGACAACTTATTTCTTGTCACTGAACTTTTGTTTGTACCTTTGACTATCTAATGTAGGTAACATAGAGATGTCATAAGAATGACAAGATAAAGATGTCAAAGACGAATACCATTTGAGTGACAGAAGCCCCTATCTAGGAGACTAACTGCCCACTTTCACTGAACACTCAACCAGAAAATGTGATTCCAGCTAGCCACCTGCAAAGGCTCCTCAGACTATCTATGCCAAGGTTTGCAGCAATGCTGTTCCTCCTTTTTATCAGAACATGGCAGCAATGCTGGGTAAATTTCCAGTACTTTCTACCACTACTTTTTCCAACTCCTGCTATTTGTTGTGCCTAGTATTCTGGAAAGTAAAGATTCTAGTTGCTTCTGCTGTCATGTGATACATGTATTCATGAAGCAACAGGACCCCATGACATAAAATATGTAGTGAATTCTATGACACTAGCTGAAAAGTCAGATAACTATTTGAATCATTAATATTAATATAAATAAACATGGAAATTAAGTCCATGTTTTATTTCCATGTTTATATTATTATCTCCAATGCTTTTTAAATACTCACTGAAGTCTCCAGTAAGAAAAACTCCTTCTGCTCCCGGGGCCCATTCTTTGCAGTAAATGCCACCGTCGTCAGAACTGTGGACTCCAAAAGACTCATAGCTTCTGGAAAACTTATCGATGCCACCTTCATTCTCTCCAATGTCATTCAAAACCTGGATAAACTTCTTATACCTTTGAAATGATACAATAAAAAAAGAAGTTAGAAATTTCATCTTCCAAAAAAGAAAATGACAGTCAAATCAGCAAGAAAATAAAAATACTCAATAGCAAAGTTTTACAATTTTTTCTGCTGAAGCTTTGCCAGCCATCTGGTCTCTTTGTCACAGCTACTCTGTGTCTCTGAAGCAGGAAAGAGGGCCACAAATGATACAATAATGAGAGGCTTGGTTGTTTCCAGAAATCATATTTACAAAAACAGGAGTTGTCAAATTTGACCTGTGGGCTGGGCTGTAGTTTGTCCATCCTTACCCTAAATCATCTGACCACAGAAGGAACACGTATCATGTCACATCACAAAAGCCAGTAAGCATAGAATGAATCTGAAGATTCCCAAGCAGAGAACGGTACAGTAAGCATATTGCTGCTCCTGACCCTCCCCCAGCTCCCCCAGGATTCCAAGATCACTACAAGTATGTTTAAAAATAAATAAACATAGCAATGAAAACCCTACATATTTCATTAGTTAATGCTTATATCTGAAGTGAACGTGGAGAAACAAAATCACAAAACTAAAAAGTATTAAGCTGTGAAGAGTTTGTCATCTCTCAGCTGGAGTTACTACTGTTAGGATGAAACACTATAACCAAAGCAGCTTGGGAAAGAAAGGGATTATTTGGCATCATTGAAGGAACTCAAACAGAGCAGGGACCTGGAGGCAGAGGTGCAGCAACTCTATTATTTGCCTTAACTTATTGACCATCTCCATAACTAGTATTCCTCTTTTAAGCCTCATTGATATAGGGCTGATCCAAATTATTTTGCATAATGACAGCAGAGTGCAAATCACATCTGACTCCTAAGTCAAAGCTTTGAGAGCCACCGCAGAATAAGCCTTCCATTGGTTTTTCCTCCCTCTCTCAGGAGATGCACAATGTCCCAAGATGATGTTTCCCCATTATCCTAGATGCTACAAAGAATCTGACACCTGAGCACAGCTGACAACTGAAGCTCACATGAGTGGGAAAAGAAGGCATTGTTGCTAAAAGCTGTAAAAATGTTGGAGCAGGAAGGAATTACTGAGTTAGTGGTTGGGAAGGGTCCTTCGGAGCTACATGTTGTACCAGGCCTCTCGTCTTGGCTTCCAAACAGTCATGAAATGAGCAGCTCCCCCATCACACAGTCCTATTACCGTGACATTCTCTGCCTTACCTAAGCCTCAAAACAACAGAGTCAGGTACAGGCTGTTGCAATTGCTCCTTGTTGCTCATTTTAACCAGCAGGTAAGATCCTAGTGCTAGAAATTCTATTAACAACTAACTGTAAAAAGAAGTGGAAGCTGGGCTGGATTCTCCCTGCTGGCTAGGTCTCACAGTACTTAAGGTGCTAATCAGGCTGATGATAAGAAAAGTCATTAACAGCCTTACTCACCTGCAGGCCCTACATGCAAGTGAGTAACCTACCAGGCAAGATGAGCTCCCTGGTACAAAAGTGATAACTATTTTCTGATTGAATTTGAGGCTTGGTTCTGAGAGGTAAAAGTCTGTCTAAGTAACTTAGGTTTATGCTCAGAGGTTAGTGCTGCTGTGAGCTTTGGTTCAAAAAGCTTCTTCTCTCGAATGGCAGTACTTACCTCAGGGACTCATAACTGGTCAAAGTGCTGATAATAAGTGATGGTTGAATGTCAGCCCTAAATTGAGCATCTATAAAACTCCCACCTCCCTTCCCCTCACCTGCCCCACTCACCACATTCCAAGACACAGGGAATATCTCAAGGGAGGGAATGGAGTCAAAGTAAGAGCAGAAGGAAGGAACGAGTGCTGCAGAACACTATCTTCCCAGCTTGATAAGGATTTTCGACTCCTAAACTCATGGCAACTATGATTATATGTGTAAGACTGGCCCAGGATAGCAACATTCTGTCATAGAAGGGGGAGGGATTTATGAGGGGCTGAAGGTTTGTAAACAATAAATGGCTGCTTAGAGAAGAGGAGGGTATAAGATCTCCTTTCTTGGTATCTAGTGGTTGCAGGGCTAAGTTCCCCATGCTCCTATAAGTGACCCTTCCTCTGTATTACTAGAAGACGCAAGCGAAGCCTGACTGAAATCACTGGGTCAGAAAAAGAAAGGAAGAAATTAAAAAAGAAGGAAGGAAGGAAGGAAGGGAGGGAGGGAGGGAGGGAGGGAGGGAGGGAGGGAGGGAGGAAGGAAGGAAGGAAGGATGGAGGAACGAAGGAAGGAAGGAAGGAAGGAAGGAAGGAAGGAAGGAAGGAAGGAAGGAAGGAAGGAAGGAAGGAAGGAAGGAAGGAAGGAAGGAAGGGCTTTGCACTGTGGCTAAACCACAGAGAAACTGAAACAAGAACTGCCATTACAAAAGAGATCCTGAAGTGACAGAGAAAAAAATATAATTGAAAAATATGGTGAAAGGGGGATGGAGCTGTATAAAGTCACTCCCACTGAGTAAAATTTCATTATACTTATAATGCTTTGTAATTTCTTGAGTAGGCTTAGATGAACATTTGCAAAATAGCATATAATTAGGTAAGGAAAGGTATATGTGAATCTTAATGTATTTTTTCATTTTATTTTAATTTTTTAAAATAAGTTAAATGAATTAACATTAAATGTGTCTTATTCATTTCACCCATGCCTTATGGATTTTTTCCCTGCATCCTTCTACCAATAATCAAGCATAGAAAACAAAAATGCTATTCTTTTGAAGCATTGATAATTTTGAAGAGAGAAAAAGTGGTTTTTCTGTTTGTTTCCCTTGCAAAGTTTTTTTCTCCTTCTTTCTGACTTTGCTCTCTCTTTCATAAAATGTGAGTAGTATTTTAATAAATTAGTTCTTCATCACTACGATTTTTATATTAGATCTGCTAGATATTCGCATATAATATTCCTAGGACTTTCACTAGGTATGCAAAACTATGTTTATAAATTTATAGATATGAAACCAGTGAAATCGAGCTTTGGAACTATCCTGGGTTTCTGAAATAGACATGGGCTGAGATCAGATACAGAAACTAATGAATGATAAGCCAGCATTGCAAGTTAGCAGGGGGAAAAAGGCAAATCTAGTAACGCACTGCAGCTGTAAGCCCATCATTAAAATGTCACCCTTAGCACCACAGTCCTTTCTAATAAGATCAAAATTATAATCGTTGAAAAAAATGTGTCAGAACATAAAAATAAAGCTAAGAGGGTCCAAATCTGAGCCATCAGCTCTATTCCGTACTAAGAGACCAGCCAGAATGGACAGGATGAAGCTAGGGTGTGTGTTGGGGGGTGATTCTCAAAGAATAATCTGTCATTCATTATTAAAATTTCAAAACTGCTTTATTCAAGTAATTCCCTTTTTAGAAATGCATTCGTTAGATACATTCCGCAAGAAGCATAAGTAAAGTAAAAAATTCTGACACTGTTTATAACCAAACCATGGGAAATGATCTATCTAGATTACAGTGGGAAAAGAGTTGAATGAATTTACAGAATATCCAAACAGTGAATGACAGGAGAACCTCTAGGAAGAATGAGGTCAAACAAAATGTGCTGAAATGGGATAATTGTGGGAGATTATGTTTTCCATTGTAAATAATTGTCCCGCCCACTGGTATAATAAAAAGCGCTTATTGGCCAAAGGCAGACAGGAAGTGTGGGCAGGGCTACCAGATTAGGAGAACTCTGGGAACTGAAAGAACAGAGCAGAAGGACAGAGAGAAGCCGGTAAAAGCAGAGGACAACTATGCTGCTCTGAGAAAAGGTGCCAAGCCACATGGCTTAACAGGATAAGAGTTATGGGTTAGATGAAGGGTAAAGAGTTAGCAAAGTGATATGCCTGGGCGTTAGGCCAATCAGCCTAAAACTATTGGAAACATCTGTGTGTCTCTGTGGGTCCGTGGGTCTGTGGGCCTAAACCTTGAGACTAGGCCCAAAAGCCTGAAACCCTATTCTACAAATGGCAGCCCAACGTGGGTAAAATATACCCACATAAAGCCATAGAAAGCATAAAAAACAGTCTAGAACACAGAAATGAAGCCCAAAGCAGCTTCCAACTTGTGTCTCTAAAGTGGCCCATGGTAAAGAGACTGAGTGGTTTATGGGATTAAATTATGAAGTGGTGTGTTTGCTGCATGCAATTTAAGGTGGAGAAGGCCAGTTCCTGAACCTAGATGTAAACAAAGAGCTCTATATGGTGAATTTAACGTTTCTGTTAATAAGGACAAAAACAGAACAGAATCAAAGATGGCTTCTTTGATTAAAACTAAATACTTAGTTTTAAAAGGCCCAAATTTCTAGATGTTGAATAAATCTATATAGGATGCATTAAGAACATATTTCTTATATTTAAGCTTTAAAAGAAAATCATTCTTACAAATTTTGCTAAGATTGTGTTGCAGTGTACCTTTTGATAAAGTTTCAATGGAAACAGGATTATAGCACTCTATTACTTTCACTAAATATCTTGACTTCCCTCAAGGTCATCCCTGTAGCTTTTAATACAGGAATACACATTCCACTTTGAAATCACTATGGCTCAAAAAAAAAAAAGAAAGAAAGAAAGAAAGAAAGAAAGAAAGAAAGAAAGAAAGAAAGAAAGAAAGAAAGAAAGAAAGAAAGAAAGAAAGAAAGAAAGAAAGAAAGAAAGAAAGAAAGAAAGAAAGAAAGAAAGAAAGAAAGAAAGAAAGAAAGAAAGAAAGAAAGAAAGAAAGAAAGAAAGAAAGAAAGAAAGAAAATGCCTGAGGTTACAGCAAGCTCATCATGCCTATGCCCTCTTGGGCTACAGTCATCTCTCTCTTTTTCTATGAACTTATAGGATATCTAAAAAGTAGGTCAAATTTTAGTAAGCAAAACTATATTATGATGTTAATATTAGATCAAGTAATTTGGACATAAACAATTATTGTAAATACTATCAGACACAATCTACATTAATTAATCATTTCTTTAAAGGGGAAAATATAGGCTCATAAATACAAAAGCTTTTCAAGGTCAGGAAAATAAAACCGATAAGGATGTATCATTATTGGCCCCAAGAGATATCTCAAGCTAAAATCACCTGTACTTAAGAAGACCCAGCCTATGCTTTACTTCCAACACTAACAACAAAGAGTTAACACCTTCAACTCTAGAAATAAACAGTCCAGGTTTATTTTATTTTAGCCTCTTTATGTGAATAAGCCCCTTAAGTTCTTTTCTCTTTCCTCCCTGCCCCAGTTCAAAGAAGAGAAACCTCACAGGCTAATCTTGTCTATGGAGCAAGTTCCAGGAAAGCCAAGACTATGTACAGAAACCCTTTCTCAAAAAAAGAAGATAAAAAACATGAAACAATAAATTATCAAACCACAAAAACTTGCAATAATTCTATTTTATTAATTTCAGCAGTACAAAATCTAAACATTAATTCAATTACAAACCAACGTTATATTCCAAAATGTAACTTTTGACAATTCTTAGTCAAGGGCAGATGGATGAATTAAGGTGCTCACCGGCCAGCCTGAGCTCTGAGTTTGATTCCAGTCTCCCAAAGTTGGCCTCTGACTGCATGTTCTGTGCTGGAGCATTAATACATAGTCCTGTAGCATTTGGGTATCCCCCAGACAAACACACAAATAAAATAAATAAATATGAGACTACAATAAAGATTTGACTCCTTGCTTTCTGATATCATGAAACAAATGCTATTTAAATAACAATTTTTTGTTGGCGCATGGGCAAACTTAATTGTAAAAATGGTCTCTACAATAACAGAGCAAAATTATAACATATCAAAATTACTTAGAATGTTTCAGGAGGAAGGAAAGTGGATTCCATAGAAAATCACTGTCCTTTAAAAAGTAGAGTTGTTCTTACCTTCACCAGAGTCCTAGAAGTAAATAATGGCTACTATTTGTCAAAAATTCTTCCTAATTCTGGCACTGAGTCTCACATGAGCAAAGGCTAGAGACCACTACTGAAATCCTTTCAGGTCTAAAAGATCTCCCCCTTTGTAATGAAATATTCGTAAACTCACAATTACTAAGGTCCACTCGATGATATTACTTAAGAAGCCATATAGAACTCATTTCTTTTCATTTAAAATATTTATTGTTAGAATTCTACTTTTTGACTGGAAATGCTACACAGTTGAAGAAACACAGGGAAACACCTACTATATAGCCATTAATATAAACATATTTTGACTTAACAGATTAATTAATTATAATAAATTAACAAAATGTAGCTAGAAATTAATTTTAATCACTGTACCTTGTCTCGTGGTTGTGAGCAAATTAATAATGTATTGCCCTTGCAGTTTACTAAGGTATGATTAATGGTTAATATTAAAATTCTTGGGGTCTTCTGGTAAAGTGAAAACATGATTGCCTAACTAGGAAAAAAAAAATCTCTGACTGCAATAAATCAGAATTACTGAAGGTAAGCCCTGTGAGATGGCCCATCTGGTCAGTCTTGGAAGCACCAGGAATTGTCACTAGCAGAAGCTGCCAGCCTCCTTCCCAGGCCCTCTTTCGAGTCACGCTCCTGTTCACGTCTCTGCTACATGCTCTGCTGATTACCATGGAAAAGGGCAGAGCTGTAACTGTTCAACTGACCTTTCCGTTTATTTTCTCTTGTGTAATCCGAAACATGAGCTAACACAGACTTAGGCTACTGATTTCTACAAAGCATTCTGACTTTATGCTTCAACAGTCTTGGCTCAAATGGCAGAGTGTTCTCCTGTGTTCATGTTTCCTTGTTCTGAAACCACATGGGAACACCAGCTGTATGCACTGGAGACAGAGACCCTGATTTCATCAGCAGACCACAGTCTGTGTTGCCCCTAGAGTGCATGGCCATCCAACTTGGTGAAAAATAATTTCAAGTCCCCATAACCCTGCTAAAATCTTGGTTTTATAGTGAATTTATCTGGACCAACATACAGATTTAAAACATCAATGTATATTTCTTTTCTGTCTCTTGAAAGGAATGTCATGCCTGTTATTCAATCACTGCTAAAAAACTCATACTCATCCCACAAGACAAAAGCAAAAACATTTTTAAGAAGCCAAAAGACACATACAGGAAACCTAATACCAACCATGTGACCTTGAAGGAAATAAACATGAATGTTTGGGTTCCTCTTCCTGAAAATTGAAATGGTACATACATATCAAAAAACACATAATCCATACTCCAAGCATTTTTAACGCTAAGTTCTCTAAGCTGTGTAGTATATTAACCCCACCAAGAAAGTAAAGAAGAAAATGCATCCCAACTGAAAAGCATTTCAGACACCTAGAATGTAACACCATAAATACTGGTTTTCTTTTCTAAAATGCAACATATATGACATCTAGAGAATGTAAAATGAACAGTGAATAAAATAATAAAAATAGTCTATAAACAGAAAAAATAAACACCACAAGATTTTATCAACTGGCACTTTCTGGAACACTCGCTATATTCCAGGCATTGTTGTGAGAAAACACACATGTCAATTTATTAAGCTTCACGATGAATCAAGTTAGAGAGGAATTGTTATCATTGACTCTGCACAGACGGGAGAACCATGGAACACAAGCAGTTTAGCCAAGGATATAAAGCTAACAGGTTGGCGAAGCGAGAGTTAAATATGGGACTTTGCCTCCAGTATATCTGTACCTTATATCAAGTATTACAGTTTACAGTTTTCTGACTTAAACTTCTGCAACAAAATATTCATCACTGTTAAAATATTCAAATACGTTGAATAAAAATCTGCTATAAAAATGATATATATGATCAAAAATAAAATCATCATGAAATGCACATAAGAAATATGAACAAATATTATTAACTATGGTTAATAAAATTAGTCACAAAGCTTGGCTGCCACACTGGTGATGACTTTAATTGCCTTTGAACTTGGTTTTAGGAAGGATTGCTATAATAAAGCTAAATAAAGTTGTGAAAGCTGACATATAGCTTGAGTACAGTTTGACAATCAAAAGTTCAGGGGATGAGAAACCAGCAAACAATTAACTTTTTTCCACTTAAGATCAAAAAGTTAATGCATACTCACCTAATCAAACTCACTACATTAAGTAACTATAGCCAGGTAGCCACAAGTATGAGCTTCATTTGTTTGTTTTTTATATTAAAAATAGTAAAAAGGTATCAATTTTCACTTTGAAAATAGCAGAGACAATTGTTGTGGAATATTATTTTAAAGTGTGTTACTTTTATTTATGTTGATTTGTTTAATTCTGTGAAGCTGTGTTAATTTGCCTGTCTAAACACCTGATGATCTAATAAAGAATCCACTGACCAATAGTAGCAAGGCAGGAGAGGCAGGCAAGGCAAGCAGGCAAAGAGAATGAAAGGAAGGAGAGACCTGAGATAGAAGATGATCTAGGACCAGAGAATGAGGTCTCCAGGGGTCAAACACTCAGCTACACAGCAATCCATGGAGTAAGGTGTACAGAAATAGAAAAGAGAAAGCCCAGAGGCAAAAGGTAGACAATAGAGAGGATAATGTACATTAAAAGGAAAGCTGGCTAGACACATGCCAAGCTGTGGCCGAAAATTCATATACTCTATGCCTTTATTTAGATGTTATGTTGTAAGCCCCCTCAAGAGAGTAAAAAGCAAACAACAATACTTTATTGTTATAATACACATCAAAACTACCAAGCAGATATATTGTGATACCGATATATTGACATCCAATTGGGGGACACAATTATGCAAAGCAGTAATGAGATATCAAAAGTCTATCAAAAATTCTAACAGTTCTTTGCCTTTACAATGAGAAACGAAGGTTTCAAAATTCTGTCTGCTGCAAAACCATAAATATTGAACAGCTTTCACAGTCACTCATTCCCTAATATATTGGCAAGATTTCTTTCAAGACATAAAATTTCAAACTTTACACCCATATCTATAAGAACCATACTGTATTGTCAATTCACATGTCTTACATACACCTCCGTATATTTCTTTATACAATTAATGCCCTAATACAGTTCAAACATAGTACCCTTGAAAGCACAGGTACATGGTAGTAGGTACAGTGTCCTATATGTCATGGCTTATTATTTACCCCATTTTATGCTTTTAATTTATACTCAAATTGGGGTTGAGAATAGGTTCTGCAATGCTGTTAGGAAAACTCTTCTACATTTGTATAATACAATGGATATAAAATAACACTTATAAATTTTATTTATGTATTATCAAGAGTCCCAACAACAAATTAACTACTGTACAAAAAGACCATATGTTGTATTAGCGGCCTAGCCTCATGGTTTGGATCTGCTGACCCACAGACACACACAGATGCTTACATTAATCTTATGCTGATTGACCTAGGGCCTAGGCATATAACTTGCTAACTCTTTACTTTTAAACTAACCCATGATTCTTTATCCTGTTCAGCCACACGGCTTGGTAACTTTTCTCAGAGCAACATAGGTGTCCTCTGCATCTGCTTCTCTGGTGTGTCTTTGGCATCTTTGCTCAGTTCTTCCCGCTCCCAGAGTTTCCTTAGTCTGATAGCTCCACCCACACTTCCTGTCTGCCTTCGGCCAATCAGCATTTTTATCAAAGCAGTAGGTGAGACAATTATTTACAATGTAACATAATCCCACTACAACCATAGGCTAGAAACAGATTTGAAAGAAATTTAGACTTAACATCCATTTAATTAGTACCACATATGCTTCTTAGAGAACTCATGATTAGATGCAGTAGTCTTCTCAATATCAGTAAATTAGAATAATAAGTACACCAAGAATACCTGTTACTCATGAGCAACAGTTTCCTTCCTTTGTGTTTCCAAGAGTATGCTGGGCAAACCTCAGACAAATATTGACAGCTAAGGCTGTGGCCTATGCATCCAGAATTCCCATATACTACTGACTGCTCAAGATCAGCCTTGTCCATGGTTAGGCTCACAAAAAAGTAAAAGCCAAACTTCCAAAATGATACAATCATTCAATATTATAAATTCCTTATTGAACAAAAATACTATCTTCTGCAGAGATAAACACCATGACCCAACACAAATCAGAGGAGTAAAAAGATTAGTAAACCATAAAGGATTTATGTTACAGTTCATCATCCAGGGAAGCCATGGCAATAGCATAAGACAAGAACCAGAAGTAGAAACTGAAAACCAGGGAAAAGAATGTTGCTTATTGACTTCCTCTCCATGTCATGTTCAGCTTACTTTCTTATACAACCCAAGTGCACAGGGGTGGCACTACCCACAGGGATCTTGGCCTTCCTATGCCAATCAACAATCAAGAAAATGCTCTAATAGCATATGACAGACAAACCTTTTGTAGGCAATTATGTAGTTGAGATGTCTAAGGAACATGAAGGTTTGTTGTCAAGTTGACAAGAAAACAAACCAGAATAATATATATGTGTGTCCTCAAGCCAAGGATTCTTTGTTTGTTTTTAATTTTATATTCTCATTCTTGTACAAAATTTATGAAGGTAGAGAGTATAAACAGTTTCTCTCAGTATGTTTCATCATAGTATGCTTGAAAGAAGAGAAAAACATATTAATTACTTCGCTGAGAGGTGCTATCTGTAGTAGAGAGCAAGCACTATCACCTTGATCTAGAGGCCTGTCCTTTAAGACCTAAAGCCCCAATATTCAGTGTATGGCAGGCCAGTTTAAGGACAGGTGCAGGGATATCCCAGGCTCACTTGACCTCTCGGATGAAGGATCTGACCTGACCCTCTGGAGCTTTAGCCTTGGACAAGTACAGCTTTTTAAGAACCACGCAACTGTTTAATCTCTTATATCAGTGAGTGTTTACCTATAAACCCCTTAATAAATATTAACCCTTTTTAAATCAGTTGCCAGAGATTACTATACCAACTATAGGTATCTTTTATTGAGCATTTACTATTCATTCAGCAAGATGCTGAGTGATATATAAACAATATCATGTAATTTTCCTATTGCTGTATGCAAATAAATTCTGCTTTATTGAAACTAAAGAGGAACTCAGGGATCAAAAATGTTAAGTTATTTGACCAAGATGCCTCAGAAAGTTTGTGGCAGCAACAGAACTTTATATATATATATATGTTAAATAATCTTAAAATGTAATTTTTCTCTAATAAGGCCTTCATCTCAATTTCAAATCATTTTTAATAATTCTCAAAGTTCTTTTGGGAAAATTTAGCTGCTAGAATTAATACTTCTATAAAATAACTTCTAATTACTAAGCACTGTCCATGCATAACACCAATATAATTTTACTGAATATGTATGTAACATTCATACATGAAAAATCAGAAAGTTTTAGATTTAGTAATTTACAGTAATATTTAGTAATATGCGAGTTTCATTTAATACTACGACATGAAACATGAATTAAGTTCCAAAGGTTGATTGTTAGATGTTTAGATATGGATACACACTAATGGATAAAAAATTTATCTGAAGATTTTATAACAGAACATAGTGAGCTGTAATAATATCTCTATTTTTATCTCTATTTCCCATTTGTCTAGTATTAACATGCAAAAATAGAAGTTAGTAAAATAAGTTAGAGAAAGATGTATATTGCTTTTAATTTTTTTAAGTTTAAAGGTAAAGCATATTTCTTAATGCCTACTTTAACAAAACAAAACAAAAAAAAAAAAAACTGTTCAAAGAACTATGATAAAGTCCTGACTGTTGGGTGGAGAGATGCTCTGGGGCTAAGAGCACTAACTCTTCTTGAAAAGAATGCTCATTCAGTTCCCAGCTCCCAGTGAAAGTTCACATCTTCCTACTCCAAGTTTATTAGCATGGGCATGATGCTCATGAATCCACTCAGACACAAACATACAGAAAGTCCTGTCATAGTCTATGACCCCCTAGCGTGGATCACACTAATGAAATAAGCCTGTTAAAACTCAAAGCTGATAGATTCTGCCCATATTCACTTTCCCAAAGCCTTTTAGTCATTTATTTTCACTCAAAATAATGCTTAGTTTCCAAAGCATGAGCACCCGAGTGCACACATCAAATCTAGCTGTGTACATATACTTAATTTCAATTATGCATAATCTACCTAAAACTCAGATCTAATCTACTACAGAATATTGTAGAAAGCAGGAGGAAAATATACCTTGAACTCAAACACTAGCTAATTTTAATTAAAAGCATGGTCCCTGTCCTCAGCTAATTACTGTCTGAGAGTGGTCCCTTGTTGCTTTACTTCTCTTGCATCATCATTTTCTCAAGGATATATAGCATGTTGTAAAACCCCATGGATTTCCTGAGCAGTTCTCAAGATGTGAACTCTGCTTCACCCCAGACATGCTGTCTCAAGGCTGAATAAAGGGAGAAAAAACTTCCAGAAGGCTACAAAAGCAACACGGACAACTGGGTAAACCATTTATCCAACTCCCATTTTTTCCTTAAACAGTGAAGTGCATCTTAAATTACTTCGCCGCCTGTTGCACATAAAATCCCAGTGATAGATCTATTTTATTATTGTTTGCTTCACTGCCCATTTCCCTTCTTTTTTCTAACTTCAGCTCCGTTCTGGAAAACACCCTTCCAAACAGTAAATATAAGGGGCACTGAAGCCGGATATGCTCCTTCTCTCCTAAGAATGGTTTACCACCACAACTGCATTGGCTATACAACCTCAAGAGTAACATTATTTCTGTGTAAGATCTTCCAGAAAAGGGGGAGGCGGCTATGTAATTATGCATTTGCAGCCACTCACCTACTCACCTGCCCACCTGATAGGAACAGGATTTGTCATTAGCCCTGGCACAGCAATTCCACCATCGAAACTGGAGCTGTCCTTCCTTGCTAGCTTATTTTCCTTTTTATGTTGTTGTTTGTAATTCTAGCCCTTGGAAAACACCAGGCTTCCAGCTCCCTCCCTTTAACTTGTTACCAGAGTCAAGCCCTAAGTAATAATTGTATCCATCAAGAACTGGGCAGCCTAGCAACTGCAGAGAAAAGGGTGTTGACATTTTTCTCCATCAGAATCCATCTTAAGTTTCTGCACTGGTTCAGTGAGCATGGCTGTAATTGAGAGATGCCTGAATGCAATAAACGATTCATTCTACAAGAAATATAAATGTATGCCCTTAAAATATGTTGTAGAGGGTGTTTCGAAAAGAAATGGATTTAAACCAATTAAAGAGCATTTACCACCATTTCCTTATTAATTTTCTAAACATGAGAGATGAAAATGTTTCCTACCACATTATGTTCATTAACATACTTCTCTAGTTATTTCCACAGCCCTGTGGTATCAAGATCAGTGTTAAAATTATATTACTTTGACAGTCACTACTGTCTAAAATCCTTGAAACAAAAAACGAAAAACATGATTTTATCTGAACAACAAATACAAAAAATTAAAATTAAAAAAAAATCCCAAACTATTTCAAAATTTTCTTGTTTGGCTTCCACAGTCATTGTAAATTTCAGTTCTAGAGCCATTACACCATCAGATAGTAAACACTTACTTATTGACTTCATCTCATACATAACAAAGTAGATTTTACACTAAAAGCAAAAATTAAGTTTCGCAAAAGAAAGATGCAAATCTAATTCTGGGGAAAGTAAGTATGTCTTCATGAGCAAATGATGGAAAAACCAATGCTGATCTAACTGTAGATAAGTGTCACATAAATCCTCATGTGCAAAAATCACCTTTCTAAACGGTCCTCCAGTGTTCTCCCTCTGCATTGGACCTGACAGAAATGTTAGCCAAAATCATAGCATGTGGGCTGCTTACTAAAATTCATGTTACTGGGCCCAACTTCTGGAGACAGGGGTCATGAACAGGCATATAAACACACATATTTTCCTATATGTACCTCAAATTGTTTTAAATGTTTACTGCTACACATGTCCCTTCTTACTGGACATTACTTAGACTTATCAAGAGAATTTTTTTTCTTTTTTTAATTTATTTTCTTTATTTGTATTTATTTATTTAGGTCTTTTTCAGGAAATACAATGAATCACATAAAAACAAATATATCTCATCTCTAAGTTTGGTAAATTTTAGGTGCGTTTATTTCTAATACAATAAATATATTTCTCTTTTCAGGGTTACAGTTTTTGTGCCTCATCTCCCTCTATAGTTTTTGTGTTTCTTTGGTGGGGGGTGGGGAGGGTGGTGAGGGGAGGCAAGTATTGTCACCGAAGTAGTTGTTTGGGCTTATGTGCTTGCTTGCTTTACTAAAAGTGACCTCAGGACAATCTGAGATACATTCAGATTATATATGAAACTGTCTCATTTCTAGACTAAGCCTCTGGTTTCTTCTGAAGGAGATGTTTCATCAGGACAAGCAGAATCAGAGAGACTACTCAAAGGATTATACATAGAAGAGCTACATAAGGAAGGTGTTGAGCAATTCTGGGACACACTATACAAACTGTGTTGCCAGCCTGTATTAAGAAAGGGATTATTCCAAATGTCTCAGTCATCACTGCTCATAGTTAAAGATGCTTACTTAGCTGTGGTTAACAAAATGATCCTGCCTATCTAGACTCCTTGTTAATGAAGCATGAAGATCTTCCAAAGCCAGAAATATAGTCATGGTAACATTTAATCAAATTAAAAATATTCATGGTCAGGATGCTTCATTTCTTTAGCTAAATTGCATAAATGCTTATATCCTAGGCAAAATATCATAATAGAAGTTTTACAAATAACACACATAATCTCTCCATTGATACAATACATGCAGTAGCACCCCCCCCCAAAAAAAGACCAAATCTAAGTGTCTAAGTCATTATTTGGGAACAAACTAAAGAGTCACAAATGACTAACCTACCACAAGAGGGATCCTTTATTATCAAATGAGTGCAGAATGCAGCCGACTTCCTAAATTTGAGTGTTTAATCTAAATGGTTTACATTTGAATGTTTACAGATAAAGAATTCTAAACAGCTATGGGTAGCAATTTTCAGGTATCACAAGACAAAGGTCTTCAGAGAAATTTGTCAAATTAGGGGAAAAAACAACAACAAATTTCAAGCAAAAAAAGAATATGAATGTCAACATAAAATAAGACTCCCAGCAGAAGAACAAATAGGAAAAATGTGCACAGTGCATTCCTAGCGCTTCCTGGATGATAAATTCCTGCTGAATAAATTGAAGTGACATTTGGTTTCTCAGAACTCTCACCTACGTCCTGATGATCTCCTAAGCAAAGATTCTTAGGTAGCCTTTTTTCACTGACACTGACACCCAGTCACAACTGTCAAGAAAGGAGAGGGTTTTCAAAGATGCTGACAGTGAATATTTTAAATCCTATCATCTAGTTTTGTACAACTAGCAATTAACTCTCCCAATTACTGCTTTTATAACAAATAATCATTTTGTGATGGCATTTATTTTATTTGTATATATTAAGCATTATAAATACTATAGAACATTGCAAATGAGCCAAAGCATACAATAATACTAAAGAGAAAAAAGACAATGTCAAGCTGTCTGAATGTTAAAATGTATCTTCAAACATTAATCTGGTCCGCATACATTTATAAAACTAAAAGTAGCTGTCATGTTAAATGTAATTAAAAGTATCAAAAGTAATTTAAAGTTTGAAAAAAAAAATAGTAACTTCTGGTGTAGAAACTCCATGGGTAGGCACACAGTATAACTACAATGCGAAAGAAAAACCTATTTATTTTAATTATATTCATGAGCCTCCTAATTACACTGGCCATAGATTTATTCTAACAAAGATGGATAATGGAATAATATGAAATCACAACATCCCATTTTCCCCTAAGTGCAAAATCAACCAAAGTGGTAACAAAAAGAACTAGAGAGCAAAAGTGACAAACAGTAAATAACCTGTCTAGTACTAAATCTGTTAGGTGACCAATATATAGAAACAGAATGTGAAACGCAAGTACATTCTAATTCCTGAAAGAGAAAGGTGGAGGAAGAACCCTTTTGTGCCTTATTTTTAATAAAAGAAATACATAGAAATATTGCAAAGACAAACGGGAATCACTTCATGAAGTTTCCTCATGACAATCCCATCATAAGAAGTCTCAGGAAGCCAATATAGAAACAGTTGTGTATATAAACTGAATCTCATGCTCATCCACAGAGATGGGCCTGTTTCTAACTGTATTATGTTTATTCAATCCATCTCCTTTTTTGTCACATACTGCCTTGTATGAACAATGAAGTAGCTAGTGTTATGTTTCAGGTAAGACACCAGATCTCTGACAACACTCTTACAAGGTGGTTTGTGGCACTTTCATGTTTCATCAAAATCATTTTTTGATTTTGATTTTCATGATTCATCAAAATCAAATTTTTACTTGGAAAGAAGGGCAGAAGGTGAGAGGCAAAATGAGCAGACTGCTGGGCAACTTTCACATGTCCCTCAGTCTCATGGGACTATCATAGAAATATCATCCCACATCCCATCCTTGTCCTAAGGACACAATTCTGAACAGATAATATCCATAGGATTCCAGCCTATTGGTGCCTCGTAAGGGAGAGGGGCACTTCCTCTTCACACTCCCTTCCTGCAATTGACTTCCAGAATTAAGTGGTCGATCCTCCTCCAATCACTCAGGGCAAGAAGTGATAACTCCAAAGTTAAGGATTTGGAATGATCTTCAGTGCATCTACTAATATTCTTCTTTAAAATAAACTGTATACATATGGTTTAGATATGCCATCTGTTTCCTCTTACCACTCTAAAGTCTTTTAACATCCTAAAGACCTTGTTAGAGTAGGAAGGTCACTTGAGCTGTGCTCTTGAAAAGTACATATTTCCCCCAATCTCTTCTCATTCTCTCTAACCACATTTGTCATGATGAAAAGTGCTTTTCTTCACTACCCACTTCTCATCATGGTCCTCTACCTCACTAACCACAGGTCCAGAAGTAACAGGTCTGAGCTACAATTGGTTGAAGCAATAAACCAAAATGAACCTCTGTTCTTTCAAGTCATTCTTCTAAGATATTTTGTCACAGTGATGAAATGTACCTAATACAAAAACTGGTACTGATCAGCGCAGCCGCTCATATATGTACTTCAGGAAACCTTTCAAGGTGATGTGTGGGAGGCATTTGGGCACATTTGAAGCAAGCTAGAAAGAGCGTAGAATGCTAAATCAGCCAAGCTTACAGGGTGGTACTGGGGGGAGCTATGAAGGCAAGACAAGAATACAAATTGAAAAGATTTTACTGAGTGTGAACACTATTAGAAACAGGATTAGAGGCCATCATTTTAAATTTTGGAAATGCACTTTTCTCATTTAGCCAATGCTCTGACGTCTCTGTGAAACTAAGTTCATAAGTGACAGACTAGCGGAGGGAATTCCAAGGCGGCACAACATTCAGACTGTCCCATGGGTATTGCTGGCTACTTTTAACAACACTTACTGTGAGAATTGAAAACAAAAATCAGAACAGAAAATCTTAAATATTTTAGCTTGTCCAGAAATGTAACATTTTTAAGTTGGGGCCAAGGGAGTTGTGGATTCTTAAGGGAAGAGTACCATTAGAAGGAAGCTAAATACTTTGCAATTGAAAAAAAGAAAGATTCCTTGAAGGAATCTCAGGAAATTCCCAGGTTCCAACTAAGGCTGGTTTCTTTACTTGAACAAAGAGCGAATACTGGATGAAACTGACTTTCTAGCATCATCTATTAGTTTACTAATTTCACTTGTGTCATAGCGTTAGGCAATTAATGAGAAACAACGTAAAGATAGAAGTATTAGTTTGAAGCATTCCAAAAAAAAAAATATTTTTTTCATGATCTTATATTGTTTTCTTTGTTTTGTTTTGTTGTGACTTGTCCTAAGCATTAGAAAAAGCATTACCAGTTAGTGAACAGCAGGTGGAATACAGATAAGCCTACCACATACAACTGAACCTCTCAAAGCTTCTCTAAAGGTTCATTATGCACTATCATGCATGTCACTCAAATACATGCTTTATCAAGTTGTTACAGTTATAATCTTCTTTAGCAGCCCATTGGCTGGCTAGCAGAAAAAAATCAAACTTAGGGTCAGAGGACAGAAGTAGAAGAAGAAAGTCTACAAGAGGAAAGGCTCTGATGCAGCCAGCTACCACAAAATTATTATTACAATATGATATATATGTGGCTCTGGAATTGTCAGTTAGCTTCTACAATACTATGCAGAAGCTACACTGTAGTTTGGACATAACTATTATCTAAAACATTCAGTAGCCTACACAAGTCCTGACATCTCACTGCACAAAAACACCAGAATAATCCCAGTGAAATCTAATGTAAATTGGTTGCAGCTTTGCATTCTTCCTAGATTCTATTTCAAGTGACTCCATGAGAGAAGAAATATTAAAACAGTCTTGTGCACATTATTGAATTGATTCTTTAACTGTTTACATGACACCCACTTGTGTCTATTCAATTAAAGACAACATTTTATTTACTATCATGTTATGTAAGAAAAGCTAAGATGCTCTTACAATACCTTTTTTCCTTTTAGTTTGCTCTTACTTAAACATCACATACAGTCCCTTTCTTCAAAAGAATTCCACTGTAATTCCTTGAACTTAAAAAAAACAAATAGCCTCATTATTCCTCTCAAGCTTCCCACTAAATGAAGTATATCTTCCTTTAATATAAGAAGTGCTCAGCCTTGTTTCTCAGCAACACAAAAACATTTCCTTGGTCCTGTTCTTTTCAATTTGAAAGTAACTAACTTTGGAAGATTTATACCACTTGCTTGTTAGCCTTTGACTCTACTCAAATTCACTGGCTAAAAACAAGCCTACTCCAATTTCAGTTAGGTAGCCTTCAGTACTAAAAGTAATTACTCATAAGTGATCACTAGAGTTCGAAAATACATGACGGAATTACAACTAACTTCTCCTAAGTCTCCTAAAAATGACAAAGCACAACTGCACACACACAGTTTGTTTAAAACCTCATTTGCATAAAAACAGAAAGTCTACCATAACTATAATGAAATAATAGCATCAGATAATCAAAAGCAGGCACCTTGGTCACTAGACAAAGGTCAAGGACCAAATTATTTGCTCAAGATGAAAGAGAGAGAGAGCAAAGGGGGATGGGCATATAAGTGATTACTATTTCACAGGTTAATAATTAAAAACAAAAGAAATTAAAATAAAGCCATGTTATTAGGGAATGTCAATACCAACAACATCATTCTAACATCTCTTTAATGCTATAAAATATTAAGTGCTTAAAGCTTTCATACTGCCTTTGAATTTCTGCCAATGTTTCCCATTAATTCAAAAATAGTTAATAATAAATAATAACTAGAAGCACTAGTGGCTTGAGAAATAGTTACTTAAACAAAATATTTTATTATTTTAAGGCCAAAAAAAAAAAAAAGGTACTGAGACTTCATATCAGTCATGAGTAATAGAGCCTCACCTGCATTTAAAAGTGTAAATTTGAAAAGAACATAGTTGCATGCACCTTGAACCCCAGCACTCAACTAGGAAAATGTAAATCACTGAGTTTGAGGCTAAGCTGGTCTACAAAGTGAGTTCCAGGCCAACCAGAGCTATATAATAATACATGACATTAAAAAAAATAAAAATGTTTACATTTTTATTTTAAAGTTTTCATACAATATATTTATCATAACATTTTTATCCTATATAATACATCTATTATGTTATTTCTGTCCAGTATCATACAATATAATAACTTATCATATTATTTCCCCTTCAGTAACTCCTCCAGGATCCATTCCACCTCTCTACCTACTCAAATATATGAACTCTGTGTTCTTTCTAATTCTCTCTCTTAAAAAGGAAAAAGAATCAAAACTAATAAGAATAAAAAAATAATACAAAAATTATCAAAAGAATATAAAAGTTGATACCTATATAGAGAGAGAGATTAGAGAGAGAGAGAGAGAGAGACTGTTTTGTGTTGGCCAACTACACCGGGACATGGAGCATGCCCTGAAGTGTGGTTGATAGACTCAGTGGAACTCTGTTGGACACAGCAAGCTCTATACTTCCCCTTGATATAGAGCAGTGAAAAAATTTCCAAAAGTAAATGCAAATGAAAGCTGAGGGGAGCTATACTCATAAAGAGTCTCTAGAATCACTATCCTCAGAGAAGAGAATACCTTTTCCTCCCATGCCTACACACAGCAATCAGCACAGTAGCAAAGAGCACTAATTCCAACCAAGACAGAATGTGTTATAAAAGCTACTTAGAAAATACACATTTAAAATGTACACAAATGTGTATTTATAATATAGTCAGAGTTCCAATTTCACTATAACCTTAGTTCTCTAAATTATATACGCATTTTCTAAAATGTCCTAATTAACTTGACTACATTAACAGCTGCTTCATCCACCTCAGTGTCTGATGAAAGGGCTTATGGGAACAGAGTCGTGGTCACTGAATCTCTTGCTTATTAGGTTATGTCCAATAAAAGTCTGATTATCTGCTGCCAGATTCAATCCCAATGAGCAGTTGCTTTAAAATCTCCCCTTAGAATAGTATCTCATCTTAAACCAAACTCAAACTGAACTCATGATCATTGAGATAGTTAATTCAGGCAACTTGTTTCATTAACGTCTAATTGTATCCCCTTAAAAGGACAACTGACTACCTACTGACTGAAACTAAAAGAAAAATATTGGGGTGGGGTAACAATAAATCAGTTTCTCTTTCTAGCATGGCTATTGTTGTTATGTAACATTCTAAGTTTTAGTAAATAGAAAGTTAAAATTTCATTTATTAAGTAAATGAATATGTCTTATACCACCAGGAAAAAAAAAAGGAGAGAAAAAAGAATATTGTTGTGAAGCTTAAGTAATGTCAACAAATCAGCAGTATCTCAGCATTAACTTTGCCATAAGCATAAAAGGCATTTATAGTAGATTCACTTAAAATTTTAACTCTGGAGTTGACTAAAGCCAGCAAGGGTGGAAATTATTGGACTGGCAAAAAGAAAAAAAATTAAACAGAAGAATGTTCTGAAATAGGAAAGATGTTAAACAGAATTGCCCAAGGACGGTTAGGAAATGAAAAATTACACTAACTGCATTGGGAACAGCAACCTGATAAAAGCACAATGCACAAATTACAATCTTCTTCACTGTGGTATTAGAGGAGAAAGGTTAAGCTGTGAGTGTGTGCACAGTTTTTCCCACCACAGGACACAACATGATTGAAGAATTACTCTCAAATGTTCCTAGGGACACCCAAACAACTACAGTAATAAATATTTCTAGGTTTTTAATATTACAGAACAAGCTGGACAAGACCCCAAGTCAATAGATAACTTGCAAAACATCCCTGGAGTGTAAACCTCTATTTTAAGTTTAAAAAAAAAAAAATCAAGAGACAATAATAGGTTTCCTAACTATATTCTTCTATTCTTAAATTCAAGACACACATGCAGCATCCCAGGATGCTGAGTGAGTCAGCACATACCACAAGGCTGTGCTAAGGCAAACATAACATTGCAGAGAACAAGAGAGAAGCATTCTAGGCAAAGCCAAATATTTATAAGGTCAAACACTTATAAGCAGCAATATTTCTTCTGTGTTACAAGGGAAACTACCAGATATTCAGAGTAGATGCAAACTAAGTAGAAGTATAAACACTAATAGATTCTTATCTAGAGGAAACAAATACACCTCGCTCACAAAGGAAAGGTCTTAACACACAGGGCACACACTTATCCTTTAATACATGGACCTACAACTTGGTCACTTTTTTAAGAATGACAGAGAAGCAATCTTTCCAACCTTCCTCTCTGTTAACAAGATATCTACTCTGTCATAATGCAAGTCATAATGAGTCACCGCAGCTCCAAGGCAAGCGTCTTCTAATAGCAGAGTTATAAACAGTTGTCAATTGGGCTAGGTCCAAGTAAAGCTGGCACATCTAGAAAGGTTGACAATTAATACAGTCAGGGACAGTTACAAGATCTTAATCCCTTCACCAAGAAAGAAATTGTTACTATATTTACTTTAGTCCATATTTTTGTGTTACGTTGGGGGGGGGGGTTGTTTTGTTTTTTTTTATTATTATTTTGTTTTTCTTTTTTTGTTTTTTGCTTTTTTTTTTTTTTTGCTTTATGGGACAGATATATTGCACTTAACATAGGAAATCTGACATAAGAACCACCTAAATAAATAAGTAAACAAATAATTAACTAATGGGTATTAGCTGGCTCAAAAAAATGGAGGAGAAACATGGTTACCTGTTCAGCTCCAGTTAATTCTGTGGAATTTATGATATCATTCCTTTAATTCCCTTGAGTATTAAAAAAATCAGGTTTCGATAACTAGGGAATGCTTTAGGCAAAACTATCATCTCTACATATCTAGTTGCCTCTATTGCAAACAGAAAGCTGACTAAATCTACTCACATAATCTTCCTCTTTATTCTGCTTGTGGGGTCATGCTAACTCTCTAAAAGCTCCTGCTTCAAACACATAATCTAAACTCTCCCTATGGAATACAGTAGCCACTACCCACACACTATTGTGAGACCAAATGTCCTACAAGTAGGAAACAAACATCAGATTTGGGATGCCTAATTTGTCAAAATGTGAACTAGATGATCAGGAATTAGTTTTGTTTTATTTTGTTTGCTTGCTTTTTTTGTTTTTGTTACTTGATGGGGTGACATTTTGAATCTAAGAAATTAAAAAACAGATATTTAAATGATTTCATCTATTTTGCCTTTTGTGTGGCTAAATTAAACACATGGTTCATGTTACATTACTACTAGAGAGTTCTGATCTAGGCAAGAAGCCTAAGGGACACTAAGGAGAAAGCAGTGGACACTCCTTTTTGCCCATGGAATCCTCCTAGCCAAGTGACACTTAATATCCCCTACTTCCCGATTCATTAAAAAATAAAATGCCTTCCCTTACTTCAAAATTGCTCACTGAGTCTAAAAATAGTCCACTTTTCCTTCCACAATGTGCTTGTCTATTATAAAGAAGCATGCTGGTTTGTCATCTGATATGATTTACAATGTATTTTACAAGCTTCAGTGCTTACACAATGTGGCAATTCTTATAAAAGCACATTTTGCAACTGAACCCTTTTTGCAAGGAAACTTTCACATTAAGTAACACAATCCATGCATAAGGCAAAATAACAGGAAACCTTCACTAATTATTTTAATGAAGACTAATGATTTATCTAGTGCTTTGAATCTCGTCTCATTGAATTGTCCACATCCTGAAAGATTAATTCTTCCTTTTAAAGGAAAATAATTTAAGAATTTAGAATGAAGTTCTTGGTGGTACATGCCCTCTTCAACAGGACTGACTATGCTTTCATCAGAGTTATACTGGGTTTATCCACTGTGTTTACCTTCTGTTCTGTAATTGAGCTGCTGTGGAGTAGGCAGCCTATTCTACCTGCCCTGGTTAGGTTGTGTGGAAAACTGCCTGTGACAAAAAATATGTTGGAAATAGGTTTCTGAAACAAATTAATGACAGACAGACCTCAACTCAGATGTCTACAGAAAGCTTGCAACACAGCTTCTAGGGAATAATGTCCTCTCTGCAAGTCACCCTAGAACTCCAGGTGCAAGAATTAAAGTCATAATGCAGAGGTAAGAAGAAGTAATTTGGATAATACCAATGATAAAACTCCTGTTCCCTACAATAAGGGTTTAAAAAGTTATTATGGATTTCAAACGAATCTAGTAATGTGGTTAACTGAATACATGGACTGCCTATTTACATTATAGTGAGTCCTAACTGTAGATCTCTAAAACTTCACTCCTCCTCCCTGTATAAAGTTTTGCAACCTTTGTCAAATAAATTTGCTAACAACAGATTTATTTCAACATCTAACCTATTTCTTTGGAAACTGATGTGCTCCAATTACTAGCCGTATTTCTAGAACGATCAACCCCGATAAACATCAAAGTAAATATTAAGACTGAAATTAACCAAAGGCCAATTTCAGATAGATAAAAAGAAGCTAATTTTAGAAAATACTGGTATTACCTGAGTTAAGATTTAACAAATTCACTTCCACAATTAAAAATGTCAGAAAAAAAGTTTTATAGAATGAACCTGTCATTTAAATCACATGAAAAGATAAAACTGAGTGGAAGTAGATTTTAAAAACATATATTTCTTATAGTATTTGCCAATGAGTACACAATTGAGCCAAATAACACTATTCTAAGCATATAAGTTAAAATCTTGTAACATTTTAAACCAAATTAAGCTTATAAATTAAAGTCTACACAAGTTACCAACAACTAGAATATATATAATAATGTTCTGAAATGATAGAAAAAAATAAAATCAAAAACTAAAAAAGAAAGAATAAAAGTCCCTGAGGTTACGTTATACATTTCTCAGGTTTTCCCTTGCATCCTAAAGATGTTAGCTATCTTAAGATAACAAGCATAAGTTTTTGTAAAGACATTATAAATAAAAAAGTTTGTAGAATATTTCATTCTCGTGCTACAAATAAACCGCAATATATGTTCCAATTATAACTGCTTATATACTTCAGTATGAGTTAAGACCAGCATGTTAGAATGTAAAATAAAACTCCAATATCCAGAGCCAGTCAGTTGGACCTAAATCTTATAAGTTATACAAAAGTTAACTCAAAATGAAAAATAGACTTAAATATACTATGTAAAACAACAGTACCTTTAGAAAAATGACTTTAGATATTTAGAGCTAGAAAGAATACATTCATAAGAGCAATAACAAATATAATCTACAAAAGTGAGAATTCAATAAATTATACTTCAAAGTGAAAATATTTGTGTATGTGTGTGTGAAAGACCATACATAGTGACATGAAAGCATAAGCTACAGGATGAGAGGAAATATTTGTGTACCACACAAATGGCAATGGATTCATGCATGGGATATGTAAAGAACTCTCAATCTCAAAGATCTTTTGTTTAAAGGAAAGAAAATGTATCTAATTTTAAAACTAAACCAAAGGCAGGCATTTCAGCAAACAGCACACAGCAAGTGAGCCCACAAAAATGATCTTAATGAGCTATGAGAAAAACGTAAATTAAAACTATGACTAGATATACATACATAACTGCTGGGGACTAATAAAATATAGTGTCAATCCTAACAAGAATTGAGATAAAACTGAGTTCTTCATAGATGATAAGACATGAAAATAGAAACTTTGGAAAGTAGTTTGACTACTTATTATGATATAAAACATACACTTACTATGTAGCCAACCTTGATTCACTCCAGACAAATAAAATATGTACATGAAGGTTCATATCATTTTAGTTAAATAGTTCTAATATCCAAAACTTGAATAAACAAACTGGGCAGATGGTACACCCACACGATGAAATACTACTCAGTGGTGAACAGAAACAAACTATCGCTACTTTCAATTAGGCTAGACCTCAAAGGCACTATGCTGAGAAGAGAAGGGAAGAAATGTCAGTCTCAAAAGCTTGCACATGATGTAACTCATATAGTATTCTCAAAATGAAAAATGTTATAAAGCTAGAAACTAGGTTAGTAATTGTCAGATTCAGGAATGGTGTGAAAGTAGTAATGTGAATTTTATGCATGAGGCATTTCTTTGTGGTAAGAGAATAATTCTATATCTTAACCACAATGACAGTCTCATGAATATATACATCTATAAAACCATGAAGAAGTGGAAACACACAAGAATAAACATTTGCAAAACTGAAGAAATGTGAACAAGGTCCATGGATTGCATCAACCTCAACTTCCTGGTATCGGTACCATACTATAGTTATGCAACAGATTACCCCAGGGGCAAGCCTGGAGAAGGCTGGGGGGGGGGGGACCATTTTCCTGTTGTTTCTGAAACTTCCTGTGAGTCTTTACTTGGTTCAAAACAAAATGGTTTTAAATACAATTTGGAATTCTTTCATTAAATGTCCCATGAGTTTATAAGCCCTATTAACTTGCTACACCTAATCTCAGTTTTGATAATGTTGTTATTTCCTGTCAGATATTTCTATTTATGTGTTGATATTTCTATATATGTGTTGTGTTTGTCGACCAACTTTTGCTTCATACAGCAGGAACAGTAGATAACCCTCACTGAAAGCTACACTAAGGAAGTCAAACAAAAAGAGACTTTCATTTGTTACATTTCTAGCAACTGGGAAAACAGCTCAAAAACCAAAAGAAGGCCTGTCACCAAAAAAGATGTGGAGGACAGACAGCAAAGCATCAAAAAACATAAGAAATAGAAGAATCAAAATTTAGGGATCTTATTCATTATTTTTAATATGGAACAACAATAGTTGGGGAAGGGAGCACAAAAATTTCAGCCATGAACTCTTTGGGACACTTCAGAATCCTGGAATATTAATGAGTCTACCTTAGAAAATAATTGCAAAATTAATTAAAGAAATGGCATCTCAAGCATTAGTGATTCATAGCCTCCACTAATATAGAAACGATAATGGAAAATAGACCCTTATCTCTTAGGAAGAAAACACTAATACAACTTCAGAAACCATTAATCTACTGACACCAAAAGAGAATCTCATTCTTGTCCAAACTGTCCTTTATTCCCATTGTCAAAGACAAATCACTAGCCTTGTCTATGGTGACATGAGTCCATATCTATCTGAAAAGTACATTCTGACAAGTGATAGCTCTAATTATGCATGAGCTCAATAAAAGCAAAACGGGATGGTAGAATGGTAAAGTCTCCTAAATTTGTACATTCATAATTAGATAGCAAAACAATTCATGTCTTAAAGACGGAGACCAGAAGCTGAGCATACACAGTTGGTAAAGTGTTTGTCTTCATCTAGGCATGAAAGTCTGATCTGAATCTGCAGAACCTACATAAATTCAGGCATGGAAGTACAAGCACCTGAAATCTGAGAGCACTATGCTGAGGTACAAGACTGAAGGCTGAGACAGGAGAATCCCCAGAAGGCTACAGGCCAAATAGTGTGGCATACACAGTAGCCAGCAACAAGAAGATCCTGATTCAAAAGCAAGGTGTCCTCTGACTTCCACATGTACACACACAAACAAAAATATAAGTGAATGTGCACACACATAAACCCATGCATATAACATACAAAAGAAACTTAAACTGAACACAAATTAGTTGACATTTTTAACTTATTCTTTTTCTCTCACAAATAGTATGTTCTCCAAAAAACTGAAAAATAAACTGATTACTAATAAATAATGTGTGAACTGATTTTTTAAATGTTTTCATATTTTTGAAGAATGTACTCTCTACAATATTCAAAGTGAGAAAATAGTGCTACCCATGACATGGTGTCAGCTAAAGAAACAGATGAGTTCATCATGGTTGAGGTAAGGCAGCCAAATGTCTCCACAGTTCTCCAAGAAAGGAATCTAAAAGAAATCTAAAAAGGAATCTTAAATAATAATAATAATAATAATAATAATAATAATAATAATAATAATAGGTCTTTCATACTGATAACTCAGGGAGTAGTGACTTTGAAGTGTATGGCTGTAGGCTTCTCTTGAGAAGGGGTCCATGGTGATGATGAAGGACTGTAGCATAATCTCCTTGCTGGGGCTCTTCTGCTTTAGTCTGCTGTCTCCTCTTTAGAGCAAGGAAAAGAGCTCTAAAACTTGATATGCATTAGAAAAGGGGGCATTTCTCAAGAAGATGGTATACATCTTAAAGCCTTCATGATCCAGGCCACTTCCAGATAAGGACGGCCACTTTTGATTGGTAACTGGTACTCAGAAAGATCAAGATAGTCAGCCTATATTTGACTAAATAAACACGATAAATCTACATGTCTACACAGTAAGACCGTGGATTTGAATTTGCCCATTAATCTTACAAAGATAAAAATCAATTGCTAAAGTTAAATGGCTAAAGAGTAGAATGATAAGAACAGGTCCATGTGGAAACCCAAAATTTTTACCTTTTATATGAATAAGAAATACAAATCTCTGCGCTATAATACATAGTTCACTGGATTTTCTATGAAATAGAACTAAATGATATTACCATGTATCCACGTCTGCATTGTGCAGCTACTCACACCTAAATGTAACCTATAGATAGGAGCTTATTAATAAAAATAAACTAGATGATATCCAGCAATATGCATCATTAGTAAAACAATAGTTTAGAAAACCTCAAGTGTACCAATGCAAAACATAAACTTAGAAACTTCAACTTTAGAATAGAGAGCTGGAGTACCTGCCCAGAAATTGTGCCTCATTGTAGATGACTTCTCAATGGCTTCATTAAAATACATATGAATATTCCATTTCTGTTTCATATCTTTTTTAAAAATCAAATTTATTCTTAAAGTACCAGAAAATCATCAAAAAAGAGGAGAGAAAGGGGAAGACCACAAAATGTATTATTTTCTTACTACCAGTCACGAATAACACGCTAAGACTACACTTTCATTTTCTAACTTTTAAGTGAGTATCATATGTATTTTTTCGTCTTGCACATTAGTCTTATTTTCAAAGTTGTCCCAGCTATTAGTAAACTTGGTGTGATCATTTGTCTAGCCATCCAGAGTTCAGGGGGAAGAAAAATCCCTGCGGCTGTTTGATGCTCAAGAATATGAACACTTACCAGTCAGATGAAAGAGGTGAAAAGACAGGAGGAGAGATCAAGAGAACAGTGAGTTTGGGTTTCTGCAGGCTAGCATTTACCTCTCAATGAAAGGAGCTTTGTGCTTCTTATGTCCCAGGATTCATCTTGCCTTCAGCCGGCAGTGAACTGGCAATTGCCTCATCATTTCCACTCCAAATTAAGGATCAAAGTTTAAACATGCTCTTTTCCTTCTCTATTAGATTGTGATTAAAACTGCCACCTGCCTCACCTCATTCACACAATCACCTCTGTGGGAGAAAGAATAATTCCCTGAAGAAAGAACAACGGAGTTAATTAGGAAAACAAAGAGTAGTGGGGAATTCAGGTCTTGGCTTGAGTTCAGAAAACAGCACTGAAGAACCTAACAAGAATAAAATGCAGAAAAAATAATATTTAAGCTGGAAAGTTATCTAATATCATGAAATTATTAAGCATCGTTACATATAGTTTTAGTCCTCAAAAGATTCTAAAAAGTGTATTTCTACGTGTTTTCCACTGAGTAAGAAAGTGATAGCCTTGGATTCAAATCTATTTGGTAGTTATAAAAAGCAGGGATCCCAGTTTTGTCTTATTATTAAACTTTGTATTACAACCACTTCACAATACTTTTATATTTAGTGTGTGATGGACCCAAATTTAGAGCCCAAATTATCTGAATTATTTTAACATTAAAAAGGCACAACTTCTAAAATGCAGCAGGTGTAAGGTGTGGTGTGGTGTGGTGTGGTGTGGTGTGGTGTGGTGTGGTGTGGTGTGGGTGTGTGTGTGTGTGTGTGTGTGTGTGTGTGTGTGTGTAACAATGATAATGATAAAACAAGAGGCAATGAACTTGAGAGGGGATGGAAGAACATGAGCAGGTAGTAAGAGGGAGAGGGGAAATGAGTGATATACTTTAGCTAAATGTTTTACTTGGAAAAATTAAATTTTGAATAAAATAATGAACCACACACAATAAAATCAATCAAGTTTTACAAGTTAGTGACCTTCACTAACAGTGTCAGAGAATATATACACTGAAATTATTAGATAGATCAATAAATGGAAATTGAAGAACTACATATGTTTACTGTTTTCCTCTTGCTGAGGTTCCAGGTTCCTACTGGCCCCAAGAGAAAAGACTTTGTTTCATAAACATAAAAGGCCTGGTTTCAATACACTAATGAACAAACACTAATGGCACATGAACAGAAGAAAAGAATTCTGTAGAGAGAAAAAGAAAGAAGTGATGCTGGCAGGTGAAACCAATCTTCTAGCCCTGATTCCCTCAAAAAAAACAAACTGTTATCAATTAATATCTGTTAATTGAAGCTTAATCTATGCTTTCAAGGAAGAACAGAATTGCTCTACATCACACACATCACTCACAGGACTGTGTAGTCATCTGACTATCTATGGTCCAGCATAGTGAGAGCTGAAATGAAACCCTAAGTTACTACGTAAAACGAGATTAATTCAGAGGTGATGAAGCTGGTGCAGAGTCTACTCTAGACAGAATGTCCTGTCATGTCATTATGACACTTTGAAAGTGAGAAGAAGCCAGAGAGAGACTCTTGAACACTGCTACCGATAAGCCAAGAGTGATTCAAGAGCTAGAACAGACCTCTTTTGCCAAGAGCAAGTAAGTTACCGGTACAGAAAAGCAGGTCAGCTGCATCTCACAGCTTTGGTTCATTTCTGCCTTCTAAGATCACTAACATTTGATTCTCTTCAGAATCCACAGTTTTGCTGGGTGCTGGGGCGGGAGGCGGAGCACCAGAAAAAGTAACCTTTAAAATTCTTAAACTATGAGAAATTATTGTAGATATGATGACTAACAGTTCAAATTCAAATATCCTAATCTGTGTCCTGACACATGTTCAGGATCATGTTATGAGACAGAGGCAAACGAATAAATAAATAAAATGCATGAAGCAGACATCATAGCCTATGTGGACCAACATGCATATCATTGCAATAAAGCAGAATGGTTGTAACCTTCAAGCTGCTATTCATACGTGTGCTAAATATCTACTTGATGTAATATAGTGTCTGTTATTTCATCAAAGACACAAGAAAAGCTTTGCTTACTAATTTACTTGTACTTAGCTAAAAGACTCACTCTTAAAATAAAGAATAAAATTTGTCTCTGTTGTTGACATGCTGCTTTTTATTCAGTGACTTTTCTAAAATCCCACCTCAACTTCTTCTGTATGTGCAGGTAATTATAAAAAGGAAATATTCAACATTTAGTGTTAAAGGAGCAGAAGTAGGAAAAAATACCAAGTATCCCTTACAGAATGGCCCCAGTGTTAGAGGGAACAAACTGGGGTTTGGTGAGAGATGGGGTATATGAGGTATGCATTAAGAATAGGCTAGAAAGATGAACACACCAGACGGTGCAGACAGTCACAGGTTAAGGAAAGACTGGGTTGTATCTCAAGAGAAATAGAAATTATTTTTTTAAAGGTGTAAGCAGAATAGTATTGAAATTGCATTAGTTACTTTGTGGTCACTGTAATAAAATAGTATGACCAAGACAGCTTATAAGAGCAAGTTTACTTGGGCTTATAGTTCCAGAGGCATGAAGTCCAGGTGAGAGGAACGGAATGGTGGCAAAAGGAACAGGAAGTTAAGAGCTCACATGTTGAATTGTCAACACAAAGAAGAGTGCAAAGTAGAAGTAGGTGAGGATTTAAGCAGTCAAAACCTGCCCACAATGATGGATGCTGGGTTCTACCTACAACACCTCCTCAAACACCACCAACAACTGGAGGCCATGTATTCAAATACTGGCACCTACAGAGACATTCTCATATACCAATACAGCAATCACATTCACCTATTGTAATGTTCATTTGTTACACTGGGAATGAAGAAGGAAAGAAAAGAGAGAATCTGGTGAATCTGATAAAGAAGTAACAGCTACAAACCTGTTCTCATACCTGTCTAGATAACTCAACAACTTGAAGTAAGGTAATAATAGTCATGCAGGTTTGTTCACACTTCAGAGTCAGGGGATAAAACTAACCAAACTGAGAAATGAAGAAAGGAATAATTAAGAAGCCATCAGAGATAGTCAATGGCTCGGATACTAGAGTGCTTTCTTTATAAGCATGGGGGTCTGACTTCAATACCCAGAAGCCACGGGTAAAATATTATGTTGAACATTATGACATGCACTATATTGATATCCTAGCACTGGCAAGACAGAGACAGGCAAATATCTGAGACTGGGACTTCCTGACTAGCCAGTCTAGCTTATTTGGTTAACTTCAGGAGTGATAGTTCTTTAAAAAAAAAAAAAAAAAAAAAAAAAAAAAAAGTCCATTCCACCTATATACAAATGGACCCTCACACACGAACAAATATTATGCAATTATAGTCATCTTTCATGGTTTGTCAAGATTAATGAGACCTCAAAAGACCGTTACTGATAAATCCTAGAACCAATATGGGGTATGAAAGGACAAACAGGTTTGGAATTAAAGTCTATATATTCAAATTATATATGTTGTGCTTTGTACTTGTAGGATATTAAAATACAGACCTTTTAATTATATTGCAAATCAACACAAAAATCTGGAATACAGATAGATTTTTCAGTAGCCACACTGATGAGAAATACAAAGAGGATATGGCTAAGGAGAGAATATTATGCAGAAATTAAATGGCATTTCTAAAAGGAAGAAGAGAAAGACATGAGGAGAAGGAAGCACCCAGATTCTCTTATACTAGACAGCCTGAAAGAGAACAAAGTAAAGCTACAACAGGAATGAGAAAAAAGGCAAAACTTGGTATCAAAGAGTCAAGAAGGAAGAAAGATGGCGAAGTGAATAAGATCACTTGCTAGCACTTGGGGACACAAGTTTGGTTCTCAGCATCCATGCAGAGCGACTTACAAACGGTCTATAACTTCAGCTTCAAGAGATCTAATGCTATCTTCAGAACTCCATGGTACCCACATACACATAGCATTCTCTCACAAAGACATGCACACACATAAATAAATAATTTAAAAAATGAGTAATACTTTTAATAAAGAAAGATAAGTCTCAATTCAACATTACTCACTGTTTTATAGGCAAGCCAGGAAAAGCATGTATCCCATCTAAGTAAATGATGTTTAGAAGATGAAATATTATAATAGACACTTAAATACTTGGTAACGTGTTAACAGAAAAATACTGACTACAAGTAGAGCAACTGTATTTACCTAGCAGTGTTTAAAAATCCCATCATCTGTTTGTTTTAGGAAAGAGACTCAAACCAGCAGACCTCAACCTGTGGGTACAACCACTGTAACACGCATTTCCCACGGCCTCAACCCAAAGCTTGAGAACCACTTGTTTGGTGCAACATGTCAAGGGGAAGGACTCACTACTAGTAAAATAAAGAAAAAAAGAAAAAATTCATAGTTTCATTTTCTCTTTTCCTGGAAATTAGAACTGAGAAAGAAATTTCAAAACAAATACTTCAAAATCCTACATCACTGAATGACTGCTGTGAGGAGAGCTCTCTAGCCAACTCCCAACACCTTGGAAGATGTGAGCAACCAAATGTTATAATCCCTAATGAGAACTACCTGGATATAACAACAAGTTTAACAAAATCAAAAGAGCACAGTAGAAAATGCCACCTTAGGAGGCAATCGATGAGACAGTGATCACACACTAATGGATTTCCTTTTTATTTAAGATGCAAAGTAACTCACATTCTCCACTAGATTTGGAATTCTGACAGAAAGTTAAAAGAACATACAAAACAGAATGTCAAGAGAAGCAGTGTTGACGAGGAAAGAGAATGAGAAGAAAATGCCTCCCCATCACCATTCTTACATACTGATGATTGTACCTCCAAGTTTCTGCACATAAATAATCATCTCCTTGTGTTAGGCCAAGCACACACAAGTGGGTTACAAAAACTAAGTGGAAAATAAAATACCTTATGCTAGTGTTGTGACTTCAACAACATGCCTGAAACAGGATAATTTATAAAAAGTAAAAATGTATCTTCTCACAGTTCAGGAGACCGAGAGGTCCAAAAGCAAGATACCAGTGGCTGCTGTTGTCCATCAAGGACTGTTCTCTGCTTTCTAGATGGCACTATTATTACTACATTATTATTATATTATATATATTATACTATAATATTATTATTACTATAGTCACCAGAGTGTGGAAATGTCATGTCCTCACAAAGAGAAGGGCCAAAGGCCAAAATTATACCAAAAGCTTCTTTTATATTTCAATATTAATTAGCTTTTGTATTTTTTAAGACTTTCTTATTTGTATACAATGTATGGTTATGGCATTTCTCCTCCACGGCCTTCCCTTGTCCTCCTCCCATTCCAGTTCCCATTTAGCCCTGTCCTACTTCAACGTTTGGGGGGATGGGCATGTATTTGCCTATCTTGTGCAAGTGGTCACGGCTGCTATGTGCACCCGACAGCCACAGAAAGTCATTTCCAAAGACAGAACTTTATAGTCTCACTCCCCATCTTCTGCAATGTTCCCTGGGCTTGAGAATGGGTGGTATGGATGTACCTATAAATCTACTCTTTGACTGGACTATTGCCCAGTGACAAAAGAATCATCCTTGACTAGGACTTCAAGCTGTCTACGGGTATAATGGCTTTAACTAATTTATAAGGGAGGAACCCTCATGGCCTAGGCATGTCTTAAAGGCCCCAGATCTTTATATAGCACACTCGTTAACACCTGAATTTTGCAAAGGACACATTTCCAATCATGACAGTCAATGAACATGACGACACTATGAACAAGTTTTTATTCTTTAAGAGTCAACAATAAAAGTCACAACTGCCAGCTGCCGAATTACTATTTGACATGCCTAAATGGAACATGAGTGCTGGAAAATGGCAATTACCCAGAACCAAGGACAGAGTACTGTCCTGGTCACAGTGAGTGAAGCCGGAAGGACCCTCTGGGCCAGACTCTTCAACAAGAACCCTGGATTCCCTTATTTCTTTATTCTGGTCTTTGTTCCCTCATTAATTTTGACAAACCATGAAAAATGATTATAATTGCTTCAATCCCTGTGGAGTTGAATGTGCGGTATACAAAAGAAAAAAAGTGAATAAATGATGTTTATCTGCTTGTGACCATATAAAACTGGCAAAATATTTCCACAACACTTGTTTTAGAATTTCTTACAGGTCATTTTACAAACGACACAAGTAGAGTCACTGTAAAAATTAAGGACCTCAAAGAAGGCTGACCATCAATCACCCTTAATCACCTACCTTTGTTTTAATTTGAGAGTTCATTATAATAAAATGATTTTTATATTAAAAAAAAAACAGTGTGCTGAGGATTAAGGAAGGAATGAGGCAGACAGGGATATGGCAGAGAAAGCCTTTACCATATTCCTTTCTACTTTACTTTTGTTTTGGTCCATGTAAATAGATTTCATACAAAAATATAGAAATAAAAGATAAAATATTCACTTTTGTTCAAAAAATCGCTTTAAAAGATCAAGTCTTTTAACTTTAAGGATTGCATGAGAACTATCTCAGCACAGGTTTGCACATTCCGGATGAAATTTTACCAGACTCCTCCTCAATACTTAATAAGAGATCATGATTACATGCCTAAAGTGAGCCCAGCCTGGTGACTTTGAGGAGGGCTCTTATTAGAATACAAACTCTGTAATGAGCTGCTTATAACGTCTATAAACATTTTTAGAATCTCTAGAGTAGCAGTTTTGCTCATCAGTTTCTTACTAGAAAGTTACTTTACTGAATGTGTTAAGTGAATGAAAAATCTCAGATATGAACTTAAGGCTTCTTTGTAAACTACAGCTGGAAATGTAAACTACAAAGTTGGAAATGCACAATCACTCGCTTTGCGTCACGTCCACTGCAACCCACGGGACCACAGAGTGCCTGAGTACGTACGTCCCAAAAGAGGATGGATGACTCCAGAGCCGCCCGCGCAGGCACGTACAGAATGGCAGGCAGCCCGCGACCGCACCAAAACAGGGCAGAAGTGCATAAGGAGGCCGACCCAGGGCGAAATCGTAGCCACGCCCACCCATGATTGACGCGCCAGAGGGGTGGGCCCAAGCGGAAGGGAGTAGGGCCGCGCGCCGGAAGGTCGGCCGCGGGTGGAGGGCTATGGTGGCTTGTCCGAGTACCTGCGCTGGAAGTCCGTGGCGAAGGGCTTCAGGTACGGGTCAGTCTCCAGGAGTCGGGCCAGCTCGGGCACGTCGGCCAAGGCGGCCTCCAGATGAGCTTCGGAGCCCTTGTCCGCTGCCGCAGGAGCAGCCGGCGCCGCCATCTTCGCCGCAGCCCAAGTAGCTGAGGCCCGAGAGGGTCGAGTGGTCCGAGCGGAGAGCGAGCGGCGGGGCGGAGCCGGGCGAGCCTAGGCGAGCCGCTGCGGACTTGCCCCTTTATAGCCGCCGAGCGGGCTGGGGTGAGCCCGGGACACACGTCCCCAACACAGGCTCCCGCCCACTCACGCGGCCAGCACCTGGAGTCCTGAATGGGACTGGCCGGCCACCGAGGGGCGGGCCTACCCCCTCCTCCTTCCCCTTCCCGTCCCGCGGTCTTCACCACTGCAACACCTTCTGCTCTCGTTTCTGAGTTTTGATTTGTTTTGTTTTGTTTTGTTTTTTTCCAGGAGTGGTGACCAAAACAAAATAGGAAATTCAACGGGAGAATAGTTAAATGTAGATAACGTTAGGCTGTTTTGTGTTTTAATGGCATTTAACAACTCCTTGGGCTAAGTTTACTGTATCTCATGAATTAAACCAAGACATATTTTGACGATTGCAGGAATACTCCAGTGTCAGAAGCCGCAGCAGGAACAAGAACCTGCATACAGCGAGCATTTGTGTTTCTGCAAGATTTTCACCAACAAAACTTTTTTGATGAGATATGACCAGGAGAATATCGTTATACTGAACTCCACTCTCCTGCTGAATGACAGTGATAAGGCACGACTCTGCTCTTGTGCCCAAGCTCCCAAGTATAACTTACAATCTGTCCTTTCAGTTTACTGGTTTATTTATAAGAATACGGAATTGAGGACCTGGTGACATGATGACTTGCTAGGTAGAAGTTTCTTACCAACAAGACAGATAACCAACACTGTAGAAGGATATATTCAACTCTTGGAATGTGCACCGATACACAGGCATACATTCATGTATACATACAATAATTTTAATAAAGAAGAATGCAGAATTGGACACCAGGAGAAATGGACCCCACTACTCAGGAGGTCGCAAGTTACTTTGTACCTCAAAATTAGACAGGATTGAGTATAACTTTCTTACTTGAAATCTGGAAATGTAAAATCGTGGACTGTTAACAGTATTGATCAGCCTTTGGCCTTCAGCATTTAAAGGGAGATTTTATGACATTTTAAGAAACATTTGAAAGATGGATAAAGGACCTGCACATGTTTTGAAACAACACATGAGGGAAACGCAGAGAGAAAATACCTAATAGACACACAAATCTGTAACCTGAACAGAGGGGTTTTTTTTTGTTTTTTGGGGGGGGAGGGGGGTAGTTTTGTTTTTTCTCTTCATTTGTAAGTCCAAATTTTCATCACTTCAAACTGAAATTTCCACTTAGCTGACTGTGAGACCTGAACCAACAGTTTTGTCGTAGCATATGCATTTACCTATTGGTGTAAAACCATACAACTGATGAGGAGGAAAGAAAGGGAAAGGGGGACTGCAGAGAAATTTAGTCAGTACTTTGCCGAATAAACTAAGTCAGTTCATCACTTTTAAACAGGGAAATATCACACAAACACTCCCTTTCTGTCTACTCCCTGTTTTCAAACTGGGGAGTTTCTCAAAATGAAGTGGATATGAATTACCTATGTATCTTGGTGAAAATCTGTATTCCGAGTTTGGGGACCATTTACCAGAATACATTTTTTAACTACTTTCAGAAAACACTTCTGCTTCAGGTTTTACATCATTTGAATAGCTAAACTCTACAGTGTAAGTCAAATGATGCCATTAACAATTTCAATGGCATGTCATTTCACTTAGAGTGAAATATAAACTGGGCTCCTTAAAACATTTATGCAGTCTGGATTTACTACCATTATTATGCAGTTTTCTTGTACTGTAGTGGCATGGACTTTTCTGGAACTGGCAGAATTCTGTGACCACTGAAGAAGGAACTTATCTAGTGATATAAGGGCAGAAGCCAGTAGCTCAAGAGGTCAAGGCACTGGTACATGAGTAAGGTGAAATGATTCCTGTTCATCTAAGCCATCAAGTCTGTGTGCTTTACTACAGCAGCCTTGGGGAACTAAAACAAATTCTAAATTACTTGTGTGTAGCATGGGCTTTCATCATAGATTTTATCATTGTCAATTGTCTATCATTAGACCAAGCCATCACCTTCTCTTCTAGATATAATCACTATCTGGTTTTTCTCTTAGGTCCCTCCAGTTTCGGGTTCTATAAGACCACGTGCCCTGCCCTAACTCACTTGATGGTACTCTCCTGCTTTCCTGGACACCATGCACACTAGTTCCTTTGGCCCCTCCTCCTCCTCCTCTCTCCTTCCTTTCTGACCCAAGCAGCTCAATTTCCCATTTCAGAAACTCTGCCTGGAATGTTATTCCTCTATGGCTTATTGCCTTAGGACCTAAGTGTCAGGATCAAATGCCAATCCTTGAACACCAGAACTGATAGATGTCCATTTGATCAATACTAATCCTGGTGCCCTAGGTCCATGAAAATGTGACACCTATGGCAGTGGGACTTAAAGTCACATTTAGCTGTACTATGTGGGCAAGGGGCTGACATATGGAACTTGAAGTAGACCAGGTTTCTGCTCTTGTGGAGCTTATATTTTAAACATTAATACAGAACCTACATTGTGTTCACTGTTGCATAGAAGAGAAGGGCTGAAATAGTCTATTCAGAAAGAATTATGGGATTCTGAGATGAGCTTTCATTTATCATGAAACCTGAATGATGGCTAGAAAGAAAGTAGCCACAGCGAACCTAAGGAAGAGACAAATCTGTAGAATTGACCAGACAGGCTGAGAATCCATGAAGACAGCATTTACCCTGTTTGTCTGAGAAGTTGGCTGGGTGAGAATTAGCTGTGGTTTGTTTCCTCTCTCTGATATTCCATCTTTTCCCTAATATCTGGCTATGAGTTTTTATTATATACCAACTAGCAATCCGTGTATTTTTAAGCACACGACAAACTGTTTAGAGGCTTTTTTTGTTGTTGTTTTTTGTTTTTTTCTGAATCTGCCTTTACCTCTATATTTTTCTGACCACACCTTTAATCTGCTACTGGCTAGGTTAAAAGGCTTGGTTATAGCAGCTGGCTCCACCCAGCTCCTTGGTTTGTGAGAGCTTAGCTTCATGGCAGAGGCACTTGCAGAAACCACTTTTACCACCTCAACTCTGAGGAATTTTAGGGTCCACACTGCCACCAAGTAGAACACAGCCACGCACTGCTAATGAACACCATTTAAGTGTTTGGCAGAAGGGCATCTTTCAAAGTTTTTGCCTCTAACACTAAGTCAGAAAGCCTCTCTTAAAGTAGCCATGCCTCTGCTCACTACCAGCAAGAAAATGCTGCAATCAAGAAGCTGCCCTTGACTCTGTTCCCTTTTTGTCTGTGTGAGTAGTAACCTTAAAACAGCTATATGCAGCTCATACTTGTACTGAAGCTTCTGTAAGACTTCAGGAACCCTCCATGTTGTACCTCAGGGGATAAACCCTTGTAGCTCAAACCTAGATGCCACTGTGTATAATGACCTACTTGAGAAACAAAACTGGAGAGCTGCTTTTGGCTCCTTTTCTGTGTCCTGGAACTCTTCCAACTTTCTCAGGCTTTGTGTAAATATATGTGCCCCAAATTGGAATACCATTTGTAGTCAAAAGTTTCTCGGTCCTGCCTGGCTGATCCTCTAGTCATTTAGTCTCAAACAATTACACAAAGGCTTATGTTGATTATAAACTGTTTGGCCTATGATTTGGGCTTATTACTATCTTGGTCTTACTGTTAAACTAACCCATGATTCTTATCCATGTTTAGCCACGTGGCTTGGTACCTTTTCTCAGTGCAGCATTCTCATCTTCCTCCTCTGCCTCTGGCTGTCAGCTGCCACTCTGCTCTTCTGCTTCCCAGCATTCTCCCAGTCTAGTTGGCCCCGCCTCTACTTACTGTCTAGCTTCTGGCCAATCAGTATTTTAATAAACCAATATATACAGTGACAAATATTTACAGTACAAGAGCATAATCCCACAGCAGTTTTCATTCTGTAGACCTCCCTGGAGAGAAAGGGAGACCAGAACCTGTGATCTTACCTGCTAGACCTGCAGTTAAAACCAGATTCCTAGATCTAGCAGGTTCTGAACCAGAAACATGGCCCTTAAATCTCCATCAACCACACCAGGCTGCTAAAAAAGCTTCAGGTGTTTGTGGAAAGTCTCAAGCATTCTTGTGGAATAAAAACACAGATAGCATATTCTTGGGAAATGTTTGTTTAACAAAGGACAAAAATATTTTCTCATGTCCTGTTTACTTATTTACCTTGTCCATCAACTATAGTCCTTACTTAAAAAAAAAAAAAAAATCCAGGTATATTTTTAGATTCCCACTAGTTTTTCCCCTCGGTGCTCCAGCTAGACGGAAGTCCTGCTGTATCTGCCACTGGGTGTCCTGAGTAGACCCTTTTCCGCTTTCCCTCTCTTTTGTTTCCTCTAGATTTCTTCACCATCTTAAGAGCCCAATCTACTCACTAGTCTAAATTATTCTGACCTATCACAACCTCTCTTGCCCCTTAAAGATCATGTTCTTTCATGGGAGCTCAGCAAAACCACTAAAGCTCCATCTCAGTCCTAAAATTTCTAGTCAATTTGCTTCTTAACTGTACTGAAAACAGTGTTCTATCAGACCGTGTGAAGTAGTCCTCACACATCACCCCTTACTTGCCCACTTCTCTGGGTAATCTTTGTCCTTCCTCTGTGGTCTTCAGTTCTTGACATTCCTGGGACTTTAGCTGTCAACAACCAAGTGTCTGTAATAGCTTCGATGACTGAGCCAATCAGAGTGGTTGGCTTTGTACTGCCTTATTACACATTCTGCATGACAAGGAATGCTAGTTGCATTGTCCAGATTTCTCTTCTTCCAGGGCATTTATACCAATCACATATTCCCCTGTGTGTACAGTCTTGTGAGTCACACTGCAGGAAATGATGTCAAGCTTTCCTAAAAAATAAATCTTTCCTTGGGGTGAAGACATGGGTCCTCACCAGACATATAAAAGCCAGATGTAATGGCTTATGCCTATAATCCTAGCACTAGGTTGGTGGAAAGAAGTGAATCCCTGATCTCACTGTCTAACCATCTTGTAGAAATACAAAGCTTCATTTTCAGTGAGATCCCCATTTCAAAAAATAAAGTACTATAGAAATGGCTCAGCAGTTAAAGTACATACTGTTCTTACAAAGGTCCCGAATTCAGTTCCAAACTGAACTGGCTGCCACTACCACCTTTAAAGCTGTCGGAGGATGTGACACCTCTGTATGCTGTAGGCACCTGAATTTCTATGCACATCATACCCAGAAACACACATACACATGCACACACACACACACACACACACACACACACACACATACATTTTTTAAAAATAAATCTTTTAAAACAAGATAAAGTAGACTGGAGTGCTATGGAATAATCCTGTATACTTTGAATATGTATTACTCATATTGGTTAATTTAAAAAAAAAAAACTGATTAACCTACAGCAAGGCAAAATAAGGCTAGATGAGAAAGCCAAATTGGGGGAAAAGGGAAGGGGAAAGTCAGAGAGACATCAGCCAGCCTCCTCTCACCCCCTCACAGAAGCAAGATGCTAGAGGACAGGTAATGCCACAAACCATGTGGCCACACAAAGATTAATAAAAAACTGGTTAACTTAAATGTTTTTAGTGTAATAAGAGTGAGCTATTGGCCCAGAATTTGTAATTCATATAGCCTCTGTGTATTTATTTGGGACCAGGAGGTTTGAGATTTTATATTCACAGGGTAAATAGAACAAAAAGTCAGCAGGACTATGAAACTTATTTCTGAGGCTATCATAGATTTTTACCCATGGAATTTGACTTGTAGGAAGAGTTAGGTTGGAGATCTATGTTAGGAGTGAAGAAGAATTTCAAGAGGATAAGAAAATGGGTTTAAAAATTTTGTTACCTGACTGTCCATTTTACTATTTCTAACATTTCTAACATTAGCAAGCCACTTTACCTCTGTGTCTCTTGGTTTTTCAAAATGTGCTATTTAGTAACTTAATACATGAATGGGATAGTATCTAGCACACAGTAGATGTTATAAGAGGGTTAGCTGCTAGGGGTAGATAATGAGCATTAAAAAGTCCACCAATTTAAGCACTATAGCTATAAAACATTCATATCTCACTGTATTATTATTTATAGTTCTTCTGGTTTGTGGTGATATGTTATATATTTAATAAAACCAGTCTGGAATATCAGAGAAGAGATCTACCCATAGTCAATCAAGGAGGGTCAGAGAGTGATAACTCTTGCCTTGCCTTTAATCCCAGCATGGAGAAAGACCTGGAGTGGTGACCTATAATTGGGAGTAGTGACCTAAGCTTTAATCCCATAACTCCAGAGACAGAGATCTTTCTGTGTTTCTGTGAATTCAAGGCTAACTACCAAATAGTAGTAGCTCATGCCTTTAATCTTAACCTGGTTGTGGAACAACTGAATGAAGAAGGTATTTAAGGCAGGCGTAGAAAGACAGAGCAGGCAGTAGAAGTGACAAGGAGCGAGGCTGAGGAAGCTGGAAGACAGCTTGATGAGATTGGACTGTGGCATTTCCTCCTTTCCCTGATATCTGGCTCTGAGTTTCCTTTATTACAACCAGAATTTGTGCTACACTAGTTAGCAGACACATGCACAAGAAAGAAAACAAGATGGCAATTTTATTTATTGTTAATTATCTTATGTGTAAATTTAAATTTTAAAGTGCTTACTCTGCTTATGTTTTGTCAAAGTTTTTAGAAACTGAGTAGGCCTTATATATATTCATTAAGGTGTTCAGAATATAAAATAATTTTAAATTGAAATTTCAACATGGTTATCCAGTCTCCCATGGTATCAATTTTTTGGTGGGATTTATGAGGTATAATTGTTTATAGCCATATTAAATTCAGCAGAGGAAGACTTTCGCGACACTTCCTCTGTCACTTGTCAGGCCTCTCAGAGAACACTGGAGAAAGAAAGTTCCTGCTTAAATACCTAAATTCCATGTGATGAATGTTCACTATAAGGTGAGTTTTCCACCTGAGACCAGAGTAAGACAAACAACTTTTTCCCATGTTGGTGTGGAGGAGTTTTTAAACGACAATGATTTTCAATTACTTTTGTCACAAGTTGAACGAGAACCAGTGACCTACAGGTGAACAAATTCTCTGAACAGCAGGGTTTCTCCTGTAGAACGGAGGCAATTTTCCTGATTCTAAAATGGCGATTTTTATTTCACTCAGTTACATTCTTCCTTATGCCTTGGCATTATCTGTGATAGGCGGGTGTTTTGTATCTGAAATCTCCAGTATATCTGGACTTTCCCTTGAAATTTCTGCAAACATTGTAAGCACAAAATAGTGTAAGAATAGATGGATAGTTGAGCTCATCAGTATGGAGTTATCCTGAGAGGGAGTCCACTGATTGCTCATACCAGTATCTGGTAATTCAGTAGTCCTCCATCCCAGACACTGTTTCAGCCAGTGTATTCTTGTGTTTGTGAAAAAAGCATGGCATAGAAAGCCTGCATAAGACTATGTACTTAAGAAAGGACTATGTTTGAACCCAAGTATAATTTTTGTACAACCAATGATCTTTGGAACTGGCTTTCATGGAAAAAGGAATGTGAAGGGCAGTGTAGAGCATTTCTTAATCATTTAAACAAGAAAGCTTATTAAACCAAATTTTTAAGCACTGCCTACCTAATAACATTTGATGAAACTACAATCCCTGGGAAACCAATCTAAAAGGAACCTGACCCTATAAAATGAGCTCAGGCAAAGGAGGAGAATTTATCATATAAAAGTTAAGACAGAGTCCACAGGTGAAAGCTCAATGGAGGAAACTTGGTACAAGATATTACAAATACTACAACTGCTGACTTCTACTCTCGCAGCTGAAATGACTTTCTGGGTTGGACTTCTGCTTGTTTTCTCTGTCATAAAACATTGTCTAGTGGTAACTTGGGAAGGAAGGGGCCCATTTCACTGTAAGGTTATAGTCCATCAGGAAGGAAAGTTGAAGGAAGCAGGAACTCAAGGAAACATAAAGGCACAAACTGCAACAGAGGCCACTGAGGAATTGCTGCTTCCAGGGTTGCTCTCCATCCAAGGCTTGCTCACTTTGTCTTCTCACAGTGGACAGAGCCCTCCTACATCAATAGGTAATCAGAAAATGCCCTATGGACTTGCCTAAAGGCAATCTGCTAGAATAGCATGGTTCTCAGCCCTCCTGAGGCTGTGAACCTTAAATACAGTTCCACATGCTGTGGTGGCCTCCAACCATAAAATAATTTTTGTTGCTACTTCATAACTCTAATTTTGCTACTCTTATGAATCTTAATGTAAATATTTTTGAAGATAGATAAACAGGTTGAGAACCACTGTGCCAGAGGCATTTTCTCAGTTGAGGTTCCTTCTTCCTAATTATGTCTATATTTTTATCAATTTGACAAAAACTAAATGGATATAGATCATTCTCCAAGAGGCTGAAGCATGTCCTAACACCAGAGGCTGTGGGTATTATTTATATTAAAAAAAAAAAAAAATGGAGTAGGGTGTCTGTCACCAAGGGGATGACATCACTGATGCTAATGATAAGAAGCCTTAGGTGGCCATGCAAAAGAACACAGAGAAGTAGCAATGTGACTGAAGCTAGTAATTACAGTTGCAATGATACAGTCACATGTCAAAAGGCAGAAGAAGTGAAGAGCAACTAACAACATTTTGATTTCAGACTTTGGGCAAGAACTGTGGAAGAATAAGTTCCTGTTGTCTCAAGCCACTTAAGTTATGGCTTTTAATGTTGACAGACTGTAAAGTAATACATGTCTTAATGTTCAGTCTTTAAAATGTGTTTCTTATCACTGAGGAGTACTAACCCAAACCAATTCATTCATTTAGGAGAGCTAGAGATGTCCTACCTTAGCTATATTTTGTGTATTTTCTGTTCTTCTGTGATGTTCCTGAAGACTTGAGTGCAGGAATTGCATTGAGGATGTATCAGTTAGGGTTAGGCACCTCAAAGTCCATTGTTCTCAGCATTTTAACCAGCTGTAGAGTTCCATCTATTGCATAAAAGAAGCTTCTTTGATTAGGGTTTAAAACTACATTTGTCAGTGGATATAAAGATAAATTATTTGAATAGAATTAAAAATTAAACTAGTTTAAGAAAATGACAATAGAAGATCCAACCCTAAGGCAAAGACTTAAAACCTATATGTATGTGTGTGTTTCTGCATGGCTGTATGAGAACATGTATCCATGTGCCCAAAGAGCCTAAAAGAGGACCTCAGATACTCTGGTGATGAAGACACAGGCAGTTGTGAGCTGCTGGACATGGGTACTGGGAACCTAACTTGAGTCGTCTCTAAGAACAACATGCAACCTTAAATTCTGAGTTATCTCTACAGCCTCTAGTTTTTCAAACAAGTATATTGGGTCATGTCAAAAGATACATGCTAATGCAGAAGTGTCCCCTAGGATGAAAGCAGCCAAGTAGGTAACACTAAAATAGTAATCATATAAGTACATCCTTATAAAAATGATTGCCTAAATAAAACGAGATAAAGGGAAGATCTTGCTTTTTTAAAATTTGTCAAATAATTTACAGTCTCCTTTCTTCAGAAAATGATGCTTGATCTGCTTGAATGTGGCCTAGACTAGTTACATACTTTCAGGTAATAACTCTGAAAGAGAAACAGTGAAGAAATCTTCAAAACTATACATTTGCCATACCATCAAGGTTATAGCAGCATCATACTTGGATTTGATGATCCTTCATAGGAGGTGATGAGAAATGCCTTCCACCTTTGAGATACTCTTTCACAGATCCCTTCAGTGTTTCAAATCCTGGGATAACATACAGGACTAAATTGAGGGAAACTCTATGAAATTCCTGTCCCGTATACCTAAAAGTGGAAAGCAAAGAGAGACTGAGAAAATGCAACTGATAAAAGACTAGGCGCAGAGGAAGGCTATAAAAGAGCATCCTGAAATGCATCCCAGAGAGCAGAAGATGTTGGTGGTAAAATATGAATAAAACTTGTAATTTAGTCCGTGCTGTTACACAAATCATAAATTCTTTATTTTGTTAAATAAACTTGTAGCAAATTAGAAGTTGGACAAAGGGTATATGAGAACTCTGTAAAATGATTGCGAAATGCATTTTAATTTATACTATCACCTCTGTTAAAATCTTGATGTAGACTTATTTGTAGAGGAAATATAATCCTGCATTACAAATGCTGTATTTGTCTTTTTTATTTTTCCTGGAAGAAAAACATTACAGTACTTGCTATCCACTTTTCCCCAATCCTACTCAGGCCTTATTCAACCTTTAGTTAATGTTTAAATGAAAAATTATAATCATATTTTAATGCTGTAGTTAATCAAAACTTCTTGTCTCTTCTGGTGGAATTAAGTGTAATGGATTTTCTGAAGTTCCATTAACTCTTTGAGTTTGTAAGGCTGCCACTTAGTTATCTGGTGGCAGAATGTTCAGAGAAATTTAAAGAACCTGCTACAAGTACCTAATTAATCCTTACAATGTTGAGATAATCTGATTCATTAAAAGAACAATGTGTGCCTGGCACTGAACTAGAAATTTTTAATTACCATTTTGTACTTTGCCGATAACTTGATCTTCAATGGGGGAAAAACAGAAGGAAAAGTGACTCTCTAGGTTACATACTAAAAAGTTTAAAACACAGACTTGAGTGAAACATAGAGAATAACAGATAAATGTCTTAGATTGTAAATTAATTTTTGACATTTTGAGATCATATTTCTCAGATATTTATTCTAAAAAGAATTTCAGCAAGAACTCCTTATTTTATCTAACACTTATGTTTTACTAGCAAATACAAGTTTTGTGATATCAAATTGTTTAAGCAATGAGCAGCTTCAAACTGATTTTTTAAAAATAAGAATTAAGTCTTCTGCTGTTACCCTTCACATATTTTCTCATTCTACATAGAAGTTTCATATTTTCTAAGATTTGTCTTAGGACATGTTAACCATTAAATAGTTTACTATGTAAGGAGCATGTAGTGAAATCTAGGATGCTGCACTTCATGTTTAATGTTAAAGGTTCTTTTTATTTTTCTTTCTGCAGTTTCTACTCTTACATAAAATTAATACTGTGGGTCTAAGCTTACCTATATCAGAACTACTTTTGAAAACTTTTCAGAAATAAGTAGTCTTGCAGGGATCTCTATATACCTCTATCCATGCATACCTAGTAAATTGACTCTCATTTGGGAAGCCAGCATTTCCTAGGTCTAAAAAAACTGAATTATTTCAAAAGGTTTATCATTTCACCCAACTCAATATTCTATTAGTTACACTGTGCTTTTGATCTAAAATAAAAAAAGTTGTTTGACAGAGACAGCTCAAAACTTCTTCTTAGTGAGATGAGGTAGAAAAGGATCTAAGAATAGTTCTAATATAAAAGGATTCAGGAGGATGGATGTGAGGTACATATTTCTGTGAAGTTAGCAGTACTTTTTAAATAGCATTCTTGCCATGCGCATGGTTGTATTTTTTTTATGTTTTCTATTGCTCGTTATTGGGAATAAATTTCTCACTCATTAAAATAAATACTTGTCCATAGTAGGAGGATATAGTTTAATAATGTAACTTAAAATCATACCACATATATATATGGGTATATGCATGTGGGTGTCAGTAGTATGAAGTTGTTTCAATATTCAACCTGAGAAATTCTTTTGAAATAGGGTCTCTATAGGTGAGGCTGGCTTTGATCTTGAACTCTAGCCTCATCTTCTAGATATTGTGGTTACAGGGATGTGGTATGATACAAGACCTATAGGAAGATTTCTATATAATTGTGTTTAGTTTCTTAATCTTCCCAAGAGCTCTATTGATTACTAAGAGAAGCTAAGAATTAGTTATCAGTGGATATAAAATGACAGTGGAAGGATTTAATCTCGAGCATCAAACAATCAGTACTGGGCATCAAGCAAAAAGATGATCTTTCCAAAGAGATGAAAAGGAAATGTGGAAAACCCCGTCAACATTCAGGGCAGAGGATCTGGTAGATGCTTCAGGACAGTGAAGCTTGAGTGTAGAACAGTGTGATACTTCATAACAGAGTACCACAAAAGAAAGAACTACACAGAGAAAGACCCTCAGAATCGTACCAATGCTCCATACCAAGTGTTCAGTGTAATACTGTTCAGTGTGTACATTTGAAATAAAAAATTGGAACAAGTGTTGAAAGAACCATCCTAAGGAATGAATGGGAACAGTGTTTAATATTCATACAGAACCAGTAAAAAGTACTCATTTTTAAAAGCTAGATAAGAAAACTCATTATTTATATAGCATGGAATTTCTTTCTCAGAAAGTTCTTTCCAATGCACCCAGGAATAGGTTAGGCTTAGAATACATAGGGTTTTTTTGTTTTTTGTTTTTTTATTCTGGAACTACCTAACAAGTTACAAATTTAAGACCATAAACTATCTTTCTTTGTGTAACTTAACATGCATACAAGTACAAAAGTTAGAAATACTTATGGAAATATGAAAATAGTCACTCAACCAGGAAAGACTATGAGATCTGGTGCTTAATCATGTCTTGAAGCAAGAACACACAATTGAGACTATCAATAAAAACTGACTTAAAACTGACAGGTGTAAGAATTAGAATCAAGGACATCAAGGTAGTCATGATGCTTACATTCCATATGTCTCAATAATTAAGAAGAAATATTAATGAAAAGAAACATATTTATAGAGATGAAAGATGCAATGTCTGAAATGAAAATTTAGAGTGTAGAAAAAGAACAACATAAATATTCTTGAACTTAAAAACATGAAAAGTAAACCCAAAGCATGATGAATAAATTAGTGAATTACTAAATGTAACCTTATATAGAATTATTCTATTTGAAAGATGCTCTAAAAAAAAGAAAATAGTAAGAAGGGATAAGAAAAATGTGTGTTTTATATATCTTCCATATATTCAGTTAAAATAATTTATATTTTTATATAATTTAAAATATACATAAATTAATATGTAAGTTAAATATAAAATATTTTATGTAATATATATAAACGTGTATTAAAATGTACCAATATGTATATTATATATATGTGTGTAACATATATAAAACACAGAAATTTTTCATGTATATGTATATACAAATACACACACATATATATATGCACATATCTCTCTCTATATATATATAATAAGATGGACTATGCAGAAATATATCTACTGTGTTCGTTAGTCTTCTGTTAACCTGACACAAGCTAAAATCATTTGGGAAGAAGGAACCTCAACCATAAAAATACCCAGCCAAAATGCAGGAGGGCTTATCCTGGTGGTGAGGACAAGGGAAGCCAGTTGGCTGACCAAACCTGCAACTACCCAGGCCCAGAACTAGGATTATGGGTTGGCTCACCTATTCACCTCATCTCTGATCTTCTTCAGCATATAAAGGGACTAGTCCTGCAGATCCAAAGCAGCAGGATTCCCATAACACAGGAAAAGAGCAGGATAACAAGGGGAATTTCAGTGAGGGCCTGCATTGATAGTGTAGCAGAAACCAGAGACCTGGAACTGGTCCATTGACTTAATAAACTTTGCAAGTAAAGATATATGGACAAAAAGTTTAATTACATGACTCACTGTGCCACACTGCAGCTTCCATTATAAGATTCCCCACTCCTTTTCTTTTTTTCTCATGAATTTTTGGGAGGAGGGTGCTGCTGGGCAGAAGGCAATTACACCGTGTTGGGAAATGAATGATACCAAGCTGTATTATGTGAAAGACACAAAGAATAAATAAAAAGGTTAAAAAAAATAAGATGGAATATTATGTCAAACTTATATCTGAGTAACAAAAGTATGGAGGCTCTAAATTTCCCATACAAGTAACACCTTTTGACTATTATTACTATAGTTAAAGGGCATGTAGGGGAAGCAAAGCAAACTCCTCTTAAGATCATAAGGTAATTTTTACTGAACCAGGACAGTTATAGCTTAAGGTTCAGTAAATCATATCAGGAATGATATGTAACAAAGCCAAATACTGATTTATGAATCTTATGGTACATGTGTTAGTTTTTTTTATATTTTCAGTAATAAAACAATATTACTAAATAATAAAAATATACCTAACCAAATCTGCCTGTAATCAAGCCTGTTGGACATTTGTTGATTGATGATTGATAAGGGAGAGTCAAGTTCACTGTGGTTGATGCCATTACTGGACTTGTTTTTCTGGGTTCTATAAAAAAGAGAGACAGCACAATCCAGTAGGTAGCACTCTTCCATCCTCTGCATCAATTCCTAACTCTGAGTTTCTGCCCTGATTTTCGGTCCTGAATTTCCTGGATAATGGACTACAAATTATAAGATAAAATAAACCCTTTCATCCTCAAATTGTGTGGGGTCATGATATTTTATCATAGCAGTACAAACACTAACACCCCTACTATGTATAAAGAACTCTCAAAATGTGATAATTCTGAGCTTACTCTATTACAATAGAACAGATTTATAGAGTCATGAAGCAAACTAGTTGTAATATTAATATATATGTGTTATATGTGTTAATAGCATAGTATATATGTTATACCTGGGCTACAATAGCAAAATACCTGACATAAATAAAAGGAGGAAATATTTTTGATCACAATTTGATATTTTATTCTACATTGTAATGATTATATTGGCTGTCAACAAACAGTAAATACAAGACACAGCTCTGCATGTATCCATGCGGTCATGTCAAAGAAGTTTACATTCATGATGAAAAGGACACAAACCCAAGATGTTGTACAGAGTGACCAATTAGTTTTCCACTGAACTTTATTCTAAGCCCTTGAAATATGTGTCTTATCACAAACCACTTCCTCTGTCTCTTTGCCTCCTGGCTGACATGAGCCTGCTGGTGAGATTTCCAATCCTGCCTTAGGCCTATAGCAAAATACATCATACAAACTCTTTGTATTAGAAATTTAGTCATCATAACTGGAAGTGACTAGTTAACAGTTTTATCTTTAGGTTTCTCTTAAATTCAATCTGCTCCAATGATCCAGTTCTGATCTCCACCATTGTGGCTTTATCTACAATACTGCAATAGCCTTCTGTTGGTAAAAAGTCATTCGTTCAATCTATTCTGTCTTGAGTCCAATCTTACTCCCTAGTGATGTCAAAAATAAAAAAATAAAAATAAATACAGTAATTTTTTAAAAATTTTTTAAATCCTTTAATAACGTCCCACTTTTTAAGGAATAAAGTCCAAAGTTTTCAATGACTTAAAAATAAATTACTTACCTTAGTAAATGATTCTATATTTTCAACCAAATCCTTTGCCATTTCACACTCTTTTTAATTTTTTTTTTTTGCTTTAGAAGAATATTAGCAGTCTGACCCATGAAGACTCAATTTTCTCACAGCTATAATTAAAAAACTATTTCCAAATTAATTCACACACATCTTGTAATATTATAAATTAAAAATATCTCTTTGACACCTTTAAACACTAGAGTAGGTCACATAATACCATACAATTGCCTGTTATGAAGCTTGTTTTACATGTAATTATTTATTTTGTCTCTTTCCTCTGATATATTATAAATGCCACAAAGGGTAAAATCAAGCCAGTTTTATTTTTGTATTCTGAACTTCAAAAGAAAAGAAAAAGGAGCCAGGAAGTAGAAGAAGAAAAAGCAGAAAAGGAGTAGGAGGAAACGAAAGGAAGGATGGAAGAAAAAAGGAAGAAAGAAGGAAATGAAGGAAGGGAGGGAGGGAGAAAGGAAGGAAGGAAGGAGGGAGGGAGGGAGGAAGGAAGGAAGGAAGGAGGGAGGGAGGGAGGAAGGAAGGAAGGAAGGAAGGAAGGAAGGAAGGAAGGAAGGAAGGAAGGAAGGAAGGAAGGAAGGAAGGAAGGAAGGAAGGGGAGGAAGACAAACATGGAGGAAGGAAGGAAGGAAGGGAGGGAAGGAAGAAAGGAAGGGAAGGAAGAAAGGAAGGAGGGAGGGAGGGAGGGGAGGAAGACAAACAGGGAGGAAGGAAGGAAGGAAGGGGAGGAAGACAAACATGGAGGAATGAAGGAAGGAAGGAAAAAAGAAGGGAAGGAGGGAGGAAGGAAGGAAAGAAGGAAGGGAAGGAGGGAGGGAGGGAGGGAGGGAAGAAAAAAGGAAAGTATGGCTCCCTAGCATCTGCTATGTTGCTATTGGAAATTTCCCTCTGAGGTTAAACATACTTTCCCCTAAAGCTAGGTTTATTCTTGATTTTAAAATATTAGAGTTCTAACAATACACTGTGAAAATGTAGATAATCAACCATCAAAATATTTTCTCTCTCATAATTCTCATTTTTTTCACAACTGTCTCTTTTCACCTATAATCACTCGGAATCCCTCATAAAACGATAAAAGTTATCAATTCCTCTTTAAAAATTAGTGATGAATGCAGATCATTTCTTTCATGAGGAAGAGTCCTACTTTTCATTCTTTGACCAGATAGGTGGATTATGGACCAACTTCTTAATTACTAAACCACTTCCCCTTAGGAAATGAGAAAGAATGAACAGTACTAATAAGGACCATGAACTTAAACCAGAATAATTGGGTACTCTCTTACTTCAATAAAATGGTAATAAGAAAGATGGATAACTGGAGACTAACCTTTTCTCTCACCACATATTTTAAAAGGAGTCATCAAATATCTTTAAAATTGTTATGCTTTCTTTGGACTAGCTCATCTAGTATGTGATAATATAGTAGTATTAGGACATGAGAATCATGTGCCAGCTTTCAGATATCTGTGATTGACTGTCCCTGACTAACTGAAGGTGGAATAAATGGAATTAACTCCACAGTAGTGCGAGGTGTCAATTTCTTTTTGACATAGATTGGAGAGAACCCAAATACAAGCCAGAAAGTGAATCCTAAAATCAAGCAGAGTAAGCAAAATTACTGTCACATAGATTTATTTCCACTGAAAGAGAGGATAGAAGAGAACTTCATAAAATTTTCTGAACAAGAAGTAGAAAGAGGGGCTGCAGATAAGGTTCAATGGTTAAAAATACCATTGCTTTTGCTGAGGACCAAAGTTTGATTTATAGCATCTACATGGTAGCTTATAGTCACTCGTAACTCAAGTTCCAGAACTTCCAATATCTTTTTCTGCCATTCTTGGATACCTTGGACCTTTTAAAAAGTAGAAGTGATGTGAAGGATAAAAATGTGTCAGCATCCACAAACTAGCCACACTTAATCAAGCCTATGTTAACACTTTTTATTCATATTTTTCATCTATAAATAAGGAATGTATTTTATAACTGGTCAGCTTATGTGAATTACATTGTTTTCTGTTGACTGTATTGGAGGTCTCTAGAACTTACATAATTTATATATACTAATAAGTACTCTTTATAATTATATAAATATATATTTATATTTATTTATATATAATATTATACATATGTATATATAAAGGAGATTATAAAATCTAATAAAGGATGCCCATGTATGGAAGGTCCAAGGATCCAGTAACTGTTCAGTCCAAGAGGCGGGATGTTTTAGCTTGCCTTCAGCAGACTCTGAAATAATGAAGAAGTAGAATCTAATACCAGAGAAATAAATAAATGATGTGCTACTGAGAGAGGAAGAAAGCAGGCCAAAAGAGAGAGCTTTCCTCTTCCATGTCCTTTATATACACTTCTAGCAGAAGGTGTAGCCCTTTCCACCTCAAAAGATCTGGATTGAAGGGTCTTTCTACTTTTAATAATCCAATTCAGCAAAAGTCCCTCACAAATGTGCCCAGCCATTTGTTCGGGAGGAGAGGGAAGTGGTTCAGTTAATTCCAGATGTAGAGGTGACAAGAAAGAATATTCATCACAATTGTACTCTAGACCTATGCAGTGCCACATCTGTTTATAAATACATCCTGGTATCTTGAGCTCATTGACACATTTTTCAATGCATGTTAAAACTGACCATTTTATTTTTACATTTGACAAAATTTCTGTACTACTTACAGCCTAAGAAACAGATGAAAAATTTACATTTCAGATATATTTGATGAAGGTTTATAACTTGTAAGCCTCCAGGAAGAGTAGAAACCCACAAAAGGACAACAACTTCTGCTTACATTAATAAAGACCAGGTATTCCAGAGGAAAAAAAAACATCATTCAAGAGTAAGACACTTGAAGGACAGAAATTGGAGAAGGGAGATAGAGAGGAGGGAGATAAGAGCTATGAAAAGAACAAATGAAATTTCATCTTTATGTGGTCATTCTACACACACACACACACACACACACACACACACACACACACACTTAGAAAGTAATGTGTATTGTTAAATCAGAGATAATTTTTAAAAAGAGGGACATGGGGTTTTCTCCTGCTCTCCAGTGGCTCAGTGGGGGAGAGAGGAGTTAGGACCAGTTTCCCAGGAGGCTGATTCCAAGACCAGACTGGAGGTACAGATCTGGTGTAATGTGTATGCTCCCTGATATACAGGCATAATTATCTATAATCAGCTAAGGTCATATCAAGTTACTGTCCAATGAGTCCAAACAGCATGCAATTTACCTTATGTTTGTGTGGGTGGGGAGGCAGTATGTTCAAGAAGTTTGTTCTGAAGACAAAGATCAGGAAGCAGGCAATGGCCTGGGCATTGGCACCAAATTAGAGGGTCTCCAGTTAGTTGGGACTCCATTGAGTCACCTAGTGTTCCAGAAACTCGTGTCTGCTTATGCAGCCACTGGAAGTGTTGGTGTGTCTCACGCTCCCTGCCTTTTATTGACATCATCTGAACAGAGACCGACCCCCTCAGAGGGGGAAAGAGGAAGAGTGAGAGTGATATCACTGTACACAAATACAAATATAATTTTGCTCTATTTAAAGATGATGGGAATATGTATTGAAGTCAGACTCAAAACTTTAAGGATTATTTTATTCTTTCTTAACTGAAAAGTTAATTTATAAAGTTTAAATTGAGTGCTGCATATGAATGTCTTCTTGGGAAATTCTTGTGAATTCTTCTCATCAAGGTGCAAATGTCAGGATACTTTCACCTGAATAAAGAGGACTATCAAACTGAAGGCACAAAATTAAAAATAAAATGCTCAGTGGTGTTCATGAATCACAGCAGAAAGACTAAGAGCCTTATATTATATAACAATTACATGCAACCCCCTAAAGTTTAATGAGCAGAATCCAAGAACTAATTATAAATACACCTGTATTTTATCTTCTCACAAATGATTTTTAGAATGCAGCACATTATTTTATAAATCACTATGAATGAAGAGTCACTTTAAGTGTGTTATGCTGTAACTGAGAAATTATTTACTCCAATAGACCCTTGATTATTTGTTTATATTTCCACACCCCAAATTAACATGATTATTAAAATATTTCTTCTTGGATGATGCAGAAAACTTCAAAGCTATTTGAATGAACTTAGAAGAAGAGAAAGCAATATATGAGATTCAGCACTGATCATATGTCTTATTAAGAGTATTTGTTCAGAATACAGGGCATCAATAAGTGTAACCTGCTAACAGCCCTAACATCCCATTCTTAGATTCCATGCATGACTGTCCCAACATATAGTGCATAATCTCAGGGTATACACAACTAGTGATTTGTTTGCTAGTCATGACTCCTCATAGATAATGAATCAAATCCCTGACTTCTTAAAAGAGAAGACTGACCTTGGACAGATATCACTTCATGATCAAGACATATAATTGGAATGTTGCATATGGCTGTAAACTGCATTGCTCTCATGAGAGAGTAGCATTTTCCCATAGATGTTCAACTAAAACACTTTGTATGGGAAGTGGAAAGGAAAGAAGATTTCTGTTTGTTTTTATTCCTAAGTTGCATTTGAAGAAGACAAAGCTTTCATTTTATTTATTGCCTCAATTGATTTTTCATACACAGTGAAGCAAAGTTTCAATTTTCTAGCAACACTAAGACCTAGAGCATTGTTCATTTACCAGCCAGTGTAAGATTTTGGTGTCGGATGTCTTTCTGTACGCTGTGAATTTCCATTAGGTAATAAAAGAAATGTTTTGGCCTATGGCAAGGCATCTGAGAAGCAGGAAGGAAATTTGAACATAGTTAAAGGGGAAGAAGGGCAGAGTCAAACAGAGATGCTGAAAGTTGCCACCCAAGAGAGAAAGATGTAGTGGAACACAGGTAAAGCCACTTGCCACATGGCAAGACATAGGATTAATAGAAATAGGTTAAATTGTAAGAACTAGCTGATAATGAGCCTAAGTCATAAGGCAGACAGTTTGTAATAAATATAAACCTTTGTGTGATTATTTGGGACTAAGCGACTGCAAGGAGGTCCAGGCCTTGAGGCTAGGCAAAGCCAGAAACTTCTGGCTATAAGATTTGTAAAACCAAAGTGCTTGTTGCCAGTAACAGCTTGAAATATGTTTCTCCTCTCCCTGTATTTATCAATGAGATAACACCAAATGAGACAGGCTAAGTCCCAAATAAAGAAAAAAACTTTAAACTCCCAATAAGTTAGCATCCATAAATGTATTGAATGTCATTAATAAAGAATATAGTCTATTTTAATCTAAAAAGAAAGATTATGAACATTAAGCCAAACAAATTTTGCATACATTGCTAATTTTTATTAAGACTAATCAAGTTCACACATACTTTCAGTTACGTTTGAATGGATGTTTATAGCAGTTTTTAGCCTAAAATATTCCTGAGTGCTTAGTGAAATTTGTAGGGAATACTTTTTTGACTTGTCAAGCTAACAGGAAAAAACAAAACAAAAAAAACAAGGTTAAGGTTAACCTAAGGTCAATTTTTGTAACTTATACTTGACATTTTTGAAAATCAATTTAGAAATATGAGTATCATACAATTTTTATCTGAACCTCTTGGATTTGTTAAGCTAATCTGACAACAGATCTATTCTTTAACCTGTTACTTAGGAGTTAAAAGCATTGTTCTTGGGCAGCACTGGATGATAAAACGAATCAGTAGATTATGCTGATATATTTTATATTTAATAAAGTCAGCCTAGAATACCAGACAACAGAATCACCCACAGTCAAGCCATGAGGGTTGGAGAAATGGCTGAGTAGTTAAGAGCACTGACTGCTCTTCCAAAAGACTAGGATTCAATTCCCAGCACCCACATGACAACTTATAACTGTTTGTAACTCCAAGATCTGACACCTTCACACAAACATACAGACAGACAAGACACCAATACACATATTGGGGGGGGGGGCTGGAATATCAGAGAGAGGAAACAGACCACTGTTAATTCTCACCCAGCCAACTTCTCAAGATGAATAGGGTAAAAGCTGTCTTGAGAGTCCTCAGCCTGCCTGGTTGTTTTCACAGAATATCTAAATGTCTGCCTATGCCTGCCTTAAATATCTTTTTTGTCTAGTTGTTTTACTTCTGGGATTAATTCTGCATCATAATCTTAGAGTTAGAATTAAAGGTGTGAGTCACTACTGTTTTGTTTTTAGGCTTTGAACTCACAGAAATACAGAAAGATCTCTGTCTCCTGAGTAATGGGATTAAAGGCGTGGGTCACCACTCAGGTCATTCTCCTGCAGGATTAAAGGTGTGAGTGGTGAGTCAGCACTCTCCCACCCAAGGTTTGACTGTGGGTCATTTTGTTCTCTGATATTCCAGGCTGACTTTATTAAATATAAAATATATCATCACAGTAGATTATAATTTTTCTAGCACAGCCCTTAATTGGCAAATTTTGCTTTTGACAACTGAAGAGAAAAACATAGCATATATATATATATATATATATATATATATATATATATATATATATATATGATGTATGTATGTATGTACGTATGTACGTATGTATGTATGTTTCTTAAATTGACCTAAGCTTGCAGTGTTTATATGAGTATGAGGTTGAGTTTTGTAGACAAATGTTCCTAATCTGACAGTACAAAAGATTTCTTTGATTCTCAGATAACTCTTGCTTAAAAGACTGGATCTCAAACACATTTTAGGACTGTAGTCATTTTAATATACATTGATGATGCTTAGATTTAAAGTCTGCTAACAATTCAGTTGCAATTTTCTCAGTAATTTAAAAGAGTTTTATGATTTTTGCTATAGAAATGAGGAAAGAAATATATCAGAGCTGTCACAAATCTTTCATAACCTGGCACCCTAGTCCCCCTCAATCCACATATCTTTTATTAAACTCCACTCTGGAGAGAATATGAATAGTCATAGACATGGCTTCTCTGCCAGGATTTGAAAGCTGATCCATGGGAAAATGTTCCCAGTGTATGTTAAGTGAACACTAGACTCCCCAGCATTAAGAACACTAATATGAGACCATGACACAGATAAATTTAGAAACAGGATTAAAAGGAGGTGCCCGAGCTGTCATTCCAAGGTCATTCACAGACTCACACTCAAACTCCTATGAGATTTCATATCAGTGAAATTCTATCCACTTATGAGGTAGCTGCTAATCAGTTTAGCTTGTGAAGACTTTTGAAGATATATAAAAGACATGTTTGTTAAGTATTTAGTATATTCCTGAATTTGTGCTAGATGCTTTTCTCTGTATCCAATGAAAAACAATAACATTATAAATTATAATATTAGCTTATTTCCAGGCAGTTACTAGGAAAAACACAGCGTGCTAAGTAATTTCTATTCCTGTTTTGCTTTTGAGTTTTGCAAATGAAGAAATCAATGCTTACAAAACGTCAGCAACTCATCAAACTTAGCTTCTACTTTTACTAAATGGAAAAATGACTCATAGTTAAGGGCTTTGTTTGATTTGCTTTCTTTTGTTTTGCTTGTTTGTCTCAAAAGCCAATAGTCTTAAAATAATATGTAAAAATAATATAGGCAAAACTTTTGGCATCAGACTATGCCTTTAATTTTTTTAAAAGATTTATCTTTTTATTAATGTATGTAGAAGTTTATGTTTATATATGAGCACTGTGTCTGCTGCTGTTGGAAGTTAGAAGAAGTCGTTGGATCCCATATAACTGGAGATATGGATGGTCGTGAGTCACCATGTGGGTACTGGGAACTGAAATCTGTCCTCTGCAAGAGCAACAATTGTTCTTAATTATTCGGCCATTCTCCAGCCTTCTGTGGCTGCATATCTGTGAATGTGTATGTAGACTGCAGAGAGTAACAGCACCAATGCCAATATCAATGTATTATGAGAATAAAGTATGTGAATACATAAAAATTTTGTAATGATAATTTCTGGCGCACTGACATATGACACATGATATATAGTCAAGAAATATTACCTGTTACTATTATTATCTTGTTACAGAAAGGCTTAAAGCTGAATATGATGGGGCAGCCTTGTAATTCCAAGACTAGAAAAGAAAGCAGAATCAGAAGTATTATGTATTCAAACAAACTGCTTCACATAGCAAGAACCTATCTTAACAAATATACAGGATTCTGCCTTAAAATATAAAAATCCATTCTTTACATTTTAATTTTAGTTTCCCTTTTCTAAACATTTAAAAATTCTAAAAATATTTTGTTTCTGTTTCCCTTTAAGTAGTTCAAAATAGCAATAGTTTAAAATATTAATTCAAAATATTACTTTATTTTTTGTTTCTGGAACCTCAAAATTATAAATCCATGTCTCAGGTAAGGCTGTGTCTGAAGCAACATCAAGGAAATGCATCTCTCTGAACTTTGGACATTTCTGTTTTCATAGTACTTATTATCCCAAAGAAGAAGTTGATTGTGAAGCTGTGCTGCTCATGGGTCCATTCATACAGGTGATATTTAGAGTTATTGACTCTACTGTAATTTTCTAGCTTTCCCTAAAATCTAGCCTGCGTTTTTCTCTTGATTCACGTTGCAATAGTGTGTGGAAGGTGTTCGAGTGCTTCAGGCTGCACTCTTTTCTGATTTAATTGCTTATATACAGTGTTTTTTACAACTTTTACTTTTTCAAAAAATTGTTTTCATATAAAATATTTTGATGATTTTTTTTCTTTAACTTCTGCCAGATGCCATCCATGTATATACCAACCCCGCTTCATGTTCTGTCTGTGTGTCTGCCTGCCTGTCTCTCACTTTCTCAAATAAAAAAATCCCACAAAACTCAAAACAAACCAACAAAAGTCTAATAAGATAAACTGTGCCAAACAAAAAGCACACAAAAATTATAGAGTTCATTCATGTTGGACGACTATTCTTGGGCACAGAACTTGCCTTGAAATGTGATTGATATACTCAGTTTCACTGTATGGAAAAACAAATTTTCCTTTCTGCGAAAGTATCAACTGAAAATAAGTTATTAGCTGGGAGATGGAGTTGGTGTTCACTTTCTTTCTCGGTGCTGAGATTGTGTCCAACATGAACGTATTCAAGTCTTTTGTGAGTTTATACCTGAGAAACCGGGTTGTGTTTACATCTTAGTGCTTCTATTGCTGCCAGGAGAGACCATGGCCATAGAAACACTTAGAACACATTTAACTGTGGTCTCTAATGCAATCCAGTCTTCAATTTAATAGCTTCATGAAATGGCCTCTGTAGGTCCCCATTCAGTGACACCACTGACATATGCCTAGCCTCAATGGCTTTCCTTAGTTGTGGAGCAAAATTCCATAATGCCTTTCTTCTCCCCTTGACTCTAAAGCCAGAACCATGTGACCAAAGCTATTTTCTGGGCCTGAACATGGCCCTTGCTTTCAATTATATCTCCACCTGCTTTCTATTTGCCATGGTTTCCTCCTCTGTGTAAACCAGCTTGTTCTTATGTTTTCTCTGTAGACCAGGATTCCCTCAAACTCAGAGGTATGCCAACCTCTGCATTCCTATTGCTGGGATTAAAGGCATGGACCACAACACCCTGCACTAAATTTTTCTTTACCCCCCTACAAGGTTGGAAATTTAGTTGGGTAGGATCTTGCCCTAAGGCCACCACTCCCTTTATTTCGTTTCTTAATTTTTTTATTTCCTTGAACACAGGATTTTACTCTATTCCTGGTGCTCCTTTTCTCTTCACTTATTCTTGCTCACCTTGCTTCATTTCACTATTATCTTCATGAAAATTACCACAGACAACCACAGGAAAGTCTGTACTAGGCTCTTTTAAGATTTCCTCTACCCACAAACTTAATCCAAAACTCTTCACTTTAGTCTCAGGCATATTCTTTGGATATAGGAAAAAAGCAACTACATTCTTCATTAAAATATCACAAGAATGATCTCTAGGCCATATACCAATATTCTTCTCCTCTGAAATCTCTTTATCCAGACCCCACAGTTCAAATTGACCCCAGTACCACTGTCTTCCATGCTTCTACTAGTATGGCCCATTAACCAGAATTTAAAGCTGCAGTTGCTTTTCTAATCCACAGTCCAAAGATCCATATTCATTCAAACAAAAGTATGTTCAGGATTATCACAGTAGTACCTGAATCCTGGTCTTAGTTAAGGTTTCTATGTGAAGAAACACCATAACCACAGCTGCTTTTAAAGAAGAACCTTTTATTGGGGTGACTTAACTTTACAGTGGTTTAGTCTATTATTCTCATAGTGTGACATGGAGGAGTGCAGACAGACATAGTGCTGAGGAAATAGCCAAGTGTCCTACATCTTGGCTTGTATGTAACAAAAAGTGGTCTGTCTGACTGGGCCTGACTTAAGCATATATACAACTATAAAGTCTTTCCCTCTGGGGGGCTATTTTCTTACCACCACAGCCTATACTGTGATGTTTCCTTTAAGCCATCTACCACATCTGACCCTTACTGTCTTTTAGCCTCCTTTGCATCCTCTTTCTTATACATCCTACAGTCTTAAGGGAAGGGGTTTGATAAAGATACCTTATTTGATTTATGTTTTGTAGAAGCTAGACAAACCATACTTTATCAGAATATCTGTCATTAAAATGGCTGAGTTTAACAACTTCTTTAAAATATATATATATATATATATATATATATATATATATATATATATATATATATATATCTTTTTAAGGCTGAGCTTTGTCTCAGTTTGGCATACATACACTCCTGTGTACTTTTCTGTTACCCAGCCTCAGTTCCTCGAAGGGCTATGTTGCTTGGCAGCATATGACTAATTTGCTGTAGTGTATTTGTAAATATGTCACCTAGTCTTTTGAAATGCCACTTTCAACTTTCAGCACTAGCTTACTATTAGAAGAAGACTTTAAAAGTGCAAAGAAAGGTCACCAAAGCCTTCTGTCAGTAGGTGGGTCTTAAGTCAGCTTCTTTCACTCTGGATAGTCAGCAATAGTGGCCTGCTTGAATTACATTTTAGTGATGATTGTCTTTCACAAAAAAAAAAACAACATAATTATCTGTTCAGTCAATAATATGTACTTTCAAAATGATAGAACTGTGGAAATGTCTAGTGCTATTCATAGAATACATCTTATCTTAGCCACATATTCAAATTTTCTTCCCTGGTTTCTTTTTCCTTTTGACAAGTCTATATGACTAGATTTTGGTCTACACAATTATGAGTAACAGTAACATGAGTCACTTTGTGACCATAACATTTAACTTTCAGACATTCATGAATTGTCTTTGCTGATGCCAATCTGATTGACAGTTTTTCTGATTGTGACTGTACTGGCTAACCAGCTGGTTTCTAAAAGTCAGTTAAGTGCAGAATCCTCAGCTGATCTGAGCTGAACATGTAGAACAAGCAATATACTAAATATTATGTTAGACCTAATAATTCTAGTCTTGCTTATTACCACAGCACCAACAATCCTGTATCCTTTGAGTATGCAAGCATTACAAATGATGGCTGACAAGAGAGCATATTGGGTAAAGGTGTCTGCTGTCAAGACTGACAACCTAAATTCATTCATGAAAATCATATGGTGAAAAGAGAGAAACAACTCTAACAAGTTGTCTTCTGACCTCACACATCACTAATGTAGCTGAGTAAAAAGAGCATTGCAAATTAAAATATGTAATTCTCAAAAAAAACTAGTTTATATAATATTACGAAAAATTGGTTCCCCGACTTCTAGTGATGCAGATCAAGTTCTGTACCACCCATGTGCTATTTAAGTGATCCACATGACACTATTGTCCCAGATAGTTGATGATCATGATATTAATTTCTGCTTAATAGAAATTAACTTGGACATTTGAATTGAGTCCATGTTTTATGAATTTGATATCTGATTAGACACTATAAATCACAATGAATGTCTAATATCTTAAATTTTATGTTATAACACAATGTGATTGTCACTAATAAAATTTTAAGAGTGGAGAAAGAGGGTAGGTGTCTTATAATTTATTATAAATTATGTTTAATCAAAATATTGCTTCTTTATTTTTCATGATATCTTATGTTCTAAAAATTATAATAAGAAATAAAAGAAAAAAATTAACAAAAGAAGCCTACATTCCAAGGTCTTATTGTTAGGTTCCCACAAAAGATATCATCCATGTATGCAATCCGCATGCTTGGGCCATCCATCCTACATAAAGGCAAAATGGTGATGACACCTATAGGAGCATACAGGCTCCTTTTAAGCACAACTAAAAAGAGCTTCTAGGGCAGTCGAATCATCTCAGATATGATTGACTTGATTGAGTGGCAATATATTAGTATTTTATAATTGACTAGGAACAGTCACGGGCTGGTTAAATCTACAGTTTTTCCATTATGGAGGCTGGCTTGGACAAGTACCAGACTTTGTTCTTATTTGTTTATGAGCTTGAGCTGTTGTGGCTCAGGTCTGTTACCTGAGCCTCCCTGACTTTGCTGTTTTGGGTGATAGAAACTGAGTGTCCTGTGTTTGTGGCTCTTTCAGAAACTACTTGGTCAATTTCAGGAAACTGAAATCGATGCCCGATTTTTAAAAGAAGACTGAGCAGCCTGTTATGGCCTATGCTTGGCCCTCTCACTCATCACAAAAATATAAACAACATAAAAGATTAATTGAGTATTTTCCTTCTAAGAGTAAGTTCTCTATTTAAATGTCTGCAAATGAGAAGTACTTTGGTCAGTTCTCAGTAAAACCTTTGAAAGCCAGAAGAGGCTAGAGCAATGCATTCCAAGTCCTAAAGAAATCATAAAGGCCTACCCAGACTTAAGTACTCAATATAACTCTCCATCGTAGTTTAAGGATAAAGAAAAGCTTTTCGCTATATATACAGCCTATGTAAAGAAAATACAGGGAGCAATATTTTGAACTGAAAAGAAGGATAAGTAGAGCCAAGAAACTGAAACTCTGAGATACCATCTTACACCTGTCAGAATGGCTAAGATAAAAAACACAGATGACAACCTATTCTGTAGGGGGTGTGGAACAAGGGGAACATTCCTCCATTGCTAGTGGGAATGTAAACTTGTACCACCATTTTGGAAATCAGTATCCTGGTTCCTGGGAAAACTATGAATCGATCTCCCCAAGGATTCAGCAATATCACTACCCCAAGGGCATTAGCTCAACTATGTTCATAGCAGCACTATTCATAGTAGCCAGAACCTAGAAAAAATCTAGATGGCCCTCAACTGGAGAATGGATTAAAAAGATTGTGGTACATATACACAATGGGGTTCTACTCAGCATATAAAAAAAAAAATGACATCCTGAAATTTGCAGGCAAATGGATGGATCTGGATCTGGAAAGTATCTCCTGGTGAGGTAACACAGACCCAGAAAGATAGACATGGTATGTACTCAAACATGCAGCCCTAGATTTTACCTTAGATGATCTACAAAACTGAGACTCTGACTAGGAGTAATAACCTCAATCTGCTGACATTGGAACAAATTTTAGACAGTTTATGATAAATTTATCAGCACAGAAAATGTGAAACATTAATTTATCCAAGCCAAAGAAGTAAATATTAAATTGCAAAGATAGTAACAGGAAAACTAATCAATTATCCCCTTAAAATTACATTTAAAGAATTTTTTAGCTTTATGTTGAGATAAGAAACAATTCAGATGTTTCATTTTGTTGTAGGACTATAGTGGTTAAATATTATAGTGACTATTTCAAAATAGCTAGAAGGAAACATTTTAAATGTTCTCTCAAATAAGAAATGATAGAGTTTTGGGTAGGGACTATCCCTAAAGTCCTAGTTTGAGTATATTAGTTATATATATATATATAGTTATAGTTATATATATATAAGTATCTCAGCTTTAAAAAAAAGTAAAGGAAAAATTTACCATCTACTTACTTCTCACAGGGGGAAAAAACTTCAATATCAACAAAAACAAAAAGGCAGGTTATTCACTTCAAGGTCATGCTGATTTATGTGCAGATAATATTTTCTAGAAATCTAGACTATCCTATCATGCAAGTCCTAATCTGAGCAGAGAAGTTATTGAAGAAATGATAGTAGAGAAATGTACTAATGCTTGAGTAGAAGCACCTAATTAAGCTTAATTTTTAGATTCTGAACATTGGTTTCTTTCCATAGCAACCTAATTTGGTACTCATAATTTTGAATTATATTTTCTCAAATGAGGAGTCAAAATACTATAAAAAGTCGAGGTTCATAAGCTTAGATCGCCTCCATTGTCTTTTTCATGAGAGTCAAGGAAAAAATGTACTTGATCACATGACTCTCAGTACTTTATAATTCATTAAAAATAATGAGATTTTCCCAATTATTACTATCATAATACACTTTTAATTCACACACAATGTTCCTACAAATGACAAGGACATTGTAGTAAAGCCTATTTCACCAGTGATTTTCTCCTTATTCTTACTTCATACTGGCAGAAAGATTCTGGGATGAGGGTTTCCAGGAAAATTTGTTATGGAGTAGACAGTTAAGGAGGAAGGAACAATAAAGCAGAGATGAGCTAAAAGAACAAGCATGTTACATACAGAAAAATATCTGACAAGAATAGAAGCGAAAGATGACATGTAAGATTCAATAATATGTGTAGAATTTTCCATTGCTATCATGCATAAAATTAGAGCAATAAAGTATAGAGCGTTATTAGGAATGGGGAAACTAGATTTTCAATGCAACTAACTGATGAGATGATAGGAAGGTAATTGGTCATGAGAATGTTTAGCATTAGTAATTCATTGGCTATTTTAAAAATTGTTGCGCCATAATTAAATTA